>LR991108.1:250000-1450000 GCA_905163515.2 Lymantria monacha | reverse complement strand
ACGCAATATGTACTCGTTTATATTGCAAAAGTTATTTGGAATAGTTTTATGACCGCCTGCCTGTCAGACGTCAACACTACTTGTGAATGTAATTGTTGACCAAACGGCATTAGGTGAAATTGGTTCAGGTCGATATAAAGTTCCTAGTTGTCTTTTACGACATCCATGAGTAAAGGAAGGGTTAGTAGTATTCGTAGCCCACACAGCAGTTCTTAGTGTATATTGTAAAATAAAACAAAATTCTGTCAGCGCCTCCAATGTCAAAAGGAAGATATTAATGTGAGGAAAAGTAAATGAACACTTACCTGTGACGCTCTCCACATCATCTCTATTTAACACAATCTTAACAGGTTTTAGAAGTTTATCATCTATAGACTTCATACAAGATATTCTTTGATTTGTTTGTGAACTATTTCTATTAACTTCATCGACATCTCTAAAGAGCTGTTCATCTTGAACTTCTGTAGGTTGTATTATTTCTTCTTTTATTACTCTCTCTTCAATACACAGTTCTATATAATTGGAGATTGAATTATCTTCTGCATCTTCACAATTAATGCTATGATATGTAGCATCATAGTCCTCTGTATCATCACGCTCAATTTTCACAATACTCTCTAGTCCTGTATATTTAATATTCTCTGTATAGTCTACGATATTGTCATGTACATCTGGAATTAAATTTACATAGTTCAAAGTTGATATACATGTTTACCTACATGGTAATTGAGTCCAAAAAAGTCCTAAATGACCTACAAGAAATTATAAAAAATGAAAAGAAACTTTGACAATATGAAGACCCAAGAAATTGATCTCATGACAAGAGAAATTTTGCGAGAATAGTCAAGTAATTACTTATTAGTGCTAGGACCACAATGTTGACAGTTTTGTCTACAGCCGGGGGCCAGTCGGTCCGGGGTAGCACCATAGTCTCACTACACGTCTGAGTAATGGCAATGTGCTATTGCGCTTCATTCGTTGAGATAATCATAAAACTTGCCCATCCTATCCAAAATGTTTGAAAAGTTTTTACCAAGCAGAATACTAACACTCATATATGCACACGCAAAACAGCTAGTAAGCCTTTGTCAAAGGTTACCATAGAGGTCTATGAGATAGAATTAAACAGATTCCATGGTTTTTCCTATTTCGAAATCCTACACTTTAAACAATACGTTCTATGTTAAAGAAGCTGTAGACTGTCTACTTTTATACAGTAAGATCCACAATATTAATGGAGTTCCCCAGGGATTAATATTTGGACCTATTCCGACTACATAGTCGACTTGTAATTTTCATTTGGCACTACTACTGCAACCTTTATTGATGACACAGCAGAGCACACAGGTGCCAAAGATCGTAAATAAGCTTTAGGGATACATACTTTACCATAGCCCGAGGCAAAAACAAAAAGGGATACATACTTTAAAGTTTAAACTGTATTATAATCCAACGCTTCCTGCGACTTTCATGATGTCGTCAGACCACCTAGTGGAGGTTGTAAAACCTTACTCATCAGCAAAGAAGATTATAAAACTTGCACCAACCCTCTGGGTGGCCATAGTAAGTCTGAGACTTAAATTTTAGAAACGCTTGCTTGTTTGTATATTAGTGTGATCTATATTGGTTGTAAAGGCATATTGAAACTAAGTACCTTCTACGACTTCCTCCTTTATTTGTACATCACTTATTATATCCTTGGTATTATTATGTTCATCAATTACTTCATCATCATCATCAGGCTCCATCAAAGTCAAAGGTATACTCAATTGTATTCTTGGATGAACTATTTTTAATGGGTTGGTATTTTCCAATAATTTTGGTTTTAACTAGAAACATAATTGTTTTTTACAACAACTGCTACTGTATATTTGACAATTGTGATGATCTCTTTTTATTTATTGCTCTTATATCTGTACTGATCAATAATAGACATGTGTAAGTAATGCGAGTGATGCATCACACGTAATATTACCCCGACCGCGTACTGTCATATTACACATTGCGCGACTAAACATGACATGACATTAAACATCACACATGACATTAAACATGACGCCGAACACTTGTGCATGTTTGTTTTAATAATTTTGATGAGATTTTATTTAATGTGATTCAGAGGAAGCGCTAGAGCGGCCGTTCATAAATTACGTTACGATACGATTTTAAAGAATGATTTGGCTCCTGCCCCCCGTATGACATCATAAGCTTGCAACTACTCCCGCCTGCCCCTTAATAAGATTTTTTGTAAGAAAAGGTCGCATTGATCAAATATAACTCTGTTTATTCTACATACATACATATCATCACGCCATATCCCTTGCAGGGTAGGCAGAGAGAACAGAGTGCCAGAGAACTCTATCCTTGCATACTTTACTCGCTTCTTCAACATTCATAATTCTCTTCATACACGCTCGCCGGTTTCGGAGACTCTTGACTCCACCTTCTTTCAGCACGTGACCGATATGGTCTAGGTAGGTGAGTCTCGGTCTCCCCCGGTACCTACATCCTTCCACGCATCCTTTCGCATTGTATATCTTCTTAACCAGACGTTCGTTCGGCATTCTTTCCACATGTCCGAACCATCGGAGCATTCCCTTTCGCATCTTTACACCAATACTCTCTTTCATACCTACTCGCTCTCTTACGTCGTCGTTGCGAATGCGGTCGGTCAGCCTAACTCCACAGATTTTCCGTAGAGGTCGCATTTCGACCGCATTAATTTTGCTTGCATGCTCTTTTCTGCATGCCCAACTCTCGCTTCCATATAGTAATGTTGGGACAAGCACAGCCTTATGTATTGCTACACGTGCCTTCTGGCTGAGGTGGTGGCTACCGAGAAGTTGTCCCAACGCTACGTTCACTCTATTTCCCGCATTCACTCTTCGCTCTATATCAGTGGTGTACCTTCCATCTCGGTTAAAACCACATCCAAGATATACAAATTCTGAAAATATCTTTTATTACAATGTTCTTACTACGAGTAGATATCATTAACTCACTGCTATAACATTAATCTTATTAATCTATCACAGTTTTGACCAAAATTAATAATTTTCAATTTAATAACTTATCTAATGTCAGGTTCACTACCCCCCTAATGCCTATAGTAAGAAGTTATAATATTCAGTCAACAAAACGCCTTACATAATTTATGGATAGCCCTAGAGTGTAGTGAATTTGATATAATAGTGCTTTACATATGTTTTTGTTTGCCAACAATATTCTCATAAGATACTGTTTATGGGACAATTTGATTTACTGATGAACAATAGCATGAGTATAACAAAGTAATCTTAATATATATAAATTACGCGTCACGTTGTTTGTCCGCGATGGACTCCTAAAGTACTTAACCGATATTAATCAAATTTGCACAGCATGTGTAGTTTGATCCAACTTAAAAGATAGGATAGCTTCTATGTCAATTTATAGTCGCAATATTATTTTATTGCAAATTATTTGTCTATTATTTGATAGTCACAATTATCTTTTATCTCCGAACGATTTTAACAGATGGCGGTATCTGTTTATTAGCGCCACGTGTTACTGAGGCTACCTTAGCCAAAGCAACGCGTGGCCGTGTCTGCTAGTAATTTATAAAAAAAAGACTTGGCTTCAGGGGCTTGGTGACCATGCTATAAAATTTCATAAAACACTAAATAAGCCAGGAAATAAAAAGCCTCACCTCTTTCAGTGTTGCATAAAAATCGATAGTTTGACTATCGATAGTTAACCTCAAAAAGTATTCATACTATCGATAGGACTATCGATAGTATCGTACATATCAATACTATCGAGACTATCGATAGTATCGATAGCTCTCCACGAGCAATACTATTAATAACGGCGATACTATCGATACTATCGATAGTGATTCATTCGATAGTATCAATACTATCGATAGTATCGTTAATACCATTAGTTTTAGCGTAAAACTATCGATACTATCGATAGTATCGACTATTTCGGGCTATCGATTGCCAGAAAATTTTCAATAGTATTGCTTAAAAATATAAATACCGTAGTTGTGTCCCTGTTGCTTGTTTTCAGTGAATTTTGTGTTGACTTTTCTAGCAGTAACGTGCATTTGCGTTCTTACTTTGAAGCCCAAGTTAGCTAATAATGGTTAAGATCAATAGCCATTGAAAGTTGAGTAAAATTATAATGCTGCGAGACTTCTGGACAATTGGGTCGGAATGTGTGAAGTGGTACCTTGTACTTGTACCACCCTGTTGACAGTTTTCTGTCTACAGCCGCAGGCCGGTGGTTCCGGGGTAGTACCACACTTTCGCAGAAGATCGGCGTCTGAGTAATGGCAATGTGCTATTGCGCTTCGTTCGGTGAGCGAAAAAGCTGGCAGTTCAACTGGGTGGGTTTGGGGATTTTATTAGTAGGCAGTGGCCTAAGCTATAACCTTAGTATTGCCAAGCTCCATGGGCGACTGTGACACTTACCATCAGGTGTGCTGCTTGCTCGTTCGCCACCATAAGCAATAAAATGAAAAAAAAATTGGTTTGTTCCAGTATACTAATGAAACTCAGAATGTCTATTACTATAAAATTTTAGTGTAATTATTAGCTTTGAAAGTTTCGGTTAAACAAAATTATGAAAAACATAATCAAGAATTCTGAGTTACAATTCTACACAGAATTATGGCCGTAATTAGTCATTAGATTTGTTGTATTTTTAGCGATATTAATCTAGTGAAGTAAATTTAACAGGGTCCGAAAAACATAAGTTCTCTGTATGCTCGATTGCAATGTGATCCATCTAGAAGGCTCTATTAAAAATATGCTTACATATATGTAACTTCACATTATAGGGATATAGAAATATATATCTAACTGAATCCAGAATAATTTTTTAATTGTATATTATATACAATTGAAAATGAAATGAGCGAGATGCAACGTTGACATCAAAATTCCCGAATTGAAAACATTTAAACCATTGTGTTACTCTCTCTGACACCACATTAGGTCCATAAACGTCACAATTTGTTCACAGCTTGCGTTGCATGTATCTTTTTTGTAATAAAGTTTTAAAATATGTCGAATTTCTTCATAGGATTGACCCATTTTAACAAAAAGAAAAAAAATGTGTGCGTGTAAAAACCTAACGCGCTATTGAAGTAAAACTTCTGCTAGACGACATATATCACTGAAATGATTAAATATTAACTTAAATAAATATTATTTTATTATTTATTCATGTGCTTTACAATGATTATTCATTATTCAAATGTTATATTAATATTATTCATTCGAAACAGGTAATCGAAGCAAGTACAGTAGTTCATTATAAATTTTAATATATATAGTTAAAATTTGCAAAAATTTCTATAGCGCGATTTAGACTCTAATACATATCCTCTTAGAATCCATTAACTTTGTTACAGCGCCATCTAGTAATAAATTATGATCCTATTTAAAAAAATCTGAGTTACTCCCTAGTCGCGCCTAAAGAAGTTTGACTTCAAAAAGAAAATAAATAAATTAAATAATCCAAGAATATGACATAATACTTCCACATTCCCACCGAAACTCAAGAAATATTGACAGCAGCAAGTATTGCTATTATAATTGTTTCACTTTGTTAGTATCACAAATTTAATGTTATTCACCTGACTAAAATTTGTTCTACTCTTCTTCTTCTTCTTATGTATTGGCAATCAGCTACATATACGAGCTATTGGTGCCAGTGTCAAGTTATAAATATTTTCACGTTTTTAGTCTTTCAAGTCAGTCGTTGTCTAAGTCAAACTGTACCATTAACAGTGCAATGGCCACACTGTTAATGGTATCTTGTGGGAATTTTGATGGAAAATGAAAACGTTGTAAAGCACTTTTATATGATATTCACTACATCCTAGTATCGCCGCACATCACATTACATAAAATGCCATCAAAATTATCTAATATAACACGTTAAAACACTACGATATCGAATATAATACAAGAGCACCACATGACGTTTTCAAATTCCCGTCAAAAGTCGTCTTGTTCTACTCTATGATGACGCAAATTTAAATAAATTTCTTTAATAATAATGTCAGTACTTGGCTTACCACATAACATAACTTTAGAAAACAATACTATCGAATAGTTGCTTGCTATCGATAGTCCAAAATAGTCGATACTATCGATAGTATCGATAGTTTTGAGTTAAAACTAATGGTATTAGCGATACTATCGATAGTATTGATACTATCGAATGAATCACTATCGATAGTATCGATAGTATCGTTGTTATTGATAGTATTGCTCGTAGAGAGCTATCGATACTATCGATAGTATCGATAGTATTGACGTATTACAATACAATCGATATACTATTGATACTATTGCTTATACGTAAACTATCGATAGACAATTGATTGTCTATCGATAGTAGACTATCGATATGCAACACTAACCTCTTTATTTGCCAACATTTGAGTGAACAACTCTTCGCTTCTAAGACAGCTGGTCTGCAGACGGTAACAGTTCCGAAGCCTCGCACAGCATATGTAGCATATATTTAATGGTCTATTATCTTTTTTTTGGAACTGAAAGTAGAAAAATCTATTATCACTATATAATATTTATGACATAAATTTATTAATTTTCTCATAATGATAAGTGCTGAAGGGTTCAGAACATAAGGTTAGTGGAAAAAAAAACAAAGGCGATTAAATCTGAAAATTCTGGTTATTATACCTAGTAAATCTTTTTGTTAGGACGTCTGTGAAAACCTGATTTGTAACATATTTCTGTAATGAATAATTTGTACAATCTGATAGGATTACATGATAAATGATCAGCATTATATTTGTCTGTATCTTAATATTTCTTATTCAAGATTTTCATATAGACAAAATAGATTATATCAGATATCCATCCATCCATCAGCCCGTAAACGTCCACTGTTGGACATAGGCCTCCCCACGAGAATGCCTTTTAACACGGTCCTGCGCCACCTGCATCCAGCGGTTTTTTTTTTTTTGGTGATGCAGTGGTCCGAATTGCGTTATGCACTTACTCCCCGGATGGGAAGTGTGGGACTCCTAGCCTAGGGCTAGTATACCCACTAAAACGTATCCACTGCGATTGCTGATAGCCTAGGGGCTATGACAGCGTAACTGGACTATGGGTGATCGCTGAGGGCTCTCAACCCGATCATCCAGCGATTTCCTGCGACCAGCGGTTTCCTGCGACCTTTTATATTAGATAAGCTTGTAGGTATTACAATCCTTACTAATATTTTAAATGCGAAAGTAACTAGTGTAAGGTGTTCGAAACGTTGGAAAATAAAAAAATAATCAAATACAAACGCGAGAGAATCCGTAAAAATAGTTTTATTCTGTAATACTCGCGTAAACATAGAAATTATTTTTAATAAAAGTTTTAAATTTTTTTTTAAATTACTGAAGTTGGCATTCGAGCAAGGAGCACACCTGATGGTAAGTTACTGTTGCCCATACATCTTTGTGATACAAGGGATACTATGCCACTACCTACCAAAATCTAGACTGCCAGTTCTTTCACTCACCAAACAAAGCCCAACAAGATATTCATCATTACAGCCCATAAATGTCCCACTGTTGGGCTCGGGCCTCCTCCGTAATGGGAGGGCAATTAACCTACTATACCGCGCTGGTCAGACGTGTTGGTATAGGACTTTGTTTCGAGTTTACCATCTCTTGCATAGATGTTATATGCATTTTATATCCCTTAGTCGTCTCGTACGATCACCCACGGATAAGATATGGGGTGGTGAATAGTATTCTTATTCTTATTCCGTCACCATACGGAATAACAAGATATTACTACTGCTCAAACATAGATTTTCTGCAGACTAACTGCACTGACTGAACTGACAGACAGACTACACATCTTGTGTACTACTCGGAACGGACTGCCACATGGCTATAGACAAGACATCTATCAACAATAAATCCCTCCCACTATTAGACCATCTCAAAAATTAACATGTTATTGATTTATTTTATAAGTGTTTAATAAAAATTATATTGGTGACATTGTTAATAGTATTCTTTACCGACTTCAAAAAAAGGTTCTCAATTCGTCTGTATTTTCTTTTTTATGTTTTTTACCTTATAACTTTCGAATGGGCAAAGTGATTTTAATGATTATTTTTTTATTTGAAAGCTGGTGCTTCCCGTTTGGTTCCATTTCAATTTGGTCCAGTTCTGACAATGACATCCATGAGAAAATCATAATTCTAAAATTAGTATTAAGTATGATTGCGACAAATGAGCGAGTAGCTCAAGCCCCACTACTAATAGAATCTAAGTGTGTCTGTAACACTAAAAAGTAAAAATAAAAAAAATCTTTATTTAAAAAACCAACTTCAAAAACTGAAAAGTACAAAAAAACTTAAAATACTATCTATCTATTGATAGGTTTGAAGTCAGTGCTGGTATCGGTATCTTTAGTGTAAGAATTTCATTAGAGTAAGTACCTAAGCTGTTTATAATTTTGTTTAGGGCTTGGCACCAATTTCAAACCGATCAGTAGATAGCACATGCAAATGATAGTATTTTAAGTTATATCATAATGTAATGCTTTATATTGATACAGTAAAAAAAAAATATCACTCAGTTGCTTATATCATAATAGCCTGTCCATGTGGTGAAGAATAAAATGTATTTCTAGACCATAATTTCTTGTGAGCGTAGAAAAATCCGACTCATTTGCAGGAGAATGTCTAGCATCACTTCTTTGACAAACAATATAAAATTATACTCGTGAATTCGCCTGCCAGGTAATTACGACCTTATATCTTAGATACTTACGGGCTGTGCAGTCAATTTCTCATAAAGTTGTTCAAGATTTGTACCAAGTATTGAATTCATGTTAGTATCTTTTATTAGACATATTCTACATATTGTTAACACATCCATATTTGTTTTGTGTCTAATTTAAATTAGTGATTGTAGATGATATAAAATCTTATTAAGAGCGATTTAAATTTATTTGTTTGTTTATCTGGTTTTAATTTATTAATTAGGTATTTGTACCAACTCTTTTTGTATTTCTTCTTCTTCTTATTTTTATGTATTGGCAATCAGCTACTTAAATGAGCCATTGTTGCCAGTGTCGAGTTATAATTATCTTCAAGTTTTTAGTGTCTTCAGATTAGTCATGTCCGTCAGTAAGTCATCAACAGTGCTATGGCCACACTGTTAATGGTATCTTGTGAGAATTTTGATGAAAAACGAAAACCTTGTAAAGCACTTTTATATGATATTCACTACATCTCAGCAGTTCCGTCACATCAAATATCGTCACATAAAATGCCATCAAAATTATCTAATATAACACGTTAAAACACTAAGATATCGAATATAATACAAGAGCACCACATGACGTTTTAGATTCCCACCGAAAACGCCTTTTTTTTTTTTTTTTTTTTTTTTTTTTTTTTTTTTTTTTTTTTTTTTTGGCATCGTCCGAAGACATTTGCCATGTACAAAAACTCCTTTTTGTATTTGCATTTTGCATAATAACTTTTTTTTGGTTCTTTTCGTGTTGGTGGTCAGTCAAATGGAACAAAGTCAATACAGCCAAGTCTTATTTAATTTTCATATCACCGGTAGTTTTCCAATTACAGCACTAGAGCGCATTATACGGCATAATGCTTAACGTTGAATGTTCCAAACAATCGAGCACTCGTAAAATTAGTGCTCTGCTTTCGTCTGATGCGTGCAATCGATACCAACTTAGTGACTGAAAATTAACAAGTGTTTTTTCTTTAAGTTGACATTGATCGAAATGCTTTATTTATATTATCGTTAGTAATATTATTTATTGGTGAAAAAATTTTTAAAGCTTTCGTTTGGTTGTAGTTTTTTGGAAATAATCAAAGTTAATTCAACCTGTGTTAAAAAAATATATAATTACTAGCGGCCCGACCCGGCTTCGCACGGGTGAACATTTATTTATTAAACATTTTGGCATAAACGTACAGTAAATGCAGGACATACCTAAATAATAATGTATTTAGCAATAGTGTATCGCTAGCTTCCCTTGGGTTGATGTTTGAAAACAAAATGAGTAAACAGAATAAATGACATCAACTGGTAATTTTTAAAAACATTTCACTGAGGTTTAGATTATAGGTATACTAATAATAATTAGATACATTATATACCTACTATTACTGTATAAGTACTGATTATCACATATTTCATAGAATAAAAAATATAGCACTCCGACTTATGAGCTAAGTTTTTTTTTACATTTATTTTTCCTTTTTGATTTATATTTTTATTTATTTTAATGTAGTTTTTTTTTATTTGTGTATCATTTCTTTATTCAAATACATCTTTTATTTTAAAGACTTTTAAATTTTATTAGATTTTTATTTTAATTTGCCATCACTATACACTATGTTAGCAGTGGTATTTGTAGATGGCAATAAAACATATTGATTTTCAGGAGACCCTACTCGAGAAAGTGCAACATATAGTTGGCCATGAGAAAAGCACTCTTTTCTTAGATCGATGCCAACCATAGAAAAAGTTTGTCCCTGGGATTTATTTATTGTAAGGGCAAACGATATCTTTACAGGAAACTGTAATCTTCTAAAAGATGTAGGACAATCCGTCAGTATCATCGGGATCCGCGGAAAGTGAGCAAGCTGTCCGGCCGCGGGGCCGGTGATGATAGTAGCTACAATCACATTGTCTCGCAATTCCATAACCAAAAGTCTTGTTCCATTACACATATTGGGAGGGCTTACATTTATCAGAGCGAGCCGCGCGGCTACCTATTTCATAGATGTGCCCCTCTCCTGCACTCCGCCCCCGCCGCACCGGCGCGTCACGGCGGCGAATTAATTTTATTTCAATTTTATTAAACTCGTAATATCTTTCGAATGGAGTGTCCGATTTTAATAAAATAAAAAGTTATTTACAGGTATTTAAACAGCCTTGCTTGAGAAATCATTTATTTAGGTAAGGATTAAGGCAAAGTTATAAATAACTTGGTCTGATTATGGTCGAAATTTCTATTAAATTTTAAAATGTTAAAAAGTAGTTAGAGTGACATAACTACAATAGTTAGACACATGCTATCGCGACATTTTTTGTAGATATCGATATGTTCTTTAATATTGTGGAACATTTTTGGTTCTATTATTAATAATTTTCGCAGCACATGCGATGAAAGATATTTTATGGGCGTTTTTTTACACCTTGGGTAACATTATTGTAATTTTAGTAGAGATCCTTATATTTTTCTTACAATTAAAATAGCCTATAATAATCAGTGATAATGTTGCATTCAAATGGTGAAAGAATTATTTAAATCAGTCCAGTACTTTTTGAGCCAATTCATTACAAACATACATACAAACCTTTCCTCTTTATAATATTATATTATATTATTATTAGTATATTAGTATAGATGAATGAAGATACAAACATTGACTTTTTTCTAACTCTGAGATTTTTTTTTTGAACGCTGAACTTAGCGCACTCTGCTGGTGCATTTAAAAACTAATTCACGTTCCAATTAAGCATCAGCATAATTCAGCATTGTGTGCCACTGAGTCGCATAATGCTCTGTAATTGGAAAACTACCACTGTCTTCGGTTGCTTTCCATTTAGTTAACACAGAGGGACCCTGCGGTACATTGTGAAACACTGCCAAATACTGTGTAAAAGTTTAAATGGCTAGTTGTCTCAAAATAACACTAGAGTGCATCAATATCGCAAAATTATGGGCGTTGTATACCTAAATGCAAGTTCCTTGATAAAGTGTTGGCTCAATAATTTATAAACATAACCACATTATCAGGGCTCACTTCAATAGTGCAATATTTACATTTGAACATTTTTATTAAATTTTAATTAGTAGTAAATTGTGCTTCAATTTAATAATCTCAGATAATACATACATACATATCATCACGCCATATCCCTTGCAGGGTAGGCAGAGGGAACAGAGTGCCAGGGAACTCTATCTCTGCATACTGCACTCGCTTCCTCAACATTCATAATTCTCTTCATACACGCTCGCCGGTTTCGGAGACTCTTGACTCCACCTTCCTTCAGTACCTGACCGATCTGGTCTAGGTAGGTTAGTCTCGGTCTCCCTCGGTACCTACATCCTTCCACTTTCGCATTGTATATCTTCTTAACCAGACGTTCGTTCGGCATTCTTTCCACATGTCCGAACCATCGGAGCATTCCCTTTCGCATCTTTACACCAATACTCTCTTTCATACCTAGTCGCTCTCTTACGTCGTCGTTACGAATGCGGTCGGTCAGTCTAACTCCACAGATTCTCCGCAGAGATCGCATTTCGACCGCATTAATTTTACTTTCATACTCTTTTCTGTATACCCAACTCTCGCTTCCATACAATAATGTTGGGACAAGCATTGCGTTATGTATTGCTACACGTGCCTTCAGGCTGGGTGGTGGCTGCCAAGAAGTTGCCCCAACGCTCCGTTCACTCTATTTCCCGCATTCACTCTTCGCTCTATATCAGTGGTGTACCTTCCATCTCGGCTAAATCCACATCCAAGATATACAAATTCATCCACTTGCTCTAGTACATCATTACCTATTGTTACTCTTACATCTGTTCTGGCTTCATCTCCAGGTCGACCGGGGTCTGTAGGTCAGTCGCTGACTGTGCCAGCAGGACTGTATCCTCTGCATAAACCAGAGCATCCACATTAATATCGTTCAACCTTTGGAGACATTTATCCAGATATATGATAAACAGCCTGGCTGACAGAACGCACCCCTGATTAACGCCGATATTGACGTGAAACCAAGGAGACATTCCATCATCCAGCCGCACACAGGCTCTACAGCCCATGTAACTGGACTGCACAGCCTGTAGCAGTTTACCGTTAATACCATACTCCGGTAAAATGTCCCAAAGTTCCTTTCGTACAACTGTGTCAAATGCTCTCTCCAGATCATAACTCATAACTCATTTATTCATAAGGGTTTCTTACATGTCATTGTTACATTTCATAATACATAATTAAATATTATTTAGGTACATCAAATTAAAAATGTCATTTATATTAAAATTAAATAAAAACTAATAAAAATAATTAAATAAAAACCAATGTCAAATAGTAACAATAATGTCAAATAGTACCAATAATAATAAATCGTAAACAATAGCTGCAAATAAGCATTGTCTACATTTTTATAAATTCGTCATAAGTATAAAATGCCTGCCTGACGAGCCACTGCTTTAGGCGAACTTTGAAGCTATTGAGACTTGGGGCAGAAGTTACTTGTCTAGGCAATTTATTATACACCGTTAGGCCCATAACATGAGTCGTTCTCTCCGACTTGGTAAGTGTCCGTGGTATGGACGAGAGGTTTTCTCGATGTCGTGTACAATAATATGATCCATAAAACTGCAGAAAACCCTCTGAACTAGAGCCAGATGCTTCTCCACAATGTTGCGCAGAGAGAACACTTGATCCATGCATCCCCTTCCATTCCTGAAACTTCCTTGTGTCTCACACAGTAAACCATCGGACACCATCCTCATTCTCCTTTCAATAATTTTACCATACACTTTTGCTGCCAAACTGGTCAAGCTTATGGCCCTGTCATTTGCGCAGTCATAACGTGAACCCTTGTTTTTAAACAAAGGCACGATGACTGCGCTGTTCCAGTCCCCGGGAACCATTCCCGAGCTCCAACATAAATTGAGGAGTAACAGGAACGCCTCCCAGACACAGGAGCCACCAAGCTTGATCATCTCGGCAGCCACCATATCAATGCCCGCTGCCTTACCATTTTTCAAACTTCTTATCGCCCATTCAACTTCATCCATACTGATGCCGTAGCATCCGCATACATATCGCCAAAATATTCACTCCATCGGCTTAACACATCTTGTGTTTGCGTAAGAATGTCTCCACCTTTGCACCTTATTTTATTCATTCTGAAGGCTGACCAACCACCCCGAGACTTCTTCACCTCCCTCCAAAAGAGTTTGGTGTTACCCTCGAAGTTTTTAGTCAGCCTATCTTCTGCACTCATACTTGCTCTATCACGTTTCTCTTTCACTAAGGCCTTGGTGTCATTCTTACATTGCCGATATATTTCTTTCTATTGTTCGGTCATACTGTCATTCAGATTCAAAGAAGAGACATAGTCTAGCCACGCTTTCTTCTTTTGCTCTACGGAAGCTGCCACTTCCGCATCCCACCATGCATCACCATTTGTTTTTCTATGCTTCTTTGAACTTCCACATACTTCTTTCGCTATATCTACCATACTCTCTTTCAATACTCTCCAGCATTCCTCAATGTCCGATTCCGGCTGGCTTGCCATCGTCAGCCGTTCTCGGCCACCCTCTGCATACTTTTCTCTTACACAAATAATACTACTAGAATATGCCGTAAATAAATTGCGAGGTTAAGTAATGATACTTAATTCAAGCAAAGTAGTACCTATATATTTAAAGTACTCTATAAAAGTAGGTAAGTATCTGTCAAACACCACTTTTTCGAGTGTCGAACAGTGTACGGCTGTGTTCAACAGTGTCGTTGATGGAAAGCGCTTTATCGAACACTGCGTCACTTTTTGTATTAAATGGCAAGCACACTTCATATTGTATTGCCTTAATAGTCACTGTCCGTCAGTAAGTCAAGTCATTACCATTAATTTGGTGCTGCTAACCAAATTAATAGGTTCTTTGGGAATTTTGTGAAAACACGAAAATACATGTAAACCACTATTACACCATATTTACTACACTTCAGCACTTTAACTGTACCATATTCTATAAAATATATACTATTGCCTTTCTATTATCTTTAGATAAAAGTTTTACACGTTTGATTTAAGCGTAAAAATATTAACAAAGCAAATGATGTAATTTTGATTTTAAATTGTAATCATGTATTTGTTAGTCTAAATTATAATTTGAAATAATTAATGCGGTTTGTTTAAAAGCTTTTTTCATAATATAAATAAATTTATCTATTTTTATATCAAAAATTAAATAAATGCTATGAAATATCTTTTGGGATATACCAAGAGATGCCGCTAGTATCTAAGCTCTATATCTATATACTCAATAAATAAATTACTCTGTAGTTCTGTTTGCTAATACAAATGTCATATAATTTAATCTGTAAAATTTAATTTATTTAAAATATGTATTATTCATCATTATATGATTATATTAATAATCAGTTTTAGATAAATATATAATATAACATTAAGATATACTTTTTAAACATGGAAACGTTATCGATGTGTAGAATTTGTCTGGTTAAAGATGTTAATCAACACACAATTGATAAGAATCTTCAAGAAATATATGAGAAGTTGACTACGACGCCTGTGAGTAATGAAATTATCAAATGTCCGATATATCTTTCCTCTTAGTTGTTAATTTTGCGTCCTTTTAACATATCCTTAAACTAGTAATGTATTTTATTCGAAATCGAATCGAATTTTGAATCGGACAAAGCAAAAAAAATCTTTACAGCCAATTCTTATGCACCTTTATTAAATTATAGAAAATATTTTAGTTTTTCATATTGGATATATTGTTTACTGCCAGTCAATAACTCAAGTCATTGTCAGATTTTTCAGATTTATCTGAGAATAAACTTAACTTGAAATACTAAAGACGTGAAAATATTTGTAACTTGACACTGGCACCAATAGCTCGTATATTAGCTGATTGCCAATACATAAGAAGAAGAAGAAGAGAATATTGGCAAAAAATTTTTTTTATTGCAATTGTGGCAAACGAGCAAGTAGCACAGCTAATGGTAAGTGTTACTGTCGCCATGGACCTTTGCAATACCAAGGGTATAGCTAGGCTGCTGCCTGCCAATACAAACCCCAAACCCACCCAGTTCTGAATCCTGAGATCTGTCTTGGCAAACATCATGTGATTTTTTTTATCAGAAACTGGTGTGGAACTGCGTGAAAGTTAAGTGAAAGTAAAAAAATCTTTATCCAAATAAAGTTTTGAAAAATCTCACGTGAGATTGGGGCAGCGTAGATCGAGAAAATCTTATGACATCTCACCAAGTGGGGAGGAGGGGGGCAAGAAATCCTCAAAATGCCTCACGTAGTTAATGGGGCGCCCATTGGATATTATTAGGTTAATTAACAGACATATGTAATCAAAATATAACTAAATAAAGCAATAAAAATGCTCACTTATCATTTAGTCACCAACCTCTTACATTGGACTTTCCTTTCAGTTCCAGGCAAGAGATAATAGACCATTAAAATTATGCTATATCTGCTACGCAAGGCTTCGGAACTGTTACCGTCTACAGACCAGCTGTCTTAGAAGCGAGCAGTTGTTCTCTCTAATATTAGCAAATAATGAGGTGAGAGTTGGATATATTTTTTCTATGGGGACGTCCATCAATCATGTGATCTTTTTTTTTAGCATTTTATAAAAAAATAAATACACTTGATATCTTACTACAACCCTCATCCCCCTTGTGATATTTCGTGATTTTTGTCAAACCCCTCTTCCCCTTTCAAACCTCACGTGATTAATGGACGGCCCCTCTCTTGGTACTTATATTTATTAACTAGCTTCTGCCCGCGGCTTCGCCCGCGTAAAAGGTTACTTTCCTAAAGTTTTTGATCCCCTATTTTTATTTTTGACGTTGGTAATACAGTGCAACGGTATTACAATACTCAGGGTTGGAACTTCATTACTGGACTGCTAGATGGCGTTGAAGAAGCTAGATTTTGAGATTTTTTGACAAACAATTTCTTTATTTTTCATATAAAAATTTTGATTTTTTTTTTAATAAAAGTTATCCTATGTTACTTTTAATACCTCCAACAATATGTGTACAATGTTTCATGATGATCGGTTGAGTAGTTTTAGCGTGAAAGCGTAACAAACAAACTTACATTCACATTTATATATTAGTAGGGATAGCCAACCCAATAGATGTAATTTAAATTTTAATTATATAAAAAATATTTTTAGTTATATTTCGTGAGTATCTTGGTATTTATATTTATTAATAGCTGCCCTAATAAATGTAATTTAAATTATATTATACAGGGTGCCGATTTTATTACTAGAATAAACTAGGTCATTCCTACAATGACGTCATAAAAACGTTAAAGTTAGTTGCAGACTCCTAGCTCTGCCCAATCCCGAGATATAGTGTTTTGTTTCTTATCAAAACAGCAGGTTTGTCGTACATTGACCTGTAGGTACATTTCGACCAGCTGTGCGGCGGTGAGCGCAGCGAGAGCGGGACTATTTGCCTACTAGTCCAATGTCACACGCATGAGTATATGCCTACATCGAACTTTTATAGTACAAGTGTATTGACCGCTTATCAGTATGACAATTTAATCAAAACTTAGGTACTATTTTTTTTTACTGATTTGGATAGTGTATCATGGTCTGATACACGCCCTTCATTGATTCTACTAATTAAATTGGCAAGCTGTATATGACAAACTGTTTGATTGATCATTCTGAATTTCTTATGTATGTTTTTTTCACGGGGAAAGTTTATATGCTATCGTGATTGTTATAAATCGCCACCAGGCGGCGCTGCGATATATCGACTTATACATACAAACCGGGCTGGGGTTGCTAGTATATCATAAAATTTAAATATAAAAATGATTATTACAGTTAAAACCATTATTATTGCAACATGTCAACACTATGAGGATAGTTCATCCGATTATACATTTGAATTGTGTTCCTACACCTTGGAATGACGGTGATGATGATAATGAAGATCATAGAGCCGATGTGGACCCTTTAGAAATTAAAGCTGACATTCATGTGAAGGAGGAGAATATAGAAGGTATTTTATCTATCTCAATTTATATATTTACCTGCTGCTAGATACTATTTTTTTTTATTGCTTATGGTGGCAAACGAGAAAGCAGTATACCTGATGGTAAGTGTCACTGCCGCCCATGGACCTTTGCAATACTAAAGTTATAGCTAGACCGCTACCAATACAAACCCCAAACCCAACCCAACTGGGTTTCCGGCTCTCTCGCTCACCGAACGAATTGCAATAACACATTGCCATTTCTCAGACGTCGATCTTCTGCTCAGTGTGATACTACCCCGGACGGACCGGCCCGCGGCTGTACACAGAGAACTATCAACAGCGGGGTCCTACCACTATTAAAAGACTAAGAGATATAAAAGGCATATAACGTGTATACAAGAGAAGGTAAACTCTAAACAAAACTCTATACCAACACGTCTGACCAGCGTGGTATAGTAGGTCAATTTCCCTCTCAATATGGAGGAGGCTCGAGCCCAACAGATATATTTACTGAGTAAATGTCATAGAAAATGTCACTTAAGAATTGAAACGATAGTAAAATTATTTATACAGGGTGCCGATTTTATTAGTAGAACAACTTAAACTAGGTGTACGAATGACGCCATAAAAAACATTAATGTTAGTTGCAGATTCCTAGCTCTGCCCAATCCCGAGATAAAGTGATTTGTTTCTTATGAAAACAGTAGGTTTGTCACCGTACATTGACCTGTAGGTACATTTCGACCCAGCTGTGCGGCGGTGAGCGCAGCGCGAGCGCGTCTATTTGCCTACTAGTTCAGTGTCACACGCATGAGTATATGCCTACATGAAATTTTTATAGTACAAGTGTATTGACCGCTTATCAATATGGCAATTTAATCAAAAATTAGGTACTATTTTTTTTTACTGATTTGGATAGTGTATCATGGTCTGATACACCCCCTTCATTGATTCTACTAATTAAATCGGTAACCTGTATATACAGAATTGTAATATCTATTGTGAGTCAAGAGTCTCCGAAACCGGCGAGCGTGTATGAAGAGAATTATGAATGTTGAGGAAGCGAGTGAAGTATGCAGAGATAGAGTTCTCTGGCACTCTGTTCTCTCTGCCTAACCTGCAAGGGATATGGCGTGATGATATGTATGTATGTAGGTATAGGTATTGTTGTAGAAGCAGCTACGAATACTACCAAACCTTTGCTCGTGGATGTCGTAAAATACGACTAAGAGCCTTATAACGACCGGGGCCAACTCCATCTGATGCCGTTTGGTCAACAATTACATTCACAAGTAGTGTTGACGTCTGGCAGACGGCCGGTCATAAAACTATTGCCAATAACTTTTACAATATCTACTATGAAAGAAGAGTACATATTGTATCGACCCCAAGTAATTTGGATAAGAGTAGGAGAATGGTTATACAATTATATATTTTTTTGTCATCTAGATATGAAGTTAAATTATTATGTTAAAACACAAATCTATAGACGTCATAGTTTTCAGTAAAGTGGTACCACAAAGATGCTCAGGTTGTGGGATAGTGTTAGGGCTCGCTCTGATTATTAAATACGTGTGGCACTCGGGGACTGCCGCGGTAAAGCTATAGCATTTTTATCAACCTAGGTATGCAATTATAATTATTTATTTATTTTTTATTTATGCAGTATTTTTTTTTATATTAATTTAAGTTTTTTTTCTTTATTATTAATTCAAGTTACACCTATTTATTTAAACTACTAATTTATTAAAACATTTAAAGTACCTACACGTTTTTAAACTGTTTTATTTATAATATTATTAAATTATTATAAATTTTGCAAAAATAAATTGCAATAAGAGTTTGACGGCGGTGAGATTCGAACCCACGCCTACGGTGCATATAACCAGCGCCTTAGACCACTCGGTCACGCTGCCTGCGTATAGTCAGTGCAAAACCAAGTGCTGATTTTCAACCATACAATCTTAGGTTTTATTTTCGTTACGGAATTTCTTGATTCGGTCGCCGCGCCCAAAGCCCGCGATAAAAGCTATGAAATAGCTTAAAAACTATTTCGTACTAGATTCTGCCCGCGGCTTCGCCCGCGTAAAAGGTTACTTTCCTAAAGTTTTTCATCCCCTATTTTTATTATACCCCTTAAGAGTACATTTTTTACAAATTTTTAATGTCATATTTATTTATATCTACTCAATACCCTAAAAATAACTTTCAAGATTCTGGCTTTAAAAATGACGGTACTTCCTTACAATTTCACATGAACCTTTACAATCCTTTTTTGCATTAAAAAGTAGCCCATGTCCTCTATCAGGCTCTAGACTATCTGTGTACTAAATTTCATTTAGATCGGTTCTGTAGTTTTGGCGTGAAAGAGCGACAGACAGACAGATAGACAGAGTTACTTTCGCATTTATAAATATTAGTAAGGATTGATGATATTTACAGATGCACACGATAATATCATAGATCAAGAAGCCGATAACCAATATACGAAACCAGAAGATATTATAAAGGCTGAAGAAATGAAAGTAGAAGATAATGATACTTCAAATTTCAGTATTCACATTGTTGAAGAAGATAACACAGGCTTCAAAGATAATGAGCTGGATATAGATGAAAATGCGATAACAGAAGATGGAATTGAAGCTAGTGAATTAGAAGATGAAATTGATTCAAGAGATGTAGATGGAAGTACAAAAGATCCAAATGAAAAAGTGAATTTCAAGCAATTGTATGAAAGTGTACTTCTTAAATCAGTTAAGATAGTATTAAATAAAGTAGATATGGATTGTTTTAATACAAGTAAGTATTATATTTCATTTATTGCTGAATTTATTGCTGCTTGCTAGGGAAGCATGATGAGAGTAATTTTTTTACGATGCGCGCGCACACCGTCACGAAATACCGACACCCTAAAGTTAGCTATAGTCAACATTTTAGTTTTTTAACTAGATAATGCGTTATAATAAAACTTTCAATGTATTAAATACCTAAAATTTTTCAATAGGTTGTTATCTTGTTACGCTAAAGAAGTATAACTTCTAACGCGTGTACATAAGTACACACTCACACACACACACATACACACACGCACACACACATACACGCACACACACATACACGCACACACACACGCACACACACACACACACATACACACACGCACACACATACACTCACATACACTCACACACACACATACACACACGCACACACACATACACACACGCACGCACACATACACACACGCACACAAACATACACACACGCACACACACACACACGCACACACATACACACACGCACACACACATACACACACGCGCACACACACACACACACACACATACACACACACACACACACACACACATACTCACATACACACAATAACACACACACACACATACATACATACACACACACATACACACACACACACATACATACATACATACACACACACACATACACACAAACACACACAAACATGCAAATAACGCAGACAAATTACACATAGAGTCGGAACAACACTTTGTGCATTGAACAAAGTATTGTTTAGAGAATCGAAACCACGGCACTGGTAATAAAGAGTATCTTAACCGTTATGCTATCTGTGCAGTCAATTAAAGTTGTGAAGCAGCGTACAGTATATTGAGGCTATATACTCTCAAACCCCCGGTGAAAACCTCAGCTGTTTTTTTTTATTATTTGAGTCAGTCTTAACTTTTTGACAATTATATTCTTATCCTGTGGCTACATATATTTTCCGTGTGGTGACGGAGTAAGAATACAATTTACCACTCCATATCTTACCCGTGGGTGATCGTACGAGACTACTAAGGGATATAAAACGCATGTAACATTTATGTGAGTGAAGGAAAACTCTAAACAAAACCCTATAACCAACACGTCTGAACCAGCGCGGTATAGTAGGTTAATTTCCCTCCCATTACGGAGTAGGGCCGAGCCCAACAGTGGGACATGTATGGGCTGTGATGAAGATGATGATGATGACTACATATAGGGCTTGAGCCTTCTCCATAGTAGGAGCAAATGTGACCTACTATACCATGCGGGTCAGACATGTTGGTATAGGGTGCTGTTTCTTAAATTTTCTTCTTCTTGTATATATGTTACCATCATTCTCCTACTCTTATCCCAATTGCTTGGTGCTGATACAATATGTACTTTTCTTTTATAGCACATATTGTAAAATTTATTGGCAATAGTTTTATGACCGTCTGCCAGACGGCAACACTCCTTGTGAATGTAATTGTTTGAGTTTTGGCGCGAATGTGGAAATGTCATGTCACGCTCTTGTATTATATTCATTTCTTTAGTGTTTTGTGGTGTTATATTGAATAATTTTGCTGGTATTTTATGCAATATGGTACAGTTAAAGTGCTGAAGTGTAGTGAATATGGTATAATAGTGGTTTACGTGTATTTTCATATTTGCCCAAAATTCCCAAAGAAAATCATTGATTAGGTTATCAGCGCCCGATTAATGGTAACGACTTGACTTACTGACAGACAATGACTATTAAGGCTACATAATATGAAGAAATGATGAACAATATATGAAAAATAATTAAATAAGACTTGGCTGTATGGGCTTTGATCCCTTTGCCTGTCCGAATGGACGAACAGAACCAAAAAAAATGTAATTGTTTACTAAACGGCATGAGATGGAGTTGGCCGAGGTCGTTATAAGTATCTTAGTCGCCTTTTACGACATCCACGAGCAAAGTAAGGTTTGGTAGTATTCGTAGCCACTACCACACAGCTGAAACTTGGCTTCTTGTATATATGTTATATGCAATATTATATCGTTTTTCTTTTTTTGCAACTACCCTCGCTAACGTAAATAATTATGTGTAAGATTTAATTGTGTATTTGATGAATTGTATTCTGAGACAAAAGCATAAAATTAATAAATACAACAGTCGTAGGACCACGCTGTTGACAGTTCTCTGTCTACAGCCGCGGGCCGGTCCGTCCGGGGTAGTACCACACTGAGCAGAAGATCGACGTCCGAGTAATGGCAATGTGGTATTGCGCTTCGTTTGGTGAGCGAGAGAGCCGGTAGCCCAACTGGGTGGGTTTGGGGATTGTGTTGGTAGGCAGCGGCCCCGCTATACCTTTGGTATTGCAAAGATCCATGGGCAGCAGTGACACTTACCATCAGGTGTGCTGCTTTACTCGTTTGCCACCATAAGCAATAAAAAAAATACAAATTATACTCAGAGTCGGATAAATTATGGATAGCTTAAGGGATATTTATCGGCCATCGGATAAAATTCATCATCATCACAGCCCATAATGTTCCACTCTTGGGCTTGGGCCTCCTCCGTAATGGGAGGGAAATTAACCTACCAACCACGCAGGTCAGACGTGTTGGTATAGGGTTTTGTTTAGAGTTTTTCATCTCTCGCATTGATGTTATATGCGTTTTATATCCCTTAGTCGTCTCGTACGATCACCCACGGGTAAGATAGGGGGTGGTGAATTGTATTTTTATTCCATCACCACACGGAAAAAACAAACAAAAAAGAAAAAAGCAAATTAATTCATACATTTCATTATTACTTTATAGTTGAACTATGTATTATTAACCAATTACAACATTTCGTTTTACATCAGAAATAGTTTTAATATTTATTTTAACTTCCTGACCAGCGTTATATAACATGTCTACTTCCCTTCGACTTTGGGGGAGACTTGAGCCCAGCAGTGGGATGTTCATGAGCTGAACTGATGAAACTACTATGTATTGACTAATACAAATATTTTAGGTGAATTGTATTCTTACTCCATCACCACACAAAAATTATTATTATAAATTATTATTTTTAAAATTAGTTTTTTTTAATTGTTTATGGTGATAAATGAGCAAGTAGTACACATGATGGTAAGTGTTACTGGTGTTTATGGACCTTTGCAAATACAGTTAAGCCACTCCCCACCAACCTAAACTCATCTCTCTCAGGTCTTCCAGCTCTCTCGCTGACCGATGCGCAAGAGCACATTGCCACGACTCAGATGTCGATTTTTTTTCTTTATTAAATAGCCCAGGCATTCCGTCCTGAGGCTGTACACAAAATACTCAACAGGGTGATCCAATCACTATTACACTTTATTGTTTCAGCTGCCCAAATACCAAAACTACTTGTAATAAGAGAAAATATTTCATCGAACAAACCTGAAACAGATGAAAGATGCGAAGAGAATAGAAACACTACTATATATACCAACAAACCAAGACTGAAAAAAAAATTAAACAATTCTAGCAAACCAAATATGCATAGTGTTGCAAAAACACATATATGTGATGTATGTGAGAGAGTTTTTAAAAGCAAGAGTGTTTTAATTAATCATATACGTATTCACACTGGTGAAAGACCATATAGGTGTGACATATGTGATAAACGTTTTAGAGTTAGCAGTGGATTAAGTAAGCATATTCATACACATGTCCGCGTAAAACCATTTAAGTGTGATACGTATGATGAATGTTTTCGTACAAAGAAGGCTTTGGCTAAACATATTCATAAACACAGCGATGCCAAAGCAAAATATAGATGTAAGGTATGTAAGAAAATTTTTATCGAAAAGCGCGGTTTGGATTTACATATACGTATACACACTGACGAAAGACCATTTAAATGTGATATCTGTGAGAAAAGTTTTAGACAGAAAGCACATTTAAATAATCATATCGGTATTCACACTAGTGAAAAAATATATACGTGTGATGTATGCAAGAAATGTTTTGGTGGGAAGGGCGTATTAGTGAAACATATGCGTATACATAGGTCGAAAAAACCATATAGGTGTGATCAATGTGACAAGTGTTTTATACAAAAATCACATCTGTTCGATCATATTAGTATACATTCAGGTGAAAAAACAAACCAATGTAGCGTTTGCGGTAAATGTTTTAATCGAAAGGCGAATTTAATTAGTCATTATCGCACTCACACTGGTGAAAAACCATATAAATGCAATGTATGTAAGACAGGTTTTAGTCGAAAGTCACATTTGATTGGTCACATACGCACTCATGGTGGTGAAAAACCATTTAAATGTGATGTATGTGGAAAATGTTTTAGGCGAAAGGATCATTTGATTGGTCATTGTCGTATGCATCAAAGAAAAAAATCCAAAACTTTGTAGAACTACCTCCACTTCGTAAAACTCTGAACTTCTATAAATACTAAGATTGTTCAGTAAAAATCTAATACTTTGACCCGCGTGGAATAGTAGGTCAATTTCCCTCCCATTAGGGAGGAGGCCTGAGCCCAACAGTGGGACATTTATGGGCTGTGATGATGACCACCCTCCGCTAAGGAAATAATTCTTGTATTGCGAGGGACTTTACAAATATGCAATTAACGCAGACAAATTACATCCAGACTTAGAACAACACTTGTGTAGGAATCGAACCCATGGCACTGGCATGAACGGTCGCTATCTTAACCACTACGCCATCTGTACAGTCGATATTGAAAAAACAATATGGCTGAAATTGCTGAGCTATATTTTTTTTAAAGCAATAGTCTGGTGACGCCATCCATCTTCTTCAGGGTGAAAATCAGCTTACAATTTCGTACTTGTGGGTAGTCTTTAAAACTGCTAATTCATCATCATTCTCCTACTCTTATCCCAATTACTTGTGGTCGATACAATATGTACTCTTCTTTCATAGTACATATTGTAAAAGTTATTGACAATAGTATTATGATCGGCCGTCTGCCAGACGTCAATACTGTTTGGGATTGTAATTGTTGACCAAACGGCATCAGATGGAGTTGGCCCAGGTCGTTATAAAGCTCTTAGACGTCTTTCATGACATCCACGAGCAAAGTAAGGGTTGGTAGTATTCATAGCCGCACTGCTAAATATGGTGTTTTTATTTAATTTAAAGGAAATCAATAATCTTTTCATTCGATCGTAGACATGATTCTTCACAAACGTAGAGTAATGCTATATCGTTCTTCGCGGGCGGTTTGAAAAGTCATACATACATACATATCATCACGCCATATCCCTATATATATACAGGGAAGGCAGAGAGAACAGAGTGCCAGAGAACTCTATGGCTAGCCGCACACACGCAATAATATTGTCAATCCAAGATTGTCAATAATGTTCTTCAATATATGGTCCCGCATACTACGCAATATTATTGTCAATATTTTGTGGTACAATCTGACATAGTCGCTCGGCAGCTAGACGCGTGTGCGAAGGTTTTATATAATGGATAGAAAGAAAAAATTCGTTGCACTTAGTATTGCATTAATTTTATCTACTAAAAAAAGGCAATCAAGAAAGAAACGATGGATTAGGGACTGGATGAGAAAAAAAGCTAAAGTTGAATCATTTTCATCTAATAAATGAACTCAGAGTTACTGAAGAAAATGATTTTAAAAATTAGAAAATTAGTTCGTAGAGAATTTAATTTTTCTTTACATCTTCTCTCGTGCTATTTGGTTTGATTTTTTTATAAATATCGAGCAACTTATCAAGCGCATTGTTTTTCTTAATTTTATCAAGATATGCTTTGCTGGATGTATTCCATAACTCTGGATACGTTTTCCATGTTTTAATTAATGTTGACAAATATTGACTTTGTGTGAAAGTAGTATTATCAATACTATTTTCGCTATGGATGCTGTTTTCGTCGTCCATTTTTTACAAAAAACATGAACGTCCGTCTGCCTTGAAATCTTTTTCTCAACTAAAATATTGCCGCGCGCCCGCATACGACAATATTATTGACAATACCCCTGCCTCCCCCTGATATTGCCGTGATAAAATCAGAATTTCTGGAAATCGGCAATAATATTGAACAATACCGCAATACGGGCCGCGCACACACAATATTATTGACAATATACACTTTATTGACAATATTATTGTGTGTGTGCGGCTAGCCTATCCTTGCATACTTCACTCGCTTCCTCAACATTCATAATTCTCTTCATACACGCTTGCCGGTTTCGGAGACTCTTGACTCCACCTTCCTTCAGTACATGACCGATCTGGTCTAGGTAGGTTAGTCTCGGTCTCCCCCGGTAACTACATCCTTCCACTTTCGCATTGTATATCTTCTTATCTTCTAATTGACAAGCATTAATTAATTTAATCACCCTCTTTTATCCAAAATTTACCAATAATTGCTGAAATATAATAATTACCAAACTCTATTGGAAAATAAATCTTTATTGTCTTGTAAAATCTTAACATATAATAAAACTAAATCATCATCACAGCCTATAGATGTCCCACTGTTGGGCTCGGGCCTCCTCCGTAATGGGAGGGAAATTAACCTACTATACCGCGCTGGTCAGACGCTTCTCTTGCATAGATGTTATGCGTTTTATATCCCTTAGTCGTCTCGAACGATCACCCACGGGTAAGATAGGGGGTGGTGAATTGTATTTTTATTCCGTCACCACACGGAAAAAACAAACAAAAAAGAAAAAAGCAAATTAATTCATACATTTCATTATTACTTTATAGTTGAACTATGTATTATTAACCAATTACAACATTTCGTTTTACATCAGAAATAGTTTTAATATTTATTTTAACTTCCTGAGCAACGTTATATAACATGTCTACTTCCCTTCAACTTTGGGGGAGACTTGAGCCCAGCAGTGGGATGTTCATGAGCTGAACTAATGAAACTACTATGTATTGACTAATACAAATATTTTTCATACATCACAGATAAATTAAATAATTATATTGAATTCTAGTGACATAAAAGGCGACAAGCGATTTAAAAAACTTAAATGACCATAACTTTTTTACATGCATCAGATTTCAATGAAACAACCTATGTATGTAATTGATAAGAAAAATTTTATGAGTGAAAAGAGAATGCGGGAAATAGAGTGAACGGAGCGTTGGGACAACTTCTCGGCAGCCACCACCTCAGCCAGAAGGCACGTGTAGCAATACATAACGCAGTGCTTGTCCCAACATTACTATATGGAAGCGAGAGTTGGGTATGCAGAAAAGAGCATGAAAGCAAAATTAATGCGGTCGAAATGCGATCTCTACGGAAAATCTGTGGAGTTAGGCTGACCGACCGCATTCGCAACGACGACGTAAGAGAGCGAGTAGGTATGAAAGAGAGTATTGGTGTAAAGATGCGAAAGGGAATGCTCCGATGGTTCGGACATGTGGAAAGAATGCCGAACGAACGTCTGGTTAAGAAGATATACAATGCGAAAGTGGAAGGATGTAGGTACCGGGGGAGACCGAGACTCACCTACCTAGACCAGATAATATTTTTTATTTTGTGAAAACCAAGGGAGCTTACCGTTTAAGAAACTGGTTTTCGTAACAATCGTTAAATGTACTGTGAAATTAATTTAATCTGCAATATGGTAATAATATTAATGATTTTTAGAATAGTTTGACATTTCTCTCTGAAGTTCATTGCTTGCACGGTAAGTTCCCAGGCGCGTATGCTCTACATGTGAAAGAAGTGCTTAGGGTTACCTAGCCACCTCCGCCTGATGCCGCCCTAGCCGAGGCATCGGGTGACTGGAACGGGGATTAGTCCGATCGCCTGGAGGGAGGCCACCGCGGGAGGACGATACCCCGACGGTGAAAGCTGCCGGGGCATCGACTCGAGAGGATACCCGCGTGGGTAAACCGCCGAGCGGGCCACCGAAGGTAAAGACGTTACCTAGTCCAAAATCTACATATGTCTACACATACATACATACATATCATCACGCCATATCCCTTGCAGGGTAGGCAGAGAGAACTGAGTGCCAGAGAACTGTATCTCTGCATACTTCACTCGCTTCCTCAACATTCATAATTCTCTTCATACACGCTCGCCGGTTTCGGAGACTCTTGACTCCACCTTCCTTCAGTACATGACCGATCTGGTCTAGGTAGGTTAGTCTCGGTCTTAGGCCTACTTATAATGATAGGTCAAAAAAAATCGATTCGGATGAAATATATTTCTTTTTTACAACAAATTTTAAGTTTTTTTCACACTCCATCGTATTAGGACAATGCCATGTAACGATAATTACATAAAAAATACGTAAATTTAATAAGATGAGAAAAGATGCAATCTATTCAAAATTAACGATCGAATTTTTTTTCTAGCCTATCATTACAAGTAGGACTAGTAGGGCTACCTGTCTTTGTTTTCGGGAGCGGTCCACTTCCACCTTGTTTATACAAGGTATTCACGGACAATAACTAATTTGAAAAAATTAAAGGTGTAAAGAATCTCATTATTTCTGAAAAATATTGTAACAAAACATTGGTAATAATAGACTATTCTAGCTGATTGCCAATAAGAAAGAAAAATTGAAAACATTTATAAAATAACTTTATATACGTTCATATTGTCATTAAGAATATGATGTAATCAAAACTTGATTACGAGCGAAAAATGAATGTCACCCTTGCGACTAGAACCCACATCTAATGGAATATCGCTCCAATCGTCCTACCACTTAGTCAAGTGTGAGCTGTCGTATGACATTAAATTTTCGGCTTGTATTATATTTTCGTCTTTATGGGAGACTTGTGCCATCTACCCGACAATGTTTACATACACTCATTTGCAAAAAAAACGGGCACCTAAGCAATGAACCATTTCAAATGTTAATATTTCTTTGTTTGATAATTATAGGTAGTTTTATCCACACAATTTGGTAAATTAATAAGAAAATAATCGTTTTCATCAGTATTTCATAAAATTTAGATACAATTTATGGGAAATAATGCTAAACCTCGCTAGTAGTGTATATTCGCTAGTAGTGCATATGCTCATGAAGTAAAAATAAAAAAGTTTTTTTTGTTTGTTTTTCTTTAATAAAGTAAAAGCAGATAAATGTTTAGTATCGAGTGTGACCCCCTCTAGCTAAAATCACAGCTTGAATTCGTCTGGGCATGCTAGCGAGTATATCCCGGATACTTGCTTGCGGAATACGTTCCCACTCCGCAGTAATCACATTCTTCAGCTCTCTGATGGTCTGCGGAGCCGGGTGTACTGATCTCACACGCCGTTTCAGAACGTCCCAGACATGCTCTATGGGATTGAGGTCGGGATTTCGAGCTGGCCAATCCAAACGACGAATGCCGACCTCTTGCACATACGCATTAACATCGCGGGATCGGTGGGCGCGAGCATTGTCGTCCATAAAAATCGAGTCTTCACCTAGAGCGGCCAATGCGGGTTGTGCATGAGAAATTAGAACTTCCGTTATGTATCGATGCCCAGTCAGTGAGCCGTTTTCAATGAAGACTAACTCTGTACGATCCATTGAATTTATTCCTGCCCAAAACATAACAGAGCCCCCACCATAAGGTGTGATTTCTTCGAAACATGCCTCTGCAAAGCGTTCTCCTTGTCTTCTTAGCACTCGCCGACGTCGATCTTCACCGAACAGAGATATCCTGGCTTCATCAGAGAACAAAACCCTATTCCAATCGTCTTGAGTCCATGATTCACAATTTCTAGCGAACCTAAGCCTGTGAACTCTGTGCTCACGGAGTAATTTGGGGCCGCGGGCCGGGCGGTGACTGCGTATATTGGCAGCGAGAAGCCTCCTCCTGACCGTCCATAGACTAATATGCACATTTCTTACTTCTTGGAGGTTGTTCTTAAGATCCACATACGAAGATTTGCGATTTCTCAATGCGCGACTCACAAGAAAACGATCATCCCGTGGTTGGGTACATGGTTTTCTTCCAGAACCAGGCCTTCTCTCGACGGAACCAGTCTCCTGATATCGCTGCCAGGTCCTTTGGACTGTCGAGCGACTAACATTTAGCCTCCTAGCCACGAAACATTGGCTGCAACCCTCTTCAAGCAGCGCGATAATTTTGGTAGCTTTTACCACTTTATCTACCATTTTTGATACAGCCAAACAGCATTAAATAAAGCTTTGACAGTCAAGGATATGAAATTAATCGATAAAAATTGAATAAAAGTTATGAAAGTCGATGTTAACTTCTGGAACTTCGCGCCAAAAATGTAGGATAAAAAGGGGTTTTCTGTAAAAATGAACATCAAATGAAAAATTGAATTTAGAACGTACTTTTTTAAATACCACAGCATTTTTAAAACCGGCCAGTAACGTGTACAAACGATTGAAACCTTTTTGGTATTGTATCTTTTTAAATATGAATGAAAATCAAAACCGCCCGTTTTTTTTGCAAATGAGTGTATTATACAGACGATTGGAACGGTATTTCAGTAGGTGTGGGTTCGAGTCCCACGTGTGACATTCATTTTTCGCTCGTAATCAAGTTTTTATAAATAATCTACTATGTTAAATTTTAAGTTTCAGTAATTTGAATCATGTAATCATTTATTTTAATTATACAAATAATTTTGTTATTATTTTTTTTATATTATAATAAACTGCCATATTTTTTAATTACCCGTAGTTTAATTTTACAATTCCAACGCTTGCAAGTTTTCGCGTTGATTGGTAAAAACTATTTGCTTATGGAACACGTTAAAAAATCTGCCAGTGGAGGACCAGGGGAATGTGTAACAGTATGTATTTAGGATTTTTTCCGTGTGGTGACGGAGTAAGAATACAATTCACCACCCCCTATTTACCTGTGCGTGATCGTAAGAGATGACTAAGGGATATAAAACGCATATAACATCTATGCGAGAGAAGAAAAACTCGAAACAAAACCCAACCACCCAAACCAACTTGCCTGACCAGCGTGGTATAGTAGCTCATTTTCCCTCCTAGTGTGGAGGAGGCTCGAGCCCAGTAGTGGGACATATGAGCTGAGATAAGATATATTTAGGATACTGGATATCAACTATGCTCTCCAATCCACCTGGTAAGCGTGAAGATTATGGAATTATTTTACCTATGGATACCCTATGTCCTACAGCACAACTCGATAGGCTGATAACGATATCTTTTATTTATTCGAAGGCTAGTTATTGCATACTTCATAAGCGAAGAGTAAGAGGTCTTGCTCTACTCTCGATATATGAAAATCAAGCACTTTACAAACCTAAAAATGATTGTATTTTATCACATTGCACTTATAGGATAATATTATCATACATATGTCAAGAAAAAGGAGGATCCTTAGAGAGAGGGAGAGTTCTTCTTCTTATTTTTATGTATTGGCAATCAGCTACTTAAATGAGCCATTGTTGCCAGTGTCGAGTTATAATTATCTTCAAGTTTTTAGTGTCTTCAGATTAGTCATTGTCTGTCAGTAAGTCAAATTGTCGCCATCAACAGTGCAATGGCCACACTGTTGATGGTATCTTGTGGGAATTTTAATGGAAAACGAAAACGTTGTAAAGCACTTTTATATGATATTCACTACATCTCAGCAGTTCCGTCACATCACAATACATAAAATGCCATCAAAATTATCTGATATAACACGTTAAAACACTAAGATATCGAATATAATACAAGAGCACACCACATGACGTTTTAGATTCCCGCCAAAAACTCGAGGGAGAGTTATTAGTAGGCAAAGTCCTTTCGGACAGGCAAAGGAAACAAATCCCATACAGCTTATACATCTATGTTTAGCACTACATCGAGAATGTCACGAAATTTCAAAAGTATTTTTTTCTTTCATTTTCATTTATGGCATTGACTAATAGTAAATGATAAATAATATAAAAATTGTGAGGCGTGCACTTTTGGATTTTACAAATTATTTATAGACTTAACTTTAATAGATCGCTTTCGGTCTTATACCAAAATCCATCAGCCACAGTGGTCATCTTCCAATAGTGATAAGACCATTGTTGACAGTTCTCTGTCTACAGCCGCGGGCCGGTCCGTTCAGGGTGGTACCACACTCGCAGAATATCGATATGTGAGCACTGACAATGAAGTGGAAATGACAGTGAGCGAGGAAGACAGCAGTTCAGTTATTTAGATGGGTATGAAGTTTTCATTGTTAAGCAGTTGTCTAGCTATACCCCTGGTATTGTAAATATCCCTAGGCGGCAATAACACTTACAATCAGGTGTGCTGTTTGCTTGTTTGTCACCAAAGATTAAATTTGGAAAATCCAAAAGCGCACGCCTCATAATTTTTTATATTATTTATCATTTACTATTAGGCAATTCCATAAATGAAGGAAACAAATCCCATACAGCCATGGGTTTACAATGCTGCAAGCATTGTAAATTAACAGCTATGTTTACATCTACGTCGAGAATGGCACGAATTTTCAAAAGTTTTTTTTTTTTTCATTTCATCATCATTCTCCTGCCCTTATCCCAATTAGTTGGAGTCGACGCAATATGTACCCCTATTCCTACATATAGCAAAGGTTGAAAGGCAATAGTTTTATGACCGGCCGTCTGCCAGACGTCAACCCTCCATGGGAATGTAATTGTTGACCAAACGGCATCAGATGGAGTTTGCCCAGGTCGTTATACAGCTCTTAGTCGTCTTTTACGACATCCACGATCAAAGTAAGGTAGTATTCGTAGCCGCTACCACACAACAAAGAAATTTTAAGCGTTGTTCTAAAGATTGTTTATTTAATTTGGGCATTTTCAAATAAAATATTATTGTTTCTTTTTATAGTGTTTATTGATTGTTTACGTTTTTATGACAGTACACTTAATAAAATTAAAACAAGTTCAAAAGTCTCTCTCTCTCTATCCCCTCTTTATCCCCCCTCTTTCTCTCCTCTCTCTCTCTTCCCTATCTCTCTCTCACCCCTCTCTCTCCCCTATCTCTCTCTCACCCCTCTCTCTCTCTCCCGCTTTTTCCCTTTTGTTCTTACTCCATCACCACACGGATAACTCTCATGCGCTTTACACTTCAAAATAAATATGGCGCGTAACAGAAAAACGTTACAATATAATATTTATCCCAATCGTCGATAAAAAGTGATCATGATCACTGTAAAGTAGTTGTAAACTAGTTTTATTTCAAATAATTATTGAAGGTTATACATACCTACATACATATCATCACGCCATATCCCTTGCAGGGTAGGCAGAGAGAATAGAGTGCCAGAGAACTCTATCCTTGCATACTTCACTCGCTTCCTCAACATTCATAATTCTCTTCATACACGCTCGCCGGTTTCGAAGACTCTTGACTCCACCTTCCTTCAGTACATGACTGATCTGGTCTAAGTAGGTTAGTCTCGGTCTCCCCCGGTACCTACATCCTTCCATTTTCGCATTGTATATCTTCTTAACCAGACGTTCGTTCGGCATTCTTTCCACATGTCCGAACCATCGGAGCATTCCCTTTCGCATCTTTACACCAATACTCTCTTTCATACCTACTCGCTCTCTTACGTCGTCGTTACGAATGCGATCGGTCAGCCTAACTCCACAGATTTTCCGCAGAGATCGCATTTCAACCGCATTAATTTTACTTTCATACTCTTTTCTGCATACCCAACTCTCGCTTCCATACAGTAATGTTGAGACAAGCACTGCATTATGTATTGCTACACGTGCCTTCTGGCTGAGGTTGTGGCTACCGAGAAGTTGCCCCAACGCTCCGTTCACTCTATTTCCCACATTCACTCTTCGCTCTATATCAGTGGTGTACCTTCCATCTCGGTTAAATCCACATCCAAGATATACAAATTTATCCACTTGCTATTGTTACTCTTCTCGTTTCTCGTTCTGGCTTCATCTCTTTCAAAGACCATTATTTTGGTTTTGTTCACATTCACGCGTAGACCCCTTTTATTACAATCTTCTGTCATTGTGTCGACTAGGGTCTGCAGCTGGGGGGGCACACTTAAAACATTACTTATTTTTACTGACCGTCGCGCCGCCTACAGATTGGTTATACAAACTTAACTGCTGCCATTTTGTCCTGCCTGTCAAACGTTTGACAACTGAGAATTGTTATTTTTTTTTTGTTTCTAGCGTAGGTACTTATTGTCATCGATCTATTTTCGGTTATTGATATTTTTCTGAAAATTATCTCAAGTTTCAATGTTAGGGTGATATTATTATTGTTTAATTATCAGCTGATATGTTTTTTTTTATATTTCAGGGTAGCATTCATAGTAAAAGAAAATTCTATATAACACATACACATGTAGATATGTATATATATATTACTTCAACTTTAGTTCACCGCCTAAACTCTGGGTGGCAGCACTTTCCATACATGCATATTTTATCATCGAGTTGCCACTCTTTTTCAATTTAATAACTTTACTCTTTGGTCTGCAGCAAAGAGTAAAGTTATTAAACTGAAAAAGAGTGGCAACTCGATGATAAAATATGCATGTATGGAAAGTGCTGCTACCCAGAGTTTAAGCGGTGAACTAAAGTTGAAGTGATATATATATACATATCTACATGTGTATGTGTAATTATACAGAATATTCTTTTACTATGAAATCTACCCTGAAATATAAAAAAAAATCATATCAGCTGATATCGAAACAATAATAATATAAGTTTAACAATGAAAATTGATATAATTTTCAGAAAGTACATCAATAATCGAAAATAGATCGATGACAATAACTATCTACACTATGAACAAAAAATAACAATTCTCAGTGTTCAAACGTTTGACAGACAGGACAAAATGGCAGCAGCTAAGTTTGTACAACCGGTCTGTAGGCGGCGCGACGGTCAGTAAAAAAAAGTAATGTTTTAAGTGTGTCCCCCCAGGTCTGCAGGTTAGTGAAGGTTTAAATGATATTGAAGGTTATAAATAATTTTTGTTTTTTAACTCGGCGTACTTCATTCATCTACAATTGTTATATTCATACCATACCTTTTGCTACACCAGCGCGATTGTTGAAGGTTTTTGAACTGTTATTTATAGTATACAGCTGGCATGGAAGTAATAAGTACTCTGTACAACAGGAATAAGCTGTTGTCGCAAAATTGAAGCCGAGCGAGAGCTCAGAACTGTACCTTTTATCCCTCTCTGGCGATGGTGACCATATTGAAATATGATTTAAGGACAATAATTATAAAAAAATATTTGTGATCTGACGTCAGCAGATCATTGCTTCAGATGGATTTTAATCGAAGATGCTAATTATAAACTTGCCCTTTGTGGCACTATACATTTCCTGTTTTTGCTTGCTTTTCACACTCGCGTCATATAGGTCGGTACTTACCTACTGGTCCTTGTGGGACACGACATGCAGCTGGACTGAGATAAAATTACGATAAGCTGGTGTGTGGTATATTTAATTAAGAAAAAACAGTTAAGTTTACATTTAAGTTTAATTCTAAATCAGACATTGCTGAATAAGACAGTCTTGTGAAGTTTCTGCCGCAAACCCAGCTTATTCCTTATATATTTCATTGATTCTAATTTTGCATTGAGTTAAACGTAAATTGAGATATGAATTCGCTAACGCCTTCATCAATAGAATATCATGTGGATCTTCAAATATAGATTGAGGAGGATGTGCTGATTCTAACGATGTATGTAGTTTGCTATAAAATTCTCGGACGACATACCTACATGATAATTTTATTTTTGTTTACGTTTTTTAACGATTGATTTAATAATGTAATAAACAGTGTTCTATAGTGTTGTGATCCAATAACACCACACAATTTGAACAAGAAATTTTGTGAATCATCCCATTCACGATATATCCAGCAATATAAAAAATAATATTCAGTTTAAAATCTGAAACACAATCGTTATCTACGAGATCTAACAAATCATTTATTGATGTTGATCATGTCGACTGATCTTTATTACATTCTTCCACAATAGCTTTCTTTTTGTTCCTAAATTTTCTAAAGAACTTAATGTTAGGGACATTAAGATCTTTAGGAAATTTGAAATCTAAACAAAGTTATTTTCATAAAAAAATAAAAAATACATAGATATTTAAGTTATTTGTTCTTGAACTAGGATTGAATAGTCATGCATGGTCACCGTAATTCTTCACTAACAAATTATGTTATTATTATTATTTACGATTTCATGTGGGGTTGTCAGGTCAGCTGTCCGTATTTCATACATATAAAAGAAAACCTATACCCCAATCGCAAAATGTTTGCGTTAATAAGGTTTTACACTTAGCAACAAATAATATTGCTTTAATATGTCGGTAATAAATTATTATTTATATTTAAAAACATTTTAGAAGTAAATGTTTTTACTTCATTACATTACATCAATCGCATATTTTTCTACCAACAAGGAAAGGATTGAAATCAACTTAACTCTGGCAATTCTAAGTCCACTGTTAGAACGGGACACAGAGTACACTGGTTGCCCTCTCACTCGGCTTCATTTTTATTTTGCGCGCCACAAGACTCTTACTACCTTAGCATAAGGTTTTATTTTCTTTATTTTTGCTGCAAGATGCACAGATAGAGCTCATTCCTGTTGTACAGAGTACTTATTACTTCCATGACAGCTGGACACTTATTCAACTTTTCTCTCATATAAGATTTTTCTTCTTATACTCTAATCTCCATGCCATAGCGTTTAAAAAGAATTGGGCATTTATATATGAAATGAAGTGCGCTGAGTTGGAGAATTTAATATTTTTAGTGATGAAAATAGTCAATAAAGCGTAATAATCAAACTGTTTATTATCATTACATTTCACCCTTTTCCTAAATATCATCTTCAACCCCTTTTAACTGTGTAAGCTGAAATTGTCTTAATGTTACCATTATTTAAATAATATTACCCCTATATTTCCATTTTTCACATAGAATAAAGTAGATTTATTATTTATACAGTAAGCGTCCAAATTTATTACAATTAAATCTAATATTATAAATACATCATCATCATCATTCTCCACCTCTTGTGTCAATTAATTAGGGTCAACGCAATATGTACTTCCATCATGAGGATGTTATGGAGTTTGGTAACCGTAACCAAAACTAGGGAATATCCAAAGTGAAAATATATCCGAAAGCAATATAAAATAGGATCAATATCTGTCTGCCATACGTTATGACAGTTTTTCTTTCAACCTTCCGAACCGACAGACTAAATATAAGCCTTTCCAAAGGGCAATAAGACTATGGACGAGAATTTGAAAACGTCATGTGATGCTCTTGTATTATATTCGATATCTTAGTGTTTTAATGTGTTATATTAGATAATTTTGATGGAATTTTATGTAATGTGATGCGATGGAACTACGGGGATGTAGTGAATACATACAAATGTGCTTTACAACGTTTTAGTTTTTCATCAAAATTCCCACAAGATACCATTAACAGTTTGACCATAGCACTGTTGATGGTGACAATTTGACTTAGACAATGATTAGCCTGAAAGACTAAAAACGTGAAGATATTCATAACTCGAAACTGGCACCAATATCTCGTGTAAGTAGCTGATTTCCAATGTATAAGAAGAAGAAGAAAGGGCAATAACATAATCACCACATTTGAGATTACTCTTTTATAATTTCTTTAAAACCCAACATCCGTAGTCGTATCTGAAATCGGTATCGTAATATATATTTCAATATTTTTGTATCTACATCAAGATTTGAAACTTTACGCAACATTCCTTTTCTATCGTACATATAGAAAAATTTTGCAATAGTTTTATTAGTGGTCGCCTGCTTGATGTCAATCATTCTTGGAATTATTTATTAGGCGATATCAGACGGAGTTCTTAATCGTCTTTATTGGGCATGCAATTTACTGGAAAAAAATACTCATCACTGATAATAATATGGTAGCACTCAGATGCAAAAGGCATCATCAAAAAAAAATTTTTACGGCTTCTATCAATACTGGAGTTTCTTTCTATAGTAATTAATAAATAACGAGTAATAATGACCAACAAGATTTTAAATAATAAAAAGCACTTAATGCTAATCGAGATGCATATACTTTATGAGAAAAGAAAATTCGAAACAAAACTATAACACGTCTGACCAACGTGATATAATAGGGTAAGTTCCTTTTAATTATGGAGGAGCCTCGAGCCTAGGAGTGGGACATAAATGAGCTGTAATAAATGAAAAATAAATATGTGTGCTTTCCAATTAATACAAAACGTGACGCAGTGTAACGCAGTGCTCGATAAAGCGCTTTCCATCAACGACACTGTTGAACACAGCCGTACACTGTTCGACACTCGAAAAAGTGGTGTTTGACAGATGCTTTCCTACTTTGCTTAAATTAAGTATCATTACTTAACGGCATATTCTAGTAGTATTATTTGAGATTATTAAATTGAGCTTGTCTCTTACTGCTAATTAAAATTTAATAAAAATGTTCAAATGTAAATACTGCACTATTGAAGTGAGCCCTGATAATGTGGTTATGTTTATAAATTATTGAGCCAAGACTTTGTCAAGGAACTTGCATTTATGTATACAACGTCCATAATTTTGCGATATTGACGCACTCTAGTGTTATTTTGAGACAACTAGCTGTTTCATTTAAACTTTTACACAGTGTTTGGCAGTGCTTCACAGTGTAACGCAGAGTCCTTCTGTGTGTAACTAAATGGAAAGCTGACTATGTTTTATAAAGAAAACTTGGGCTGTTTTTTGAGGCAATAGTTGGATATCGTTAGTACTGTGGCAACATAATCTTAAAAAGAATGACACTGGAGTTTTGGCGCGAATGTGGAAACGTCATGTCACGCTCTTGTATTATATTCATTTCTTTAGTGTTTTGTAGTGTTATATTGAATAATTTTGCTGGTATTTTATGCAATATGGTACAGTTAAAGTGCTGAAGTGTAGTGAATATGGTATAATAGTGGTTTACATGTATTTTCATATTTTGCCAAAATTCCTAAGAAAATTATTGATTTGGTTATCAGCGCCCGATTAATGGTAACGATATGACTTACTGACGGACAATGACTATTAAGACTAAAGTATATGAAGAAGTATTGACGAAGTGTCTAAACTATGAAGACTTGGCTTAAAGATCTAAGTAACCAAGCCATAAACTCCAAAAAAAAAAAGAATGACACTTCAATGACAGTGACAATGACAGGTATGAATGACATTTGAGTTTCGTAGATCGGTTGTAAAATGTTCATGACGAAATTGTTGTAATCGTGACGAAATTCTCGCAACAGAATTAAACAAAAGTACATTGAATTTGTATTCAATAAACATTTTGCTTTTATCATATGAAGTGTGTGCATCTAGTGAAATAAACAAGCACGCTCCATTACACCGTAGTCGCTAAGGCAGTGAAATTATAGATATTTATTCAGTTGTAATTTGTTATTTATTTACGTCATTGTAAATAATTTGGCTGTGTTCCTGTGGTTTAGTGTGTTTACTGTTTATTGACTCATATTGCTTTTAGAAGCTGTGTTGGCAACAAGCAATTACAGTGACCTTGACTATTAAATAACAGCTGTTAAGGTGAGTACCCATTTCGATATTATTTTTAAAAAATAAAATATGTCTCTGTTTCAACTTTTTAATTTGGTATTGGCATAATCGTATATAACGAATCATAAATTTCGCGCGGTTTTCCTTTAATATATCTAAAAGACCTTGAATCTAGATAAAAGGTGAATGTATTTATTGCTATTATAGTTGCTACATTTTTCTTGCTTAATTTACGCAAAGATTGTAATTATGTTGTTATAGAAATTATGGTGGGAAAGTGAAACTGTTGTTGAGAAAAATGGATTTTTGTTGTGCAATATTTTAAAGTAGAGCATCAACAAGTTTTTTTTTAATATGCATAACATCCTGTACTAAGGAATATGTTGTAGGTTGTGGGAGGTACTAAATAATATATAAAAATAATAATTACAAATAGCAACCAAGCTTACAAGTTAGTTCTTTGTTCAATCTAGTAATTATTACAATAATTATTTATGGATTTTACATAGAAATATCTACTCCTATTTGGTGCAGTCTAATTTTAAGAATACCTTTTGTAGTTTTGTAGCTTCCTTCATTTTAATAATGGTATACTGTAAATGTAGAAATGCTGCTTTGTTGATTTATTTTTATAATAGTTAAAGTATAGACAGTGTTAGGTTTAAAAATAATTTTCCGATTTGATTAAACAGTCAAACCTAATTCAATTGGAATTAATAAATGCCAGGAAAATGTGGATGAATATGTAAGTTGGATACATTTAAAATGGTTACCATGTATTCATTTAACTACTCTGTTGGTTCAGATGAGTCAGAGCTTAAATATAAGTTTTCCTCTTGCTTACAATTTCTAGTTTTGTTTTTGAAATTTTCCCCAAAGTGAATTACAAACATTTTGTCATATATAGCTGAGATTACGCTTATTAATATTGTTCCAAGCTTCAAGCTTCTGTTGGTAAATTTTCTTCTGTAATACTTGCATCATCTTATCTCAACTCATATACATATGTCCCACTGTTGGGCTCGGGCCTCCTCCGTAATGGGAGGGAAATTAACCTTCTATACTGCGCTGGTCAGACATGTTCGTATAGGATTCAGTTTGGAGTTTTCCTTCTCTCACATAGATGTTATATGCGTTTTATATCCCTTAAGCGTCTCGTGCGATCACCCTCTGGTATGATATGGGGTAGTAAATAGTATTCTTACTCTGTCACCATACAGAAAAATACTTGCATAATTATACCTAACTCCAGATTTGATACAACTTTAGGATTTAAAATTAAACTAACAAGGTTATATGTTATATAGTATATATGTTATATTTCTCCTGTTACTAATTTTATGACCATAAGATTAAGTAAGGGAGTATTAGTACCTACCCTCATGTATGGTAGTGAAAGTTGGATTTGGCAGAGAAGACATGAAAGTAGAATAAATGCTATAGAGATGAGAGCTCTTTGTAGTATGTGTGATGTGAGCCTGAAAGATAAAATTAGGAATAGTGTTATAAGAGAGCGCTGTGGTGTAAATGAAGAAGTAGTGACAAAGATCAAAAAGAGTATGCTGAGGTGGTTTGGACACTTAGAAAGAATGAGTGAGGAGAGGTTGACGAAGAAAATATATAAAGCAAGCGTGAGTGGGACGAATACAAGGGGAAGACCTCGTCATAATTTACTGGATCAAATTAGCGATGTATTGATGAGAGGTCATATTAAGAGTATGCGTAATCGTAGAGCATGCATGAAGACTGTTATGAGTGTGAATGAAGCGATGGAAGTATGCCAGGATCGTGGTTTGTGGCAATCCGTAGTCTCTGCCTACCCCTCTGGGAAACAGGCGTGAAGCTATGTATGTATGTAGATTAAGGTTGAAACTAAAAGAGGATGAAGGCATTAAAATTTTTTTAAATAATGCAAAGATAATAGTCAAAATAAATAAACTTGTAACATTAGAGTATATACAATAAAATGTTTGTCATTTTTAATCTGCTTATTTATATTAGTTATCAGTTAAGATAAAATTTGATAAGATAATTTTTTTTTTGTATAGTGTCAGAGTAAAAATATATTTTACTGCCTTTGCTTTGGCTGCCCATCTCTCTAAATTCATATAATGGTGGGGAATATTCAGTTTGGGTTTAGGCCAGACCATAGTTTAGCTAAAAAAGTCATATAATTGTAAAATCTTCTGTGCTGATATTAAAATATTCATGAATGGTATCTAAGAAACATTTGGGGAGTTTGTTTATTATTTTAATTGACGTTCTAAATATTTTTAATCATTCAAGGTCATGGTAGCTATTTGACCTGAAATAAACTTAACAAAAATTTTGGCTTAATTTCATTGTATATATTTTTTTATTGCTCACTAGCTTCTGCCCGCGGCTTCGCCCGCGTAAAAGGTTACTTTCCTAAAGTTTTTGATCCCCTATTTATATTTTTGACCGTCGGTAATACAGTGCAACGGTATTACAATACTCAGGGTTGGAACTTCATTACTGGACTGCTAGATGGCGTTGAAGAAGCTAGATTTTGAGATTTTTTGACAATTTTTTTATTTTTCATATAAAAATTTTGATTTTTTTTAATAAAAAGTGTCCTATGTTACTTTTAATACCTCCAAGAATATGTGTACAATGTTTCATGATGATCGGTTGAGTAGTTTTAGCGTGAAAGCGTAACAAACAAACTTACATTCACATTTATATATTAGTAGGGATTGTGGCCATCAAGCAAACAGCATACCTGATGGTAAGTGTTACTGCTGCCCACGAACCAAGGGTATAGCTAGGCCCCTGCCTACCAATATAAACCCCAAACTCACCCAGTTTGGCTTAATATTAATTAGGCTATTTATCTCGTATGATAGCGTCTGAAAGATAAAAATTCATTTATTCTCTATAAACCATTGTTTGGTCTCTGGTAGCGGCAAATACCGACCCCCAATTTTCTTGTGGCTGTCATAAGAGATGATTAAGCTTGACTCCTACTTGGGTCAACACCATCTAATCAACAATTACATTCTCAAGGAGTTTGATGACAAGCAGGCTAAGTCTTGTGCAATCTTTCTTTCTTCTTTCTTTAAACCCATTTACATATTGTAATATTTAACTTAAATGAATCTGTTGTCGATGATCTTTACCATGTTCTAATGGAATGCGTTCGGAATGAGGAAACCAGAAATAAGATTTTTGGGTCAAAAAAAAAGTATGACATAGGCTACTGCAATTCCATTCTCGCGTTGCCACTATCAAGTAAGGCTTTAGAATTATACAAACTAGCTATAAGATAGTATATACTTATGATGTAATTAGATATAAATTAAATATGTGTATTGGGCGATATAGTCACTAATCGACAAAGCCCTTTGCTTTATCAATAAATAAAAAAAAAAAAAAAACTTAAATGAATCTAATAATTATCAATTTCATCAAACATGGGACTCCACTGAGAAGTTCCAGCAAGAAATTCGTGCACCTGCACCTGTCTTTTTTAATCTTTTCAATAACTTCTTTTTAAATAAAATTGTATGCAATGTTTTGTAAATATTAATTCCAATGTGACATATTATGAAGCAAGATAATATATTTGTAATAAAACTATATTTATGGATTTTCTTTGAATGGTTTATAGCATATAAGATCACAGGAACTGCTGTGTGGTAGCTAGCGGCTACAAATACTACCAACCCTTATTTTGCTCGTGGATGTCGTAAAAGATGACTAAGAGCTTTATACCAACCTGGGCCAATTACATCTGATGTTGTTTGGTAAACAATTACATTCCCAAGGAAGGTTGACGTCTGGCAGGCAGCCGGTTATAAAACTATTGCCAATAACTTTTACAATAAATTATGTACTATGAAGAAGATTACATATTGTATCGACCCTAAGAAGTTTATGCCTGGATCAGATCCCACATATGACGCCCAAACATGTAAACTACTAGAGCGGCCAGGAATTATTGATTCTAGATTCTCCTCATCTATTATCCTATCGAAATGGTATATTCTAGTAAGCATACATCCTTGTTCAGCTCATAATTATGTCCTATTGCTTGGCTGCATACTTTTAAACTACAGGAAGGAAATTGACCCACAATACCTCGAAGGTCAGACGTGTTGATATAGGGTTTAGTTTCCAGATGTTATATGCGTTTAATATCCCTTAGTCGACTCTTACGATCACCCACGGGTAAAATATGGGGTGGTGAATTGTATTCTTACTCGTCACCACACGGAGATATTACTACATACATAATTAATCATTTTAACAAAAGAATGATTACTATTTTGATATTTTAAGATTGTAAAAAGAATAAATAAACAATATAATGAATTTAACAGATAATAAAAAAAAAATATTTAAAGTTTGCTGTTACTTCCAAAATTTTGGCGCGTATAAAAATTTGCTGCCATAACACCGTCCCAATCCGGCAGGTGAAATCCGTCACTGGATGGTGAATTGTATTATTGCTCCGTCGACACGGAAAGTAAGCATAATATTATTTTTAATCCTCATTCTGTGATCACAAGTAAATATAAAATTAAACTTTGTAATAAAAAAACCATTTATGACTTAATTTTCCTTATCGCTTACGTAAATTTACACAATGAATCATATGTTTATTACTTGCCTATAAAACTATTGCATTATTATAAGTAATATATATTGATAACTGATGACCGCTTGGCTTAGTAAATTGTGTTTATTTTCGAAAATATATTTTGATACTAGCTTTTTTGTTGATAAAAAGATAGGCCTTATACCCTTCCTTAGGCTTCAATCGCGCACTCGGTGTCTTTCATTGTTTTTAATTTTGGTTTTAAAAATAGCCTAAGTTACTTCTTATAACATCAGCCAGTAAAAGGCCCGTTAAAATAAGACAAGCGGTTTCAGAGATTAGCCAGAACAAACGGACAGTGTGTTAAAATTATGATTTTTTATGTAAGTACCGTGTATTAGTGTAAAAACTGTTAATTTTGAATTACAAACAGACACTTAAATTTTCTTTATATATGTATTTAAATACAAATTACATATTAATTAATATAATATGAATGTTTTTATATCCTATCGATATAATAAGGATATGAATTGGTTATTTAAATAAAATTATTGATTTACGGCGAGTATTACACATTTGAAATAAAACTATTTTTACTGATTCAATCGCGTTTGTATTTGATTTTTAGTTTCCCGACGTTTCGAACACTTTATCATGATGATGATCACTGGATCATGGTTGGGAGGACCTCCGTGAAGTGTTCGAAATATTGGAAGATTAAAAATCAAATACAAATGCGATAGAATCCTTAAAAGTGATAACGCGATAGAATCCAGTTTGAGTTCGAAAGTATTAAGAGGGGGTACGATGCCAGAAACCTCCACGTGGTGTACCCTGGGTGCGAGCGACAGTCCCCCAGATCCTTCTGTCGAATTGTCGCTCGTAGCGAATCTCTGGCGCGAGGGGGGGTTCCCCAACAATGGGTTGAGCCCCAATTCGCTCCTGACCCTCTAGTTGTAGAGGGTACAGGAGGCGAAATTTCGGACGGGCCCGGTCACTCATTAATTTGAGGGCTGGGCAGGCTTATGCCACCGCCGACATATCGTAAACCTGATATCTCGCTTCAAGACAAGTTGTCGTGAGGCGTAGTTTCAGGAGCGAGTGTCTTGGCTTAACCGCCCGGACCGCGAGGAAGACAACCTCTATAAAGAATTCGAATTAACATTCGAATTCGGAAATCACCCAGAATCTTAAGTTCTGGCGTGCGGCGAGAAGATGCATGGCAGATGGGTTGTTCTGTTGTTAGCACGCTCCAGCCAGGGTACCGGCCGACCCCCTGGTTGGTAAATGTAGGCTTGCCCGGGTACAGGGATCTCTGCCCGGGTCGACGGTGTACTTCTCCCTTACTCGTGGGAACAAGATGGATCACACTTTACCAATTACAGACGGGGATCCTAGCGGTTCCCACATTACAGCCTCGCCATGCTACCATAAAACTGGCACAGAAGACGCCTCGTCCTCTAGACTAGAGGCGCTCAAACCCGCCGAGGGCCCGGCACCCATGGAGGCCCAATCGAAGCCGAAGAGGCGTGGAAGACCACCCAAGGCGACTCGTGGGAAGGCTTCCGTCGCGAAGGGGCGCCAAAAGGAGCGAGAGGAGCGGCGGGCTCTCAGGGAGGCTGCCGCCGCTCCAACCCATGAAGGAGACGACAGTTCTGCTGCAGAGCCGTCGAAGGACGAGGGCGACAGTTCTGTCGCAGAGCCGTCCAACGACGAGGGCGGCAGATCTGTCGTGGAGACAGAGGACGAGGGCGGCGATGCCGCAGGTCCGTCGGAGATGGAGGAGGGCAGCATGTCGGCTGCCGAGACTGCCGCTGCATCATCGTCGCGTTCTGCGGCAACCATGGCGGCGGCTTTGACGCTCAGGGAGGAGGCCCTCCCCTCGAAGGTGCGGAAGCGCCCCCTAAATAAGGGTGGCAGCTCAGGGTCCGACTACGAGGGGAGTGCAATTATTATGCCTCCTCCCAAGGTGGCAACCTCTCGCAGGGGGCGAGGGGCCGCGGTGGCGGCAAGATCGGCGGCTTCGTCCCCGGTCGGCCAATTGAGGGAGGCCGAGGCTCGCATGCGTGCCGAAAATGAAGCAGTCGCCGCGAGGATGGTGAGGGTGTTGTCCAACATCCCTCCCACTGGCGCGGCGGCAGCTGAGGGCGCTGTGAGCAGCGACCCCCCAGGCACTCAGATGGAGGCCCTGCAGGCCGAAAATGCCCGCCTTAGCGGCGAGGTATTAGGTCTGCGGGACCAAAACCACCGACTGGAGGCGGAGTTAGCGGCGGTGCGGAAAGAAAACCGCAAGCTGGCCAAAGATATGGCCGACTTGCGGAGCCAATTCGCGCTTTTGACGCCGACAACGCCGTCGACAAGGTCCGACTCTGTCGCCGCCTCAATTGCGCCGGCTCGAGCTGCGAGGCGCGCCCCGATAGCCCAGCCAGTAGCGGCAGTACCGCTGCCCGCGCTGCCTGTGGTGGACGGTGTGCCGGAGGCAACCATGCGCGCCATCATGGAGTCTGTTGGCGTCATGGTCAATGCGCGCATGGAGGTTCTTGAGGCAAGATTGCCTCCGGAGCCACGTCTCCGGCCGCCACTCGCTGCGGACGGAAGCAAGACCACGCGGCCGACTATAGCGTCGAGACCCACCCCGCTACCCTGCCAGGGTGGCCGCGTGAGCTTCGCCGCAGCTGTGACTGGGCCCAAGGCTGGGTCCAAGGGGCTCGCTTCGGCTAAGAAGCCGAGATCGGCGCCGGCTCCTGCTAAGGCCACGCCGCAACCGGTGCCCACACCTGCGTCGCTGGTACCGGCTAGCGCGCCCACGACTGCGCCTGCTGCGCTCAGTGCTGCTGCCATGCTCGAACAGGGCTGGCAGGTGGCTGAGCGAAGCAGGAAAAGTCCCGGCCAAAGACGGAGGGCGGCGGTCAAAAGCGCCGCTGAGGCCACCGCTCCCCAAGCAGGAGCCGAAAAGAGGGGGAAGAGGTCGCGCAGGAAGCTCCGGTCGCCAAAGTCAGCAGCAGTGGTTATCACTGTGCTGCCTGAGGCGGCTGAGAAGGGCCTCAACTATGAGGCCGTCTTACGTCGCGCCCGGCGGGAGCTAGACGTCTCTGACATCGGAGGCGTCGAAGCTAGGACCCGCAAGGCCCGGACAGGGGCTCGAATCCTCGAGTTTCCTGGGGCCGAGGGTTCTAAGGCGGCCGATAGTGTGGCCACGAAGCTGCGGGGGCTGTTTGGCCAGGAGGATGGCGTTCGAATTGCCAGACCCGTCAAGTGCGCAGAGATGCGCATTGCGGGTCTGGACGATTCCGTGACGGTGGAGGACATCAGGGAGGCTATTGTCTCGAAAACCGGATGCGCCTCGGACACTGTCCGGATTGGCGCCATTCGCCCTGGACCGGGCGGCGTCGGTGCTGCCTGGGTGCAGTGTCCGGTAGAGTCGGTCAAGAAATTGGCTGACTCAGGCAGGATCCTCGTAGGCTGGAGTTCGGCGCGGGTAACCCTGCTGGAGTCCCGGCCTGCGAGGTGTTTTAGGTGCATGGCGGTCGGGCATACCCGGCCAACGTGTACCAACTGCTTTGACTGCAGCGGACTATGTTTCCGCTGCGGTCAAACCGGGCACATGGCGGCATCGTGTGCTGCCGCACCCCACTGTCCCGCGTGTGCGGCGGGCAATAAGCCCTCTAAACATCGCATGGGGGGTGGACAGTGCAGACCCCCGGCTTCGGCTCCAAAGGGGCGGAGCGGCCCGGCGACCCCGGCCGCTTCCGCTCCTTGCGCGACCCAATCGCCCGCCGGCGCGGAGGAGGTGATGGACACGGCCCACTAATGGCTACCGAGTCCATCCACCTCTTGCAAGCCAACCTCAACCACTCCACCGGTGCGCAGGACCTTTTCCTGCAAGCTATGGCGGAGTGGTTGATAGGTGTAGCCGTAGCCGCGGAGCCGTATTGCGTGCCCGACCGATCTAATTGGTTGAGTAGCAGTGACGGCTCTGTGGCAATCGTCGCCTCAACGTCGTGGCCTTCCCCGCCTCTGTCTCTAAAGGACAGGGGTGATGGATACGTCGCGGCGGACTGGGGAGAGGTAACGCTTTACGGCGTGTACTTCTCCCCTAACAGGAGTGTGGCAGATTTCGGGGCCTCCCTCACCAACTTGGAGGCCTCGATACGGCGACTGGCACCGCGCCAGCTCTTCGTAATGGGGGACTTCAACGCCAAGTCTATGGCGTGGGGGTCCCCCAGGACGAACGATCGCGGGCGGGCGGTTGAAGAGTGGGCGGCGTCACTGGGCCTCTGTTTGCTGAACAGGGGTTCAGTGCATACGTGCGTGCGGCAGCGGGGTGGGTCGATAGTGGACTTGTCGTTCGCTAGCCCCGATGTCGCACCACGTGTGAGGAGCTGGTATGTCCAGGAGGAGGTTGAGACCCTATCCGACCATAGATACATTCGGATAGAGGTCTCCCGGACCCTCCGCCAGCCCAGCAGGGGTCACACGGCAGACGGAGCTCCCGCTTTTCCGCGGTGGGCTGTGGGTCGACTTGATCGGGACCTACTGATGGAGGCAGCCATTGTGCATTCGTGGCTGCCGTCACCGCCCTCGGTGGACGGGGTGGACGCCGAGGCTGGCCGCATTCGCTGTGCGTTAACGCAGATTTGCGATGCGGCTATGCCCCGTGTACGGTGTCTTCCCCCGAAGAGGGCGGTTCCCTGGTGGTCCCGGGAGTTGGCAGAGCTCCGAGCTGCGTGCATACGTGCTCGGAGATCTTATACCCGCAGTCGGCGGCGTCACCGCGACGCTGAGCGGGAGGGCCAGCTGTACGAGGCTTACCGCAGTGCGCGGTCTGCCTTCAGGCTGGCCATCCTTCAAGCCAAGGACGTTAGTCGGCAGGAGATGCTGGACAGTCTCGAGCGTGACCCCTGGGGTCGCCCCTATCGTGCGGCGCTGAGTAAGCTCCGCGCGCGGGGCCCCCCCCTCACCGAGACTCTCCAGCCCAGCCTCCTCACCAGAGTTGTCGAGGAACTATTCCCACGTCGGACGGAACACACGCCCCCGGTCATGGCACTGCCGAATAGTGACCGGGTGGCCGACTACGAAAGTGTTCCGCCCGTTACGGAGACGGAAATGGGGGCGGCGGTGGTGCGAATGCGTGCCAAGACCACCGCTCCTGGGCCAGACGGGGTACCCGACCGGGTGCTGGCCCTGGTCCTCGAACATCTGGGTCCACGCCTCGGGGGACTGTACAACGCGTGTTTATCGTCTGGGCAGTTCCCTGGGTGTTGGAAGGAGGGGAGGCTGGTACTCCTGCCGAAGCCGGGACGGTCTCCGGACTCGGCCTCGGCCTATAGGCCGATCGTGCTGCTGGACGATGCGGGTAAGCTGTTGGAGAGGATCCTGGCTGCCCGTATCGGCCAGCACCTTAGCGAGGTTGGCCCCGATCTGTCGGACGCCCAATTTGGTTTCCGAAAGGGGCGTTCGACGATCGCAGCCTTGCTGCGCCTGAGGGCCGTAGTCGCGGAGGCTGTCACTGGCGGTGGGGTGCTGTTGGCGGTGTCTCTAGACATCGCCAACGCATTCAATAGTCTGCCATTCAGCTGCATCAGGGAGGCACTCCGGTATCACGGGGTGCCTGTATACCTGAGGCGGCTGGTGGCAGACTATTTGGAGGGGCGCAGCGTCCTCTATAAGAACCGAGTAGGGGATGTTGTGCGAACGCCCATGTCGTGCGGTGTTCCGCAGGGGTCGGTCTTGGGGCCGACTTTGTGGAGCATCGGCTACGACTGGGCGTTGAGAGGGAGCCTCCCGCCCGGGCTGGGCGTAATTTGTTACGCCGACGATACACTCGTCACAGCCCGGGGTGGGACGCTGGAGGAGGCGGCACGCCTGGCAACTCTTGGCACCGAGGAGATTGTCAGGCGGATCGAGGCGCTGGGGCTAAGGGTGGCCCTGGATAAGACGGAGGCCTTATTATTCCATGGGCCCCGCACCAGTCCACCCACCGACGCCTCGATCACCGTCAATTCGGTTCCCATCAGCATCCGGGCCCATATGAGGTACTTGGGCCTGGTGCTCGACGGGCGATGGTGGTTCCGGGAGCATTTCCGTCGGCTTGCTCCACGGCTTGTCGGCGCGGCGTCCGCCCTATCCTGGCTTATGCCGAATGTAGGCGGACCCAGCGCTACGTGCCGACTGCTGTACGCGGGGGTGGTCCGGTCGATGGCCCTGTACGGCGCACCCGTGTGGGCGGGGTCCCTGACCGTCCGACTTAGGGCTCTACTATGGCGACCACAGCGGGCCATGGCGGTCAGGGCCATACGCGGATACCGCACGGTGGCGACGGAGGCAGCATGCCTGTTGGCCGGAACACCTCCGTGGGACTTGGAGGCGGAGATGCTCGCCGGACTGTACCGGCGGGTGTCAGCGACGCGGGCAGGGGGCGGCACCGTCTCGCTTAGTGAGATGGCCGCTTGGCGGGGCGACGCCCGCCGTGACGTTATTGCTCGTTGGGCAATCCGGCTGGAAAGGCCTCGGTTCGGTGTTCGGACCATCGAGGCCTTCCGGCCAGTGCTGATGGAGTGGTTGGGTCGACAGCACGGGGTCTTTTCCTTCCGACTGGTGCAGGTCTTGACGGGGCATGGTTGCTTCGGCAAGTACCTGCACACGGTCGTGAGGAGGGAGAGTACACCGTCCTGCCACCACTGCGATTGCGACGAGGACACGGCGCAGCACACGCTCGAGGTCTGTGTGGCCTGGGCAGAGCAGCGCCGTGAACTCGTCGCGATCATCGGTGCCGACCTGGCGCTGCCGACCATCGCTAAGGCGATGCTCGACAGCGTCAGGAACTGGGACGCGGTCGCCGCCTTCTGCGAGACAGTTGTCTCGCGGAAGGAGGCGGCGGGGCGACTCCGAGAGGAAATCCTCTTCGGTGAGACGCTCCGTCGCCGGCGCCTGGGGCGGCGGAGGCGCGAGTATCTGCGCCTAATGCCGCCCTAGCCGAGGCCGCGGGTGACTGGACCGGGGAAAAGTCCTTCACCCGCAGAGAGGCTGACCGCGTGAGGGCGACGCCCCGGCAGTTAGCTGGGGCGTTGACGGGGGATGGTACCCGAAAGGGTAACCCGCCGGGCTGGCCACGGAAGGCAAGGAAGCGGTACCAGTGGCCGGCCCAATGGCGATGGGGAGGGAATACGGTGGGTTATGGGGCCACGCGCTGCCCTTCCGTCGCCCCGGGCGGTACGGGCGACTTGTGACCGGGCCATAGCCTACCAAAAAAAAAAAAAAAAAAAAAAAAAAAAAAGTATTAAGAGAGTTTTATCGCGAAAGGAAAAGTGTAATGCGGTGCTCTTGTATTATATTCAATATCTTAGTGTTTTAACATGTTATATTAAATAATTTTGATGGCATTTTATGTAATGTGATGCGGCGGAACTGTTGGGATGTGGTGAATATCATATAAAAGTGCTTTACAACGTTTTCGTTTTCCATCAAAATGCCCACAAGATACCATTAACAGTGTGGCCATTGCACTGTTAATGGCGGCAATTTGACTTAGACAATGACTAACCTTAAAGGCTAAAATCGAGAAGATATTCATAACTCGACACTGGCACCAATAGCTCGTATAAGTAGCTGGCATTTTATGTAATGTGATGTAGAGGAAGTGCTGAGGTGTAGTGAATATGATATAACAGTGCCATACATATGTTTTCGTTTTCCATCATAATTCCCAATAGATACTTTTAACAGTGTGTCCATGGCACTGTTTACGGCGACTATTTGACTTACTGACTGACAATGACTTTCATCATCATTATCATCACAGCCCATATATGTCTCACTGTTGGGCTCAGGCCTCCTCCGTAATGGGAGGGAAATTAACCTGCTATACCGCGCTGGTCAGACGTGTTGGTATAGGGTTTTGTTCCAAGTTTTCCTTCTCTCGCATAGATGTTACATGCGTTTTATATCCCTTAGTCGTCTCGTACGATCACCCACGGGTAAGATATGCGGTGGTGAATAGTATTCTACTCCGTCACCACACAGAGATACACTGACAATGACTTTAACTGAAGTTAATTTAAAAACAAGAGATTTAGCTTAAATAAAAGTCTTGGTAACTAAGCTATAAGGTCGAAAAAAGTAAGCGTTAAAATAAAAAAATAAATAAAAAGTGCTTTGTTCTCAATAAATAAACACGAATGTATGTATTTCTTTTTTTAGCGTAGTAGCATACGCCGAGTATCCGTTAGTTTATAATAAAATGACTCCATTAGCCAACAAAAAGATTGCCAAATTCCTGCTAAATAATCTCTAAAATCGCTGCCAACATTGAGAAAAAAAATAGAGCCACAGATATAGAATTTTATTTTTAAACTGTGCTTCGAATCTGGGAAACGGACGTTATGAAAATAGACAATCAGCTGTTTTTTTTTCTGTTTAGAAGTGTTTTATTTTGTTTATAATATCTTCAGATGGAAGTGGTTTTGTTGATATTTTCCATATCGAGATGGGTATTGCCATGTAGTGACCAATTAGAAATATTCTTAGTTTCATGGAGGCATCGTAAAACAGTTAGACAGAGAAAGTGCGGCGGTTCTAGCACATGTAGCGCCCGCGTGCAAACGATAACCTGTCACCCTCTTGTATCAAAATGCGTGAACAAAATGGAATAAGTTGATAGTTACAACACGTTCAACTGAACCCCGAACTATGCTAGAAAGCGTTCTCGCATGCTTCGTCCGCAAGCACCGATTACTTGACAAATCTTTTGACATATGGTTAATCTATGATCAAGGCGTAACAAGCGTTCCAGAAACTCAAAATGGCGGTTGACACACGATTCTCGAGCATAATTTGACCGTCCTGTTAACTGACATGACAATCAAATATAACCGCTGATTACGCTTTTAGAAACCCAAATATCACTTAACAAAGGATTTGACAGCTTGTTAACTAATTAAACTGTTGGTCAGCCTTTCAGAAACCGGGTGTTAGTCTCGTTGTTTTGACACGAAACCAGGTAAACGCGATCGGATTATGAAGTTACAGTGAGCATGGCGACAAAGCAACCTACCCAAACCTGTCAAATAACGCACTCACTACGTTTATAGATGGTTAGACACTCGCTACGAGCGTTACAGTGGAGGCTCTATGTGGCCCGAGCGGCTCTCGGCGCCCCCTAACACCCGGCGCCCGCAGTGCAGGGTGCAGTGCACCCTCTGCACTATAAGTAAAGCCACCCCTGAAAGTGCTACAGTAATTCTGGCAAAATCAAGTGTGGTGAATTATTTTGTGGCGATTGACTCCACTTGTGGAAGTCTAGTGGACAACGATGGATGAAATGATAGTATAGTTGCCGTGCCAGTACCGAGGGTCCATCCACACGCTCCACTAACTTTTGATCTGAGTCTGTGTGTAATTTGTGTCCGTGAATTACATGATTGCCAAGTCACAATGCAATACAAGGATTATTCTCTTAATGAAGGGTCTTTAAAAAAACGCTGGTTGCCTTGTTAACCTGAGTAGTGTGGTAATTTTTTTTTATATTTCAAATGGCGTGACAATGTGTCTTATAAACCTATATAACATTAAAATAAATTATGTTCGTGTTTTCGTATGAATGGAGGTCGAAGACGAAATAAGAAATGTCAATGACCGCATAATGTTAATTGTATTTACCGGACTGCGATGAAGTTTAGAAGAAGGGTTATGTGTTTGATGAATGTCTATTTATATGTCCGCACGTAACTACTCAACTACTCAAGAGAATTTGATAAATTATAAGTCATTAGATTCGTTTTTGTTTTGTTCTGTTCGTCCGTTTGATCGGGCAAAGGGAACAAATTCTATAAAAGCCGCTGGTTATAAGAGGTGGAGAATGAACGATGAGGATGATAATAATTAATGCAAATTATTGTTTTTACATTATAACGTTCGCGTTTCTAATCTTGTAAATATTTTTATTTGCTTGCAACGACTAACCAAGTGAAATATAACTTTAATTAGATCGTAAGTTATTTGCTTTTAAGTAAATATTATTATCCGTGTGGTGACGGAGTAAGAATACAATTCACCACCCCCTCTTTTACCAGTGGGTGATCGTAAGAGATGACTAAGGGATATAAAATGCATAAACATCTATGCAAGAGAAGGAAATCTCGAAACTAAACCCTATACCAACACGTCTGACCAGCGTGATATAGTAGGTCAATTTCCCTCTCATTATAGAGGAGGCTCGAGCCCAATATTGGGACATATGTGAGCTGAGATGATGAAGTAAATATGACTGTTTGAATTTAATAAGTGATAATTATACATACATACATACCATCACGCCATGTCCCTTGCAGGGTATGCAGAGAGGACAGAGCGCCAGAGATCTCTATCCTTACATACTTCACTCGCTTCCTCAACATTCATAATTCTCTTCATACACGATCGCCGGTTTCGGAGACTCTTGACTCCATCTTCCTTCAGTACATGACCGATCTGGTTTAGGTAGGTTAGTCTCGGTCTCCCCCGGTACCTACATCCTTCCACTTTCGCATTGTATATCTTCTTAACCAGGCGTTCGTTCGGCATTCTTTCCACATGTCCGAACCATCGGAGCATTCCCTTTCGCATCTTTACACCAATACTCTCTTTCATACCTACTCGCTCTCTTACGTCGTCGTTACGAATGCGGTCGGTCAGCCTAACTCCACAGATTTTCCGCAGAGATCGCATTTCGACCGCATTAATTTTACTTTCATACTCTTTTCTGCATACCCAACTCTCGCTTCCATACAGTAAATTACTACTACATAATAAATTAATACTAAATTATTACTTCATTTATTAGAAATGTTCGTTAGTAAGTCCAATTGTCGCCGGCTCATTAGCAGGGTACGGTACCATTGTACCTCCTGGAAATTTTGATAAAAAAAAAGAGAAAACGTATGTAAAACACTGTTATATCTATTCACGGCAGCTTAAAACTTTCTCCGCATCATATTACACAAAATGCCATCAAAATTATATAACATGTTAAAACACAAAGATATTGAATATAATACAAGACCAACACGTGACACTATCATATTCCCGCTAAAGCTACCAAAGATAATATCTAACATTCCACAGTATATCTTATATACGTATGAATAAAATAACAAAAAGGCATATAAAATCCCACCAAACAAAAAAGAGGAGCTAAGTTCCATATTTATGATATACTAGCTTCTGCCCGCGCCTTCGCCCGCGTAAAAGGTTACTTTCCTAAAGTTTTTCATACCCTATTTTTATTTACCCCTTAAGGGTAAATTTTCACAAAATTTTAATGTCATATTTATTTATATCTAATCAATAGCCTAAAAATAAGTTTCAAGCTTCTGGCTTTTAAAATGACGATACTTCCTTACAACTTCTCATCCCCCTTTACAACCTTATTTTGCATTAAACAGTAGCCTATGTCCTTTATTAGACTCTAGACTATCTGTGTACCAAATTTCATTTAGATCGGTACCATCATTTAGGTAGTACCGAGGGAGACCGAGACTAACCTACCTAGACCAGATCGGTCATGTACTGAAGGAAGGTGGAGTCAAGAGTCTCCGAAACCGGCGAGCGTGTATGAAGAGAATTATGAATGTTGAGGAAGCGAGTGAAGTATGCAGAGATAGAGTTCTCTGGCACTCTGTTCTCTCTGCCTACCCTGCAAGGGATATGGCGTGATGATATGTATGTATGTATGTAAGTAATAATTAACACATAAAGACTTGGCGTAAAGTCTTAGTGACTATGCCATAAAATTTCCCAATAAAAATACAAAGGAAAACCCTTGAGGTAAATCCTTATGGTAACCAGCTCATTTTCCTCCCATTGTTGTGAAGTCTTACGCCTAACCGAGGTACGTTTCTTGGCATAGAAGAAGGACCTATTTATAGAATAATGTTTGTTGCACGACTCACGCTTAGCTAGATTTTCATATTTAGAATAGTGAATACAGCATTGATTTATGAACGAAGATGGCTACGTTATATTTTGGCGCGAACTCAAAAGTATTTGTTTATCTATGTTGAAATAAAATGGCGGATGAATCATAATAATTGGCATATGTATTTAAAAAGCAGGTAATGAATTGTTGTTGGTGAATGGTATTCGTATAGTTAACCTGTTAGTTGGAGCTCCAAACTCAATGTACTGATTCCGAATGGCTAAGACAAATCTATGGTGTTTTCCGTGTGGTGACGGAATAAGAATACTATTCACCACCCCATATCTTACCCGTGGGTGATCGTACGAGACGACTAAGGGATATAAAACGCATATAACATCTATGCGAGAGAAGGAAAACTCTAAACAAAACCCTATACCAACACGTCTGACCAGCGCGTTATAGTAGGTTAATTTCCCTCCCATTACGGAGGAGGCCTGAGCCCACTTGTGGGACATTTATGGGCTGTGATGATGATGATAATGAAGACAAATCTGTGATTTGGACTCCCAAATGATTGTTCTGAGTTTTGATGTGGTTTATGGCTATTAATTGTATGATTTTAAAGTCCCCGCGATACAATGATTTATTCCTTAATACTAGGTGTTGATTTTAAATACCAAATAAAGAAAATAAACGAAACTTTGTTATATGTACCTATTATATATTTTCCATGTGGTGACGGAGTAAGAATACAATTCACCACCCCCTATCTTACTCGTGGGAGGATCGTAAAAGACATAAAACACATATAACATCTATGCAAGAGATGGAAAATTCGAAACAAAACCCTATACCAACACGTCATCTAAAGTGATAGAGTAGGTCGTACTTCTCTCCCATTATGGAGTAGGCTCGTACTTAACAGTGTGACATATATGAGCTGAGGTGAATGAATGAAAAAATAGTGTTGTTACAAATTTGACTTGTCTATGGCATTGTAACTCCTAAAGGAGTTGACTGATCATCATGCAGATTATTTTGTCTAATCTGACGTGATCGGAATGGTTCTTAATTCGTGTGATGTGGAGGTTATATAGATGTAGTGGAAATAAAAGAGATAAAGATTCAATAGTGGTAGGATCACGTTGTTGACAGTTCTCTATCTACAGCCGCTGGCCGGTCCGTCCGGGGTAGTACCACACTGAGCAGAAGATCGACGTCTGAGTAATAGCAATGTGCTATTGCGCTTCGTTCGGTGAGCGAGAGAGCCGGAAGCCTAATTGGGTGGGTTTAGAGTTTATATTGGTAGGCAGTGGCCTAGTTATACCCTTGGTATTGCAAAGGTCCATGGGCGGCAGTGACACTAGGTGTGCTGCTTACTCGTTTGCCACCATCAGCAATAAAAAAAAAAGATAAACCTCTTGATCAAAAGTTACATAATTATGCGCTAGAAATAAAAACGACTGCTGCAAAATTGGAGTTTATATCTTATATTTATCACTTATATTAGTTAAAATTTGTGAAAATATAAGACGGTAATATATATCTCTTTTGTTCTAGAAGTATGGATTCCTTCTTCAGCCTATTCGACCCGTCGGAAGGCAATCAGAACAAGCCGAAGAGTAAAAGAAGACACAAACCGGAACAGGATACCGTTAAAAAGAAACCAGAAGTAGCCAAAGGTAATATTCTATCCATTCATGAGCCTATATTAAGTTTCATTTTTAATGAGGCCTACATTGCAAGACCTCAAGGCAGACATTAGTTAAAAATTCGTTAATTTTCCAGGTCGCAGAAGAAGTCGTAGGTCTAATGGTAAGAATGAAACTCTCCCAGAAGAATCCTCATTCCTCTGTGAGCCAGATCTCAGCACAGATCTCTTAGTCAAGGATGTCAGCTACATAGAGAACTTTATTGAAATTAATAAAAAGGACGATGGTAAGTTTTTATTTTTTAACTCTTGACACAAAAAGAAGGGTGTTGTAAGTTTATCTGCGCGTCTCTCTCTAGTATCTTAGTTCCTAAACGAATGCATTTATGCGGTTTTTTATTTGTTTGAAAACTGTTTAGATATAAATGGTTCTTAGTTACAATTTTTGAATATCTGTTTAGGCGTTTCAGTCGTCAGCATTTTCTTATCTGTTGTAGGGATCTTAGACGTATAATGGGTTACAATGGTATGGTTATAATGGGATTACTTTGCTTTCAAACACATCTGTAATTTAACATTAAAAATTCCCATGTATAATGGGTACCGCTGAGCTACTTTGATGCTATAGCTGGAAGATAGGAGACGAAATCCTGAAGGAATCTAAATTTAGGCACGTTATATTACATACAATCTATTAGTAAACCCATCAAGTTAATGCCCCGTGGATTCATTTTGGAGGAACCTAGATTTAGGCACATTATGTTACAGAAAATCTATTAGTAAACCCATCAAGTTTAGGCCCCGTGGATTCATTTTGGAGGAACTTAAATTTAAGCACATTATGTTACAGAAAATCTATTAGTAAACCCATCAAGGTAATGCCCCGTGGATTCATTTTGGAGGAACCTAAATTTAGGCACATTATGTTATAGAAAATCTATTAGTAAATCCATCAAGTTTAGGCCCCGTGGATTCATTTTGGAGGAACCTAAATTTAGGCACATTATGTTACACAAAATCTATTAGTAAACCCATCAAGTTAATGCCCCGTGGATTCATTTTGGAGGAACCTAAATTTAGGCACATTATGTTACAGAAAATCTATTAGTAAACCCATCAAGCTTAGGCCCCGTGGATTCATTTTGGAGGAACCTAAATTTAGGCACATTATGTTACAGAAAATCTATTAGTAAACCCATCAAGTTTAGGCCCCGTGGATTCATTTTGGAGGAACCCTTATTTAGGCACGTTATATTACAGACAGTCTAATAGTAAACTCATCAAGTTTAGGCCCCGTGAATTCATTTTAACTAGTTCTGATCATTAAAGTTGTTTGTATGTCGATGGTGGAATGATTTTATATTATAATACAATTAATCTAGATTACGATTTTATTTTTAATTGATATATTTTTTTGATAATAATCTGAATTGCTTTACAGAAAAAAATGATCAGATTCAAAAACCAAAACGCCGCAATTCAAATAGAAAGACCCGCAGAAAAAAGAACAAGGTATCACCAGCTAAAGAATTGCCAAATGCCAATTGGTTACCGGATGCGGATAGCGATACGTACTGGAACAACCAATCTGCAGTTACAAAATTAACTGATGATAATATCGGCAAAAATGTCAATGATTTGACAAAACTGAAGAATGTCAGGAATGATTTGACATTCGGTGATAAAGAAGTGTATAATGTGATTGATAAATTGGAGAAGGTGATATTGAAAGATGATATGTATCTAGCTGGTGATTTTGATACAAACGAATTGGAGAATGATATGTTTTACAATTCTGATGATATGGACGACTATGTTGATGATTCGTGAGTATTTTTAACGTTTTGGAACGAAGTTCCTTATCGCGCGTTGTGAAAGGGGGCTAGACGGAAAAAATTCTTACGAAAAGTTGTCACGACACTTTTTGCTATAGTAAGCTATTGTAAGCTGTGCGGCGTCGCATGTTTCTCTGTCTGTCTCTCTCTCTCTTATAGAAAGCAAGCCAGATATTTTCATTTCTATTTCGCATTGAACAGTGTGGTGTCGCGACGATTTTTTTTATAGATAGAGTGATTCAAGAGGAAGGTTTATATGTATAATATATGCATAATGTACTAGAGAAACACTGATAATTTTAGAGGTTTCTAATGTGATGTCGTAAATAAACACATTATTTTGCGCTTACATTGCAAACGCTGGCTGAACCCTACGAAATAGATCAAAATAAAGTACTACTGTATTATACAGCTTAAAAAGGCCTACAAAAAAGTCCGCGATGGTATATATCTATCTCTTAAGGATAACATACTATATCCATTTTAATACTTTAAAAAATGTTCTATTATAAAACGGTAATTGAAAAGCTATTTACACAAATACTGTATTAATCCTTATCATTTTAAATACATTAGTTGGCTTGAGCATTTCATGAAGATATTTTTTTTCCTTCAGACCATGCAAATTAAATCAATACCTTAAGAGATATAGCAAAATCAAAATAATGCGCAACGAAATTATTTTCGCCCGTGACCGGGCCGCGTGGCCGGCTCGCGTTCGAGCTCGGGGGCGAAAAGTTTTGGTAGTCTAGTGGAATTGTATATCCTATTATTAATATTATAAACGTGAAAGTTTGTAATAATGTATGGATGTGAACATGTTTGTTGCTCTTTCACGTAAAAACTACTGAATGGATTTTGATGAAATTTATAGTAATATAGCTTGCACATCAGAATAGGCTATAATTTATAAAGATATTTTGCAAATTGGCTAAAATATAACGATAAAAATCGCTTAAGGCAGAAAAAAATTATATAATTAAAATAGAACTTCGTTCCATCCGGGTGTCCCTTGACACCTCCGGTTTTTTTTTTTATTGTATTAACTTATATAAGAGATTTTTTTTGAGTTATACTACTTTAGGCGCGTTATGATAAAATTATGTGAGTGAAATTTTAAGATGCGCGCACTGTAACACAAAATTAAGAGGTTGAAGTTGGCTGCAAATAAGATGCGCGCGCATCACTGTAACACAAATGTAATAGGTTGAAGTTGGCCGCAAATAAGATGCGCGCGCATCACTGTAACACAAATGTAATAGGTTGAAGTTGGCCGCAAATAAGATGCGCGCGCATCACTGTAACACAAATGTAATAGGTTGAAGTTGGCCGCAAATAAGATGCGCTCGTCACTGTAATACAAAAGTAACAGGATGAAGTTGGCTGCAAATAAGATGCGCTCGTCACTGTAACACAAAAGTAACAGGTTGAAGTTGGCCGCAAAACCGTTCATTAAGTCTCGAAAATGAACTACCAACAAAATAGAAATATAACCTCTTTATAGTTTCCACATTCACAGCACGTGTTTAAGTTTCATACAAGTGCTAATTATATATGCACTAATATATTATATTCAGTTGTGATTTAAATTTAATATTTTGATTAATATTATTTACTATTCGTAAATATTAATGGCACAAAATATCCTAACCTTTTCCAGTCCTTCTAGTATTTTATTGTAATTAATTATTTGTATACAATTAAAAACTATTATTTAATGATGCCAAAGATGTATAACTTCTCACACGCGTACACAAGTATAAACGCACACATTTCTTTTTTTTTTTTAAATTTATTTTACAGAATTTAGTCAAGTTTATAAGTATGTTCCATAATCATGAGCTGTAGTTCGCCTCTAAGTTAGGCTTAGGGGCTATCTGATAAATGACCTATGAAATTTCTGTGAAACGTATAATAACCTCACCGCGATCACTTTTCCGCCTTTTTTTGCGTCGGGCGTATGGTCTGGTCACACACCGTTAAATCCGTCCGAGATAAAGCGGCGCGCGACCCCCACAGACCCGCCCCGCAATGTACCTCTAAACGCCGTGGGATTGGGCCACCGGTTTTTGTCGTCCGAGGTATCACCTTCCCACCTACCGAGCCTACCGCTTAAGTCACTATCTCCTAATATGAGGCTGCTAGAACCACAGTGGCCTAATTGCATTTTTGCAACTTTAACCTAATTCCAATTCGTAATCTAAAAATGTTAATCAACAAAACCACAACGGCCTAAAATTATTTACAAGCTCTTAACAATAGATGGCAGTACAAGTAAATTTTCGGTTTATGTACAAATCGATTAAATTGAATTTAATTTAATTTTAATTCCCTCCATATTGTAAAACATGATTCTTGTAGCTCTGGTTCTAGCAGCCTCATATATACTGGCGGCTTGCGTCCAAACCATGAACGGGTTTCCCTTCCTATAAGTTTTAGCGGGATTCCACATGATATCTTTTTCCTTCAACATACATTTATACTGTCTTAGCTGTGTGGTAGCGGCTACGAATACTACCAACCTTTACACTTTGCTCGTGGATGTCGTAAAAGACGTCGAAGAGCCTTATAACGACCTGGGCCAACTCCATCTGATGCCGTTTGGTCAACAATTACATTCCCAAGGAGGCTTGACGTCTGGCAGGCGGCCGGTCATAAAACTATTACCAATAACTTTTACAATATGTACTATAAAAGAAGAGTACATATTGTATCGGCCCCAAGTGATTGGGATAAGAGTAGGAGAATGATGATGTATTTATACTGTCTCTAATTTATTGACTGATTAATTTTCCTTGTATTAAATAGGAAATACCTATTTTATGATTTAATTTGTGAATTTACCGATTAAATTTAATAATGATATTATTTTTGTCATTATTTATCGTCTCAACTCATAGTTGGGCTCGAGCCTCCTACATAATGGGAGGGGAATTAACCTACTATACCGCGCTGGTCAGACGTGTTGGTATAGGGTTTTGTTTCGAGTTTTCCTTCTCTCGTATAGGTATTATATCCCTTAGTCGTCTCTTACGATCACCCACGGGTTAGATAGAAATTTGGGCTTTCTGATCTCTTCTTTTCGGCACCGGGCTCTGTTTATTATATAGTTGATATTTCTCTTATCAGAACTTCAGAACCGGACGATTCAGGTGATGAAGTGTACGGTAGTCTACCACCAGAGCCCAGGTTCGGCAATGTGGAATACAAACTGCAGCTGGTCTCGTTATGTGAGAGGAGGTTCCAGCATCTAGTCACTCAGGTATGTCAACAAACACAGGCCGGATGGCTTTAGACGTAGAAGGGTTTGCTGTCCTTTGGATCTGCTACGGATTGGTCACATTTTGACTAAGCTGTCCAGGACGTAGGAAGGCAGGCACAGAACCTAATACTGCACAAATGGCGGAGTGGTTAAGGTACGGATCTTCCGTGCCAGTGTCGTGAATTTTATTCCTACACAGGACAATACTTTGTGCGATCCACAACCTGTTGTTCTAAATCTGTGGTGTAATTTGTTTGTGTTAATTTTATATTTGTAAAGATCCCCCGCAATACAAGGATTATGTTCTTAGTACTGGGTGATTAAAAAAAAAAAATTGAATCTGAGCGTATTCTGAAACAATAGCTATGTTGAAGAAACATAGTTAAGATTTTAACGGGTGTATATAACCCATTCGGCCACACCTGAGATGAATCTTGCACTTTTTATTTAAAGTTAATATTCAAAATTAAGTAGTGGCAAGTCAGTTTTCATTGTACCCTCAAACGTCATAAACTTCCGATCAGATTTAAAGGATTTAACGGATTTAAATAAACCTGTTGTAATACCCTGTAATCCCTTAAACTACTAGAACAGCCATCACTCCACATCGATATTTTTTTTCCACAGCTAAAATGGCGTCTACGTTCTGGAGGCGGTAGCGCCGTCTACGTGGTCGGTGTTAGGGACTGTGGATCTCTAGTGGGACTTCGTGCGAGGGCACTGAGATCCTCGCTGGTTTCTCTCAGACGTATGGCGCATGCTATTGGAGCAACTCTGACCCACATCACAGCTAGAAGGGTGGCACCACATAGAGCTGTCGCTGAAGTATACATCAGAAAAGTAGGTGGATATTTGAAGACGAAATAAGAATACCATTCATTTTTCTTTTTCTCCGAGTATGTAGTAAAATACTAAGTGATATAATATACATATAACATCTATACAAGAGAAGGAAAACTCAAAATAAAACCCTATACCAACACGTCTGATCAGCGTGGTATATTAGTTCTCTATTTCTCTTTTATTATGAAGGAAGCTCGAGCCCAACAGTGGGACAGATTATCATAAATACCCGATTACGAAATGAAAAATAATGTCACAAGTGGGGTTCGAACCCGCACCTGTTGGGAATCCGGCCCAACCGTGCTGCCACTTAAACCATCGTGAACTATTTTAGGACATGCAAATTTCGCTTCATATTATATCTTACGTCTCCAAGGTGACGTATGCCATCTAGCGGACAATGTTTACACATTGTTACAGTCTTAATACTTCAAACTTTGCAGTTAGAATTGTATTAAACGATGACACAACCTTGTTATTCAAATTACTAAAATTTTTAGCATTTAATATGCTTAATTATTTATAAATACCCGATTACGAAACGAAAAATGATGTCACAAGCGGGCAGCACGGTTGGGCCGGATTCCCAATAGGTGCGGGTTCGAACCCCGCTTTATGCTAAAAATTTCAGTAATTTGAATAGATTATCATTTCTTTTTTCTTTATTGCCTGTGATGGCAGACGAGCAAGCAGTCCGCTTGTAGGTAAGTGGTGGTGCATGGACTTTAGCAGAGCATAGCCTGGTCGGTGATAGGCCTTGTAATACATTAATATTTTTGTGCGATTCATAAATTATTATTTATAAAATCCCTCGCAATACGAGAATTATTTCCTTAAACATTTGGGTTTTGTTTTATAAAAAAAAAATATATATAATATATTTTTCTATTTTTACTTTAAACAGTTGCCGGATCCAGAGCAAAGTGTGGAATTGAGGGTTGCCGTGATGGGTGCCAACGAGGCTGGCAAGTCCACACTTATTGGAGTATTGACACAGGGTAAGGACTTAAATACATCTTGCTTGAGTTTTATATATACTCACATCTTCCTTCTATAGTGGATGGAGATACTGTCATCATCTTATCACAAATTATATGTATTGGACTCAATAAATCCAGGGTTTTATGACGCAACCGTGTTATTCGATATTTGACGATTTTGAGTTTTGATCGAAAAATCTTAATATATATTATTTATATAAATTACGTGTCACGTTGTTTGTCCGCGATGGACTCATAAAGTACTTAACCGATTTTAACCAAATTTGCACAGCAAGTGTAGTTTGATACAACTTAAAAGATAGGATAGCTTAAATCTCAATTTATAGTAATATTATTTTATTGCAAATTATATGTCTAATATTTGACAGTCAAAATCATATGTTATATCAAAAGGATTTTAAAAGATGGCGGAATCTGTTGACTGGATTCAGTAAGTATTTAATAGATGGCGCTATGTTAAATGTTCAAACGCTTCATATAAGCTAAAATTTGTTAGAATAAACAAAGAGTGTTACTGAGGCTAACCTAAGCCACAGCAACGCGTGGCCCGATCTGCTAGTTAAATAATAAATATCGCCGCATTGATCACAAGAGAACATAATGCTGGGATAAAAGTATCCTATCCAGTTAACGGTCTATCTAATTGCCAATTTTCATTCAAATCTATTCAACGATTTACGCTTGATCGAGTAACAAACATCTAATATATTTTTTCATCTTTGCTCATATATCATGCGTTCGAGCCTCCTACATAATGAGACGTGACGTAACATTGGTATATGGTTTTATTTCAAATTTTTCCTTTTATGTATAGATCTTATATGCGATTTTCTATCCCTTGGAGACGACTCTTACGATCATCCACGGGTAAGATAGAGGGTGGTGATTTGTATTCTTACTCCATCACCACACGGAGAACCTTACACATTTATTGGAACGAAGTTCCTTATCGCGCGTTGTGAAAGGGGGCTAGACGGAAAAAATTCTTACGAAAAGTTGTCACGACACTTTTTGCTATAGTAAGCTATTGTAAGCTGTGCGGCGTCGCTCGTCGGCTCTCTTATAGAAAGCAAGCCAGATATTTTCATTTCTATTTCGCATTGAACAGTGTGGTGTCGCGACGATTTTTTTTATAGATAGAGTGATTCAAGAGGAAGGTTTATATGTATAATATATGCATAATGTACTAGAGAAACACTGATAATTTTAGAGGTTTCTAATGTGATGTCGTAAATAAACACATTATTTTGCGCTTACATTGCAAACGCTGGCTGAACCCTACGAAATAGATCAAAATAAAGTACTACAGTATTATACAGCTTAAAAAGGCCTACAAAAAAGTCCACGATGGTATATATCTATCTCTTAAGGATAACATACTATATCCATTTTAATACTATAAAAAATGTTCTATTATAAAACGGTAATTGAAAAGCTATTTACACAAATACTGTATTAATCCTTATCATTTTAAATACATTAGTTGGCTTGAGCATTTCATGAAGATATTTTTTTTCCTTCAGACCATGCAAATTAAATCAATACCTTAAGAGATATAACAAAATCAAAATAATGCGCAACGAAATTATTTTCGCCCGTGACCGGGCCGCGTGGCCGGCTCGCGTTCGAGCTCGGGGCCGAAAAGTTTTGGTAGTCTAGTGGAATTGTATATCCTATTATTAATATTATAAACGTGAAAGTTTGTAATAATGTATGGATGTGAACATGTTTGTTGCTCTTTCACGTAAAAACTACTGAACTGAATGGATTTTGATGAAATTTATAGTAATATAGCTTGCACATCAGAATAACACATAGGCTATAATTTATAAAGATATTTTTCAAATTGGCTAAAATATAACAATAAAAATCGCTTAAGGCAGAAAAAAATTATATAATTAAAATAGAACTTCGTTCCATCCGGGTGTCCCTTGACACCTCCGGTTTTTTATATTAGTGGAATTACCATAATATGTACCGTTTTATCGAAGGATTACTTTCTTAGTGCAGGAGTTTGTGTTATATAAAAAAAAGTTATACTCTTTTGGCACCATGAAATAATAGTTTTGTGCAATGCAAATAATTAATTACAATAAAATAATAAAATGACTGGAAAAGTATAGGATAATTTTTCTCACTTATATTTCATTATCATCATCATCACAGCCCATATATGTGCCATTGTTGGGTTCGGGCCTCCTCCGTAATGGGAGGGAAATTAGCCTACTATACCTCGGTGGTCAGACGTGTTGGTATAGGGTTTTGTTTAGAGTTTTCCTTCTCTCGCATAGATGTTATACGCGTTTTATATCCCTTAGTCGTCTCATACGATCACTCACGGGCAAGATATGGGGTGGTGAATGGTATTCTTACTTCGTCACCATACGGAGACTTATATTTACGAATAGTAAATAGTATTAATCAAAATATACAATTTAAATCACAACTAAATATAATTTATTAGCACATATATATTTTTTTTTTAAAGTACACAACCATGTTTTTTTTTTTTGCGGTGGACTATGGACTTGGTCGCGCCCCGCTAAATCGGTCCGGGGCGGCGAAAGAGGCGGCGCACAACCCCATAGACCCACCCTGCAAACACCTCTCTTCGCGTGCGAGCGGGCCACCGGTACCCGATCTTTGTCATCTGTGGGCAAAGTACCCGCCCGGCAAAGTACACCACCCTGCACTAAGGAAATAAACCTTGTATTGCGGGGGACTTTACAGACATGCAATTAACAACTTATTTGCCAACTTCAACCTGTTATTTTTGTATTAAAGTGATGCGCGCGCATCTTGAACATTTCCCTCATTTTTTCATAACGTGCCTAATGAAGTATAAATTCAATAATTATATATGTTTCTCCATCAGGTGAATTGGATAATGGCCGAGGCAGTGCAAGATTGAATATGTTTAGGCATTTACACGAGGTCAAGAGTGGCAGGACCTCGTCTCTCAGCCACGAGATACTTGGCTTCGATGCGCAGGTAATATAACATTGCTTTTGTATTATTTTTTTACGACGTCCATGTTGACAGGAGGACTAAAGTGTTTCACGTACAACAAGTCATCGTTATTACAGAGATTTTATTAATAACTAGCCCTCTCTTCGGTTTTTATATGATTTTTTTTAACCTTTTTGTTCTCCATCGCCAAGAAGCGATTACGATGTCTGCCTGTTCGGATGACTCTTTCTGGGTTGCTCTCTCGTCTTCCGCATACCACACCTGATCTCTCCTTTGACACCATGGTACATGCCATAATTATTGTAACGCGCGCGAGTACTTATTACACTCTTATGATAATATTTTTTTAAGATACTACCCCGCGCTAAGGAAATAATCCTTGTATTGCATATTGGGGACTTTACAAATTATATATTTGTTTATTGCTATTGCTATTTGTTATTAACACAAACAAATTACATTCAGACTGAGGACAACACATTGTGGATCAGACAGAACTTTGTCCTACGTAGGAAACAAACCGAAGGCACTAGAACGGAAGGTCGGTATCTCAACCACTATGTCACCTGTACAATCAGATGAGATGCAATTAGATGGTGTACAGAGCAAATATATTCAAAATTAAATATTTATAATATTAAACTGATTGAATAACACATATAATAAATCTATCATTGATTAAAACACAAATCGCGTGTGCCAATCATTTTTCGCTCGCATAAACTAGTATTATTTTCCACTTTGTACTTCTGCATCCGTTGCCGTATCTATTTCCGTTACAATTTTCTTTATACATACATTTTCGTTGCATCAATAATCTTGATGGATACTCCATCTGGTCTGATTTGGGCGATGGAAGTGCGAACCTATTTCCTATCATATCTCCTCCCTAATAGTCATTGGGCTGGTCATCAGCACCAATTCTTTGACCTCGATGGCTTCCAAGGTTTCCCTTGTTATTTTACACCGTTCAGTAGCCACATATTTCATATTTACACACACATAGTTCATATTTTTTTTCAGGGTAATGTTGTAAATTACGGATGCTCCGAGCTGATGACCGCGGAAAGGATAGGGGAGAGGAGCGCCAAATTGGTCTCCTTCTTGGATCTGGCCGGACATAGCAAGTACCAGAGGACTACCCTTCACGGTCTGACCGGATATTCGCCGCATTATGCCATGCTGGTGGTGAGTTTTTTGCCCTTAATTTTAATGGGGAGCATATGAACTGTGGTGATTTGGGTTAAGAATTCTTAATTATTGTTGCATTAAGAAGTTTGCGAGTTATCACCCTTGGTGGAACCTTGTCCAGCCATATTTTTTTTTTCATTATATTTTATAATTGATTGAATTAGGCGATACATGGCGGAAATCCATTATTGTTATAAAATGGAGGAGAGGAGGGAAGACCCACCACTTTCCCACGGTTAATCAATATACCGTACACCTCAAGAAAGGAAGGACTATTGGATGGGATCAAGGTGGAATAGGATACAAGGAAATCTTACTCCTGTGATGAGCACCACCTCCAGAACTTCAATTTACAATTTGCCGCAGAACTTCGAATAAAGATTCGACACGTGTTTCGCCTCTAAACGAGGCATCCTCAGGACGGTTCGGCTTCAAATTTTGAATTCGTCACAGAAGTAAGATTTCCTTGTATCCTATTCCACTTTGATCCCATCCCGTATTCCTTCCTTTCTTGAGGTGTACGGTATATTGATTAACCGTGGGAAAGTGGTGGGTCTTCCCTCCTCTCCTCCATTTAATAACATTATATTTTAGTTTTTAACAGATTTCAAACAAAGAGAAAGGTTTTCAATATGACTGTTATTTTTTGTATTATCACAATTTTTTTTTCTAGGTGAATCGATTTTTATGAATCTTTTTTTTTAAAGCTGGCGCTTTATTATAGAAGCAGAAGCCTTTATCTAGAACTAGATAAGACTATTTGATAGGTATTTATTAAACGCATTTGTTATCCAGATCTCTGCAACCGCCGGTATCACACCAATCACTGAAGAGCACATAGGTCTACTATCAGCTCTCGATCTTCCATTCTTCGCGGTGATCAGTAAATGTGATATATCCACTACGGCGGTCAAGAGTCTCATGGATAGATTGACTGAACTACTGTCTTCCACTAACAAGGTATATTCTTTTCCTTTTTATAAAACAACATTTCGAAATGCCTTAGCAATAATCTTTATATTGTGATTGCACAGATGGCGCAGTGGTTAAAATACCTTCTGTGCCAGTCTCGTGAATTCGATTCCTACACAGAACAACACTTTGTGCGATCCACAAAGTCTGTGTGTAATTTGTCTGCGTTAATTGTATGTTTGTAAAGTCCCACCACAATACAAGGATTATTTACTTAGTGTAGGGTGGTGTTTAAAAAAAAATCCTCACATTGTGGGGGACTTTACAAATATAAAATTCACCAACACAAATAACACACAGACATTTCAACTCATATATCTGCCGCTGTTGGGCTCGAGTATTCCCATAATAGGATGGAAATTGATCTATGTCATACTGGTCAGATGGTTTCGATGACTTATCCGTAGAATAAAGTTACATGTGCACAATCATTAGCTTGGAGAATAGCTGTTATTTTAGTATCATTCATCTTTTAATATTAGTTCCCCTTAATATATGGATTAGTTTAACTTTATAAATACAATAAAAACGATTTGGTATCATTATAGTGGGATTTTAGCAAATTAAAGTGGGATTTTTAGCAAATTAAATGTGCTATAATCCCACTATTGGGTTTGAGCATGCTCTAAAATAGGAGGGAAGTTGAACTATACGACGCTGTTCATAAAGTTGCTATAAAGCTTTATTTTCGAGTTAGATTTATGTCAGCTTTATGTTAGCTTTATGTCGAGTTTACATACATACATATCATCACGCCATATCCCTTGCAGGGTAGGCAGAGAGAACAGAGTGCCAGAGAATCTCTGCATACTTCACTCGCTTCCTCAACATTCATAATTCTCTTCATACACGCTCGCCGGTATCGGAAACTCTTGACTCCACCTTCCTTCAGTACATGACCGATCTGGTCTAGGTAGGTTAGTCTCGGTCTCCCTCGGTACCTACATCCTTCCACTTTCGCATTGTATATCTTCTTAACCAGACGTTCGTTCGGCATTCTTTCCACATGTCCGAACCATCGGAGCATTCCCTTTCGCATCTTTACACCAATACTCTCTTTCATACCTACTCGCTCTCTTACGTCGTCGTTACGAATGCGGTCGGTCAGCCTAACTCCACAGATTTTCCGAAGAGATCGCATTTCGACCGCATTAATTTTACTTTCATACTCTTTTCTGCATACCCAACTCTCGCTTCGAGCTTGTCGAGTTTACCTTCTCTTATAGATCATCATCTCAGCTCATACATGTGTTCCCACTGTTGGGCTCGAGCCTCCTACATACCGGGAGATATAGATGTTATATGCATATTATATCTCTTAGTCATCCCTGGTAAGTCAGGGGGGTGGTGAATTGTATTCTCACTCCATCATCATACGGATGAAAATATTAAAAAAAAAAATTCTTTTCAGAAACCATTATTAATAACGGATGAGAATTTGGCAAGAAACTGTGTGGCACCACAGAAGCTGATCATCGACTCCTTGGACAACAATAATGAGGAAAAAGACGAGTGAGTATTTCTTTCTTTTCAATATACTGAAATTTAGCGTTTAACATGCTAGGTTATTTAAAAAAACTTGATTACGACCGATAAATGAATGTCACGCGTGGGACTCGATCCCACACCTATTGGAATACCATTCCAATTGTCCTATCACTTAGTATTGTCAGGTAGATGGCACACGTCTCCCATAAAGAAGAAAATATAATACGAGCCCCAAATTGAACGTCATACAACAGCTCACACTTGTCTAAGTGGTAGGACGATTGGAATGGATTTACAATAGATGTAGGCTCAAGTCCCACGTGTGACATTAATTTTTCACTCGTAATCAAGATTTTTTTTAACTGCAAGTCAGCGGACTCGTATTATTTTTTTAAATTACTTCTTTTTATATATGCTGATTGAAAAGACGCTGTTCTATTCAATTCAAATTGGCTGCACAGATTGCGTAGTGGTTAAGGTACGGATGTGCCATAATGTCATAGGTTTAATGTTTACGTAGAACAATACTTTGGGTGAAACACAAATTGTTACTTCGAGTCCAGGTATAATTTTTGTCCGTTGAATTATATATTTGTAAAGTCCTCCGAAATGAAAAGGTCTTAAGTACCATTCCTTTTTTAAAAAAAGAAAATAACTAAAAAAATATTATTGAAATCCTCTCGTGGCACCACTTGCCGAGTCTAATTTTTGGTAATTGGTAGGGTGATGATGAGAAGAGAATTATGAATGTTGAGGAAGTGAGTGAAGTATGCAAGGATAGAGTTCTCTGGCACTCTGTTCTCTCTGCCTACCCTCCAAGGGATATGGCGTGATGATATGTATGTATCAATGTACCACAAAAGTTGACGGTAAATGGTATAAAAAATGATAACTGTCTTTGCACAGAGGTTCGGAGAGCGGATCGATTCCAGTGTTCCCGGTCAGCTCGGTGAGAGGGAACGGTTTGAGCGCTCTACATGCATACCTTCTGGCTCTTAGCGCACCAGAAATACCCAATACACAACGGACTGATGACGTAAGTATATTGCTTGATTGTGTTAAATGCTTTTATAAGTTTAAGTGGTTAAGAAGATATACAATGCGAAAGTGGAAGGATGTAGGTACTGACCGAGAATATCCTACCTAGACCAGATTGGTCACGTACAGAAGAAAGGTGGAGTCAAGAGTCTCTGAAACCGGCAAGCGTGTATGAAGAGAATTATAAATGTTGAGGAAGCGAGTGAAGTATGCAAGGATAGAGTTCTCTGGCACTCTGTTCTCTCTGCCTACCCTGCAAGGGACATGGCGTGATGGTATGTATGTATGTAAAAGTGAATTTTCTTTGCGTTACGATTTTTGTAACGGGAATCCGGTTACGCCATCTCGTTACGTTATAATTATAGTATTTTGTATTAATAAATGTTCTTTATTCCTTTGGTTCTTGAAGGCAAAAGGCTATATAAATCAAATAGCTTTTTTTTATGGCAGGAAGATAGCTGTGAATTCCAAATAGATGAGATATTCCACGTGGGTGATAATACTTCTCCGGTTGTGGGTGGTCTACTCGCCAAGGGGCATTTGTACGAGGGTGATACTGTTATACTGGGTAAGTTATCCGATTTTTTATCTTCATCACCTTCCAATTCAATACTATTTAATTTATTTAATCAAAATAATAAAATAGTAGTAATAATGAGCAATATATTTCTATAAAATATGTGTGGTAGCGGCTAGGAATACTACCAACCCTTACCTTGCTCGTGGATGTCGTAAAAGACGACTAAGAGCCTTATAACGACCTGGGCCAACTACATCTGATGCCGTTTGGTCAAAAATTATATTCCCAAGGTGGGTTGACGTCTGGCAGGCGGCCGGTCATAAAACTACTGCCAATAACTTTTACAATATGTACCATGAGAAAAGATTACACATTATATCGACCCCAAGTAATTGGGATAAGTGTACGAGAATGATGAGTTTTATAAAATGAATTAAAATAAAAATCAGATAATTTATCGAAACACAAATAACCCATTTACCAGTGGGCAACACGTCCAAAATACTGGCGCCATTGTCACGTAGAATGGCAATGTAATATCTAAGCTAAGTAAATCCATTATGGTCACGTCTTTCATTAATGAGGTGCTTATATCTTTAAATATCACTAAAAGACTATGAGCCAGTTTCCAATCGTTATATTATACGAAGTCTAAATTTTATGCTAACCGTTTTATCACAAAAACAAAAAGAATATAATTTTCTCTCAATAACAAAGAAAAGGAATCCTTTTTCTATGAAAAACAAACAAGGTTAATCATTATCAGCAGAATAATTTTGTTTACACCAAGTGATTTTTATTTGACCTCTTCAATTTAAAGAAATATCGATAAGTCTGACTGCCGTGTGGGGATGTAACAAGAATACGATTTACTACTCCTGTCATATTTTTTTTTTACTTTTTTTTGGTGGACTATGGATGCGTCTCGCCCCGCCGAATCGGTCCGGGGCGACGGAAAGGCGGCGCGTGATCCCATAGACCCACCGTAAAACTCCTCTCTCTTCGCCGTGCGAGCGGACCACCGGTACTCGATTTTTGACTTCGGTGGCCCGCCCGGCGGTTAACCCTCGCGGGTTCCTCTCGTCGACGCCCCGAACATTGTCGGGGCGTCGCCACTCCTGTCATATCTATGGATTTCGTAAAAAAACGACTAAGGGATTTAATATGCAGATAATATCTATGAAAGAAGAAGGAAAACTAAAAATAAACTCCATACCAACCCGTCTATCCAGCGTGGTATTGTAAGTCAATTACCTTCCTATTGTAGAGAGGAGGCTCCAGCCTAGCAGTGGGACCGTATTTAAGTCAAATGATGCTGAGTAAAAAATTATCTCAAATTATTTTATTCTCCAGGACCCTTAGAAGATGGTTCCTTTGGGACAGTTCGTGTTAGAAGTATTTACCGAAATCGCGCTCCCGTCGGTTGTGTGAGGGCTGGAGCCTGCGCTAGTATAGGTTTGGAGGGTGGAACACCCAGACCTGGTATGGTGCTATTAAGACCAAAAGCGAAGTGTCGAGGAGTCAGGCAAGTCTTCGGCGCTTGTCCGCCAGGAGCTTGCAAGCAACGACAGGTAAATTCAGTAATCTAAGTAAGGAATTCTTCTACCAAATATCGTGGGTTCTATTCTCAGGTTTTTTTTTGAAGACTACCAGCACTAAGGACCCCCGCAATACAAGGTGTATTGCGGGGGACTTTACAAATATACAATTAACAGACACAAATATACTTTTAGATTCAGAACAACAATTCTTGGATCGCACAAAGTATTTAATTATCCTTCACTTGAATTGAACCCATGATATTAACACAATAGATCGCTATCTTAATCACTAAGCCACCTATTCAGTTTTTTTTTGGAGTTTATGGCATGGTTACTAAGACTTTTAAGCCAAATCTTTGTATATAAATTAACTTTATTTAAAGTCATCGTCCGTATGTAAGTCAAATCGTTACCTTTAACAGTGCCTTGGCCGCACTGTTAAAGGTATATTTTAAGAATTTTAGTTGAAAATGAAAACGTATGTAAGGCATTGTTATATCATATCTACTACAACTCAGTACTTCCTCCGCATCACATTGCATAAAATGCCATCAAAATTATTTAATATAACACGTTAAAACACTAAGATATTGAATATAATACAAGACCACCACATGACACTTTTCCATTCCCGTTAAAAAACCCACCTATTCAGTTATTATATTCTTTCAACAGATAAAACAGCTTATAGATCAAACTATATCGGATAAAACTAAAGCAAGAAAAGGTTTCAAGCGTAACAAGAATCTGTTGCAAGACATCGCCAAAGTGGAACAGTGTCTTGGCAAGGATATTGTTGACATCGATGCAAATACATACGATCAGGTACGAAAGTCATCTTTCTTAAAATATATGCGCCTGATAACGGGAATTAAAATATACTATTTAATTTATTGAGTGAAAGTTTTTATAGAAATTCCAATTCGAAATTGGCTTTGAAATTCCAATTCGCAATACTTTTCGTATGATTCAAGTGTTTGTAGGTAAACACTGTGTCGGGTAGAGTGGGGACAGTGTCTTGCTTGACTTTGGGTACCGGACAAGAGTGAGACATACCCACATAAAACTCATCATTCGCCTACTCTTATCCCAATTACTTGAAGTCGATACAATATGTTCTTTCATCGTAAATATTGTAAAAGTTATTGGCAATTGTTTTATGACCGGCCGCCTGCCAGACGTCAACCCTCCTTGGGAATGAAATTGTTGAACAAATGGTATCAGATGGCGTTGGCCCAGATCGTTATAAGGCATACATACGCACATAAAATTATGTATATAAACTAATGATTTTTATAATATATGTTGACTGAGTAAGAATAAAATTTACTACCTAAGCAAGGAACAAGCGATAGAGAAGCACAATCGGCCTAAGCGTTTAGCGCATTTTAAGACAGTTTACACTGTGAAGTGAAAAGTTAATGTGGTTTCAATTGTGTGTTTGTTCAATTCATAAAAGCATACAATTATTCATCAATGTTTTCTTATTACGTCATCACGTAAAATTATCATCCGTGAATTAATATTAACATAAAATTTATGAAAGTGATAGGAGCATATATCTCATTCTTCTCAAGTTCGCGAGAAAAAGACCTTAGGGAACTGCTATGTTGCGTATTTATGTGTATTCCTCGCACACTTCAACGTTTGTGATAGATTTAAGTACGTGACACGTTTCGTCACGTAAGGGTTTAAAAAAATAATTTATCATCATCACAGCTCATATATGTCCCACTGTTGCGCTCGATCCTCCTTCATAATGGATGGGAAATTGTCCTACTATACCACGCTGGTCAAACGTGTTAATATAGGGTTTTGTTTCGAGTTTTCCTACTCTTGAATAATGTTATATGCGTTTTATATCCCTTAGTCGTCTCTTACGATCATCTTCGGAAAAGATAAGGAGTGGTGAATTGTATTCTTACTCCGTCACCACATGGAAAATTAATTTTAATTAAAATATCTCTTTTAGGATTGCATGGAGTGTCTATGCAGCGATAAAGTTATTTTGGAGGACCCTAATGATCCGAGGGGATGTATATATTTTCAGGTAAGTTTTTTAAACAAAGTATGAGGAAATACTACTTAAGAACTATGCTTGTACAGATTGCGTGACCTAATTAGCAATCTCTGATGCCCAGTGTTATGATTGTATACCCTTGTAGAATAACTCCTTATACGATTCACGAATGATTTTATTTTTAAAACACCCTGCACCAAGGAACTAAATCTTTCCATTGCGGGGGACGTTACAAATATTGAATGAACGGACACAAATTACATCCAGATTTAGAACAACGATATGTGGTTCGCACAAAGTAATGTCCTGCTTGCGTGGGAATTAATCTGGCACGGTAGGTTATTGTCCTAACCATAAGCCATCTGTCCAGGTTAAATATGAGTGTTAGTTGTCATCATTAATTGTATATTTGTAAAGTCCTCCTCAATACGATATTCATTCCTTAGTGCGGGGTGCTATTTATTAAAAAAAATGTCTCCGTTAATTTAAAGTTTGTTAAGTCCCCCACGATACGAAGTGTTCAGGAGAACATAAGGGAGTTCTATACTCTATAATAAAACCCCAGCGTTGCTACTTTGAAATTATATTGCTCAAAGAGACGGTTACAAAATGTGTGTTTACTGGTTGGAGGAGCAAGAAAGAGTAGCTACTCTTACATTAATTACTAACCAGCGGACTCGGCACACTTCGTTCCGCCTAACAGTTAATGAATGAGATGAGCAGATTTCGATTAATTCAAAATAATTAAATATTTTTTTTTTATTATAATAATATGTATAATATATAAATTCAAAATATCAAGTATTTTAATAACGTGCCAGCAAGACAAAAAAGTACCGTGTGTTATACGACATTTTTCTTCATGCGCGTTAAAAATTATCTAATTATTGATCTCTGAGATTTGCTCGATGATTTCGCATTGTCAACTGAGCCGTTTCACGGGCTGCCTCGAAAATGTGCAATATCTTGTTCTTCTGCCGTGGTTACATTCGTGATGTTTCGCATTCTAATTGCGTTACGGCTTTGTCGGGAAAGATTTGATCTTATATAGACACAATATGGTTTATTATAACAATATTCGTAAAAAATTGTAACACTCGCACAAAACGAACTCTGACCGGTCAAATTTAATTTCAACTTTTCGCAATATTTTCCAAACAAACTATTATACCACGTAATGACGTACGCTGTCAGTTGCGTTTTGTTACATCATCAACAAATAAACGTTTAGAACTGCTGTTTTTTTAATGATTTTTTTTTTGTTATTGTCATATTTAATAAAAGCTCCTAAAGAAATAATGTTAGCAATTCGTTATATTAAACATAGTTAACAACATTAAGGCGTCATATGTTTGAAAATTAAAAAGAATTCAAAATTAAAGCTGAGCCTGAACACTAGGATTTAATTAGTGCTGAGAGTTTACAAGCGTCGTGATTGTCGCATTGTTCTCTTCCGTTCATGGAGAAGCTTCTGTCCAAAAGTAGAATTTTTGGCTAGATGGATGTGTTTCTCTTCTTTTGCAGTTATATTGCTATATGGGAGACCTATCTCCAACAATCCAGCGCTGTTATTTTCTTTTTTATTACTGAGAGCATTTGAAATGCTTAGAAATTTAACGGTTTTAAGTTTTTTTTTATAAAAACCTATAGAACTTCCTAGAATGTAGTTGAAACGGATTTCTAATAGATGTAGGTTCTAGTCCCATATGTGGTAATTATTTTTGCTTTTTTGAAGTTATACTTCTTTTGGCGCGTTAGGGAAAAATGATGAGAGTAAATTTTTACGATGCGCTCGCACACCGTCACGAAAACCTGACACCCTGAAGTTAGCTATAGTCAACATTTTAGTTTTTTAACTAGACAATGCGTTATAATAAAACTTTCAATGTATTAATATCTTTTTTCTATTGTTAGTGTCGTTTTTTTCTACAAACGTGGCGAAGGATAAAATTTTTGAAAAGCTTTTTATCTTGTTACGCCAAAGAAGTATAAATTTTAACGCGTGAACATAAGTACACACACACTTTTTTATTGCCTATGGTGGCAAACGAGAAGCAAGTAAAGCAGCACATCTGATGGAAAGCGATAATGTTGCACAAATAAGTTTTTATAAATGTTTTTTTTTTTTAATTCCAGGCGTCAGTCGAAGTACTGAGACACTCAACGGCTATATATCCAGGTTTCCAATGCACCGTCCATGTTGGAAACGTGCGACAGACAGCCATTATAGAGGTAATCATCATCATCATCATCATCCCACAATGGGACACATGATTTAAAAAAGAATAAATTGACTTGACCTGGTCTTCTTTCCTCAGGGTATAATGACGCTAAACGCAGTACTTCGTGCAGACGAATCCGCATCCGTGGTTTTCCGTTTCGTCCGCTGTCCGGAGTATTTAGTTCGCGGCAGGAGACTACTGTTCACTGCTGGACTGGGTACCAGGTAAGCATCTTTTTTTATTAGCCTAGGATAACCATACTTATTATTGTAATCAGTTTTAAGACTCATATATAGGTTAAGCTTTAGACCCCCTTTTAAGCTGTCACATTCGTGGTGCTGTACTGCTTCCTTTATCATAGCTACTTGTGTTTTTTAGATTATCAGTCTATTTCAAGTCTCTGTTTTTGCATAGTAGGAAATTAGAATTTTCCAAATTCACCTGTTTCTTTTCTAATTAAATTTATTACGGGTTCCAAGATAATTAAAAGCATATACCGGTACTGCTTGAGAATCAAACGTCGTTATAATTGATGGGGACTGTTGTGTACCCTAGTTTTACACGAGTTACAGTTTTGAGAATGTGTGGTGCGATTAGTCCAATTATAAAAAAAATAGGCATTTAAATTACTGAAATTTAGCATTTAATATGCTTTATTATTTATAAAACCCGATTACGAAAGGTTCGAATCCCGCTTGTGACATCATTTTTCATTTCGTAATCGGGTTTTATAAATAATTAAGCATATTAAATGCTAAATTTCAGTAATTTAAATAACAAGGTTGTGTCATCGTTTAATACAATTCTAACTGTAAAGTTTGAAGTATTAAGTCTATACAATGTGGAAAACATTCTTGGGTAGATAGCATACCGTCACCTTAAGACGTAAATATGATACGAAGTGAAATTTGCATGTCCTACAATTAGTCACGGTGGTGTAGTGGCAGCACGATTGGGCCGGAATCCCAATAGGCGCGGGTTCGAATCCCGCTCGTGACATCATTTTTCATTTCGTAATCGGGTTTTATAAAAAAAAAAAATAGGCATTTTGGGAAAATTTGTCAATACCGATTGGGTGTATACTTAACGTGACTATTTATTCTTTGAGTAAAAACGGAACATTTTAATTTCGGGTGGTCAATTAAAAAAACACTTTTTAAAGGTATTCAGAAAAAGTTAGTTAACTCAAAAGTTATGAATTAAAAAATATATGCGAAAGGTTTCGTTACCATATTTATTAGAGAAAGAATTTGCTTTAATATAACTGGTGAAGATTTTAAGTGAGAATAAAACTCTTGGCACGTTTTTAAATTACTCAAATCCAATCTTTGCGCGGTTGCCGAAAACGGGACCATCCCAGAGTTCGTTACGGGGACACCGGGACTCGTTATTATAAAAAGGGACAGTTCCGTTCAAACGGGACGTCTGATCACATTAAGTATACTATAAACTCCACCCAGACTCGAAACAATAGTTAAACTGTCCTGCATGTGGTTCAAACCCACAATACTCGTCGTTACTTTGACCACCACGCCATTTATACAGTCTGATTTGAACAACCCAGCGTCACGAATTTGAACGAGACATTAATATTATTACTTTCCGCAGAGGCATCGGTCGCATCACTCAAGTCTTTCCCTACGTACCTTGAAGAGAACATCATCGTTTTCGGTCCAGCAAATATTTTTTCTTTTTTAAATGACCTCCTCCTAAGGAATTAATCCTTATTTTACGGGGGATATTTTTTATTTTCATGTTTAAATGATGCAATTCCGCACTGAGGAATTAGTTAATATTTTGTATTGCGGGGGACATTTTTTTTCCTCTTTTGAAACGTCACTACCCTGCACTAAGAAATTAATTGTTATATTGCGGAGAGTAAAAATTACCTTAAAAAAATTAAAATTACCTTATTGTGAGGGATTATATTTCGAAATGACGCTGTCCTGCAAAAAGGAATTAATTCTTTTATTACGAAAGACTATCTTTTTTTTTCAATAAGTGACCTTAGACTAAGGGATTACTTGTGTTGAGGAGTACTTATCTTTTTTGAATATGCGGTATAGTGTTTCCCGCACTAAAGAATTAATTGTTTTATTGCGGGCAATTAATACAATGTTCGGAATGATGTCACCCCGCACTACGGTAAATATTTAATTTTTTGTATTGCGGGGAGGACATTACAAATACATAATTGACGAACACAAAATTACGCCCAAGAATCGGCACAATGTATTGTTCTGTATGGCAATTGAATCTTTAACGTTTGTATTGTAGATTAGTATCTTGACCGCTGCGCCATCTGTGTAGTGTAACACAAATAATTTAAAATTTGATATAAGCTTAACGCGCGGTTTCGTCCGCAATTCTGTACTGACTTTTTTTTTAATATTTTGTATTTTGCGTTAATTACTTTTGAGTATGTAGATATGTAATGCGCCCGTGTTAAGAGTTTTACGTGGAATCAATGTGGAATTGGATATGGTACAATTTTGTAATTATTTTTCGCTTTTTATTTAAAAGTTATGACCTCACATCTCAGCTCATATATGTCTCACTACTGGGCTCGAGCCTCCGCCATAGTAGGAGGGAAAAGATTTAGGAGTAGGCGGTAGGTATGACGTCACGCCTCATTATTGCTTAATATACATTAGCGTTACGAAATAATTACGTTTATAAATTGTAAGTGATTTTAAACATACAAAAAGGCTACCCACTACAGTAAGAATTGGTTAAAAGGGTGGTTTTATATCCACCCCACTAAATGAAAGACTTTTTCTTATTCAAATAAAATAGTAGTAGTTAAAAAATATAAGTGGGACTTTCTGTAAAATTTTATTTGTGAAACGAAAAGTTGATTACCTCACGCTGGGATATTTGATACCACGTCTATTGGAAATCATATTCCAATTAATTGCTTTAACAATTGAGCCAATGTGGTGCCCGCGTGTTGTGAACTTTTACTCGTTCACTTTTAAACAGTTACGAGAAATTTATTACAGCGCCATCTATTTAATATGTTCACACATTATTCCGCCTAGAATTTTTAACTTTTAAGCTAGAAATTTACTAAATATACGACCTAAATATTTTAATTTTTATGTTCACAAATGATTTTTTTGGCGGGAAGCCTATTTTTTAGACAAAATTCCGTTTCAATCGCCGTTAGTGATGGTAAGAACTTGTGGTACCCCTATAATTCGTCGAATCGCCATCGCCAATTGAACCAATGTTACTCATTCTTGACATCGTTGGCTGGGATTACCCTTTCGGGTACCAATTACGTCGACATCTCGGAGACTAATTACCGAGACATTACGCTCTCTGTGATTTACGGGAAAAATATTCAGAATATCCTATTAGATCTTCCAATTAAAATTAAATTAAGTAGGTAATTAATTTTTTTATACCAGGCGGGGGTCATGATCCGTAGACCCCAATGACCCCCTGCTGGATCAACCCCTATTGGTTTCATCAGTAATATTAAATCTTAATGTTATTTTTTTTTGTTTTCGTATCAATTTATATTTATTTGTATGAAAATACTAATCTCTGAAACTGCTAATCCGTTTTAAATAATATTTTAGCATTAGATAGTTTGTTTAATGAAATTATAGTTAACACTAATTTCTTAGGTGCAAGACCTAGATAAACTTATCATCATATCAGTTCATTTATGTCCCACGGCTGGGCTCGAGTACCCTATAGAAAATGAGGGAAATTGACCTACTATACCACGCTGGTCAGACGTGTTGGTATTTGGGGCAACTTTTTGACTCGTAAGAACCAATAATTAGAATTTTATAAAGGTTTAAAGTTTTTAAAGAGCCACATTTTTTTCCCATCAATAATTTGTGCCTAATCCTCATTAATCAATTTTTAACCTCCGACGCAAAAAGAGGGGTGTTATAAGTTTGACGTGACTGTCTGTGGCTGTGTGGCTCTGTCTGTCTGTCTGTGGCATCATAGCCCCGCAACGGGTGAAGAGATTTCAATTTAGTTTTTAAATGTTTTCTTTATAAAATATATTTTTTTTTGCGTATAGAACTAAAGAGCCGCAACTTCACATCCAAAATGCGCATGTGGCTGACGAGCCGCAGGTTGCCGACCCCTGGTATGGGGTTTTGTTTTGAGATTTTTGCTTCTATTTAAAAAAAAAAATATAGGTAGATTAAAATGACGAAAATACCTATGGGTTGTAGGCCAAAGGCAATAGAAATAACTTGACCCGCGTTATAACGCATTAGGCAAATAATTTTAAGTTGGCTTATTACAATTATATCAGTTTTCACCAACGACCTTTGAATTTTAGGTAACCTCTTAACATCATCATCTCAGCTCATACATGTCCTATTTTTGGGTTCGGGCCTCCTCCATATTGGAAGGGTAATTGACCTACTATACCAGACGTCGTCGAAGTCAGACGTGTTGGTAAAGGGTTTTGTTTCGAGTTTTCCTCCCCTTGCATAGACGTTATATGCGTTTTATATCCCTTAGTGGTCTCTTACGGTCAACCACGGGTAACATAGGGTGGTGAATTGTATTCTTACTCCGTCATCACACGGAAAACTTTATATAAATATAACATATTATTTCTGTAGTATTTATATTAACTTTGACGCATTACCTAAAATGTAGGGGTCGTTTATAATACATGATATTTGGTATATGGTATTTAGATTGATTTAGGGGTCCTCCTAAACCTGAAGGTTCGTTAGTCATAAGACACCAATTATTTTAAGAAATTAAAGTTAGACTAATATTCAAAATCGGTACGGGTTATGAATCGGGTTCAAATTCAAAAAACGTTATGAACCCGGTTCAAATTCGATAATCAAATTTCCTTCTAGAGAATAAGTACAATTTGTATTCACCTATAGTGCTTGTATGGACTTTGGGGTGATATGAAAAAGTCCCTAATAGTCTTAAGTCCCTGTTAGTTTAAAATAGCAAAAGTATACTCTATATTGAAATTTATAGAAAAATATGTCTTGTAGTTTTTATAGTGAAAATTTCATACCAGCTTTGAAATAAAATTAATTAAAAAGGTTTTGTGTTGTGTACACGTTGTTTTTATTCATGGTTAGTTCGGAAATAATAATATTTCAAATTTACAAATACTAGCATAAATATCAGAAGATATCAAATTGTTTTATTAATTTTACCATAAAAAAAATATCTTCTATTTTTTTTAACGAATTTTATTCGCTTTTTTTGAAGTTATACATCTTTTGGCGCGTTTGGAAAAAAAATGATGAGAGTAAATTTTTATGATGCGCGCGCACACCGTCACGAAAAACCGACACCCTGAAGTTAGTTATAGTCAACATTTTAGTTTTTTAACTAGATAATGCGTTATAATAAAACTTTCAATATATTAAACACCTTTTTTTTCTATTGTTAGTGTCGTTTTTTTCTACAAACGTAGAATAAGGCGAAAGATAAAAATTTTGAAAATATTTTTATCTTGTTACGCCATATACTTCTAACGCGTGTACATAACGTACACACACACTTTTTTAATTTGTTTTTTCTAATTAATATCTAGTTTATCTAATGGCAATTCATTATTGTCATCTCAACTCATATATGTCACTGATGAGCTCGAGCCCGAACGTTCGATAGCTTCGATAAAAGTATCCTGATATCCTTTGTTTTTATTGCAAGTGATATTTTATGTGTCATAGGAGTGGTGTCCAAAACTAACTCTCGTAACTGCCTGAATTCAATGCAAATTCAATAGTTATATACAAGGTGGAAGTGGACCGCTCCCGGAAACAAAGACAGGTGACCCTACTAGTCCTACTTGTAATGATAGACTAGAAATAAAATCGATTCGGATGAAAAAAAAATTTTTTTTTTTTCACCACGCGAGGTCGTTGAACTCTTGAACATATGATCGTGAGTTTTGAATAGATTGCGTCTTTTCTCATCTGAGTATATTTACGTATTTTTTATCGAGTTATCGTTACATGGCACTGTCCTAATACGATGGAATGTGAAAAAAACTTAGAAATATTTGTGCAAAAAAAAAAAAAATTCATCCGAATCAATTTTTTTTCTAGCCTATCATTACGAGTAGGACTAGTAGGGTCACCTGTCTTTGTTTTCGGGAGCGGTCCCCTTCCACCCTGTATAACTTGGTTTCAAATTTGAAATAAATGATACTCGTATTGAATTTACATTATATATCTCTGTTTGATTGAAATGTGATTATATTCAAACTCGATATTACGGCATAAGTTTCAATTTCGATATTATTGAATTGACTTTGAAATTTTTATCACCGATTTCATATTTGATATCTCTAGTTCTGTATTATTATAAACTTTAATATGTCTGCATTAGTCTTTTCTGCATCGGTTTAAAACTCAATATCTTTGGTTTGGTTTCAAACTTCATTCAGATTCGCGTTCAAATTTGATATCTCTGATTCGTATTTCATATTTAATATCTCTCATTCATGTTTTAAATTTGATATCTTTGATTCATATTTCAATTGTGATATATCTGATACGGATTTCAAATTCGATTTGAAGTTAATTAGAAATCTCCACAATATTGTGACAGTGATTATACAAAATAGCTTTAAAACTAGCTAATATATAAGCTAATTTGTTTTTTTTATACTTAGCTTGAAAATTGTCGTGTTAGATTTTAATACAGATTTCATAGAGTTTATTAATTAAAACTTAATAATGAAATACTAGCTATTAATGTGTCTTAGATTTAAAGCAGTTTCATACGCATGTACGCTTGTTATGCATAAGTTAATTAAGCCGACAATAAGAGCCTGCGTGTGGTCTCTCACTATCCATATCATCATCATCATTCTCCTACTCTTATCCCAATTACTTGGTGTCGATACAATATGTACTATTCTGTCATAGTACATATTGTAAAAGTTATTGACAATAGTTATATGACCGGCCGCCTGCCAGACGTCAACCGTCCTTGGGAATGTAATTGTTGACCAAACGGCATCAGATAGAGTTGGCCCAGGTCGTTATAAGGCTCTTAGTCGTCTTTTACGACATTCATGAGCAAAATGAGGGTTGGTAGTATTCGTAGCCGCTATCACATAGCTATATCTCACTATCCATATATACTTATAAAAATCACAAAACAAAATATTAAAATTGATAAACATTTATTAGGTTATCGTTTTACCATCACTCTACTGGCGATCACTGTAGGACAAAGTTCTCCTTAAGGGAGTATAATTTCATAATCGCTATGCTACATTTATCGCCATTAGTATTATAATTATATCAGGATATCGCTGTTTTTCAATCCCCTTAACCTGTTTTGTTTTACCAAAAAAAAAACTAATAAGTAAAACAAGTAGTAAAACAAAAAACTAATAGTAAAAGTAAACAGATTTTTTTGAATATTTTTATGAACGTACCCATATTACGTGTCCAAATATTTTTAGATATTTTTAATCTTTTCGGTGACCACTCGTAGTATATGAAAAATGTCTAATTTTATTCAAGCTTAGTATCTATTATTAAAGACATCTTGTATGGGTAAGTTTTCTAAATAGACAAATATGTGTATAAAGAAATGGCGTTTAAGCTGAATTTAATCAATGCGTATGAATGAACTGGGTACTGTATTGGTTATAAACTCTTAAACGCCGCTTGGCACTATATCTAAGAATCATTCACCATCATCTCAGCTGCTACAAAACTCTTTATTATGTTCGAGCCTTCTTTACGTCGTTATTCGTCAGCTCTTAGGGGGCGTTCATTAATTACGTGAGGTATTCAGGAGTGAGAGGTGGTCGAGCCGAATTTCACTACTAAATCTCACTTGGGTGGAGTTGGTCGTCTTGGCAAATATTACGTTTCATTTATGGTGTAAAACTGCTTGAAAGTTAACTTAAAGTAAAAAATCTTTATACGCAAGTACATGTTTTGAAAAATCTCATGTGATGGTTAAGAAATCCTCAAAAATGACTAGCGTAATTAATGAACGTCCCCTTATCTCAATTATTTGAGGCCAACGTAATATGGATTCCTCTACTATCATACATATTGCAAAAGTTATTAGCAATAGTTTTATAACCGGCTGCCTGTCAGACGTCAACACTACTTGTGAATGTAATTGTTGACCAAACGGCATCAGATTGAGTTGGTCCAGTTCGATATAAAGCTCTTAGTCGTCATTTACGACATCCACGACCAAAGTAAGGATTGGAAGTATTCGTAGCCCTTGCCACACAGCAAGCGAGCCTCCTCCACGATAGATGCAAAATAATTATAGGCCACTGTTTAGATAGTTTTTCGTATGGTGACGGAGTAAGAATACAATTCACCACCGTCCATCTTACTCGTGGATAGGTAAGAGACGAATAAAGGATATAAAAACGTATACAACATCTATGCAAGAGAAGGAAAACTAAACAAAACCCTATACCAACACGTTTGACCAGCGTGATATAGTACGTCAATTTCCTTCTCATCATGTAGGAGGCTCGAGCCCAACAGTGGGACATATATAAGCTGAGATGATGATGATTAGACGGTTTAGTGTATATTTTGTGTTTTTCTTCTCTGTATTTACGTTGAAACAATATTGCAGAAGTTCAGAGGTATTATGTCGAGTCGTGTTAATTGTTTATTTGTCGAATCAATAATTGTTATATATTTTGTCCGTCTATTTGTCTGTTTATATATAAATATCATATTAAACTAAAATGTTGCACACAAATATATCTTATACACAATATATTGAGTTTTATTTTATTTCTACCATGAAAGTAAATGTTTGGACGAGTAAGAGAAATACCAAAACAGTGAAATATATCCTAATTTTTTTTAATACACCACCCTGCACTTTTTTTTTGCGGTGGGCCATGGAGTGGCCATGCTCCGTCAAATCGGTGCGAAGCAATGGAAGCGGCGACGCGCGACCCTAGTAGACCCAATCTGCAAAGCGCCTCTCTTCGCCGTGCGAGCGGGCCACCGGTACCCGATCGTTGTCTTCGGTGGACGCACCACCCTGCACAAAGGAAATAATTCTTATATTACGGGGGACTTTACAAACATGCAATTCATCATTCTCCCACTCTTATCCCAATTACTTGGGGTCGATACAGCATGTACGCATCTTTCATAACACATATTGTAAAAGTTATTGGCAATAGTTTTATGACCAGCCGCCTGCCAGACGTCAACCCTCCCTGTGAATGTAATTGTTGACCAAACGGCATCAGATGGAGTTGGCCCAGGTTGTTATAAAGCTCTTAGTCGTCTTTTACGACATCCACGAGTAAAGTAAGGGTTGGTAGTATTCGTAGTCACTACCACACAGCTGTTTTCAAACATGCAATTAACGCAGACAAATTACATCCAGACTTAGAACAGTTTGTGGATAGCACAAAGTATTGTCCTGCTCATCGCTCACGGTATTGGTACGGAAGGTCGGTATTTTACCACAACGCCATCTGTGTTATGCTACTGATATTATAAATGTGAAAGTTTGTGAAGATCAAAGAGTAAAGTTATTAAACTGAAAAAGAGTGGCAACTCCATGATAAAATATGCATGTATGGAAGGTGCTGCCACCCAGAGTTTACGCGGTGAACTAAAGTTGAAGTGATATATATACATATCTACATGTGTGTATGTAATTATATAGAATTTTCTTTTACTATGAAAGCTACCCTGAAATATAAAAAAAACATATCAGCTGATAACTGAGCAATAATTATATCAGCTTAACAATGAAAATTGAGATAATTTTCAGAAAGTACATCAATAACCGTAAATAGATTGATGACAATAAGTACCTATACGCTAGGAACAAACAATAATAATTCACAGTTGTCAAACGTTTGACATACAGAACAAAATGGCAGCAGTTAAGTTTGTACAAACAATCTGTAGGCGGCGCGACGATCAGTAAAAATAAGTAATGTTTTAAGTGTGCCCCCCCAGGTGAAGATGTTCGGATGTGTGTTACACTATCAAGCGTAAATCGTTCAATAGATTTGAATGAAAATTGATACATAGATCATTCCTTGGATTAAAATATAGGATATTTTTTCCCAGTAATATGAGCCCTTGGAATGATATGACTAAATTAGAAAAAAAAAATGGGTCACGTAGTATGTGTACGTTCCCTAAGAAGGAAATAAATATTTAATCGAAGGAGTGTTTTATTTGGCCAAATATTGAGCTTGGCCTACATAAATATTGTTACATTTAAAAACTCTATAATTATATGCAATGAAATCTCGATAACTCGAATGTAATGAGATTTCGACATATAGAGGAATTGATGCTAATAAATTGAATTTGTTAAATATAAAATATATTATTATAAAATTTATTCCGTGTGGTGACGGAGTAAGAATACAATTCACCACCCTCTATCTTAGCCGTGGGTGATCGTACGAGACGACTAAGGGATATAAAACGCATGTAACATCTATGCGAGAGAGGAATAACTCAAAACAAAACCCTATACCAATACGTTTGACCAGCGTGGTATAGTAGGTCAATTTCCCTTCCATTATGGAGAAGGTTTGAGCCCAACAGTGGGACATATATGAGCTGAAATGATGATGCTAGTAAAGTATTAATATCTTTTGTAGAGGCTCACGTTTAGCGTCAATTTGGCTGGTTGAAAGACAACTCACACAGACACCTTTTTTTTTTTTTTTTTGCGGTGGGCTATGGACGTCGCACCCCGCCAAATCGGTCCGGGGTGACGGAAGAGGCGGCGCGCAACCCCATTGACCCACCCTGCAAGCACCTCTTCTTCGCCGTACGAGCGGGCCACCGGTACCCGATCTTTGTCTTCGGTGGCCCGCTCGGCGGTATGCCCTCTTGGGCTCCTCTCCTGTCGACGCCCCGACAGCTTTCGCCGTCGAGGCGTCGTCCTCACGCGGTGGCCTCACGTCGGGTAACCGGACAATTCCCCGGTTCGATCACCCGAAGCCTCGGTTAGGGCGGCATCAGGCGCAGGTACTCGCGCCTGCGCCGCCCTGGCCGCGGGCGGCGGCCCGGGTCACGGGAATCCTCCCGGGCCCGTTCCACCGCCTCCTTCTGCGAGATGACAGCCTCGCAGAAGGCGGCGACCGCGTCCCAATTCCTGACGCTGTCGACCATCGCTCGCGCAACAGCCGGCAGCGTCAGGTCGGCACCGATGACAGCGACGAGGTCACGGCGCTGCCCGTCCCAGCCCGAACATACCTCGAGCGTATGTTGCGCCGTGTCCTCGTCGTTACTGTAATGGTGGCAGGACGGAGTCCACTCCCTCCGCACGACCGTGTGCAGGTACTTGCCGAAGCAACCATGCCCCGACAAGACCTGCACCAACCGGAAAGAGAGGACTCCGTGCCGCCGCTCTACTCTCTCTCCATCAGTACGGGCCTCTCCACTCCATCAGTACGGGCCGGAGGGCCTCAACGGTAATAACACCGTATCTAGGCCTCTCCAGCCACGTAGCCCAACGGGCGATGACTTCTCGGCGGGCGTCCTCGCGCCAGGTGGCTATCTCGTTGAACGATGGGGAGCCACCCTCTTCGCGCATTGAGGTAACCCGCCGGTAGAGGTCGGAGAGCATCTCCGCCTCCAGGTCCCACGGGGGTAACTCACACAGACACCTAAGTTATACGAAATTATACGAAACTTATATAATTTTTTTTTATTGCTTATGGTGACAAACGAGCAGATAGTACACCTGATGGTAAGTGTCACTGCCGCCCATGGATCTTTACAATACCAAGGGTATAGCTAGGCCGCTGCCTACTAATATAAACCCCAATCCCACTCAGTTGGGCTTTCTGCTCTCTCGCTCACCGAACGAAACGCAATAGCACATTTTCAATACTCAGACGTTGATCTTCTGCTCAGTGTGGTACTACCCCGGACGGACCGGCCCGCGGCTGTAGACAGAGGTTGCTTTCCATTTAGTTAACACAGAGGAACTCTGCGGTACATTGTGAAACACTGCCAAATGAGAAGCTACTTTTGATTATTCTGTTATGTGGCCTACTGGAAAGAGTTACTGTGTGTTCGCGGGTACGAATACTACCAACCCTTACTTTGCTCGTGGATGTCGTAAAAGACGACTAAGAGCCTTACGACCGGACCAGCTCCATCTGATGCTGTTTGGTCAACAATTACATTCCCAAGTAGTGTTAACGTCTGGCAGGCGGCCGGTCATAAAACTATTGCCAATAACTTTTACAATATGTACTATGAAAGAAGAGTACATATTGTATCGACCTCAAGTAATTGGGATAAGAGTAGTAGAATGATGCTGTGGCCTACTAGAAAGAAAATTTATCGTGATAATGGTAATAAATTCTTACTCCATTTTTTGAAATTCAACACTCGGGACAGGGAAGTAATCCAGATATTCCCGTGGGACTTAACAGACATTCAATTTAAAGTATATAAAATACACATAGACTTAGAACGAGAATTTGTGGACAACACAAAGTGATGTCCTACGCAGGATTGAATCCATAACACTGGCACGATAGGTTATTATAACCACAACGTTTTTATGTGCAGTTGATATAAATAAAAATAAGTATTCCTATAATTTTCCAGATGCTAGTGGTTTACATAGCGACCTGCACTTCGGCCGATAATTCTGAAGGTAATATGAGACTAGGCTTATACCCTGACATGTTTCGCGTAGAAATCCTTTGTGACGTCATCAACTACCATCTCGCTTAGTGTTGCCCAAAATGTAAGACTCTTGCGAGTCTCTCAAGTCTTGCATCTCTCGCTGTTAGAATAACACAGAGTCACTTGTTTTGATAGAAATTAAAAATCCAACTAAATTAATGAAATTCCATTCATCTAGCGTCACTAACTGTACAACTATCAATAATTACGTACATACCACTTAACGGGAGTGGGGCTATAATCACACCTATCTATCATGAGACTGTTTAAAATAACATCAAATTATTTCCCCGTGTACTGGTATTGAGAATACAAAATGTTGACAATCCTTTCTTTGCCAAAGGAATTGTAAAATGCTGTCTAAGGCAGCACTGTGAGACTCTTGCAGCGAGTCATGGTCTTGTATTTGGGGAACACTATGTTCTGTTAAGGTCCCACTGTTAGGCTCGAGACTCCTATACAATAGGATCGAAATTGATCTGCTATACCACGCTGGTCAGACGTGTTGGTATTGAGTTTTGTTACGAGTTTTCCTTCTCTTGCATAGATGTTATCTTAATATATATAAATTACGTGTCACGTTGTTTGTCCGCGATGGACTCATAAAGCACTTAACTGATTTTAACCAAATTTGCACAGCATGTGTAGTTTGATCCAACTTAAAAGATAGGATAGCTTAAATCTCAATGTATATTATTTTATTGCAAATTATATGTCTAATATTTGATAGTCAAAATCATATGTTATATCAAAAGGATTTTAAAAGATGGCGGTCTTTTGACGGGAATTTGAAAACGTCATGTGGTGCTCTTGTATTATATTCGATATCTTAGTGTTTTAACGTGTTATATTAGAGAATTGTAATGACATTTTATGTAATATGAAGCGGCGGAACTATTGGGATGTAGTGAATATCATATAAAAGTGCTTTACAACGTTTTCGTTTTCCATCAAAATTCCCACAAGATACCATTAACAGTGTGACCATTGCACTGTTAATGGCGACAATTTGACTTAGACAATGACAAACTTGAAAGACTAAAAACGTGAAAATATTTATAACCTGACACTGGCACCAATAGCTCGTATATGTAGCTGATTGCCAATATATAAGAAGAAGAAGAAGTAAAAGATGGCGGAATCTGTTGACTGGATTCAGTAAGTATTTAATAGATGGCGCTATGTTAAATGTATAAACGCTTCATATAAGCTAAAATGTATTAGAATAAACAAAAAGTGTTACTGAAGCTAACCTAAGCCACAGCAACGCGTGGCCTGGTCTGCTAGTATGTATATTATATCTCAGTCGTATTTCATGATACGCAAAGCTTTGGTGATATGCATTCTTACTCCGTCATCACACGGGGTTAGGGTGACTATCACCCTAATTCTGCCTTACTTAACCTACCCTAATTTGACTGAACAGATAGTGAATACCGACCTTCCTAGCCAGTGACCTGGGTTCGATTCCCACGCAGGGCAATATACTTTTTGCGATCCACACACCGATGTTCTGAGTCTGTGATGTAATTTGTCTGCGTTAATTGCATATTTGTGAAGTCTCACCGCAAAACAAGGATTTATTTCCTTAGTGCAGGATATTTATAAAAAAAAATCATCATCATCATTCTGCTCTTATCCCACATATCCAGACTTAACACAATATATACTGTACTTACATCGTACATATTGTATATAGTTGTTGACAACGGTTGTTGTGTGTGGCCGTGTCTGTGTGACGTCACACGCACACACTACTTGGCAATGTAATTGTTGATCAGACGACATCACGTGTAGTTGGTACAGGACGATATATAAAGCACGCAGTCGGCTTTTACGACATACACGAGTAAAGTAAGCATTGGTGGTATTTCTTAGCTACCATCATATAGGTTAAGTTATTTTTCACGTCCTGAGTAATATGATTTTCATTATTTGTATTGTTGATAGTGGAAGGATGTAGGTACCGGGGGAGACCGAGACTAACCTACCTAGACCAGATCGGTCATGTACTGAAGGAAGGTGGAGTCAAGAGTCTCTGAAACCGGCGAGCGTGTATGAAGAGAATTATGAATGTTGAGGAAGCGAGTGAAGAATGCAGGGACAGAGTTCTCTGGCACTCTGTTCTCTCTGCCTACCCTGCAAGGGATATGGCGTGGTGATATGTATGTATGTATTTATTGTTGAAAATAATGATAAAATTCACCCTTATATGCACTCGGGAAGGATTATAATCTTTTGAGGTATTGGTTTTCGGATTATTCCCTTTTAATAAGCCTCTAGATCAAAAAAGTGTAAAGAAAACAATGTTTAATATATATTTCTGTTAACTCTTAATTAAATTAGTAATCAAATAAATGTAACATCCCCAATTTAATCCCGTATTGCACACTGCTAGGGCATGAAAATTAACAAATGTTGGAACATTTATTTATTTGTACTGAAGAGTATTTGTGTTTAATTATAAGATAATAAAGTTTTTTTTCTATACAATTTCACCCCTTTACCACTGCATTTTCACCCCTGTGTTAATTTTTTTTTTTTAATATTTTTTAAAAGACATCCACCCAGCACTATGGCAACAATCCTTGTATTGCGGGAGACTTTACAAACATATAACTAACGCAGACAAAATACAACCCCAGACTCGGAACAAAAGTTTGTGGATCACGCAAAGTGATGCGTGAGAATCGAACACACAAAACTGGCATGGAAAGTCGTTATTTTACCGCTACGCCATCTGTGCAGTAAGTTAAATTTTATAAAAACCTTTCTTTTCTAGTATCCAAGCCATTCCGTGTGGTGGCGGAGGAAGAATACTATTCAGCACCCCATATCTGACCCGTGGGTGATCGTACGAGACGACTAAGGGATATAAAACGCCTATAACATCTACGTGAGAGAAGGAAAACTCGAAACAAAAGCCCTATACCAACACGTCTAGGACCAGCGTGGTATAGTAGGTTAACTTCCCTCCCATTACGGAGGAGGCCCGAGCCCAACAGTGGGACATATATGGGCTCTGATCACGATAATGATAATTATGAACGCTTTTTACGTACAAATTTACAGCTGCCTCGGTGCGTATTAACGCCTGCATCTCACAAGTTCCTAACACGCATATCATCATTATCATCAGCTCATATATGTCCCACTGTTGGGCTCGAGCCTCCTACATAATGGAAGGGAAATTGACCTACTATACCACGCTGGTCAGACGTGTTGGTATAGGGTTTTGTTTTGAGTTTTTTTACTCGTGCATAGATGTTATATGCGTTTTATACCCCTTAGTCGTCTCTTACGATCACCCACGGGTAAGATAGGGGGTGGTGAATTGTATTCTTACTTCGCCATCACACGGAAAGCGATGCATAACAGCACAGAATTGTATTTCCACAGGAACTAATACATTGAAAGAAAAATGTTTAAAAGACTATCAAATCCTCTTTCTCAGGCTAATTGCCATGAAATTTGTTTTTGTAAAGATTCAGAGGCCGCCAAGCCTTTTGAATCAGACGGACAAAAACAGCCGGATGCTGCTGAGAAACCTTCCGAAGGAGATGTATCACAGACGCCAGAATCGGACGCTTCCAGCAAGCCCCATGAAGCGGACGGATCACAAACGATGAATTTGAATAATGATGGTCTAGCCTCTAAGCCAGGATAATCGGACGGTAACAGCCAGTCTTCTAAGCCAGGACGATCCGACTGTGACAGTGAGCCTTCTAAACCTGGACGTTCGGACTAGCTAATGTTATAAATCAGAATAATTGCGCGATGGGACTGATAGCTAATCTTCAAAGAAGAACCCTCTAAATAATGGTAGCTAATATTTAAAACTCCAAAGTAGAAAATCCCAAAGGAACATGCAATTATACAACATCAAGGACGCGCCAACGTACATATAAATCATTATAAATGTATTAAAACCACTTCAAGAAACCTTGTATTATATAACATCAATATAATAATTAAAATACAATACATAAAAAAGGCACGGACAAAAGTCTGTGGATCAAAACTTTATTATATAAAATAAAAAGTGTGTGTGTCAGCTCCGACGCTCGACTGGAGTTTACTCCATAAGTACGATTATCAAAACAGGCGCAAAAAAAGCTCATTTGACTAAAAATAATATATCTATTTTTATTTACATTCATTAAAACTGTTCAGTGAAGTATTATCTCACGTCAGAAAGTGAAAGGTGTGCAGAATAGGTTGCGCACTAAAAACGTAACGAGGTCATTCGATCACTAGATTTTACTCCTCAATTTTTTCTCATACCTTCCCATCTTTTTTTTCATAGGTTTAAGTTTTCACTTTGTCGCCAATCCTCATGTCAGCTTTGTGTTTTCTTAGCTTATAAAACGAAGTTTTATAGCTCTTATTTTATAGTTAACTTTAATAAATGATTATCATTAATAGGATATGGTTATGCGCTTCTGGCTAAGCTGTGTGGTGGCGGCTACGAATACTACCACCCCTTACTTTGCTCGTGGATGTCGTAAAAGACAACTAAGAGCCTTATAACGACCTGGGCCAACTCCATCTGATGCCGTTTGGTCAACAATTACATTCCTAAGGAGGGTTGACGTCTGGCAGGCGGCCGGTCATAAAACTATTGCCAATAATAACTTTTACAATATGTTCTATGAAAGAAGAGTACATATTGTATCGACCACAAGCAATTGAGGTAAGAGTAGGAGAATGATAATATGCGCCTCTGGCAATTCGCATTACTTCAACATGTTAACTGTACGAGCGAACGCGATATATTACACGTCTCATAAGCGAAGAGTTGAGGTCTTGCTCTACTCTAGATATATGAAAATCAAAGACTTTTCAAACCTAAAAATGATTGTATTCTCTCACATTGCACTTATAGGATTATATTATCAGACATATGTCAAGAAAAACATTCGTTTAAACGTATTTGACGTTTTTAAAAATAAGAAAATAGTTGATAATAAAAAAATATTCGAGGACTGCCGAATATTTATTCTGGATCTGGCACGATTACGACCGTAAAAATTAATGTATCAAAATATTTCTTTTTTTTTAAAGCTTCATAATCGCAACGCGCTGTTTCCTTTCGAAAATGGCTTGGTAATTCTTTGTCGTTTAATTCTAATTAATAAAAAACTAAACTGCTTAGACATTAGTGTATGTATACCTTATGAAAATTCGATTCGTTTACATGTTTTTTGTTCGTCCATTCGGACAGGCAAAGGAAACAAATCCCATACAGCCTATTGTAAACGAACAGCTATGTTTAACACAACGTCGAGAATGGCACGAAATTTTAAAGTATTTTTTTCTTTAATTTTCATTTATGACATTGACTAATAGTAAATGATAAATAATATAATTATGAAGCGTGCACTTTTGGATTTTCCAAATTGTTGAAAACTAGCCTAGTATAAATTTTGTCTATGTCCTTGATGAGTGGTATCCCTAAATATGCCAACCAATTTATTATTTTAACCTTAAACTAAATATATATTAAACTAGCAGACTCGGCCACGCGTTGCTGTGGCTAAGGTAGCCTCAGTAACACGTGGTGGTTATGCTAATAAATTGTAGCCTAAGTATATGAAACGTTTGTACGTTTAACATAGCGCCATCTATTTAAATACTTACCCAATCCATCCAACAGATACCGCCATTTGTTAGAATCGTTTGGAGATAACAGATAATTGTGTCTGTCAAATAATAGACAAATAATTTGCAATAAAATAATATTGCGACTATAAATTGAGATGGAAGCTATCCTATCTTTTAAGTTGGATCAAACTACACATGCTGTGCAAAAATGGATTAAAATCAGTTAAGTACTTTAGGAGTCCATCGCGGACAAACAACGTGACGCGTAATTTATATATATTAAGAAAAAGATAAAGTAAGAATTGAAATAAAATATTAAATGCTCATAATTTTATTATCGTTCAAAAATAAAATGGCCACAATCAGTTGATTTTTAAGAGGTTTTTAAGCTGTGGTTGTTGTAGTTTTGGTAGCGTTTGAGGATGATGTGGCATTAGTTGTGGTAGCTTCGGCAGTAGATGGAGCTGTAGTAGTTGGAGCTGTAGGAGATGGAGGACCTGCAGCTGGCAATTCACCTGGTGCACCGGCTGCTGGATTAGATAAATCTGAAATAATAGGTAATGAATGCTATAAATACAGTCGGCTATGAGTCATTAGTGATAAAATTTCATATTTTTTCTGTCATTAAAGCAATTTATTTAAGATCTGTACATCAAACGCAGGAGAAGGTCAGAAAATGCTATCAAATCAGCTCATATATGTCCCACTGTTGGGCTCGAGCCTCCTCCTCAAGAAAAATTGACTTACTATACCGCGCTGATCAGACGTGTTGGTATAGGGTTTTGTTTAGACTTTTCCTTCTCTTGCCTAGATGTTATATACATATTTTAACCCTTAGTCATCTTTTACGATCACCCACGGGTAAGATATGGGGTGGTGAATTGTATTCTTACTCCGTCACCACATGGTATTCATCAGGTTGAATCGTGTTACGCAAAACTGGAGCTATTTTACGAAAGAACAGCTTTGCCGTAAACGTAAAAATAGTTTTATTTCAAATCTGTAATACTGGCGTAAATATCAGAGACTACTAGCCATGCAACTGTCTCTTATCAATTTTATGCGGATAACTGATAATTGTTTAAACCACTCGGTAGCTTTATCCTTTTTATTACCCGACTGCAAAGGAGTGGTATTGTGTTTAACAGTCTATGTATGTATGTATGTTTGTATGTTCTTTTGAAGCACTATATATACCAAACGCCTGGGCTAATTTTTATGATTCGCACGTCAATCGATTCCTCTTAATCCGGCGAGTGTCACTAAAGATATGACGTTATTGAAAATTCAATATGGCGACTACTGGACGCCATATTGTGAAAATTAAAAAAATAAAGTCAACAAACTATATCGAGTGGGGTATCGTTAAATAGGTATTTAAAAATCATTGTTAGTTTTCTCTCAATATTTTTCGATTTGACTGGCCGTTTAGGATCTATATCGATTTAAAGTTTCGTTTTGTGGATGGACATATAAGAAGTATCTAGTAGGTATATTGTCCAATATACCATAGGTAGTCCTAAAGTATCTAATGTCTGACGCGGTCGCCCTTCTCCAATTTCTAACGATTTAGTACTCAACTTCAATCGAAAAACTATATATAGTTAGGTACTTACCTACTTATTAATAAATAAGATAACTATAGCTACCTAGGTATTTATAACTAAAAAGTGTAAAATAAAAAAAATGATTAAAAAAATCAAAAAACCCGACTGCGTAAAAAGTCACCAAAACTACGTACATAATAAAAAACTGAAAAGAAAAAAACAAGCACTTAGATGTCCGGTGGTCTAGAATTCCTTAACATATTATTGAATAAATACTATTGCAGAAAATGAAATATATTTTAATAATAGAACATGACAACTGAACAGTCGGGATCCTTTATTCGACAGCAAATCTAATTTTTCAATGGATCCCGACTGTTCAGTTGTCATGTTCTATTATTCAAATATATTTCATTTTCTGCAATAGTATTTATTCAATAATATGTTAAGGAATTCTAGACCACCGGACATCTAAGTGCTTGTTTTTTTCTTTTCAGTTTTTTATTATGTACGTAGTTTTGGTGACTTTTTACGCAGTCGGGTTTTTTGATTTTTTTAATCATTTTTTTTATTTAGCTTTGCTTCACTTCGTATCTTCACCTTTCACTTTGATTAGGTAAATGATAATTAAACTATCTGTTTAGGTGTTTCGCTGTATGATAGCGGCTACGAATACTACCAACCCTTACTTTGCTGGTGGATGTCGTAAAAGATAGACTAAGAGCTTTATATCGATTTGAGCCAACACCACCGATGCCGAATGGTCAACAATTACGTTCCCAAGGAGGGTTGACGTCTGGCGGGCAGCCGGTCATAAAATTATTGCCAATAAACTATGCAGTATGTAGGAATAGGAGTACATATTGCGTCGACTTCAAGTAATTGGGATTAGAGTAGGAGAATGATGATGATGATGATGTTTAGTTACTAGACAAACCTCTAATAAAACTCAAAGAATTAAAAACTTGTGTTTATAATAAGCTTAAACTAAAATAAGTTTGAGTTACTTACCCCTAGTGACTCTGTCAGAAGTCACCAAACACACTGCAAGCATCTGAAAATAATTTAAACATTAACTATATAAAACTTACAAAATTATATATAAAAACCCGATTACGCATAAGCATATATATATATATATATACATACATACATATCATCACGCCATATCCCTTACAGGGTATGCAGAGAGAACAGAGTGCCAGAGAACTCTATCCGTGCATACTTCACTCGCTTCCTCAACATTCATAATCTTCTTCATACACGCTCGCCGGTTTCGGAGACTCTTGACTCCACCCTCCTTCAGTACGTGACCGATCTGGTCTAGGTAAGTTAGTCTCGGTCTTCTCCTGTACCTACATCCTTCCACTATTTATAAATAATGATAAAATAACTCACCAATACCATAGAGAATACAAGTACGTTCTTCATTTTTGTTCAAAGTTGTCTATTGCTTGTGAACTAAAGTTGTAATGTGACTATTTCATTCAATATCCACGTCTTATATATCAAAAGTGTGAAATTTAAACAAATTGCAAATATAATTGTTTATGATATGAATACGATTATTTTCAAAGACAGACTAGTTTGTTAAAAGCCATGCATGTTTTAACGTCCTTGTGCGCAACGTGATGCCTTTGTTAATTAATTTAGTTAGTTACGATGAGCAAAGCCAAGGTAGCTAATTTTTTTTGTGATTTAAAATTAATTAAATTCAAAATTTTATTATCATACGTATCGTAACATCTATGCGAGAGAAGGAAAACTCGAAACAGAACCTATAGGGTTTTGTTTCAACACGTCTGACCAGCGTGGCATATATAGTAGGTTAATTTCTCTCCCATTACGGAGGAGGCCCAAGCCCAACAGTGGGACGTTTATGGGCTGGGATGATGATATTTATTTTACTAATCAATTAAATTAAAAAAATATTTAAGTGGGCTCCCATAAAACAGAAATAATGTTTTTGCCGTTTTTTTATAGATAATGGTACGGAGCTCTTCGTGGACGAGTTCGACTCGCACTTGGTTAGTTTTTTCTAGAAGATTTCTTAATTGTTTAATTTTATTCTATTGGCCCGTCCTTGCTTCAGTATTTAATCGTTCTCTCCCCGAATTTTAAATCTCTGTTGACTTCTAAGATATTCATTTTAATGTTATACTGTAAATGACAATTTTATTTTTTAGCTGTGTGTTAGCGGCTACGAATACTACCAACCCTTACTCTGCTCGTGGATGTCGTAAAAGAAGACTAAGAGCCTTATAACGACCTGGGCCAACTCCGTCTGATGCCGTTTAGTCAACAATTACATTCCCAAAGAGGGTTGACGTCTGGCAGGCGGCCGGTCATAAAACTATTGTTGAAAATAGCTTCGTAAATAACACATTATATTTTGGTAATGTGTAAAGATAGATATGGTTACTGCGGGTTATACTTAGGGGATAGATATATAGGGTGGAAGTGGACCGCTCTCGAAAACAAAGACAGGTGACCTTACTAGTCCAACTTGTAATGATACGCTAGAAAAAAAATCGATTCGGATGAAAAAAAAATTTTTTTTTTACCACGCGAGGTCGTTGAACTCTTGAACATATGATCGTGAGTTTTGAATAGATTGCGTCTTTTCTCATCTGAGTATAGTTACGTATTTTTTATCGAGTTATCGTTACATGGCACTGTCCTCATACGATGGAATGTGAAAAAAACTTAAAAATATTTGTGAAAAAAAAATTTTTTTTCCGTCCTGTTCTGATTTTTTTTTTGTTAGTGGCGTTTTTTCTACAAACGTAGAATAAGGCGAAAGATAAAATTTTTGAAAATATTTTTATCTTGTTACGCCATATACTTCTAACGCGTGTACATAACGTACACACACACACTTTTTTTTAATTTGTTTTTTCTAATTAATATCTAGTTTATCTAATGGCAATTCATTATTGTCATTTCAGCTCATATATGTCACTGATGAGCTCGAGCCCGAATGTTCGATAGCTTCGATGAAGGTATCCTGATATCCTTCGTTTTTATTGCAAGTGATATTTTATGTGTCATAGGAGTGGTGTCCAAAACTAACTCTCGTAACTGCCTGAATTCAATGCAAATTCAATAGTTATATACAAGGTGGAAGGGGACCGCTCCCGAAAACAAAGACAGGTGACCCTACTAGTCCTACTTGTAATGATAGGCTAGAAAAAAATCGATTCGGATGAAAAAAAAATTTTTTTTTTCACCACGCGAGGTCGTTGAACTCTTGAACATATGATCGTGAGTTTTGAATAGATTGCGTCTTTTCTCATCTGAGTATAGTTACGTATTTTTTATCGAGTTATCGTTACATGGCACTGTCCTAATACGATGAAATGTGAAAAAAACTTAAAAACATTTGTGAAAAAAAAAAATTTTTCCGTGTTGTTCTGATTTTTTTTTCTATTCTATCATTACAAGTAGGACTAGTAGGGTCACCTGTCTTTCTTTTCGGGAGCGGTCCCCTTACACCCTATATATATATATATATATATATATATATATATATATACAGAGTGGAGACGTCAATACGACAATAAATGAAAACACCGTCAATACTAGTGTATAGGAGTATTTTGAAACTATTAAAAAAGTCCTCGCATGCATATTTAAAAAACAATTTTTTCAAACAAACTTTTTATCATAAATATTGAAACAAAATAGAACACCGTTTGTAAATATTAGTTCACTAACCTGTGGTCGGCAAGCGGCGAGTGACCTTGTGGTATCATATGTTACAACTTCGAAACGTAGGTAAATACATTGGGCGCTATTCATTCTCACTTGATTATTTTATTAAAATAATCACGATAACTTTAATAATTCACTTGGTCGTTAAACTTAAATTTTCGATATGTGCGCCATGGACCCGAACGCACAAATTATATCGTCTTAAAATATTATTTCGAACTCTTGTTAACAGGTCGCCATTGACGGCGATGTATTTTAACTTGTCGAAAGATCGTACAATTCCTTTTTTTAAGTTCTCCACATTATCAACCTGTGTCAAATTTGCGAGAAAAATAATTTAAAATTTGTTCATCTAGGGTGACTCTTACACGCGAAGGAGCACTATCCATATGAGGCAGTAAGGATTGATTATCCCGTAACCTCTGGACAGCTTGCACAATAGTCCGGCCATTGGTAGTACAAACACGTGTGTTTCCATATCTCTTTCGGTACGTACGTATGGTTAAAGCTGCATTTCCGTGATATTCTCCATAAATTAAAATCATATCTGTATACCCGAAGCTGTGTAATTAAAACGAGGCATTGTAAATGAGAAAGAAATACTATTCTAACACAAAGTAAGCGTCTAATTACGCACATTCACGTCACAGGATCACGATGGCACACTGACCTACAGACCTATTATAATAGTTTTGAACATGAGACCGAGGTCTTCTTTCATTAAGCCGCATTAGGTAGTTTTAAATTTCTCATCTAAGTCTGATGACACGGTTTATATGTATGGATCTTAAGATTTAGGAATAAGGTATAATATGCATTGATTTGTATTACGTTTGGGGAAGACTTGAACTGGTAAACATGGCGATATGTAGGTACTAGTTTCATATTAGTTTATACCGATGCGGCGCGGGAGCTCATTGATAGGCGAATAATTTTAATTTTTATACAGAGTGTGGAAATTGTTAATAATACAAAGTAATGTGCTGCGGCTAAACTATACGACATATTGTATTCAAAGTTTGTATACAGGCTGGGCAAGTCATCAGATACACTAGATTAAAATTATTGTCGTATGGTCGTCTCCACCTTGTATATATATATATATATATACATATATATATATATATATATATATATATATATTTATATATATAACAATTATAGACTATCTTCTAAATGTTTCCAGTATATTAATTAATTTTATTCTATAACAAACCATGAATCAGGCCAATTAAAAGACAAGACCACGCACTAAGTAATCATGCGATCCTTTCTAGGCGTAGTGATCGCTAAAGAGCGACTTTGAATGCGACGTGTTTCGGATTCGATACAAAGAAATTCTTTCGATATGCAAATTCTTGAATTCGAATGTTATTGCTGTTCGTTAATTGTACGCTTATAGGCGAGGTCTTGTCTTAAAAAAATACACAAAACAGTCATAAGGACTGTCGACAGAAGTGAAAACTTAAACCTATGGAAATAATGAATATTATAAATTAAAATAGAACAACAAGTACGTATTTCAGCTAATTTCACGACGCTCACACTGTTTATAGTCCCACAAACTTATCTGACCCGGTGGCAAATTGATGAACTAATGACGCCATTTTGAAATGTCATCAAACGTCAATCGTCCTCCCAATATGATGATATTTTAGTTGTTGGTTGTTTACTCCTTGTTTATTTATTTTTTTGTGGTTTTAAAATGCGAAAAGCGATGCAATAAATGTTATATTACAAGTTTTAAGTTATATGAAGGAAGAAAAACATCTTCAGGCGTCATTAATAACTTTTGAAAAATCGTATGAGCGAGTAACAGCAGTCACATGTTAGTGTTGTTAGTTTTTGAAAGAAAAAGAACACTATTAATAAATATTAAATATAGTTTGTTATGTGTTAAATATAATGAATTTGATTTGTTTTAGAGTGTAATTATATTTTGAATAGAATTATTATATATTTATACAAATAATACAATAATATTCTATTTATGTAAATTTAATTGTAATGAATGTGCTTGATTGTTATTAACTGCAACTGTATTGATTGTGTTAAAATATAAGTATTTATAAAAACTACATTTATATTTCTACTCTATTAAGCATAATGTCATGTGTTCATAAGCATTGATGCTTGTATCACACTTACGTACTTCCCATCCGTAAGCTTATGGGAGAAAATTCTATAATTCCATTTTTTATGTCTTCCACAGGAAATTGTGTAAAGGAGTGTTGACTAGTTTTTTATAAACCCATTACCACATGAGGAAGTACTTACCGATTTTATTGCAAATAGAATCTACTGGCAACAATAAATGCGATAACAGCGACGCGATGTAAAGTAAAATGTAAATAAGATAGGCTTAAAGGACTTGTATCCATAGCCGTTAATAAATTAAAAAAAAAAAAAAAATAACAGCGACGCTGTCACCGGGTCAGATAAGTTTATGGCACTATACTTCGCTGTATAGCAAGAATACCACGCGCATGTACTTGGGATCTACCGACTCACTCTTTCTCTCTCCTACTTTCTGTATATTTTTTCTCTCTCCCTCTTGCGTTGGAATATTGGACGCTATAAGTTGCTAACGCTCGCTCTAACCTGTAACAGGTATACTACATGCACGCGTTCGAGTGCCATTGCGTTAACCATTTAACGCAACCTTGTTGTAAGTCGCATTAGAAGTTTCACTTCAAAAACTGAGATATCTGTGATTATAAGGACGGTTTAGTCATTAAAGTACCGACCTACAGTTCTCTGAGTTCGATTTCTGGGACAGTACTTTAACACGGTTCTTTTGATAGGCAAATTCTTGAATCTGAGTGTTATTTCTGTCCATTGATTTTAAGCGTATTGGCGAAGTCTCGTTTTAAAAAACTGTGATATACGTGACTTCACAAATGGCTTAGTGGTTAAGACACTGACTTACTATTCCAGTGTCGCGTGTTCGATTCGATACAAATAGTTATTCTGAGTCTGGGTATAATTGAGGCTGCTAGAACCAGAGCGGCCTAACTACAAGAACCATGTTTTACAATATGGACGGAATTAAAATAAATTCAATTTAATCGATTTGAACATAAGCCGAAAATTTACTTGTACTGCCATCTATTGTTAAGAGCTTGTAAACAATTTTAGGCTGCTGTGGTTTTTTAAATTAACATTTTTAGATTACGAAATTGCAATAAGATTAAAATTGCCAAAAATGCAGTTAGGACACTCTCCCGAAGAGGAGTCACTCAGCGGTGGAGAGAAAATCTGGAGTCCCCCGTAGCAGGGCGGGGGACTGTGGAGGCGGTTGCACCACATCTCCACCGCTGAATTAATAGAAGGCACGGCAGCCTAAGCTTTAGGATGGTGCAGGTGCTTACCGGGCATGGGGTCTTTGATAAGTACCTGCACAGAATCGGAAGAGAAGGGGCCCCAGGATGTCACGAGTGTGGCGTGCCAGTAGATGATGCGCGTCACACTCTGGAGGTATGCCCTGCCTGGGGGCCCCAGTGCCACGTCCTATCGGCGGTCGTTGGGAGAGACCTGTCGTTGTCGACCATCATCTCGAAGATGCTTGACAGCGACAGGTGCTGGTCGTCGATGGCCTCCTTTTGCGAGGTCATCATGAAAAGGAAGGAGGCCGCGGAGGGAGAACGCGAGGCGCTTGCGTCAGCTGACTCGTTTCGCCGCCGGCGACCGGGGAGGAGGAGGCGCCGTTATGCGCACCTCCTCTCACCGCCTTGAGGGACGATAGGACGTGGCCAGAAAGCCAAGCGTGGGGGTGCCGGGGATCGAATGTCCGTAGACGATCTCTCCGGCTTCCCGTAAAAGCGCGGAAAGGGCCGCTGTGGTTTTAGTGGGTATACCGGTCGGGTTCCAGTTGGCCGGTGAGTCCCACACTCCCCCTCGTCTGTCACCGGCGGGGGATAGCGCGTAAATGCGTTTCCTCAGCGAAAAAAAATAAATAAATAATAGTTAGGACACTCTGCTTCTAGCAGCTCTTAATTCTTCTGCGCTAATTATGTTTGTAGAGTCCCCCGCAATAACAAAGATTATGTCTTTAGTGCCGGATGTTGTCAATAAAAAAAGAAAAAAAAAAAGAAAGCACATCCGCTATATTTCATTACAAGTGTATATTATATCGAAGAGGTCTGGGAACCCTGATGGTCAAAAATGCCAATTGAGGTAGTCTACAGCAGAATATGAGGTGCTTGTGTCTTTGCCGTCACTTCTCATGGCTTGGGGAGCTGTACCAGAGCATTTTTTTATTTGTTTTTGTTTTTTTTCCTGCAAAGTGGACCATGGATGTGGTCGCGCCCCGACAAATCGTCCGGGGCGACAGAAGAGGCGGCACGCAACCCTATGGACCCACCCTGCAAACACCTCTCTTAGCCGTGCGAGCGGACCACCGGTACCCGATCTGTCTTCGGTGGCCGGCCCGGCAGCTAAACCAGACCATACATTTTCTCAAAAAAAGGAGGAAATTATACTTTATTCAATATGCGAGGCTTATTATCATTCAACTCTTATCACCAATTATGTGTGTTCGTCACAATATATACTCTACTTACATTGTAATCTATTTTCAACGATACACTTCTTATCTAGCTATGTGATAGCGGCTACGAATACTACAAACCCTTACTTTGCTCGTGGATGTCGTAAAAGACGACTAAGAGCCTTATAACGACCTGGGCCAACTCCATCTGATGCCGTTTGGTCAACAATTACATTCACAAGTAGTATTGACGTCTGGCAGGCGGCCGGTCATAAAACTATTGCCAATAACGTTTACAATATGTACTATGAAAGAAGAGTACATATTGTATCGACCCCAAGTAATTGGGATAAGAGTAGGAGAATGATGATGTCCCATATAAACTGAATACAGTAAACACAGCGCCACAGCTGTGAAGAACAGCTGACTGCAGTGTGTTAACAGTTCGCCTATAGAAATTTTGTATGAGATTTTTAATTCTACCCTGTTGCGTTAGATGGCGCCAATGTTAAGCTTTGTTACGATAAAAATAATATAAAATTAATTTATATTATATGAGCTTATTTGTATTTGAGTAAAACATTCATTTTAACTCTTATTATTTTTATAAATCACATGTTAATTTTTATACATTTTATTGTATTTTGCGTAAAAAGAAACGTGCTGCCGCCATGGCAGCCATTTAAAATATCTTGCGAGCAGTGTGACCAAATTTAGCAGAATTCTGCGATTTTAGCAGAATTCAATCTCAAATTTATGACAGTAGATTGTGTCGCAGACTTTAAAATTAGGCAGATTTTGGCATAATATTGAAAAAGTTCCGCAGGAAACTAGCGGGATTAGATATTAATTAATTACCATTCGGTAGTTGCGGTAAACATATTTAAAAAAACCTGTCTTTCTTATAGAACGTATTTTTTTTTCTTCTGAAGGCACCTTTCATTCTTGGGGAAAATACCCCTTAAATGTATATTTTGCTTTGAAATTGTATGTAATATACATTTAATGCGCAGATATCGTTAGTCAATTGTTTCGTCCACGTCAGAAAATATGACCAGAACTATCGTGTTGAATGGGAGAAGGATCCAATGTTTTCATCTTGCTTGTGAAGATCCAAAAATGAGAGCAATGCCGCTTTTTGTAAAGTATGTAATAACAGTAGTTTCATGACTTTCTGCTTTTAAATAACATGTAAACTCAGTGAAACATAAAAAAAATGTGATTATTCTGGACAGTCGCTGGTAAGAGACTCTTTTTACTTATGTTGCTCTAAAAATACTTGTAATGTAGTTAGTAAACAATTCACATCTGTATGTAACATAAGACAAACGTCTATAACTGAAGAGGTAAAAAAAGCTGAAATTAAAATGTGTATGTTTCTGGCAAAACATAATTTATCATTTAGAGTTATGGATCATTTGAACGAGTTACTTGAAAAATGTTTGCATGACTCAGTAATTGCAAGATCATTTTTATGTAAACGCACTAAAGCTGCTGCATTGACATATAATGTTCTCAAACCTGAAGTTGGAAAAGAATTGCATGCTGAATTGGCTTCTTGTTTAATACATATATTTAAACAAAAAGCTAATTCAACATGCAGTGTGTGCCAGAAAACCTTGTTTCTTCAGTTGTCATTGATGAAAGTACCGATATCCACCACATTTCAAAAATCACGAAGGCAGATGGAATTAATTGTACCCACACTCCCCAAGTACATTATTTCGCAAAAGCTATGATGATTTTATCTATGATTATACATGTACATCTTGTGAGCGCATATTTTTTCAAATGAACAATATAAAAAATGACGTGCGAAAAATTTTTAAAAATGAACATGTTGCTGCAATTCTACATGTCAAACAAGCAGTTAAAGAACAGTCTGGATCCATAAATTTTACGCCATCAAAAAATATGGTTAAGATAGTTCAAAACTCTATAGTTCTATATAAAAATGTGGATAGAACTTAGAATTTTTTTTATTTGAAAATATTGAGTTGCGTTTTTCTCTAGTACACATTAAAACTTATCTATTAGCAGAATTTTAACATTTATACCAAAAATAATATCAGATTTTTAGCAGAAATTAAATGAGTAGCTAGCATAATGATCAATTTAAATCTGGCCACACTGTACGTGAGTTTGACATTATTCTATGCGTAAGCTTATATTAGTCTGTGATTATTCTGTTCTGTTTATTTGTTGTGTGAGTATTTTTTGTTATCGCCGACGACTATTTTTTGTTTCCAAGATACCGATCAACGCTTGTTTTACTAACCTGACCCATGTGTAATACCCACGGAGACCAGTGATATAATTAAAATGTTGTATGTTGTTAAATATTGTATTATAATAAAAGAAAGCACTATAATAAGGTAAACTGTTGTTTTATTTGTTTTTCTTTAAGAGTCTTTTAATAATCTTCAGTTGTGAAATCAATTCTATAAAGATTTTACTTCTGAAAATTACTTAGAAAAATTATATTAATTTTAATGAATAATTGAATCCAATCTAGCCAAGGAGGCCGCTCTCCATTTACACCACTTATCGACAGATGGCGTCTGTACCTGAGCTTTGCTGTTACCTCTATACCTATATATTTAAAATACTCTATGGCTGACTGTATCTTTCTCGCTCGGGTACACTTGGCGGACCCGAGTTCAACCGATCGAGCCTTTCACCTCAGAGCGTGACGGATCAACCTCACTTACAGCCTACGAAAAAAATCTGTGTGCGGTACACCATAAGTAGTTTTCACTTCAAAAATAAAACTCAATATTAAAACTTTGTATCTTATGCTTTTATTTATATAATACATTTATAATCAGCTTAACTTTCATAGTTCCTTAATATTATAATTAAAATTATTCGAAAATTCACTATCAAAATAAGAGCATTGTTTTTCTGTTCTTGTTTTTGTGGTAAGAGTTAACAGACTCAAGTCAAAAACAACCATCGGCCAAAAAAAACTAATGGATAAAAATACACATTCGTCAAAATCAGCAAATGGCAAAAATCAGTGATTGGTCAAAAAACAGTATTTGTCCAAAATTAGCTAACGGTAAAAATTTAGCTATTGGCCAAAAACAAGCTAATTGCTAAAATCAACCAATAGTCAAAAATCAGACATTAACCAAAATTAACTAATGGCCAAAATCAGTTAATAGCCAAAAATCAACCATTGACTAATAAGCCAAAAATCAGCCATTGTGAAATAATATTATTTCATTATTTACAATGGCTGTGATGTATCATTTTGATTAGCAGAAGGCTCCTACAGGAGAAGTCACCTTTCAGGCTCAATATACCAGAAGTCACCTATAGAGAACTCCCACCACAACACAAAGAACTTTACAACTCGGTGGTTACCCATTATGTTTCAACAATAAGCCAAGTATCACTTATATTTGAAACAAATTATAATTATTATTAAACCTAAAATATAAACCAAAAATTATTTATAAAAGCAACTTATCAAGTAAAATGCCTGATTGATCAGTCAATATACAAATATCGTTGTGTTAATTAAACATATTTGAGTACATTGACTTGTAAATTGGGTTTGCTTGGTACCATTTCAAATGGAAGGTTTAAAAATCATTCATTTGCCATTTCATTATTATAATCACTGGTGAATTTTTAATTATCGCAAAATATGCCTTCAAATTTCCGTGTGGTGAGGGAATAAGAATACAAGTCACCACCCACTATCTTACCCATGGGTGATCGTACGAGACGACTAAGGGATATAAAATGCATATAACATCTATGCTAGATAAGGAAAACTAAAGAAAACCCTATTCCAACACGTCTGACCAGTGTTGTATAGTAGGCTAGTTTCCCTCCCATTACGGAGGAGTCCCGGGCCTAGCAGTGGGACATTTATGGGCTGTGATGATGATGAAGTAAAATACCTGATTGATCAATCAATAAACAAATATCCTTGTGTTATTTAAACATATTTGTGTATGTTGACTTGTAAATTGGGCATGCTTGGTACCGTTTCAAAATGGCAGGTTTAAAATCATTAATTTGCCATTTCATTATTATAATCACCGGTGAATTTTTAATTATCGCAAAATATGTCCTCTCAAGTGCCTATTATGATATTATCAGTGTTTGTCAAATCTGTTGTAGTGGTTATCAATCTAGATTGTACTTTGTCTATGCCTCTATATGTATCAATCTTCAGACAATTGTCTATTGTCTGTGTATATTCAATAACGATCAAATCTTCCAGTTGAAATTCCGTATCATGTTGGTCAGTTATATGATCTTTTAAAGACTCTATCATGAATTGAAAATTGCAAATTTTGCATTCAATATATGCCTTTGGATCTAAAATTTCATGAGATACACAATGTTTCCGGCACGTATTTTCATCAATGAAGCATACATTGCATTCACCACATTTGTGGTAATGTATTTTTGTATTATTGCTTTCATTATCGTCTGTATCAATTTTGATATTATCAATATCATCTGCATTCATATCTACATTATTCTCTTCTTGTGTATCTTTTATAATTGTTTCCTTATCTACGTCATTGTCTTGTGTGTCCTTATTAACACATGTATCGTTTTCTTTAAATTCATGTGTAGTATTCATATCATTGTTAATACCATTTGTATCTTTCTGTGTATCCTTTACTTCTATTGTATCCTCTGTAGTATTAGAACCTGTATTATTATGTTCAATATCGTTTGTATCAATTGGAGAGTCAGTGTGATCATCTATATTATTATCATCTTCACAAGTTAATGCTTTTATATCCTGTGGATCTCTTGAAGAATCAATACTTGTATTATCGGCATCAATTGTCTCATTAAACTCATTCATATCATCATCTGTGTCACTATCTACCTGTGTACTCTCAAATTCTGTAATATTTTTCATAAATTTCCTACTTCTCTTTCTTTCGACATCTCTTTGCGAAAACACCGGTATTATATCGAATGAACCTTTATTAAATTTCATTTTTCTATGATGTATGTAGATATGACGAACTAGCGTTATAGTAGTGAAATTCAATCCACATATACTGCATTTTTTAAATTTATCACGAGGCTTATGTATACTCGTCCTTTTAAAATGTGATTTCGTTGCGGTTGCAGTCAAAAAATGTATGCTACATAATTCACATTTGTATAATCTTTTGTTATAAACTTCACAATTTGCGTTTAATCTATTTTTCAATTTCTTAGAAATTGTCGTTTCATCTGCATTCGCTTTATCATTTTTCATTACATTAGCTGAATCAGATTCTGATGCATCTACTAATGGATCATTAACATTTTCAAAGTCGTTAACGCAAATATCAGATTCATGGTCAACACTCTCGTTCTCATCCTCTGTCATGTGGATGGATTCAAATTCAAGTTTAGAAGTACTTGGTTTTGGATTATCATTAGTGCAATCGACATTTTCTTCATTATTCCTCTTGACTCTTTTTCTTATAGGACCATCTTCATCACTGACGTTGCGTTTATTTTCTTCTTTCTCAGTCATTTTAACATTTTTACCTTTTAAAAATGTAATTTTTGATGTATCTGGCTCGATAACTTTAATTAAATATTTTTTACAATCTTGATGCATAACACTGTGTTTACCTAAAGCACTAGAAATAAATGTTAGACCGCATACATCACATGCCTTGACGCCGCGTTTATTAACATGGTTTACTTCGATATGATAAAGCCAATTCTTTTTATATACATAACATATATCGCACGAATGGCATCTATAAACTACGCGCTCGGAACAACTGTCATCATTACTAGCTACAAATCGTCGATTGTAAGTTACATTTTCATATATATGCTTTTTAATGTATTTGGATTTTCTCTCCCCATTTACTTGTTTATTTGAATCTAAATCTTCTTTAACATTATCGTCATTCGACACTTCAATCTCATCTAAATTTCGTTTCCTTGATGTATTATCATCAACTTTGATATTTTGACCTTTCATTATTTTATGACGTCCTGTGCTATCGATAATTTTAATCATATAATATTGTTCTGTTGCATGTAATTCAACATGTTTATTGATCATCTGTTCGGTAAATCTAAGTTTACATATATTACAAGCAACTATTCTCCTATGACATACATGATTTTGATCAATGTGATACTTTAAACCTTTCTTAAGGAAATAATGCAAATTACACGATATACATTTAAATAATGTAACTGTGGAAATGGATTTTTTAATAACAGTAGGTGTAACACCCGGTGTACATTTATGTTTGTCCGTAAAATTAATATTAACATTACAATTGTTACACGTTTTACAATTTTTCAACGGACAATGAAATAAATGATAATCAAAATTGTTCATATTTGAAAATATTGATGAGCAAACAGCACATTCGAAGAGACCTTTTTTAGATACGTTAATTATATCTATTTTTATATTAACTGATTTAATATGATGCTTACAAAGATGACTTACTAGGACATCAGTAGGGAATAGGAGGTTACATTTACTGCAAACTTCTTTAGATATATCTGATTTATCAGTGCAGATTGTTAAATGATTATCAATAGATTGTCTAGAAGTAAAATGAAGACCGCAATCACATTTATATAAGACAGCCCTCTTTACAGGGTTAATACCGTTCCTATCAAAGTATATGATTGAGGGTTTTTTACCATAATGTCTATGCATGTTGATATGATTGTCTAGATTTCTAGAGAAAAAGGAATTTTTACAAATATGGCATACGCCTTTACGTCTTTTTGAACATTTATGAGTTATAACATTCCTTTGCAAGCATACACACGAATGACAATTCTTACATTTGTAAATTTTAAATTTGTTATTTTTAACTACCGCCATATTGCGTTTGCCGCCAAGGACGGCCATCTTGTTTCTTTTGATGGCTATTTTTTTAGATTTGATAACGTACTTTTTAGCTGTAGTTTTAGGTGAAGCTGTCAAAGGTGAACTATTTGTTGATTTAATTGAATCGCAATCGAAATCTAATAGTTTTTGATTGAATTCTTCATCAGTTTTATCGTTAAAAGTATATACTTTGTATAATTTATTAGCATTATCATGCTTAGTTTCATGGTTAACGCATTCTAGAAGACTTTTGAAAGTCATTTTACAATGACTACACAAATATTTCGAGGAATACTTGCACTGCTGGTCGAAGTAATGCTTTTTCATGTCTTCTATATTGACACCTGTTTTACAATTTTTACAATAAAATTTCGCGTCATCCGTACGGCAATTTATTTCGCAGTTCAGTTTAAAACGACGTGTGCATCTGCAAGAAATAATAAAAAAAAAATTTAAATGCTTTTTTAGTCCAAGTTGAATTTCATATTTACATATTTTTAATTTTTTAGATTTTTTTGATTTGGCAGGGAAGACATGAAAGTAGAATAAATGCTGTAGAGATGAGAGCTCTTCGTAGTATGTGTGATGTAAGTATGAAAGATAAAATTAGGAATAGTGTTATAAGAGAGCGCTGTGGTGTGAATGAAGAAGTAGTGACAAAGATCAAAAAGAGTATGCTGAGGTTTGGACATTTAGAAAGAATGAGTGACGAGAGGTTGACGAAGCAAATATATAAAGCAAGTGTGAATGGGACGAATACAAGGGGAAGAACACGTCATACTTTTCTGCACCAAGTTGGAGATGTGTTGACGAGAGGTCTTATTAAGAGTATGCGTAATCGTAGAGCATGCATGAAGACTATTATCAAGATAAGACCATGGTGAATTATAACCCAGATTTTGAAGGATCACCTAAGGGTTTAATTGCATTATCTTATTTTTTAGTGACTAATTTTTATACTTATTCCGTGTAGTAACATAGTAAAAATACAGTTCATTAGCACATTGCTCGTGAGTGTAGTAAATGACGTTTAAGGGATATAATAAGTATGACATAGATGCAAGAGAAGGTCTTGTATTGGAACCCTACACAAACTTGTCTGACCAGAGTGGTATGGTAGGTAAATTTTTCTCCTATTGCGGAAGAGGTTCGAGTCTAGTAGTGGACCGTATATGGAGGACAACTTGGGGAAACAATGAAATAGAACGCTATCTTAAACAATTATCTTCCGCGCTTCCAGCTTTGAGAGTAGGGCGCGCAATTGAAACTTTATATTATAGGCCACAAGAGAGACCCTTGCGGTACCCCGACTGCCATTAACCTGTATACAACCCCACTTAGACCACATGGAAGATGCTGAGACCTATCTGATGGATTTACCATTAATCACTAAAGATAAGAGTTATCCTGTATTCACGGAACAGCTTTCTAAAGCAAATTGGTATTCACTATGTTTTAAATGCTTTGGCCATGTCAAGCAATAAGGCATAAAAAGTCATACAATCTACTTATCGCTTATATAGCTAGGTTTTTAACTGATTTATGGCCGCTTTTCCGTGTGGTGACGGAGTAAAAATACAATTTACCACCCCCTTTCTTACTCGTGGGTGATCGTAAGAGACGACTATGAGATATAAACCGCATATAACATCTATGCCGAGAGATAGAAAATTCGAAACAAAACCCTATACCAACACGCATGACCAGCGTGATATAGGTCATTTCCCTCCCATTATGGAGGAGGAGGCTCGAGCCCAACAGTGGGACATATATGAGTTGAGATGATGAGGCCGCAAAAACTAGATGTCAAATATATTAGGTCCACTTCTCTTTGATGCTGGAAATCTCAGCATCAACGTATTACACCAGTAACTTGCCCGCTTCATTAAGAAGTGACTAAATTTTTAATTGTAAATTAATTAAATCAAAAATAAGAGAAACATACCTGTATATACTTTTCGCCAAGATCTGATACTTGTGCTCTTTCGGTAAAGGCAAAAAGATATCCATCCATTTCTTTTTATACATATCTTTATAATTAAACTTCAATATTGTGAATTCTTTACGACTTATGCGGGCATTATTTTCGTGTAAGCTCATATGTCCATCATAATCTCTGTCAATAATATCAAAATTACAAATATCACATTTCTGATGACTCGGTTTTTGATTGCCGCAAATGTGATTTTGGCTATGTTCAACAGCTATATCATAGTTTCCAGTAACTATGTTGCAATTGACACACATATAAACGATATTCCAAACGCTGTTTATAGAATTGTACATCTTTAATAATTTTGGCATGTCCGTATCTCCTTTATATTCGTGGAACTTAATATGCGAATGAAAAGCTTTAACGTTGAACTTTTTATTGCAATATTTGCACGTTTCGTATTTCTCCTTGCGACAGTTGTGTTTCAAGATGTTCTTTTTAAACAAGAAATGGATTTGGCAGCTTGAACAACGGTGTAGATTAGGTATCGGTGGATTAATCACTTTCCCAGACTTGAGTGATATTATTTCAAAATCTTTTATAGTAAGATTTATTCTACTATGTACGAGCCTATGTACACCGTAATCTTGTCTAGTGAAACCTAAACCACAAATATTGCAATACTTTATAACGAATTTCTTACAAGCGCCATTAGTGTGACCTCTTTCAGATCTCATCGTTTTACAACAACGACAAGTTTCACAGAAATACAATTTATAATCATCAGCTTTAGTTTTAACAGGTGCATTCAAATCATCAAACTCTACGAGAATAAAATCTTTTTTAGTAAATTTCTTCAGTACATGCTTCGCTTTATGCGTAGGATATTTGGATTGTATGATATCAACATTGCAAATATTACAATGAGTGCAAGGAAGTATTTCACCGTTGCATGTCTTACGATGATACCAGAAATCTTTTTCATCAAAACATATATTACATGACGGGCATTTCATTATAATTTTTTCATATATCTTCTTATTTAAAGTATATATTCTTAACTTATCATTATACTTGTGTTGCAATTGATGTATATTAAAATCCGTTGTACGAATTTTTCTCTTACAAATATTGCATAAACGAAATTCAGTTTTTTTCTCACATGTTTTCGCATGTTGTGATGCACTAAAACAAGATAAGAAGCCAACTAAACAAATGTGGCATTGAAACAACACGGATTTCGGCACTAAACTTGAACTTGCAACTAATTTACTTTTATTAAATTTCTTTTTAACAATTTTATCAGATTCATCAGTAACCTGTGCCGTTGGATCTGTCTCAAGCTTCTTACACAGTATAATATGTGCATTTTTTAAATGAGGATGACATAATTCCTTATGGCGTTTGCCTTCAGCAAATGTATTAAAAAAGTTGTCACATTTTCCACATTTGTATCGTACATTCGGGTCAGATTCTTCTTTAATCACCGCTGGCGATCTTTCTTGAAAATTATTTAGCGGTAACAATTCGTACAGATGCTTAATTAAAGCATTATCATTTGGAAACGTTTTATTGCAATGATTGCAATATGTTGATTTTGTTGTGCTCTTTCTTGCTGTATTATGTTTTGGTGTTTCCATAGCTACTAAAAGAGAATGTCTGACGCCTTTATGTGCATCTAATGCGTTAACTGTAGGAAATAAAATCTCACAATTTTGACAATAGCATGGACTGTTAATCAATTTTATATTCCAATCATCCAAAGCTACTGTCACTATTGATTCCAAAGCCTCTGCATATAGAGTATCGTAATCAAAACACGTTTGTGGTTTTGAGCCGAGAATCATTTTATTACCGAAATTATATTTGTCTATTTCATAATGCATAGTGTTTTGCTCACCGACACTTTGCTCATAATTGCAAATTCTATTCTCATTTTGCTCATATGTGTTATCTCTTTGCTCATTTTGCTCAAATTCGGAGCAGTTTTCAGTATTATCGTCATGCTCATATGATAAATTAATAAAATCATTCTCATCATCACTCAAAACTTCATTCTTTATATATGGCTGATCTGAATCTACTTCAAATTCGAGCGGTACTTCATATTGGTCTGTAAAAAATAAAATATTTTTTCAAAGCTCTGTGATTACATGGCAACTTGCAACTGATGACTTTTGGTCAACAATTATATCCTCAAGGAGGGTTTGACTATCATCAGTTCACACACACCTAGTCGTTGACTTCTCAAGGAGGGTTGACCTTTGAGGGGATGCATTGAAATAAGGCATTTTTATGGTAGGACCACGTAGTTAACACTTTTCTGTCTACAGCCGCGGGTCGGTCCGTCTAGGGCAGTGCCACACTCTCGCAGAAGACCGACGTCTGAGTAATGGCATTGTGCTATTGCGCTTCGTTCGGTGAGCGAGAGAGCCGGAAGCCCAACTGGGTGGGTTTGGGGTTGGTAGGCAGGCGACCGGTGTCGTGCGGAGGGAGTGGACTCCGTCCTGCCACCATTGCAGTAGTGACGAGGACACGGCGCAACATACGCTCGAGGTATGTTCGGGCTGGGACGGGCAGCGCCGTGACCTCGTCGCTGTCATCGGTGCCGACCTGACGCTGCCGGCTGTTGCGCGAGCGATGGTCGACAGCGTCAGGAATTGGGACGCGGTCGCCGCCTTCTGCGAGGCTATCATCTCGCAGAAGGAGGCGGCGGAACGGGCCCGGGAGGATTCCCGTGACCCGGGCCGCCGTCCGCGGCCGGGGCGGCGCAGGCGCGAGTACCTGCGCCTGATGCCGCCCTAACCGAGGCTTCGGGTGATCGGACCGGGGAATTGTCCGGTCACCCGACGTGAGGCCACCGCGTGAGGACGACGCCTCGACGGCGAAAGCTGTCGGGGCGTCGACAGGAGAGGAGCCCGAGAGGGCATACCGCCGAGCGGGCCACTGAAGACAAAGATCGGGTACCGGTGGCCCGCTCGCATGGCGAAGAAGAGATGCTTGCAGGGTGGGTCAATGGGGTTGCGCGCCGCCTCTTCCATCACCCCGGACCGATTTGGCGGGGTGCGACGTCCATAGCCCACCGCAAAAAAAAAAAAAAAAAAGGCAGGCGACCGGTAATAAAACTAATGCCAATATTTTTTACAATATGTAAGAGTACATATTGTGTCAACCCCAGATAATTGGGATTAGTGCAGACAAATGAAGATTTGTTTCATTCATTTAAAGACTTTTTGACAAAAACGATATATAGTCACGAGTTTATTAGGTACCCGTACAGTGACATCGGCGGATTATGACTTCTAAGTCCTCCCGTGACCATGATCACTGTAAAGTGTTCGAAACTTCGGGTAATTAAAAATCAAATACAAACGCGATAGAATCCGTAAAAGTTGTTTTATTTCAAATCGGTGGATTACCCCAAATAAAGACGTAAACTCATACTGCGAATAAAGACACAAAATGCCATCACCCCTTCGTTTCCTATGAGTGACGTTAAAAAAACAATGCAAGAGTAGGCAAATTGTAAATAAAATCCATTTGATATTATATAAGTCAGTTTTTTTCTCATCTTGGAGGAAACTTAATCCAATAGGGGGCCATGAAGAGTTTATCTCCAAAGGCTCGGTCTAAATATATATTTTGATAGAGACGCTGCTGTTGCTGTGTGGTAGCGGCTACGAATACTACCAACCCTTACTTTGCTCGCGGATGTCGTAAAAGAAGACTAAGAGCTTTATAACGACCTGGGCCAATTCCATCTGAACTTTTGCAATATGTATTGATGGATGAAGAATCCATACTACGTTGGCCTCAAATAATTGGGATAAGGGGACGTTCATAAATTACGTGAGGCATTTTTGAGGATTTCTTAACCATCACGTGAGATTTTTCAAAACATGTACTTACATATGAAGGTTTTTTTATTTTCATTTAAGTTAACTTTCAAGTTTTACACCATAAATGCTAAAAAAAGAACGTATTATTTGCCAAGACGCCCACCTCCCCCCCAAGTGTGATTTAGTAGTGAAATTCGGTTCGACCACCTCTCACTCCTGAATACCTCACGTAATTAATGGACGCCCCCTAAGAGTGCAGGCGGCCGATCATAAAACTATTGCCAATAACTTTTACAATATGTACTATGAAAGAAGAGTACATATTGTATCGATCTCAAGTAATTGGGATAAGAGTAGGAGAATGATAAGAGACACTGTTAGTGGAAATAATAATTCTATTAGTAGGGCTGCTGTTGACGGTTCTCTGTCAACAGCCGCAGGCCAGTCCATCCAGGGTCACACTAGAGGTAGTAAGTACCACACTCTCGCAGAAAATTAATGTCTGAGCAGTGGCACTGCTTTCGGCGAGCGAGAGAGCTGAAGCCAACTTTCTGCTTGAGTTTTGAATGGTAGGCCGCTGCCTAGCTATACTCCTGGTATTGGGTCATTGATTCATCAGCGACAATAACACTTATCAATAGAGCACATCTATTGTTGTGCCTGTAGTAGTGTACTTGTTGTATGGTTGTGCCCATTTACCACTATATTTTTTTTTGTGGGTATGTGTTTATTTTCCTTGTGGTAAGTAATAATAATACAATTCACCAGCCATTATTTTGCATGTGGATATCGTAAAAGAGAACTAAGGTTTTAAATGACTGCACAGATGGCGTAATGGTTAAGATACGGACCTTCCGTGCCAGTGCCATGGGTTCGATCCCCATGCGGGACAATACTTTGTGCGATCCACAATGTATTGTCCTGAGTCTGGGTGTAATTTGTCTGCGTTGATTGCATGTTTGTAAAGTCCCCCGGAATACAAGGATTATTTCCTTAGTGCAGGGTGGTGTTAAAAAAAAAAAAAAATGCATATGGCATCTATGCAAGTGAAGGAAAACTCGAAATAAAACTCTATACCAACATATTTCACCAGTGTGGTAAAGAAAGTCAATTTCTCTTCTATGGCTGAGGACGTTCGAGCCCAACAGTGGGAGATATACAAGCTGAGATTATGATAATAATGGTACATATAACTGAAGTCCTTAACAGTTGGACAATATTTGATGAAATTTTTGTGTTCAGATACGAGTCAAGAATTGTTTAGATAAACAATTAGATTCAGTAGGTGGCACTACAATTGATTTCAAGGAATTCTAGTTTTTTTTTAAAGCTTATGGTTGCAAACGAGCATGCAGTACACCTGATGGTAAGTGTCACTGCCACCCATGGACCTTTGCAATACCAAGGGTATAGTTAGACCGCTGCCTACCAATACAAACCCCAAACCCACCCAGTTGCATATCCGGCTCTCTCGCTAACCAAATGAAGCACAATAAGCACTTAACCATTACTCAGACGTCGATCTTCTGCAAGATTGTGGTACTACCCGGAGCAGTCCGCGGCTGCAGGGAGAAAACTGTCAAAAGCATGGTCCTACCACTAAAAATCAACTAGTTTTGTGCACTCAGTCATACATGAGTCCATGGGGATTCCAAACTCATGCAGTAATACTGCATCTAGTTAGATGTGCAATATTAACCCATTACTTCCCAAGCATCGAAAAAATGGGAATATTTTGATGAAATTTTGAAATTAAGTTCTTAATACAATAAGAAAAAGTAATATGACAAAAGAAAGTCAAAAATAATATCATTTTCGCTGAGTCAGCCCGTCCTATAAATATGACAACGGGGAAATGTGATTAGAAATAAAGAGAGTTAATAATTATAAGAAAATGAGCTTTATTCAAAAACTATGACCGCAAACATTGCGAAAATAACATTTTATGAGCTTATTTTGGTTTGAAACAATCACTGCAAAGTGTTTTTTCACATTTAGCACAAAAGGTTAAAGGTGTTTTTTACAACCTAGTCCTTGGCAACGCCTCTGTTTGTCCGTCTTTGTCATATAGTGACCAAAATTGTAAAACCTAACAGGCTGTAAAAGAACTTCTGAACAACCTAGTGTAGGTTTACTTGCTTTGCCTTCCCATTTTTTCATCCAAGAAAAACAAATCCTTCTTCTGTAATCTAGCAGAGGTATAGTCACGTCTTTATTTACCTGTTCTTAAATAATCCATGCATTTACAAGTACACATGTATCTAAAACATGGATGACTAAAGGCCAATACCATGTTTTACCTCTAAACGGGATTGGATATTTAGAAATTAGCCAGTCATGTTTAGCCACTACTTCTACCTCTCCCTCTCTGTTTTTGTTATAATTATGAAAACAAAAAGGATTCACGGCTACTTTGGCCCTTTCTGTCTTGAGTACCTATTAGTCTTCATAAAGGGTTCAACAGTACCAAAATTAGCCAGGAGACATACTACATTGTTGTCGTGCCATTTTACGCATAATATTTCATTATTTCTATCAAAGCGATGATCGGTATGACCTCGGCGTTTCTTCTTCATTTCTTGTTTGTTTATGATAGGACATTTCTTAGTCCTATTATCTCTGACTCCTCCTCCTCCCTGTAGCTCTGAACCCTTCAGATTTCAAATCAATCAACAATTGCATGATGATGAAGAAGTTATCGAAGTAGACTACATGTGCGCTGGGATCTGTACATACTGCGTGTAACTTTTTTTACAACTCTTGAACCGAAGCCATCGTCAGTACTGTTAGAGATCTAAGCTTCCTTGCTACTAACAAAAAAGAAAGCTTTCTTGCTATAGCGAAAAGTTATAACAATATCCGCTGACTCTACACAATACCCAAAGCTTGTATCCAAACCTCACTGGTTTACCTTTTATAAATTGTTTGATCCCATGATGACCAAGTATTTAGCGATCATTTCATCAACAGCTAAATTGGATTCAAAACTTTCAGAATGATTTGATATGATGATATGAGCTTTATCGATAAATGGGCGAATTTTGAAACTTTTGTCAGTATTATCAATTCTTGAGTTGTCATTGAAATGTAAATAGGATTTAATTTTATCAAAATGATTACGAGGCATTGCTCGTTCATCAAATGAAATGTGTACATCGTCATCGCTACTCCAATAAAGGTTTCTTTTTTTTACCGAGCAGCATACTAAGCTATAGCTAGACCGGTGCTTACCAGTATAACCCGAAACCCACTCAATTGGGCCCCCTGGCTCTCTCGCCCACCGAACGGAGCGCAAAAGTATATTGCGATCACTCAGACGTCGATCTTCTGCGAGAGTCTGGTAGTACCCCGGACGGACCGGACTGCAGCTGTAGACAGAGACTGTCAATAACGTGCTCCCTTTCTTCAATCTTATAAACAATTCCTAAATTTTTAACTCAAGATCGATAAATAAATCACAATTGTATCACGAGATGTACTGCATTTGGCGTACACTTATCGACTAATGTAAACTTTACAAGAAACAAACAAGCACTCACAAGAAACAAACAATTGTCACTTATGAACCTATACTTAGCGTAACAGGATCGAACACTCTTTCGCGGCTAATTGTATAGACATGTTCCCAATGTCATATTTATAGGACAGCTTATTTTGAATGTATACCACTTGTTCCATAATTATATTTTGTTGTTGTTTTTATTTATTATATATTTGGTAGAGATCTAACTATCAGTTTTATGTATTTTAAAGTGGATCACATTTTTCTTTTGCGGTATATAAAATCGGAACATACTGCTCTTTTTGTGGCGACAAAAATGATCAATTAGAATAAATGACATTAAATTTACGTAAACATTTTTTACAGCGAAAAAAATATATTTTGTTAGAAAAATAGTGTAAAAGTACGAATTTCACCAGAAATTTATAAAATAAAAGCAATAACATGAAAAATAAAAAATAATAATATAGTGTCCTAAAAATAGGACAGTGGGGAGGAATGGGTTAAAGAGGTCCAGAGAAACGATAATGACCTTTCACCATTAGACTGTCTACTTCCTCATCTGCCATCAAAAGCAATAAAAGAATAATTGAGTCTAAAATTATCTCTCACCTTGTACATTTTCATCGGGTGCTTCAATCTTAACCAAAGACAGATCGGGGAATATGTCCCTTATCTTTGGATTGTCCAACACATCGTGCTCCTCAATATCTATGTCCTCGTCCATGTTGATAATCTGTTGAAAAAATATAAAAAAAAAAAAATTGAAACTTTTTATATAAGGCTTTTAATATAATTTGGTGGTTAAGATACCGACCTTGCCATGCCATTGCCGTGGGTTCGATTTCAATACAGGATGTTCCTATTCTGCGATTCACAAAGTGTTCTGAGTCTGGATGTAATTTGTCTGCGTTAATTGCATGTTTGTAAAATCTTTAAATGAATCATCATCATCTCAGCTCATATATGTCCCAATGTTGGGCTCGAGCCTCCTCTATAATGGGAGGGAAATTGACCTACTATACCACGATGGTCAGACGTGTTGGTATAGGGTTTTGTTTTGTTTTCCTTCTCTCAAAGATAGGTATTATATGCGTTTTATATCCCTCAGTCGTCCCTTACGATCACCCATAGGTAAGATAGGGGGTGGGGAATTGCATTCTTACTCCGTCACCACAGGAGATTTAAATTAATAAATGAAATGAGTACATTTCGGATATTTTAACATTTTCAGAATAGCACCATCTGGCGATTTCTATGATCAGTGATGATAAATTGATCTAGACAGAAAAATAAATAACTTGAAAATATATAATCGATTTTGTTTTTCTTTTACCTAACAAATTAAAACCAAATTAAAAAAAAATAATAGTGGATCAGATAAAGTATTGTCCTGATGGGTTAGGCACCCACAACGATGGCACGTTAGGGGACGTTCATTAATCACGTGATCTTTTTTTTAGCATTTTATAACCCCTCCCCCTTGGTGATACGTGGTGAGGTTTAAGACTATGACCCCACCCTCCCCCATATTAACATCACGTGAATTTTTAGGTTTTTGCTTTTTTATACTTCGCAAAAAGGTCTTTATACAGATCATCTACTTTAAACTTCGTTCGTTGTCTGGCAACGCCAAGTCAAAGTCACACTACACGCTGCTTTTCAGTTTAGAAATCGCAGCGTTTGACGAAAAAATAAATACACGTGATATCTTACTACAAACCCCATCCCCCTTGTGATATTTCGTGATTTTTGTCGAACTCCTCCCCCCCTTTCAAACCTCACGTGATTAATGGACGGCCCCTTAGGTGTCTTAACCGCTATGCCATACATCATTTAGCTTATGCAAATTTTATTTATATAATCCCAATTGGAGCAGGATTGCAAAAATTGGAGCTGACATCTGTATAGATGCACTAAATCAACAAAGTCATCAATAAATTCAGGTCAACCCATTTACTATATCAATTATCTATTATCCAATTTCTAGAATGCAATCTCTGTGGAATTCTTTCCTTCTAGCAGTACACACTAGTATATTTTGATAGGGTGCATAAGGACCCAACAATATAGAACTATTTCAAAACTTCATCATTCTCCTACTCTTATCCCAATTACTTGTAGTCGATACAATATGTACTCTTCTTTCATAGTACATATTGTAAAAGTTATTGACAATAGTTTTATGACCGGCCGTCTCGCCGCCTGCCAGACGTCAACCCTCCTTGGGAATGTAACTGTTAACCAAACCGTATCAGATGGAGTTGACCCAGGTCGTTATAAGGCTCTTAGTCGTCTTTAACGACATCCATGAGTAAAGTAAGGGTTACCACACAGCTTGAATAAAATTATTTCAAATAACAGCAAAAATGCTGCTGGTAATAGCCTTGAAGAACTTTCAGCTGGGTTTCACTCCTCAAGGCTAAACTGTGATCACGCATATAAAAAAATTAAAACACTTACTTAGATTATTGCTATTAGCTGATACTTTGAGCCCTTCAGGAGTTTATCTGTAACAGAATTATGCCCAATTAGTATTTTTCTCAGTGGTAACGGAGTAAGAATACAATTCACCACCTCTATCACAATTCACTATCTCTATCTTAACTGTGGGTGATCGTAAGAGGCGACTAAGTGATATATCTATGACAGAGAAGGAAACACGAAACAAAACCCTATACCAACACGTCTGACCAGCGTGGTATAATAAGTCAATTTCCCTCCCATTATGGAGGAGGCTCGAGCCCAACAGAGTGACATATATGAGCTGAGATGATGAGTACTATTTTTAAGATATTAAAATCTGAATATTATGGAATGGAGATAGCATTGTTGCATATTAGAGAAAATCTTAAAGATCTTTTACACCAGCTTGTCGGTCGCCCACATTTTTGTCAGTAAAGTAATATGGTATAAAAATATATATTCATAGGACATCACACTAGGAGCTAATACTAAATATATTGTATACAATACTTATTAATATTATAAATGCGAAAGTAACTCTGTCTGTCCATACACAGATAGTCTAGAGCCTGATAAAGGACATAGGCTACTTTTTAATGCAAGAAAAGGGTTGTAAATGGGGATAATTACCCTTTATGGGGTTAAATAAAAATAGGGGAATATAAAATTTAGGAAAGTAACTTTTTACGTGGGCGAAGCCGCGGGCAGAAGCTAGTTGTATATAAAAAGATTTTTGGAGTTTACTCCGTAAGAATCGATGTTCATATAAGGTATCATACATATTCTCAAATTTTTCAACATAAATATTCTCAAATTTTTCTCATACCGGGCGCGGTATGAGAAAAATTTGAGGAGTAAAATCTAATGATCAAATGATTTCGTTACGTTTTTGGTGCGCCTTTTCTGCGCACCTTTCACTGTCTGACGTGTGATAATACTTCACTGAACAGTTTTAATAAATATAAATAAAAATATATATATTATTTTTAGTCAAATGAGCTTTTTTTGCACCTGTTTTGATAATCGTACTTAAGGAGTAAACTCCAGTTGTGCGTCGGCGCTGACACACAAACTTTTTTTATTAAAAAAAAACACCCTGCACTAAGGAAATAATCCTTGTATTGCGGGAGACTTTACAGACATGCAATTAACGCAGACAAATCCCACCCAGACTACAGAACAACAGTTTATACATCTCACAAAGTATGGTCCTGCATGAGAATCAAACCCACTGACCTGGCACCACTGGCACGAAAGGTTGGTATCTTAACCATTAAGCTATCTGTGCAGTCAAATTATTAAACGTCTGGTGTTTTATGAAAAATAATTTATTGGATTAATTTCAGATAAATTTGGACATATATATTTGTATATTCCCTATGTACTCCAAAACAACTGAATCCATTTTGATATTCGGGCAAATTCAGTTTAGCATAGAGGATAATCTTTTATAAAAAGTAGTAGGTTTGGTGGAGATGAGACATGGGTGATTGTAAGAGTTGACTAAAGGATATAGGCATATAACATCTATGCAAGAGAAGGAAAACTCAAAATAAAACTGTATATACTAGGAAAATTTCCTAGGTAAATGATGAGTGGTAGCAGCTACAAATACTACCAACCCTTACTTTGCTTGTGGATGTTGTAAAGGACGACTAAGAGCTTTATAACGACCTGGGCCAACTACATCTGATGCCATTTGGTCAACAATTACATTCCCAAAGAGGGTTGATGTCTAGCAGGCGGCCGGTCATAAAACCATTGCCAATAACTTCTACAATATGTACTATGAAAGAAGAGTACATATTGTATCAATCCCAAGTAATTGGGATAAGAATAGGAGAATGATGATACTAGGTAAATTTCCCACCTGTTTTGGAGAAAACTTGTGCCGAGCAGTGGGACTTTGAGCTAAGATTATTGGTAGAGATCAGACCAATAGAAGTTTCTGTTTTTTTTTTTTTATTGTTTTTATTATTCTACATAAGACAAGAACAAGAGAATAGTATACAATATGCCATGTGAAGTGTATAGGCTGTCTACTAGCTGTGTAGATAATTTCTATAAAAAGTAGTATTTGAATTCAATTTTATCATATCTTTGTGTTTAATATATCTTAATGGTATGTTTCAAATCTCAGTTACAGAGAGGCTTGCAATAAGATATATAGGCAGAAAAGAAAAAAAATATAATAATCATTTAGCAGTTTAATCTTTAAGCCAATGAGCTAAAATCAACAAACATTGTCTTTGATAAAAGTTTAATTTGCCTAATAATCTTTAAACAAAAAACAATATTGATAAATTTATAAAAAGATAGTAAACGAAATCACGTAATAGTCTATTGCTCTGGCATTAGGCTGTATTACTTTAGTCAATTTTACATACATAGCAAAAAAAAAAACAAATCTGTAGATTCTTCAATGCAATATAATAAAATATTTTTATATATTAAGCTTTATATATTACAGTTTAACAAGAACTGGAGAAAAGTTTTTAGGTAAAAGAATCAAAAGATATTTAAAACACAAAACGACTACCTATATTTGTTAAAGACTTTATATGAAGCAATATCAAATGACCCATTAATGTTTTTCCAAATACTCAATATACATTGCCTAAATTAACTGTTAATCTAATTCTAATTTAAAATAGCAGTAATTTATTGTTAAAGTAAATAAGTACAAATATCACGCGATTCATAAAAACAAGTTTACAAATATATTTACCAGACACTTAAATTTGTTATGTATACGTAGTTTCACATATTAATAATATAAAATGTCGCACAAAATAGATACTAATTGTAATTATATGTATTGAATTGGCAACTTTTACAATTAATCAATTCCAAACAATAACCTATAAATCCAAATGAAAATATTTCAGAAGAGATTTTATTCGATATATTTTCAAATGGAATGAAAACGAATGAATGACATTCTTAGTCATTTACTTTGTGGAATGATTGTAACGGTTCTTTAATCTACTTTTTCTTTTTTTGTATTGGCAATCAGTTACTTATGTAAGCTATTGTTGCCAGTGTCGAGTTACAAATTTATTTTCTTCACGTTTTTAATAATTAACATGAAGAGAACTTCATGTTAATTATTGTCCGGCAGTTAGATAAATCATCACCTTCAACAGTGCCATGATCACTTTTAATGGTATCTTCTGGGAGTTTTGATGGAAAACAAAAACACTTTTAGGTATCACACTCCAGCATTTCTTCCCTAAAACATTAGATAAAATATCATCAAAAATATTAAATATGACACCTTAAAACAAATTGTGTAGCTATTACTTATAACTTTTCAGTTTTAAATTATAATTATTACACTCTCAAATTGTTAATCTAAGTTGAGTTATTGGCGAATTTGTATATTAAAAAAATACATAATTTTATGGGCACTGGGCACCATGCTCAACGATCTCAGCAGGGTATCCCAACTATAGTTCATCTAATCTAAGAAGTGCATTTTGACGTTTTGCACTTTTTAATACACAATAACCTCGGTCAAACGTATACACATGATTGTAAACACTAAATCTGAAATTTTAAACAACTATTAAGTTATTTACATAATTAACATTGCGGGTGACTTTCTTGTACAATAATCTAATGTTGAAACTCGTAAAACTAATTTAAAATAAAAACAACATGGTAAATAGTAATTTTTATTGACGACCTAACAGTGTCACGTCATCACGTTCTATACAGTAGTGCTTGACAACTTCCAATTCACGAATATCCAAATAATCGGTAAAAATATTAGAATAATACAATTAATCGAATAGAGATTTTGACAGAGATGTACATTTCAACACTTTGATTGATGAGGAAATAATTATTAATGTTCGCGACGCTGATAATTCAAGTAATAGTAGTAATTCTTAATAAATGGCTATTTTCAAATCCAGTTTTTGTTTTTAAATAACATAATCCTACTAAATATGATGAATAGATTCTATGCTGAAATAATTAAATTTGTTTAGTACTAATTTAGCACTTAATTTATTCATCACGTTTTTGAAAAATAAAAAATAAACCGATTGTTAATTATAAAGAATCAATATCGATTTCTCAGTAAAATCGGATATTTTCGATAGCGATTATTTGGTTCACATACTTAGACAACTTACTCAGACAGCTGTCAAAGTGCACTTCTTAGATTAGACAGACTATAGTGGGTTTACGAATGAACATGGACAAGACGAAAGTCATGTCAAATGCCCATGTCATTCCTGTACCGGTCCTAGTTGGCAATGCGATTCTCGAAATTGTCGATCATTATGTTTACCTTGGACAAACAGTTCAGTTAGATAGATCCAATTTCGAGAAAGAGGTCAGCCGACGTATCCAACTTGGTCGGGCAGCGTTCGGGAAACTTAAGAGGATCTTCTCATCCAACATACCTCAGTGTCTGAAAACCAGTGTGTTACCAGTGATGACCTCGGCACAGAAAAGTGATCCCTAAATGTAGGCCTCATAACCAGGCTCAAAGTCGCTCAGCGTGCTATGGAGCGGGCTATGCTCGGGATTTGTCTGCGAGATAGAATCCAAAATACAGAAATCCGCAGACGAACGGGTGTAACCGACATAGCACGAAGAATTAGCACGCTGAAGTAGCAATGGGCAGGCCACATCGCTCGAAGAACTGATAACCGCTGGGAAAGAAAGGTTCTAGAGTGGCGACCACGTACCGGACGACGCAGTGTGGAATGCCCTCCCACTAGGTGGACAGACGATCTAGTGAAGGTTGCTGGGCGTCGTTGGATACAGGCGGCACAGGACCGCACTCTGTGGCGTAAAATGAGGGAGGCCTACGTTCAGCAGTGGACGGCAATAGGCTGAAATGATGATGATGATGATGATGACATAATTTTATTACATATTTATGCAGTGCAATGTGGAAAATAATTAAAATATAGTTATTATTATAAATAGTACTTTTCTTATACAGTGCTACAATTCTCAGAGAAACCTAACTATATAACTAGCTTTTAATTTAAAATATGAGACTTGACTCTGTACTAAAATAAGTATAAACCATATTCCCTTATCTACCTATATGGACAATACTATAAAAAAAAAATAATGTCATCGTCAATTACTGTCAATTCCAAACTTTTGGCGCGCAAAAATTTTGTTGACAAAGTGTTATTAGAATTAACTTTATTATTGCATAAACGTAACTTTATACACATTTTTGTTTAATATTTCAGTAGGAATCGTATTTAATATAATTTCGTATTTATTCCCAATTTGTATTATGCAAAGGAATTATGGCTCGAACTAAAGCATCTGTTGGTTCTAAAGGTGAGCTTTGAACTAATTATTGCTTTCATATTATTGTGAATTGAACTAATAACTGTTCTGTATGGGATTCGAAACTACATTTAACGGCGATCAGTTCGGTAGCACTACCTACGTTAAGTCCAAATCGCGTCTTTGGTACTTAAAGAATGGCGATAACATATCTTTAATAAATCGCTGTATATTGCCATGTTTCAGTATCATCATTCAAAAGCAGTAAAGCAAGATGCAGTGTGGCTCCACCTAGCAATTTTGGTTCTACAGGTGAGTAAAATTTTTCGAATTGAAACTTTTTAAATAGGTATTTCATGTGGTGACGAAGTAAGAATCGAATTCACCATCCCTACTCTTACCTGTACCTCATCATCATCATCACAGCCCATAAACGTCCCACTGTTGGGCTCGGGCCTCCTCCGTAATGGGAAGGAAATTAACCTACTATACCGCGCTGGTCAGATGTGTTGGTATAGAGTTTTGTTTCGAGTTTCCCTTCTCTCGCATAGATGTTATATGCGTTTTATATCCCTTAGTCGTCTCGTATGATCACCCACAGGTAAGATATGGGGTGGTGAATAGTATTCTTACTCCATCACCACACGGAAAATACTCCCCATGACGGTATATATTGTATATACTTACATATTGTCAATTTTACATCCTTTCATTATTTGCCACCGGAGTACCAGTCAGCAGCCACGGACAGAAGATTTTAATTAAGTATATGTTTATATAATTGTCCGTGTGGTGACGGATTAAGAATACTATTCACCACCCCATATCTTACCCGTGGGTGATCGTACGAGACGACTAAGGGATATAAAACGCATATAACATCTATGCGAGAGAAGGAAAACTCGGAGCAAAACCCTATACCAACACGTCTGACCAGCGAGGTGTAGTAGGTTAATTTCCCTCCCATTACGGAGGAGGCCAGAGCCCAACAGTGGGACATTTATGGGCTGTGATGATAATGATGATATGTTTATAAAGCCCCACTGCAATATGAGGATTATTTCCTTAGTGCTGGGTGGCGTCTTTTAAAACAAAAATAAAAGAAAAAATTAGGTGTGGCACTCGGAGACTGCCGCGGTAAAGCTATTGCATAGCATTTTTTATCAACTTATGCAATTATATTTATGCCGTTTTTTTTTTATATTAATTCAAGTTACTCCTATTTATTAAAACTACTAATTTATTAAAACATTTAAAGTACACGTATTTAAACTGTTTTATTTATAATATAAAATTATTGTAAATAAATTTTGCAAAAAGAGTTTGACGGTGGTGAGATTTGAACCCACGCCTACGGCGCCTTAAGCCAGTGCCTTAGACCACTCGGTCACGCTGCCTGCGTATAGTTGCGTATAGTTAGTGCAAAATTAACTGCTGCTTTTCAACCATACAATCTTAGGTTTTATTTTCGTTACAGAATTTCTTGATTCGGTCGCTGCGCTCAAAGCCCGCGATAAAAGCTATGCAATAGCTTATTAAGTTTTCTTATTTTTTTGTACTTTAGGTGGGGCAGAGCGAGCTGCCCGAGGTACTACAGGTGCAGGCAACCCAGTTTGTCCGCGAGACACTCCTAAATGGCAGAAACCAATCACCAACTTCTTCATATGCAATAATGAAGAGGAGAGAGATAAGGAAGTCGACGTCGAGACTGAGGAAGCTGGTAATTATTTTTATACTGGTGGCAACACCAGGCTATGTTTTCCATTTCGAGTTTTAGCACACTCTCGCAGAAAAGCAACATCTGAGGTGATCTGAGCAGTATGAATTTGCCGTTGCACTTCATTTGTTGAGTGAGAGAGTCGGAAGCCAACATTCTGGATGGGTTTTGATATTGTAAACATTCATGAGTGGCAGGAAGACTTACCATCAGGTGTGCTGCTTGTTCGTTAGGGGCCGTCCTTTAATCACGTGAGGTTTGAAAGGTGGAGGGAGGGATTTGACAAAAATCACGAAATATCACAAGGTTTATAGTAAGATATCACGTGTATTTATTTTTTCGTCAAACGCTGCGATTTCTAAACTGAAAAGCAGCGTGTAGTGTGACTTTGACTTGCCCTTGCCAGACAACGAACGAAGATTAAAGTAGGTGATCTGTATAAAGACCTTATTGCGAAGTATAAAAAAGCAAAGACCGAGAATATAATGAGCTGTGGGCTACTTCTTTGTATCCCACAGCTCATTATTCTATCATAATCTTAAACCTCACCACGTATCACCAAGGGGGAGCGGGGGATTAAAAATGCTAAAAAAAAAGATCACGTGATTAATGGATGTCCTCTTTGCCATTATAAGCTATATCTCACAGAGGCTGTACATTTTTTTTTTATAAAACGTCCTACTATACAAGCTATATATAACTTAACAAGCATTTAAGAGATTTGTATGAAGCAGCACACCTGATGAAATGACCATGAAAGAGAGTATTGGTGTAAAGATGCGAAAGGGAATGCTCCGATGGTTCGGACATGTGGAAAGAATGCCGAACGAACGCCTGGTTAAGAAGATATACATTACGAAAGTGGAAGGATGTAGGTACCGAGGGAGACCGAGACTCACCTACCTAGACCAGATTGGTCACGTACTGAAGAAAGGTGGAGTCAAGAGTCTCCGAAACCGGCGAGCGTGTATGAAGAGAATTATGAATGTTGAGGAAACGAGTGAAGTATACAAGGATAGAGTTCTCTGGCACTCTGTTCTCTCTGCCTACCCTGCAAGGGATATTGCGTGATGATATGTATGTATGTAGCACACCTGATGGTAACCAACAAACCTGGTAGCAACACACCTAGTGGTGGTCTCCCTTACCGAATAAAGTGCAATGCTATAACACATTGCCACTACTCAGACGATGATCTTCTTCTTCTGAGGAAAAAAGGAAAAATGACCTACTACTCCACACTGGTCAAACGCGTTGGTATAGGGTTTTATTTCGAGTTTTCCTTCTCTTGCATAGATGAAATATGCATGTTATAACCCGTATTCGTCTCTTACGATCACCTACTTGTAAAATAAGGGGTGGTGAATTGTATTCTTACTATGTCACCACACAGATAATTTAAAAAAATAATTATTAACTATATTATTTTCAGGTACATCAAAACCAAAGACCAGAAAGAATATTATCCATTCAGATGATGAGGAAACCACTTCACAAGAAGATGAACCACCAAGAAATTCAGTTCTAGACGAAAGTCTAGAATTACAACCTCTAAATGGAGAAAATAGTCATAAAATTGAGGAATATTATAAGGGCAGTAAGGGTAAAGGTGTTGGTAAGCAGAGTAAAGGAAAAGAGAACAGAAGAGACAGCAAGAGAGTAAGAGATGATGTCGAAGAAAGTGTTAGCAAAAGAGTTAAAGTTGACTAAGACAGTATTGATTTTTCTTTTGAGCTCGTATAACCTAAGGGCATGGGTTTCTTTCAGCTGAAGGAATTGTGGTTTAAAATGGAATTAAAGTTATTGTGGTAGGCACATGCTGTTGACAGTTTTCTGTCTGAAGCCGCGGGCCGGTCCGTCCGGGGTAGTACCATACTGAGCAGAAGATCGACGTCTGAGTAATGGCCATGTGCTATTACGGCACTTCGTTCGGTGAGCGAGAGAGCCGGCAGCCCAATTAGGTGGGTTTGGGGTTTATATTGGCAGGCAGCGGCCTAGCTGTACCTCTGATATTGCAAAGGTCCATGGTCGGCAGTGACACTTACCATCAAGTGTGCTGCTAGCTCATTTGCCATCATAAGCAAAAAATAAAGGAAGTCAGACTACACCAGGACTCGCCATTATGTTAAGATTCATTCCTTAATACCGAGAATACCATAAAACACTGGTTAGACGTGTTGGTATAGGGTTTTGTTTCAAGCTTTCCTTCTTATACGTTTTTTATATGCGTTATGTGGTGAATTGTGTTCTTACTTCGTCCCCATTGTTCAGATATGTTTATATTAGTTATTTTGAGTTTTCCTTCTCTTGCATATATGTTATAGGCATGTTATATATCTTAGACTTCTACTACACCTACGGGCAAAATAGGGGGTGGTAAATTGTATTCTTTCTCTGTAATATGGGTGATGAAGAGTATATATACAAAATTGTCCTCTGTGAGAATCAACCTATGATACTTGGCATTAGAGTTTGTTATTTAGAACCACTGTGCCATCTATGAAATTAATATTATTTTGGCAGTATTATATATTTTTATAAAAATTTGTTGTTCTTTAGAAAAATAGAATTTCTTTATATCAATTGCAGCGTCACGTACCAGCCCCAATTATCAATCTTTACCATTCTTGAATCCACCTGAACACACAAAATATTTATCAAAATCAGTTGCAGCCATTTAGAAGTATTTTCATCACATACATACGTACAGATAATTATATACAGGGTGGAAGTGGACCGCTCCCGAAAACAAAGACAGGTAACCCTACTAGTCCTACTTGTAATGATAGGCTAGAAAAAAAAACGATTCGGATGAAAAAAAATGTTTTTTTTTTCGCCACGCGAGGTCGTTGAACTCTTGAACATATGATCGTGAGTTTTAAATAGATTGCGTCTTTTCTCATCTGAGTATAGTTACGTATTTTTTATGGAATTATCGTTACATGGCACTGTCCTAATACGATGGCATGTGAAAAAAAGTTAAAAATATTTGTGAAAAAAAAGAAAAATTTTTCATCCTGTTCGATTTTTTTTCTAGCATATCATTACAAGTAGGACTAGTAGGGTCACCTGTCTTTGTTTTCGGGAGCGGTCCACTTCCACCCTGTATTATATAAAAGAGCTGTATGAGGATACAGTTATAATGCAATTGACATCACCTCTTTATCTGTAGATATCTTAAAATTAATTAAAAATATTAGAAAATAATGCATGAGAAGGAAAACTGAATATAACTATACCAACCCACCTGAACAGTTTGGTAGGTCAATTCCCCTCATCTAGAGAAGCGATTGCTTACCATTGGTACATTCATCATTCATTCATGTCAGTTCATATAATATGTCCCACTGTTGGGTTCTAGCCTCCTCCATAATGGGAGGGGAAATTGACCTACTATACCACGCTGGTCAGACGTGTTGGTATAAGCTTTTGTTTCGAGATTTCCATCTCTTATATAGATGTTATACGTTTTATATTCATTAGTCATCTCTTACGATCACCCACGGGTAAGATGGGGATGTTAAATTTCTTATTCTTACCCACCCGGAAAGAATATTAGTACATATAGAAGAAACAGAAGACTATTTAGAGAGATTTGAAATAAAACCCTATACCTTTTCTGACCAGCGGTCAATTCCTCTCATCTGGTATACTCATGCCCAATTATACGGCTTAAAAAAAGAAGAAAAGATTAGATAATATATATATTGACAGTTAGTGAAGAACTTGAAAAAATGTGACATGTATTATAAGCTTTTTTTTTGTTTGAACCGGCATTCGAACCTGGGATTTGACGTTCAATAGTATAAATAAATATTTTAAATAATAAATAAGCTTTTAAGAATTGTATTGTTATGTTTAAGAATAAAAGTTATAAATTCAGCTTTTTTTATTTAATAAGAGTACCATATATCCTCATGTGACTGGTTAGAAATAGCGACGTATAAGTCACCTCTTAGGCTCCCCGCGCACTAGGCAGCCAGGCTGTGCGGCCAGGCTGCGGCAGCCGAAATATTTGAGCAGCCAATCGAATTATTTATATTCAAACTAGCAGACCAGCCCACGCGTTGCTGTGGCTTAGGTTAGCCTCAGTAACACTTTTTGTTTATTCTAACAAATTTTAGCTTATATGAACCGTTTGTACATTTAACATAGCGCCATCTATTAAATACTTACTGAATCCAGTCAACAGATTCCGCCATCTTTTAAAATCCTTTTGATATAACATATGATTTTGACTGTCAAATATTAGACATATAATTTGCAATAAAATAATATTACTATAAATTGAGATTTAAACTATCCTATCTTTTAAGTTGTATCCAACTACACTTGCTGTGCAAATTTGGTTAAAATCGGTTAAGTACTTCCATCGCGGACAAACAACGTGACACGTAATTTATATATATTAAGATTGTATTTCCCGAATGAATTTTTCTGTATAGAAAGTTGTTGCCACCTACAAATTCAGCATTACGTGACATCGTCGGACTTACATCATCTACATCTGACCTACTACACCGACATTTACATAGGAAGCCCGACCTTAAGCATAAGCACTTTTCGCACGTAATATTATAGTATTTAAGCCGCACCACATCTTACAATAAACCAGACTAAAACTAGATCTTGTGTCTCATTATTCTCTCCGTCCGCAAGAACCCTACAGTGGTGACCCCGAAGAAAAGAATAAGCAACATGGCGCAACCCACGTGCAAAGCAAACGGCAGTCAACAAGATGCGGGTTCTCGGAAGAGGAAAGATGAGCGACGAAACAATCAAACTACTATGGTTCCGACTCCTACCACAATCAGTAACTACGGTCCTAGCGGTCACGGAAGACATGGAAATAGACAAAATAAGCCAGATTGCGGACAAAATAATAGCAAACTCAAAATTAACAGAAGTATCAACAGTAAGCACTACAAGTGACACAGAAACGGCGTGCATTTTAGCTCAATTAGCTAAATTACAAATAGATATAAACGCTATTCAGCAAGGTCAGAGGAACCATCGATACAACACGCAAAACAATTCCATCAAACGTCAACATTTGCCAACGAGGTCAAGATTAAACTATAGACGTATTAATCAATTTTGCTATTACCACGAAAGATTTAGAAAATACGCTAGGAACTGTACGCAACCATGTAGTTGGAAACCGACACCTCACGCCAAGAACCAGGGAAACGAATAAGAGCACAGAGAGCGGCGAAACTCTGTGCAATCCACCCATCCAATCGCCTCACTATTACCGACCGAAAAAGTGGTATAAAGTTTTTGATTGACACGGGCGCAAACATCTCAGTAATTAGCAAGCAACAGAGACATTCAACATTACCAAACGATCATTACACACTCTACGCCGCCAACGGGACAAAAATCAAGACATACGGCGAGAAAACTCTCACCTTAGACTTGGGACTTCAACGTTGTTTTAAATGGAATTTTGTTATCGCCGACGTCACTCAACCAATCATCGGAGCGGATATCCTAGAGCACTACAAATTATTAGTCGACATAGCGGGTCGTAGAATTATCGACAAGGTTACACAGCGGACAACGCATGCAACCTTTAGAAAAGCGACACAGCAAACAATTCGCACCATCGCAGCGGGAATTAACCCACACATCACGCAACTTCTAAACAAATACGAAGACATCACGAGATACTCAACCCTCCGCGCCACGCCCAAACACAAGATTGAACACCACATTATTACCCAAGGACCACCCGTTGCAGCTCGCGCAAGGCCATTGCCTCCCGAAAAATACGATATAGCCAAAAAAGAATTTCAAGATATGATCGAACTCGGCATTTGCCGACCATCAGAGAGCCCATGGGCAAGCCCATTACACATGGTACAAAAGAAAAATGGCGAATGGAGACCATGTGGAGACTACCGGATGCTCAATAGTGTGACAGTACCGGATAAATACCCACTACCAAGATTAACCGATTTCACCTACATATTAGAAAACAAGAAGATACTGAGCAAAATTGATATACACAAATCATACCATTGTATTCCCGTAAAAGACATTGAAAAAACCGCCATCATCACGCCTTTTGGACTTTTCGAATACCTAAGAATGCCCTTCGGCTTACGCAATGCAGCACAAACATTCCAACGCTTTATGGACTCCTTATTCAGAGATTTAGACTTCGTATTCATATTCATCGACGATTGTCTCATCGCATCCGATAACGAAGAAACACATTATCAACATTTAGAAATAGTTTTCAAGCGTCTACATGAAAACGGAATAACCATTAACCTCGAAAGATGCGAATTCCTCAGAAGGGAAATAGATTTCTTAGGTTATCACATAACGAGCCAAGGAATACACCCAACGGAAGAAAATTACAAAGCAATCATGGAATTCCCAAAACCAAAAACAATTAAAGAATTAAGAAGATTTTTGGGCATGGTTAATTTCTACAGAAACAACCTCCCACAAGCAGCAAACAATCAAAGGGTTCTTAACGCCTATATACACGGTTCAAAAAAGAACGACAACTCGCCTATCCCTTGGACAACGGAAGCCGAAAAAGCTTACGAAAAATGCAAGGAGAGCATAAAAAACGCAATAATTACAGCGCACCCTTCCCGCAACGCACCACTCTCACTTATGACAGACGCTAGCGCTACTTGTATCGGTGCAGTTCTGCAACAAAAATCCGGCCGTGATTGGAAACCATTAGGTTTTTCTCACAAAAATTAAGCGAAACACAACAAAAATACTCAACATTCGACAGAGAACTACTAGGAGTATACATGGCCGTCAAACACTTTCAAAGATTAATCGAGGGAAGAGAATTCACAATATTCACGGATCATCGACCTTTGACCTACGCATTCTCCCAAAAACCATCATCAAACGACACGCCAAGACGAGTCCGACAGCTAGATTTCATTTCACAATATTGCACCAATATTCAACATATAAGCGGACATGACAAAATCACCGCAGACGCATTATCACGTATAGAGGAAATATTCATGCCATCACCGATCGATTACGCCGATTTAGCTAAATACCAATCAACAGACAGCGAATTAATTAAACTACGTGACAACAGAAGATTAAAGTTCGAAAACATCAGGCTTCCGGGCTCCACAATAAACATTAGCTGAGACATATCTACAGGAAAAAGTCGCCCTTACCACAACATTTCCGTAAACAAGTTTTCGACGTCATTCACGGCATGAGCCATCCAGGAAAAAGAACTACCAGAAAAATGATAACCCAAAGATACCTATGGCCATACATGAACAAAGATATTAACAACTGGTGCAGATCATGTATAGCTTGTCAAAAAGCAAAAATACAGCGACATACAATATCACCCCTTGGCAAATTTATGACAGCACAACGCTTTGAACATTTACACATTGACATCGTCGGACTACTCCCTATCTCACAAGGCAAGAGATACCTAATCACAATCATAGACCGTTGTACATCGTGGCCCGAAATATTTCCAGTAGAAGATATAACTGCAGAAACAGTGGCCAAAGCACTTTTCGAAGGATGGATTATTCGATTCGGATGTCCATTACGCATTACTACTGACCAAGGCAGACAGTTCGAATCAAGAATATTTCAGTCACTTACACAATTTTTGGGCATACACAAGATCAGAACAACGAGCTATCACCCACAGTCGAGCGGGAAAATCGAAAGATTCCATAGAACTTTAAAAGCGGCATTAATGACAAGAGAAGCCAGCGATAATTGGGTAGAAGAAATCCCAACAGTCCTACTCGGTTTGCGGAGTAGTTTACGAGAAGACACGGGCTATAGTTCAGCAGAGATGTTATACGGAACGCCAATAAGACTCCCTGGAGGATTTTTTGAATCATCAACAACACAACTATCAACGTACGAAGAATTTGTAAAACAGATACAAAAAAACATCACACAAATGACATCAGTCCCAAAAAGAGAAAAACACAACCAAACCATATTTGTACACCCCGAACTTAAGGAATGCTCGCACGTATTCGTGCGGTGTGACAGAATGAAGAAAAGCTTGACACCGCCATATGAAGGTCCTTATCCAGTGATTAGAAAAACGGACAAAACATTTTGCATTAGAATTAAGGACAAAGAGACGATAATATCAATCGATAGATTAAAACCAGCCTTCATTATCAACAACGAACCAGATTACGTGCTGAACACGAGAAACAGCAAAAAGAACGCACATACGTACATCACAAGGTCGGGCCGTACAGTCATCCCAGTAGCACGTTACGGAATTTCGCAAACGCAAGCAACTTGTACACATATATAAAGAACGCAGATGCTAAATACACAATACAATCATCGCAAGTACACTACAACGAATACAACATGGGCACACAAAGTTCCAAGGACCAAATTACATATAACACGGACACCTGTCTAAACCAAAATGAAGCGGAGCAACTCCGAAACATCATCCAGGAAGACCTGAAATGGACCAGGAACATCGCAATGGGACAAATTATTTTAACAATCAGCGTACTCATTATCTACGGCCTATTGAAAACCATGGACAGAAGAATGAAAGTAATTACAAAAAAAAATCAACACTCATGCAATGGATAACAAGGCATTTGAACTCAGCACATAAGTCACAACACCGTCAGCGCATACGTCGCACTCGACACCACAACACCGTCAGCGCATACGTCGCACTCGACACCACAACAACCGTCAGCACATTCCACGCATCAATGTCAAGGCCATACCCCATCATAATCGTTTACAATAATAGACAACCTATATATTTTTTTCTTTTTTAAAGGGGGGTGTAATGTTGCCACCTACAAATTCAGCATTACGTGACATCGTCGGACTTACATCATCTACATCTGACCTACTAACCTACTACACCGACATTTACATAGGAAGCCCGACCTTAAGCATAAGCACTTTTCGCACGTAATATTATAGTATTTAAGCCGCACCACATCTTACAATAAACCAGACTAAAACTAGATCTTGTGTCTCATTATTCTCTCCGTCCGCAAGAACCCTACAAAAGTCATTTTGTAAAAAAGTTTCGAAACAAAAAATGTCTGGCTGCTACAAATGCGCGGAGACTACAGAACAATACAGAGATGCGATTTATTTGAAATACTTCTATTTAAAATGCAAATACAAAATGCAAAATACCTATTTTGTATTTTGCATTTAAATGCCTTTTAGTAAAAAACATTTTGTATTTTATTTGAAATACCTTTCGAAATGTATTTTGCATTTTTAATATTCATTTCAAAATGCAAAATACTTTGTGATTAAGTTTAGCCAACATTACTAGTCAAACAAATGAAATGAACGAATGACGCTTGTATTGCCGAATTTGACCGATAGAGGCGCCTGCTGCCATGCGCGCCCTTATTTTGATTTGATTACCTACTTTTATGATATTGAAGTGTTGCTGTTATCCCTACAATCCTGGAACGGCTATATAGCCATTCCAGGATTGTAGGGACTGTACTATAACAAGATAAAAGAAAAGAAAAGTGTAATAATAATAAAATAAGAACTATCCTTACTAATATTATAAATGCGAAAGTAACTCTGTCTGTCTGTTGCTCTTTCACGCCAAAACTACTGAACCGATCTAAATGAAATTTGGTACACAGATAGTCTAGAGCCTGATAAAGGACATAGGCTACTCTTTAATGCAAAAAAAGGGTTGTAAAGGGGGATGAAAAGTTGTAAGGAAGTATTGTCATTTTTAAAGCCAGAAGCTTGAAATCTATTTTTATACTATTTATTACATATAAATAAATATGAAATTAACATTTTGTAAACAATTTACCCTTAAGGGGTAAAATACAAATAGGCAATGAAAAACTTTAGAAAAGTAACCTATTACGCGAGCGAAGCTAGTTTAAAATAAAACTACTTTTAAGGATTCGATCGCATTTGTATTTGATTTTTATTTGTCCGACGTTTCGAACACTTTATTGCGTTCAAGATCACGGGAGGACTAAGGTGTCTCACGTCCAATAAGTTATCAGTTATTAAAGTACAAATTCATTGCCAGCACAAAAAGAACGTGATTATATATTATATAAAATTTTATAATGCTTATGATCAGTTATTATTGAACATCTAATTTATGATAATTATTATATTGTGGTAATTTACTTGTAGTCTATAAAATATAGCTAGATCTCTGTGACAGTTCTCACTAGTGCGGCACGCTTACGATGCAGTCCGTATTTTTGTCGATATAATTCTTTAATTTTAAAGTGATTTGCTACTGCAATTGAAAAACAATATATGAAAATCTTATTGAATTTCAATCAAATGGATGGGTGAATTGATTATAAATTTAAAATAATCTATGAAAATCTTATTCAATTTAAATTAATGGATTTTATTTAATTTGAACTAAAGCTGTTAATTAATTAGTTTTATTATTCGAAATTCTGTTCTCTCTGCCTACCCTGCATGGACACGGTGTGATGGTATGTATGTATGTATAATTTATTGATACGCGTATTAATAAATATGACCAAAATATCATGCATAAGGTGCCATGTTATTAGACGTTTTAGTTTGGCTCCGCATTGTCTCTATTTCTAATAATAAATACCTAAAATAAATAAAAATATCTGAGATTTGGTCAAAAGGTATTTTATTTTGAAAAAGTATTTTGAAAATACCTATTTTGCATTTAGCATTTGAAATACAAAACGCAAAACTATTTGGTATTTTGCATTTGAAATAGTAAATCTCAAAAGTATTTGCATTTTGTATTTAAATGCTTTTTTAAAACCATTTTGTACATCTCTGGAATATATATACTCAGAGAGGCAATATACTCAGAGAGGCGGAGACTGACGCGTGACGGCAGCCACATACATTCACCAACACTCGCTCTGGCTGCGCGCAGCCAATGGGCTGCCGTGCAAACAGGCGCGTTTGTATGGCTGCCGCAGCCAGGAGTTCGGGGCTGTTATGTGCGCGGGCTCCCATAGAACGTCATATGTTCGTTTGGCCGCCGCAACTATCAGGTATGCTTGCTCGTTTGCCACCATAAGCAAAAAAAATGAGTGGTACCCAGTGGTGATATCACTTTCGTTTGAGGTTGCGGGCACTTAAGAATTACATACTTGCATGATTTTAGGACGGAAACTAGCAATAGACTAAGGTGAGTCTCGGTCTCCCCCGGTACCTACATCCTTCCACTTTCGCATTGTATATTTTTCTAACCAGACGTTCGTTCGGCATTCTTTCCACATGTCCGAACCATCCGAGCATTCCCTTTCGCATCTTTACACCAATACTCTCTTTCATACCTACTCGCTCTCTTACGTCGTCGTTGCGAATGCGGTCGGTCAGCCTAACTCCACAGATTTTCCGTAGAGATCGCATTTCGACCGCATTAATTTTGCTTTCATGCTCTTTTCTGCATACCCAACTCTCGTTTCCATATAGTAATGTTGGGACAAGCACTGCGTTATGTATTGGTACACGTGCCTTCTGGCTGAGGTGGTAGCTACTGAGAAGTTGTCCCAACGCTCCGTTCACTCTATTTCCCGCATTCACTCTTCGCTCTATATCAGTACTGTACCTTCCATCTCGGCTAAAGTACATCATTATCTATTTTTACTCTTACATCTGTTCTGGCTTCATCTCTTTCAAAGACCATTATTTTGGTTTTGCTCACATTCATGCGTAGACCCCTTTTCTTACAATCTTCTGTTATTGTGTCGACTAGGGTCTGCTGGTCAGTCGCTGACTGTGCCAGCAGGACTGCATCATCTGCATAAAGCAGAGCAGTGACCACTGAGTCGACCATCTGGACTCCCACATTCATATCGTTCAACCTTTGGAGACATTTATCCAGATATATGATAAACAGCCTGGCTGACAGAACGCACCCCTGCTTAACGCCGATATTGACCTCAAACCAAGGCGACATTCCATCATCCAGCCGCACACAGGCTCTACAGCCCATGTAACTGGACTGCACAGCCTGTAGCAGTTTACCGTTAATACCATACTCCGGTAAAATGTTCCAAAGTTCCTTTCGTACAACCGTGTCAAATGCTCTTTCCAGATCCACAAAACTGCAGAAAACCCTCTGATCTAGAGCCAGATGCTTCTCCACAATGTTGCGCAGAGAGAACACTTGATCCATGCATCCTCTTCCACTCCTGAAACCTCCTTGTGTCTCACACAGTAAACCATCGGACACCATCCTCATTCACCTTTCAATAATTTTACCGTACACTTTTGCTGCCAAACTGGTCAAGCTTATGGCTTTGTAATTTGCGCAGTCATAACGTGAACCCTTGTTTTTAAACAAGGGCACGATGACTGCGCTATTCCAGTCCCCGGGAACCATTCCCGAGCTCCAACACAAATTGAGGAGCCACAGGAACGCCTCCCAGACACAGGAGCCACCAAGCTTGATTATCTCGGCAGGCACCATATCAATGCTCGCTGCCTTACCATTTTTCAAACTTCTTATCGCCCATTCAACTTCATCCATACTGATGCCATCGGAGGACGCCGGTGCTGAATGTTGATCTACTAAACCACATGCGACACCGGTGCCAACTCGAGTATCCACCTACATATCGCCAAAATATTCACTCCATCGGCTTAACACATCTTGTGTTTGTGTAAGAATGTCTACACCTTTAGACCTTGTTTTATTCATTCTGAAGGCTGACCAACCACACCGAGACTTCTTCACCTCCCTCCAAAAGAGTTTGGTGTTACCCTCAAAGTTTTTAGTCAGCCTATCTTCTGCACTCATATTTGCGCTATCACGTTTCTCTTTCACTAAGGCCTTGGTTTCATTCTTACATTGCCGATATATTTCTTTCTTCTGTTCAGTCATACTGTCATTCAGATTCAAAGAAGAGACATAGTCCATCCACGCTTTCTTCTTTTGCTCTACGGAAGCTGCCACTTCCGCATCCCACCATGCATCACCATTTGTTTTTCTATGCTTCTTTGAACTTCCACATACTTCTTTCGCTGTATCTACCATACTCTCTTTCAATATTCTACAGCATTCTTCAATGTCCGATTGCGGCTGGCTTGCCATCGTCAGCCGTTCTCGGACACCCTCTGCATACTTTTCTCTTACACACTCTTCTTGCAACCTTTCAACCTTTATTCTTTCAAGCCCTCCGAAGTGGACACGCTCTCGCCAGTGCCTCCACTTTCTGAACAGACCACTAAATCTCGCAATAACGAGATAGTGGTCCGTATCGACTGTGGGGCCCCTGTAGGCTCTTGCGTCCAATATTTTGTTTCGGAGGCGACTGTCTACCAAAATTAAATCTATTATACTTTTCTGTTCATTCCTTCTCCATGTATACATGTGGATGTCTTTATGTTGGAAAAATGTGTTTGACACAAGCGGCGCGTGACCCCGTAGAACCGCCCTACAATGTACGTCTCGACGCCGTGCGGGTGGGTCACTGGAATGCAGTTTTCAGTGGCCAGCACCGCTTCGACCATGGACAGTTTTTTTAGAATTGAATGCTCTACAAAAGTGTCCATTTCAGCCAAGCCGTAACTGAAACCAGCGAGGTAGTACAGGCCTCTTAAACATAATTTTTCCATGAAATTTGCGTTTTTTCGCATTTATCTCGTGAATGACAAGAGCTACAGAAAAAATATGAATGACTAACTTGTAGAAAATTCAATTTCATACAAAAAAGGTCTTCAGCACCAAGTCATTAAAATCAATATTTCATAATAAAGTTTTTGTTATTTCAAATTTTTATCGAATTTCACGTCAAATTATAAAAAAATATCTTTTACCTCGTCGATTCGAGTTACGGCTTGGCCGCAATGCTCACTTTTGTAAAGCATACAATTCTGAAAAAAAGCCCGTCTATGTTCGAAGAGATGCTATGAACTGCCACTGAACTATTTAAATTTAAAGATAAAAAATGAGTTTCTGTGTTTTTTTAATGGGAAATCTTTACACGCCTTGGTCGAGGACTTAATATTAAGGACCCAAACTGTTAGGGATTTTTTTTTGAGCACTTGTAACAAAATTTCACGATGGGACCGGGAAAAACACAAAGCAGTCACGAGCACTGCCGATAGAAGTAAAAACTTAAACCTATGAAAATAATGAATGTTATAAATTAAAATAGAACAACAAGTACGTATTCCAGCTAATTTCTCGACGCTCACGCTGTTTACTTCTCTGCATAGCAAGAATATCACGCGCATGTGCTTGGGATCTACCGACTCATTCTCTCGCTCCTACTTTCTACCTTTGTGTATCTTTCTTTCTCATTCCCTCTTGCGTTGGAATATTGGACGCTACTCGTTGCTAACGCTCGCGCTGGCCTATAACAGGTATACTACGCGCATGCGTTCGAGTGCCATTGCGTTAAACGTTTAACGCAACCTTATTAGAAGTCACATTTTCACTTCAAAAATCTCCCCTTATTATGCATATACCTATGTAGGTATATATATATTAAGATTACCAAAAAAGGTATGCTATGGAATATTCAAATGATGAGGTCATAAAGTCTGAGACGCTATTGTTTAGAAACTGTAAATATTTTGTATAACATTGAATAGAAATATGGCCTTCATTCAATGAAAATATACAAGTGTTATTGGTCTTTTGATTTATTAGTTTATCAATGGAAAATACTCAAACAGATTTTAATAATAGGGGAAGGCCGGGGAAACACGAACGCTGGGTAATCGCGAACTTAACTATTTCACTATGTTAAAAAGAGATAAAATGATTTCACTCATCGCCATCATAGAAATCACGCCATCATTAGTGTTAGCGATGCGAAAAACGGCTCACTGAAAAGAAAAGAGAGATATAGCTCTTTTGATCAAAAGAACTATATCACTCTTTTAGCTCCTTAGCTCTTTTAGCTCACTTAGTTCATATATATCCTGAGTTCATTTAGCTCATCAAGTGAGCTAGCTCTTATTGAGTTAGCTCATTTCATTTCAACTCGTTCACGGCTCTAACTCTTTTGAATAGTTCAAAATCTGAACTACGCGATCATGAAGCGATAACCTTGATGTCCATGGGCATGTAAATTTTGAATGGTGATCGCAGGATGAGATATAAAATATATTTATATGTACGGAGTACGGCCGCAGTGATCGTGTTTAGTTTTACCGTCTACGGCTCAATCGGCTCGCAATGCATATCGGAACCTGCTCAATACTTTTTCTGTTCGGCGGTGATCGGCATAGATCGGGAGCTTTCGGTCGTCGACTGCTCGCACGACACGACGACGCGAGTAAAAGGGCCGATTGAGCCGTTGAACTATTAACTGAGCTACTGAGCTAGATTGAAATCAAGAGCTAGTTCATTTGTATCTCTCATTCAGGAGCTACACAAGTCTACTCTTTAGTTCATTTAGCTCATATATATCTTGAGTTCATTTAGCTCATCAAGAGAGCTAGCTCTTTTATTGAGTTAGCTCATTTCATTTCAACTCGTTCACGGCTAGAGCCGTGAACGAGTTGAAATAAATAAACTCTTTTGAATAGTTCAAACTCTGAACTACGCGATCATTAAGCGATAAGCTTGATATGCATGAGCATGTAAATTTTGATTGGTGATCACAGGATTAGATATAAAATATATTTATATAAAAAAATAAATAAAATTGAAAGGTCTGTTTGTAATTGAAATGGTTAAAAACAGCTTTTCACTAAATACATATGGGCTGACAGAATCGACTGCGTCCAGTGACAGCTTACACTGATAACTATTATTATTATTGAATATTGTTATTTAAAGATGAATATTAATTTTTTAAATATAACTTTTTATTTTCAAACATTTTTTCTTTGTTGAACATATAACGTTTAGGCTCGCAATAGTCACAATGCATATCGGTGCTCAACACTTTTACTGTTCGGCGGTGATCGGCATATATCGGGCACTTTCGGTCGTCGACTGCTCACACGACTAGTCTTGGGTAGTTCGCGAACGACCTAGGTGGGAAGAGCGCTCCTTTAGGTGAACTATGCGAACTAGTTCGTCGATGATCTCGCTCTTAGTTCTTTTCATATTTTTTTAGCGTCCGTTTTACTAGACAGTGGCGCTATGTGACCAACCGAATTATTTCCTTTTACTGTGCGCGCCTTGATATTTCGATATCGATACTAAACAACTTCACATCCACATCTAATAACGGACTTTAAGTAAATGTTTTGAACTACTACTACTAACTTAAGTATTGTATTATGATTACGTATTATAATAGGAACGAGACTAGTTGTTGCCGAATTATTAATGAAAATTATTTTATTTTTTCATTTTTATTTAAGTAAAAGATTTTATGTGCCATAAATAAACGTGTTAAATATTCACGTAATATTTTGTACTTTTTAAATAAAAATAAACAGAACTTGCAATAATTATAAATATATTTTTTTCTTTATTTATTGATTTTACTAAATTATTTCAAAAAAAGAACTAATGAACTAATAGAGCGAACTAGTTCGCTATTAGATTATGAACTAAATTGAGCGCTCTCAGTGGTGACCGACTAAGCCCAAGACTACACACGACATGACGACGCGAGTAAAAGAGCCGATTGAGCCGTTGAACTATTAACTGAGCTACTGAGCTAATAGTGAGCTAGATTGAGATCAAAGAGCTAGTTCATTTGTATCTCTCATTCAGGAGCTACCCAAGCAGTGATGCCAATTTAGCATATTTTATGCTAAATTTAGCATATTTTCATGTTGTTTAGCACACTTTTTTGCTGTTTAGCATATAGCATATTTTTTAGCATATTCAAAAATTATATAAATGCGTACAACGTAAATTTTGTAGGTTTTTATATAAAAAGCTATACAGTTATTATATACATTTATATCCTTTTCTCTTTGTATTTCGTACGGTAGGTCTCGATATCCTTCCGTTACGACGTATGTGTGCCGTATGCTTACATCCATTTATTACTCATAATTGAATAATATAATCGAAAATTCAAATGCACTATCTCGTTGTTCGTTATTACCGCCGAATCAATACACAGGGCTTCATTCGCACTGCCTGCTTGCTGCCCACAGGTGCGAACGTGTATTGCACAATATGCACCTACCAGTCAAATTATTGCACTGCTCAACTCATTGATTGCTAAGTATCCGGCGGTTGATATATTTTTCACCAAAATCGATGTTTTTTAAAATTGTGTTTGTTTTTCTTTCTTTCTGGGGGTGGGCCACGGTCGGCTCACTCCTCGCACAACTCCGTCCGGGGCGACAGAGGGGTGTAAGCATGCACACCCGTAACCCACCCGAGACACGTCTTCGTCGCCTTCGTCGTTGGGTCGACCACCGGAGCAAAGTGACTTGACGTCAGTGGCCGGCCCGACGGAATACCCCCTGAGTACCCTCTCCTTGACCGACGTCTCCCCCTCGGAAGACGTCGGTCTTTCCTCACGCGGTCAGCCTCTTGGGTGGTTACGCCGTTACGGACTAATTCCCCGATCCAGTCGACCGCGTTTAAAATTGTGTTAGGAGAAAACAGGAAAAGAAAAATCTTAGCACAATTTTTAGCATATTTATGAAGCACTTGGCATATTTTTGGCATAATTTTAACACCATTTTAGCATATTCTTCATTGGTCTTGTTGGCAACACTATACCCAAGTCTAATTAGTGTCAAGCGATCAGCGGAACGTCACGAGCGCATACAGGATTTAAGGTAGAACTAATACAAATATTTACTTAGTTTCGTTGCAATTTTTTCATAGATTAAACACACACTGTGTTTAATCTATGAAAAAAACTTATTAATTAATAATATTTCTAGCACGACATTTATTTGCATAAATAATTAGTACTTAAGGATTCAATTTCGAGAATTAAATGCAGCCGCGCCAATCATAACCTAAAATCATTACTTTTTTATTTTGTCACCTTGGTGGGTATTGGCGAACGAATTGAGTGGGTCATTCACGAACGTTCGGCATAGCCCCATCATAGAATAAAAATAATTTCTTTAAATTACTGAAATTTTTAGCATTTAATATGCTTAATTATTTATAAATATCGGGTATTTATTTATAAATAATCGGGTATTTACGAAACGAAAAATGATGTCACAAGGGGGGTTCGAACCCGCACACACACACACACACAAGTCTATACAATGTGTAAACATTGTCCGATAGATGGCATACGTCACCTTGAAGACGTAAGATGTAATATGAAGCGAATTTTGCATGTCCTAAAATAGTTCACGATGGTGTAAGTGGCAGCACGGTTGGGCCGGATTTCCAATAGGTGCGGGTTCGAACCCCGCTTGTGACATCATTTTTCGTTTTGTAATCGGGTATTTATAAATAATTTCTTTAATTTCATATTGCTTTGTGACAATAAAGAATATTTGGCTATTTAATTAAAATCGAAGTAAGTCTCCATTTTATTTTTGTTTTAGATGCCGCGGAATTATAAAAGGAAAACATGAACTAAATATAACGTTGAAGATTTGAAAAAAGCCATTGATGATGTTGAGAGCATAAAATTGAGCTTAGGCAAAGCTTCTATTTTATATTTAGTGCCCAAAAGTACAGTATTTGATCACATGAAAAAGACAGACATAAAACAACCGAGGTGTGGTAGAAATATGAATGATAGAACATCCTGGACGAGCAATTACACAAACCAAATTTGTAGAATTATTCACAAAGACTTTCAATCAGTGTAGTAATCTTGAAAAGGCTGCTAGTGGTTTCAGAGCGGCTGGCATATATCTTATGCAGCCAGTCATACTTGATACAGAAACAAGAATAAACCAGCCTATTGCTCAAGATGCAGCAGAAGTTCCTTTAATGTCTCTTCCTGATGCACAAACTTCTGTGGATCAAAATTTTATAGTACCGATTTCTGATTTCCAAACCACTGTATCAAACGCTCTTATACCTGCTCTTGATGCATCACCTCTTGAACAAGCCAATAACACATAACCTCTTCTTCCTGACATTGATGCACCAACTCTCGTATCTGCTAATAGGACACAAGCTGTAGAAATTTCTGCTTTTGAATCAAGGACTCCTGAAAAACCAGGGGCTATTACACATGATTCTTCAATACCATTATCTGATATATATACCTATTATTACACTTAAGGTTAATAAGCTATATACCAAAAAGAAACATTCAATTATTTTAACCAGTACACCCGCCAAGGATGTTCTTGAAGAAAATTATAATAAAAAATAGCAAAAGTAAAGAAGGAAACTGCCCAGAAATAAAGAAAAAGAAACACGCTGAAAAAGGAAAAAAATGATAAAGATGAACAAATAAAACAGAATAAAGAGACTAAACAAATACTCACTATGATAGAGACATTGAAAACTATTAGTTTATAAGGCTGTGGAAAATCTTGAAAATATGGAACATTCTAGTTCTAACAGTGATAATGGGAAAAGAAAGACAAGAGAAATAACGAGAATGAAGAATATTGTTGTCTGAGGGGTAAGGAGAGGGTCCTTGAGCGACTGATTTTTGCCGGTCAATACATTTATAAATCTAAGTTTAATCCTGACTAATCTGTCGTACATGATCTCATTTTTAGGCTAGTTTTGGTCAATTGCGAACGATCGTAATTGCCCCATTAGGTATTCGTGATTGCCCGACCAGTGTCGGGTAAACACGAACACTAAAGGTTTTATTTTTGTTATAAAAGTTGATTATATAAAGAGAAATGAATATTTTTGATAGTATTAGTCTAAGGTATGATAATTTATCTTTCAAAAATAGCTATTAAACTTAACCTACAAATACTAACTTTTGTATTATTTCAAAAGTCCCTTAAGTGTTTGTAATTACCCCGCCTTCCCTTATTAGCTTACACTTATCTGTGTGGTGACGGAGTAGGAATACAATTCACCACCCCCTATCTTACCCGTGTGTGATCGTAAGAGACGGGATATAAAACGCATATAACATATATGGCAAGAGAAAGGAAACTCTAAACAAAAACCTGTACCAACACGTCAGACCAGCGTGGTATAGTAGGTCAATTTACCTCTCATTATGTAGGAGGCTCGAGCCCAACAGTGGGACATATATGAGCTGAGTTTCTTGCCGGACCTTTTTATCTTTCGGCTAAGATCCGTAATAGTTTAATTTTAAACATATGTATGTAATGTAATTATTTGAAATAAAACTACTTTTACGGATTCTATGGCGTTTGTATTTGATTTTTAATTTCCCGACGTTTCGAACACTTTACAATGATCATGGTCACGGGAGGACTAAGGTGTCTTACGTCGAAAAGTCATCGTTATTACAAAAATTTATATCTACCCGCTACAGTATCAGTTATTAAAAGTTTGACCCACATTTTAATACAAATTTATTGCCAGTACAAAAAGAAAATAATTCTATATGTAAAAAAAAATATATTGTTTATGATTAGTTATATTATATTATGGCAATTCATTAGTTTAAAAAAATCTAACAATAACTATTAAAAATACTACCACCGAATCGGAACGCGGCCATTCTGAGAAGAAAATGTGGGTCAAACTTTTAATATCTGATACTGTACCGGGTAGATATAAATTTCTGTAATAACGATGACTTATTGGACGTAAGACATCTTAGTTCACCCGTGACCATGATCACTGTAAAGTGTTCGAAACATCAGGAAATTAAAAATCAAATACATACGCGACAGAATCAGTAGAAGTAGTTTTATTTCAAATGTGTAAAACTCGCGTAAACTTTAGAAACCATAATGTAATATGTGTAATAAATGATTTGTTTTAGTTCATCATTCTCCTGCTTTTATCCCAATTACTTGTTTTTTTTTTATTGCTAATGGTGGCAAACGAGCAAGCAGCACACCTTATGGTAAGTGTCACTGCCGCCCATGGACCTTTGCAATACCAAGGGTATAGCTAGGCCGCTGCCTACCAATACAAACCCCAACTCCACCCAATTGGGCTTCCGGCTCTCTCGCTCACTGAACGAAGCGCAATAGCACATTGCTATTACTCATACGTCGATCTTCTGCTCAGTGTGGTACTACCCCGGACAGACCGGCCCGCGGCTGTAGACAGACAACTGTCAACAGCGTGATCCTATCACTATTAAGTTGTGACCGACGTAATATGATACTATACTCCTTAAGGGTGTAATTGGTGACCAAACATTAGATGCAATTGACCTAGGTTTATGTAAAACTTTAAGTTCTCTTTTACGACATCCACGAGCAAAGTGAGGGTTTATAGTAGCCTTAGATGGCTTCCCTGTGGAAAATGTCTCATAAATTATTATTAAAAAAAAATGAGCTATCAGAGCTTCCGGCTTATCAGAGCTTATCAGCTTTTCCGTGTGGTAACGGAGTAAGAATACTCTTCACCACTCCATATCTTGCCCGTGGGTGATCGTACGAGACGACTAAGGGATATAAAACGCATATAACATTTATGCGAGAGAAGGAAACTCGAAACAAAACCTTATATCAACACGTCTGACCAGCGCGGTGTAGTAGGTTAATTTCCCTCCTATTACGGAGAAGGCCCGAGCCCAACACTGGGACATTTATGGGCTGTGATGATGATGATGAGCTATCAGAAAATGGTCTGCTTTTGTCCACGGAAAAACTTCTAAAAACTCATAGAAACATTTTCTTATAAGAAGTACGTTAAAAAAATTCTTCTGCGAGGTGGTCATTTCTTCGAAGGAGGTCGTGGAGTGGGAACGTGAGGCATGTGCTTCCGCAAGCGGCGGCCAGGGAGGAGAGGCGCCGTTACGCGCAGCTCCTTCCACCGCCTTGACGGTCGACTGGACGTGGCCGTTGAGGTGTCGGGGATAGAATGTCAATAGATGATCTCTCCGGCACCCCGTAGAAGCGTGGAAGGGACTGCTGGGATTTTAGTGGGTATTTCGGTCGAGAAGTCGGCCGACGAGTCCCACACACCCCCTCGTCTGTCACTGTGGGGGATACTGCGTAAATGCATTTCCGAAGCGTGAAAAAAAGAATTAAAGTATCAACGAGCACATTGTTTCATATATTGCCCAATGGAGGCTTTCATGTAAAGTATTTTTTACATTTTTTATATCCGGCTCCCCCCTCCGTGACTATTCGTAGTTAACGTCGAGACTCCCATCTAGTATTCACTTTGGAAGTCATAGATATAATTTTATATATTTTTTTTAAAAACAAGCAGTTTTAAAAAGTATAATTTGAACTCAAAATATGTCTATCAAACTTTGATCGTACCTCGTATTCATTACCTAAGTTGTGTGGTAAATTAATTAATTTTAGGAAAATGGTGGGCTTTTTTTATTACTTATGGTGGCAAACGAGCAAGCAGCACACTTGATAATAAGTTTTACTACCGATAATGAAACTTTACAATCCTATGGTACAACTTGAGCGCTATTTACCAACGAAAATCTACTCAGAAAATTGGGCTGCTATTCTCTCTATAACCAAACGAAGCGCAATAGCGCATTGCCATTACCCAGACGCTGGTTTTTACAAGAATATCATACTACACGGCTATAAACAGAAAATCATCGACAGCGTCAATCAATTGATAGTGGTAGGACCACGTTGTTGACAGTTCTCTGTCTACAGCCGCGGGCCGGTCCGTCCGGGGTAGTACCACACTGAGCAGAAGATCGACGTCTGAATAATGGCGATGTTATATTGCACTTCGTTCGATGAGCGACGGAACCTGTAGCCTAACTGGGTGGGTTTGGGGTTTGTATTGGTAGGCAGCGGCCTAGCTATATCCTTGGTACTCACCATCAGGTGTGCTGCTTGCTCGTTTTCATCCATCCTTCTCCTACTAAGAGAGAAATAATTGGGATTTTCTCAAATAATTGGGATAAGAATCTCAATTATTTGAGGTCGATACAATATGTACTCTTCTTTCATAGTAGGTACATATTGTAAAAGTTATTGACAATAGTTTTATGACCGGCCGCCTGTCTGACGTCAACCCTCCTTGGGAATGTAATTGTTGACCGAACGGCATCAGATGGAGGTGGCCTAGGTCGATATTATAAGGTTCTTAGTCGTCTTTTACGACATCCACGTGCTCGTTTACCACTATAATTAATTGTTTTTTTTTTAAGTAATAAATATAAGATGTGGCCCTACCGTTATTATATTAGCTCACGCATTATTTCTTCCATTTTAAAATATTACATTTCCGTCATGTGTCATTATAATTCTTTAAATATATAAAGCAAATCTATAAGAAACGAAATAAAAAATAAAAACTTGTCAAGAAATATTATCAAGCGTGAATAATTTCAATGAACACAAAATGGCGTCGCTAATTAATTATCTATGGTTGTCGTCTGCATTTTAAAAAATGTCTTCAAGTTGAATAACATACTAGCCTAGACATAAAACATCATGGTCATATCGAAATAAAATGCGTTTGACTTTATGAATGGAAACAAATCTTATGTTAATTATCTGTACAAATGGCGTACTTGTTTATATACCGATTTGACGTGCCAGTGGTGTAGATTCAATTCCTATAGATAATAAAAAAGTGTGTGTGCACACGCGTTAGAAGTAATACTTCTTTGGCGTAACAAGATAAAAATCTTTTCAAAAATTTTATCTTTCGCGTTATAAAAACCCGATTACGAAGCGAAAAATGATGTCACAATCGGGATTCGAACCCGCGCCTATTGGGATTCCGGCCCAATCGTGCTGCCACTACACCACCGTGAACTATTCTAGGACATGCAAATCTCGCCTCGTATCATTTTTACGTCTTAAGGTGACGGTATGCCATCTACCCGATAATGTTTACACATTGTTATAGGCTTAACACTTCAAACTTTGCAGTTATAATTGTATTATTTTTTTTTTTCAATTGTAATAATTCTTTCGCCTTATTCTACGTTTGTAGAAAAAAAAAAACGACACTAACAATAGGAAAAAGGTATTTAATATATTGAAAGTTTTATTATAACACACTAACTAGTTAAAAAACCAAAAATGTTGACCATAGCTAACTTCAGGGTGTCGGTATTTCGTGACGGTGTGCGCGCGCATCGTAAAAATTTACTCTCATCATTTTTGGCTAACGCGCCAAAATAAGTATAACTTCAATATTTAAATCACTTACAATACAAGGATCATTGCCTTAGTGCAGTGGATTCTTCTTCTTCTTATATATTGGCAATCAGCTACTTATACGAGCTATTGGTGCCAGTGTCGAGTTATAAATATTTTCACGTTTTTAGTCTTTCACGTTAGTCATTGTCTAAGTCAAATTGACGCCATTAACAGTGCAAAAACGTTGTAAAGCACTTTTATATGATATTCACTACATCCCAGTAGCTCCGCCGCTTCATATTACATAAAATGCCATCAAAATTATCTAGTATAAAACGTTAAAACACTGAGATATCGAATATAATACAAGAGCACCACATGACGTTTTCAAATTCCCGTCAAAAGTCCCAGTGGATTCTTCTTCTTCTTGATGAATGGCTTCTGTTAGCGATTAACCGCAACTTCGCCAATGTTCCGTAAGACTCGTTCGTAGGCCGTCAAACGAAGGAGATTGTACGGTACGAAATAGTATGTAAAGAGTGAGTATGACTCTAAGATTACATGAGAAATACGGTGACAAGTAGTATACTGAAACAAAAAACAATTCTAACTAATCTGAAATATACACATAACTAAAATGAATTGTAACTACTTAACTAATTTACATATCTACAATTTAATTTTATTAATTTTAATAAATTTACAGAGAGTATAAATAAACGGAGTAAATGCAAGAGTAAGAAGAAATTTAAAAGAAGTAGGACGGGAAATTTCCGGTGGTAAAATATCATATAAAGAATACTGCAATTTAGAACAACTGAAAAAAATATGGTTCACATTTCCTTGACCCAGTCCACATTCACAAATGGAGTTATCTCTAATTCTAAGTTTGGCCAGAAAGACAGAGGTGCAGGCGTGATTCAGTCGTAAACGGCAGATTGTAGATGTAATAGTCTTATCCACTTTTGGAAACTTCATAAACCAGGGTTTATGTGGAATATCAGGTTGTATATCGCCATAGAATTTACCCTTTACGTTCTTAGAAATTAACCAATCCTTGGACCACTCTTGTAACAAAACCGATTTTAAAGAGGCACAAATATCATGAGAATAAATTTGGTAGTGTTCCAAAGAACCTATATCTATAGCAGATTTAGCACAAGAATCAGCTGTTTCATTGCCTGGAATACCTTTGTGCCCAGGAACCCAGGCTAGAACAATATTAATCCCAAGTCCTTTACACTGAAATAATGCCTCTCTTATTCTTAGCGAAATTGAAAATCTAGATTTTGATCGAAACGGGTTAGACAAGATGGACTGAAGGCAACTTTTTGAATCAGAAAATATAATGGAGTTATTTAAATGATGAGATTTCACAAATAGAATTGCCTCTAGAATGGCTATGGACTCTGCAGTAAATATAGATGTGGCGGATGGGCATTTATAGCTTAGTATAACCCCAGTGAAAGGTATCCATACCGCTACACCCACATTACCTAACGATTTGGAGGCATCAGTATATAAAGTGAACCAGTCCTTGTACTCCAAATGAAGTTTAGTTTTGAAAATTTGGTTGGCCTCAATTGTACTTTTGTAAAAAAGTTGAGAATTATTTTCGGATGGTAAACTAATACATTATAATCTGTACAATATAGAGGCAATAAATGTGTTTGAAAAACTGGATTAGGTAAACGTGTAAATAAAATATAACTGTAAACAATACAAGGAAGTTCATCAACTGATTGATGACTATGAAAATCATATAATTCAGCCAATTGTATTAACTTAGGAAAAAGAGGGTGATTAGAATTTTGAATACTTTTAAAGAGATATCTATTACAAAGGTATTGTCTGCGTTTTGAGAGTGGAGGGTCACCACACTCCACTTGCATTGCATTGATTGGGGATGACCTCATTGCTCCAAGAATAATACGTAAACATTTTGATTGTATTTTATCCATTTTCTTGAATGCCAATTTGTTACATGGATATAAAAGAAAGCTTCCATAGTCCATGTGGCTACGAATGATTGCATTATACAATAATTTTTGTGTGGAAGGATGTGCACCCCACCAGACACCAGATAAACAGCGTAGAATATTTAAATTTTCTCACACTTTTGAGTAACATAATCGCAGTGAGCAACACCAGATAATCTACAGTCTAACCATACTCCTAAAAATTTAACTTTGTGTACTTGAGGTATTACATCCCTGTTAATGTTAATTGTCACAGGTGGAATAATCCTTTTTTTGGTAAAAATAACAACATTACTTTTGGGCGCAGAAATGGATAAGCCATGTTGAATAAGCCACTGTGACAGATAATGAAGAGCAGAATTTAAGCGACTTTTGGCTTCTTCCAAAGATTTAACAGAGACATAGAGAACAATGTCATCAGCATATTGTAGAATTTGACAAAAAGAATGAACTGCAGCTTCCAAATCACTGGTGTACAAGCTGTACAACAAAGGACTTAGGACTGACCCTTGTGGCAAGCCCCTCCATACTAACCTAGGTGGTAAAAAGGAATTCTGGAGTTTAATTGTGATGGATCTTTCCATAAATAAATTACATATAAAACGAACTAATTTTTCAGGTATGTTATGATGCATGAGTTTATTTTTAAGAACTGGAAGTAGTACATTATCATATGCTAATGTCCAAAAAAACGGCAACTAAATATTATTTTTTAGAAAAGGAGAGACGTATATCAGTAGTTAATATACTAAGATTATCAATAGTGCTCATACCTTTTCTGAAACCAAATTGGGATTTTTCTAGCAAATTACCATTTTCTAAAAGCCATTCAAGGCGATGTTTAATCATGTGCTCTGTGATTTTACTCAGAACAGAAGACAGAGCTATAGGTCTATAGCTAGTAGGGTCTGAGGCTGGCTTACCAGGTTTTCGGATAGGCATAATTATTTGAATTTTCCAAGGCTGTGGAATAATGCCATGCTCAAAAAATTTATTAACTAATTTCAGATAGAATTCCTTAGTTTGTAATGAGGCCTTTTTCAAAAAGGAATAAGGAATTCCATCTCCACCTGGAGAGGAATCTATTAAACCTTCAAGGGCCAGACTAAGTTCGGAAAATGAAAAGTATGAGTCAAATATACTGGAATTTGGAAGAGGACTAGGAGGAGAAGGTAAAGAATCTATATTTGGGACAAAAGTAGGAGACATTTTGTTTGAAAAGGCCTCAATCCATCCTCATCTCATCCATAAACAATTATTATCGGTAACAATATTATCATTCAATGCACCTCTAAATCTTTTTTTTTGCTCCCAGACCATAGAAGATGGAGTCCTAGGAGACATCTGTTCACAGAAATTAACCAAATCTAGCCTTTTTTTCCTTTTCGATAGTCTGGTTGCTTTTGCAGCATTTCTTTTATATGATAAATAATTTTCAATGGACATATTGGCCTTATATCCTTTTTCTGAAACTTTTCGTACCTTCACCGCATTGGAACATTCAGCATCCCACCAAGGAGTAGAAATTTTGAATTTATTAGGTTTTTTTAAAGGGAAATGTTCATTAGCACTTGAGATAATATGATGGATAAATTTAGAATAGAATTGAGAAATATTATTAATCTCAGGAAAAGAAAGACTAGATAGCTTATTGTCAAGGGAGGAAGCATATGCTCCCCAATCTACATTATTTAATCTGTATTTAAAAGAAGGACAAAAATTTAAAGCTGGAGTAACTCTGTTGGGCATAGAAATTACAATTGGGTAGTGATCGCTGCCATATGTATGTTCCAAAACACTCCAACACAAAAGAGACCGGAGGGATGGGGAACATATGGAAAGGTCCATTACACTCCTAGGGTTTTGGTGAGGTAAGACTCTCCGTGTAGGGCAACCATTATTCATGACACACAAATCTGCCTGGTCAAAAATTTCCAAAAGGGCAAGGCCAAAAGGGTCATCGTGGCCCGAACCCCATGAGGAGTGGTGAGCATTAAAGTCACCCATTATAATGACAGGTGAGGGAACCGATGAGATTATATACAAAATGTCTGACACTAATGAAGAGTGAGGATGAGAGATGTAAAACGATAGAAATGAGATGTTAAGCATATTTACAGCAACTACATTAATGTTAGGTGATACAGGAGGAAGAGATAAAAGAGAGAAGGGTAAAGAACGCCTTACTAGTAAAGCGCTTCCAGCATATCCATCAGCCCTGTCATCCCGAATACAGGAGTAGCCCGAAACCCTAAAATGGGAACCAAGCACCAACCATGTCTCCGAGATGGCAATAACCGATGGCTGGAATTTGTTAATCAGGTGGAGAAGTTCATGCTTCTTATGACGAAGGCTTTTTATGTTCCATTGTAGTAGAGATACTAGGTCCATATTTATTTGATGAAGTAAAAATTTGAGAAAGTTTATTGGCAACGTGGGGCGGTATACTAGAGTTGGATTTTGAAATCAAGTTAATAATAGTTGTTAAAAGAATTTCCAGGAGGTTGTCATCCTGAAGAGGTGAAGAATTGGAAGAATTATCTAAGAGTAATGCACAACCATTTGGTAAGGAAGAAGACTGGCCAGCAATAAGAGCTTGATGGGCAGCCTTATCATATGATTTGCCGAGTGGGACATGAGGACGTGGAGTTGAGTAAACTGTTTTCCTGTATGAAATATGAGAATTTGTTGGTTGGGTGGTATTGGATGAAGTATGTGTTTGAGAAAGATGATTGTTTGACCCTTGTGCAACTTCTGCATAAGGCTTAACTGTTTTGGGTGACTGTTTTGATGCTTCATGGTAAGATATATTTTTTGGTGACATGAGTATCTTAATAGACCTCTGTCTACCCTGCTCAGGACAACTCCTACTGTTAGCAAAGTGCTGACCGGAACAATGCAAGCAAGAAGCTTCAGACTCAGACACACTGCAACCATCTCCAGCATGAGGCTGAGCACAACGATAGCACCTTGGTTTCGATCTACATTGATTTTTTACATGGCCAAATCTACAACAGCTGTAACACTGTATTGTTGGAAACTGGTATAACTCAAGGGGAAGGGAAGTGTGATAACAGAATTTTTTTTTGGGTAGAATTTGGCCTTGGAAAGTTAAAACTATAGTCTGTGTTGGTATCCATGACACCTTACCATCAGTTAAAGTCTTACGATTGAGCCTGCGAGCCTTGAGAATAGGACCATATCCATTTGGAAGGGTCAAGGACTCGACAAATTCATCCATCGACATGTCGACAGGGACTTGACGAACGACACCCATTTTGGTGATGTTATAGGTGGGAATTGGTGCTATATATTTGGACATCTCCAAAATTGGATTGTCCAAAAATTTATTAGTGTCTAATCCGGTGGAAAACTCAATAGATATTTTATTTCTACCGACTGCCTTGACTCCATCGGTACAAATATTATTTATCTTATTACGGAATAAAAACTGGCCAAACTTAATGGGTCGGATAACAGTGCCTGTAACCAGATCCGGCTCGATTCTGGAGACGTGAACAATAAAAGGACCATTGTCAATATCTGTGTATGCTTTTATGCCGACAACTAATCTAGGATGAACATATATATTTTGTATAGAAGCTACAGCCATATCTTTGTCGATAGTAACTTTTTTGGCAATATTTAAACTATCTTGCCCTTGAATGTCATCGAGATGACGCTTAGCACCAGAAACTATACTGCTAACTTTGCTCTTACTCCGATCGTCTGGAGGATCAGGAGGATCAGGCGGATCTGGTGGATCTGGGTCCTGGGGATCCATCCACACCTCCTTCTCCGTTTCGGCTTCTTATAAAATTATTAACAAAACAAAAAAAATAAATGAACGCAAACAAATGAAAACGTAATGTCAAAAATAATACTTACCCAATTTTATATACAAATTTACACTTTTCTACGGTAATTTATATCTAACTAATGTTAAGACTAATGTAGAATGCAAAATTTTGTAATTTTTATGTAATTTTAAACAAATAACATAATATTAATAAAAATCCCTCTTGTACGTGTCCAGTGGATTCTTTAAAAATAAAAATGACAATTGTTTGAATTAATTGGTTTTTTTTGGAGTTTATGGCTTGGATGCTAAGACCATTAAGTCAAATCTTTGTTTATAAATTAACTTCATTTAAAGTCATCGTCAGTCAGTTAGTTAAATCGTTGCCTTCAACAGTGCCATGGCCACGCTGCTTTCTGTGGCTGCTACAGGAGAACCCTAAGATGGTGGGTCAGGGACTCCTGTCGCACGGGTGCATCATACTAGACAAGCCCCGGATTATGTAGACGGAAATGTCTCGGCAACACCAATGCCCGTCGATTATCAGGCCCAATTGTTTCATTAGGGCTTCGGATGCTGATGGGAACCGAATAAACAGTGATTGAGGCGCCGTTGGGTGGATTGATCTGAAGCTCATTAAAAGTAGGGCTTCCGTCTTGTCCACGACTACCTCAGCATCTTAATCCATCCAACAATCTCCTCCAGATGTGCCTCCTCTAGCGTCCCACCCCGGGCTGTGACGAGAGTAACGTCGGCTTAGCAGAGAGAAAGAGCAGGCAGATGCTCAACGCCCAATCGAAGCCGATGCTTCACAGGGTGGGCACCAAAACCGACCCCTGCGGAACACCGCACGACATAAGCTTCCCTACAAAGCTTTCTTCGATACCCGAAGTCAAGCGAGACACAACTGCCACTCTACCAGAAGCAGTATTTACCCACCAATATTTCAGTCACACAAAAAGATTTCGGATTAAAATTTCAAAGCCCTCCCATAAAATAATCACTATAGTTTTTAAATTGCAACTCAATTTCCAGGGAATTGTACAAATCGGCTGAAGGGATCACAGAAATAATATTGAGCAACATTCTCCTGAAAAATTCAATCAAACGCTATCGCCAACTATCTTGTAACAGTTTTGTGATGAAGAAAAAAAAGCACCACCACCAATCTTGGCACTATCTGTTTTAAAAGATCACTACAGAATTATGATATGCAGATCACAGCAAGACTAGGTAAACTCGAAATAAAACCCTATACCAACACGTCTGACCAGCGTGGTGTAGTAGGTCAATTTCCCTCTCATTGTGTAGGAGACGAGCCCAACAGTGGGACATATATGAGCTGACATGATAAAAATCTTATTATCTTTGTGTTCTCCAATAGATATCTAGTTCCATCACCATTTTTTCATCATCTCAGCTCATATATGCCCCACTGTTGGGATCAAGCCTCCTTCGTAATGGGAGGGAAATTGACCTAACATACCACGCTGGTTTGAAGTGTTGAATATAGGGTTTTATTCCGAATTTTCCTTCTTTTTCCCTTATATTACATGTTTGTGTCCCTGAGACGTCTCGTAAGATCACCCACGGGTAAGATAGGAGGTGGTGAATTGTATTCTTACTCCGTCACCACACGGTAAAATTCCATTGTATAATTAAGTTTAAATCTAAAATACTGTTTACTAATAAGATCGAAGATTCCTGTAGTCTTTACAAGATGGATGAAGCTATAATGACTATGCTTAACAAACGGGTTGGCGATCGGATTTAGTGTTTCCTAGGAAGTCTTGATGCTTATTCCCTTGGTAATTACTAATTAAATTAGTTACCTTAGTAATTTTTTTACAAAAAAAACAAATGTACATGCTGTGTGGTAGCGGCTAGGAATACTATCAATCCTTACTTTGCTCGTGGATGTCGTAAAAGACGACTAAGAGCCTTATAACGATCTGGGTGAACCCTGGCGTTTGGTCAACAATTACATTCCCAAGTAGTGTTGACGTCTGGCAGGCGGCCGGTCATAAAACTATTGCCAATAACTTTTACAATATGTACTATGAAAGAAGAGTACATATTGTATCGACACCAAGTAATTGGGATAAGAGTAGGAGAATGATGAGCCATTTTTTCTACAAAATTCCACAACAAAATCAAAAGTCTTTGAAAATTATTGTTACGCTTAAGATAATTCAAATGTATAATCATAAATATAATACTTTTGTACCTCTACATTAAAATATTAAATGGCTGCGACTAATTGTAATAAAATTTATTGTATTTATTCAGGTGAAGAACAAAAATTATATGTATTTGATTCAAGAATGTTTGGAACATTAATAAATAATTGGATACGGTAATTGGCGCTGATATCTATGTAGTCTCTCTCAACAAGTCTTGCTGACTTCAAAAATCTTTCAAAATAGGAGAGAAATTGACCTACTATACCACGCTGGTCAGACGTGTTGGTATAGGGTTTTATTTCGAGTTTCCCTTCTCTTGTATAGATGTTACATGCGTTTTATATCACTTAGTCGTGTTTAAGACCCTTCCGTGCGAGATAAGAGCTGGTGAATTGTATTATTCTCCATCGCCACAAAGAAGATGGATTTAATGGGTATATTTGTACAGAATAGTATCTCTTGGTTTAAATAATAGTGGTAAGACCACGCTGTTGACAGTTCTCTGTCTACAGCCGCGGGCCGGTCCGTCCGGGGTAGTACCACACTGAGCAGAAGATCGACGTTTGAGTAATGGCGATGTGCTATTGCGCTTCGTTCGGTGAGCGAGAGAGCCGAAAGTCCAATTGGGGTATCTATGGGGATTATAATGGTAGGCAGCGGTCTAGCTATAGCCTTGGTTATAGCAAAGGTCCATGAGCGGCAGGAACACTTACCCAAAGCCAAGCCCAAACCCAGTGCCCGTTTTCCACCATAAGCTATTAAAAAAAAATACTGTTTATAAAAACCCGATTACGAGCGATAAATGATTGTCACAAGTGGGATTCGAACCCACACCTTTTGGAAATCCATTCCAATCGTGCTGCCACTTACACCAACGTGAACTATTGTAGGACATTCAATTCTCGCATCGTATTATATTTTTCGTCTTTTAAGGTGACGTATGCCATCTACCTGTTAATGTTTACAAACATTTTTCGCTTATAATCGGGTTTTTGTAAATAATCAAGCATATTAAATGCTAAAATTTCAGTAATTTTAATTACTATTTAAAACAAAGCTGTGAAAGCAGGGGTGGCTTTACCTATAGCGCAGAGGGTGCGGTGGACCCGGGCGCCAGATGTTAGGGGGTGCCGAGAGCCGCTCGGGACACATAGAGCCTATAACTTCATAATGCATTTACCTGGTTTCGTGTCAAAACAACGAGACTAAGCATGCGACAACATATTCTAGCGACGTTCGGGGTTCAATTGAACGTGTTGTAACCATCAACCTATTCCATTTTGTTCACGCATTTTGATACAAGAGGGCGCCACGTGGTTTATTTGCACCCGTGCACTACGTGTGCTGAAGCCGCCCCTGTGTAAAAATATCATTTATATATTTAATAAATTTTGTACGAGCTTATAATTATAAGGTGATGGAAATGGAAACTTCGTCTTTTTGTCTGAATGTACACTTTAATCTCTGAAATTACTGAACATATTTTCATAGTTTCTGCAAACAGATTAAGTAGCCTTTGATTAAATAACTCGTAAAAATATTTTGTATTCGTTTTATTAAAGCTATATTTTGCTACGAATACTAGCCCTTCTAGAGTTGTATAAAAAGATTAAGAGCTAAGTCAACCTTTTTTTTTGCGGTGGACTATGGATGTGGTCACGCCCCGCCAAATCAGTCTGGGGCGACGGAAGGAGCGGCGCGCGACCATAGACCCACCCTGCAAAGCGCCTCTCTTCGCCATGCGAGCGGGCCACTGGTACCTGATCTTTGTCTTCAATGGCCCGCCCAGCGGTTCACCCTCGCGGGTTCCTCTCTAGTCGATGCCCCGACGGCGTAAGCTGCATCGTCCTCACACGGTGGCCTCACTTCGGGGGACCGGACTAGTCCCCGGTCCGATCACTCGATGCCTCGGCTAGGGCGGCATCAGGCGCAGGTGCTATGTCAACTTGGGCCAAATCCAGTTAATGCCGTCTCGTGAATTACGTTCCTAAGTAGTAGTCTTGACACAAGAAGGAGGCTGGTCATTAAATAATATATTTAATTAAATATAAAAACGATTATATTCTTTGCTTTCAATATGATTTAGTAGAACAGTTTCCCTCCTATTAAATAAGGCAAGGTCCCTAAATGTAGGCCTCATAACCAGGCTGAAAGTCGCTCAGCGTGCTATGGAGCGGGCTATGCTCGGAATTTCTCTGCGAGATAGAATCCGAAATACGGCAATCCGCAGATGAACGGGTGTAACCGACATAGCATGAAGAATTAGCACGTTGAAATGGCAATGGGCAGACCACATCGCTCGAAGAACCGACAACCGCTGGGGAAGAAAGTTTCTAGAGTGGCGACCACGTACCGGACGACGCAGTGTAGGAAACTAGGTGGACAGACGACCTGGAGAAGGTTGCTTGGCGTAGTTGGATACAAGCGGCACAGGACCGCACTCTATGGCGTAACATGAGGGAGGCCCACGTCCCGCAGTGGACGGCAATAGACTGAAATGATGATGATGATATAAGGCAATTCAGCCCAGTAGTGGAACATATATAAGCTAATTTTTATAATAAATCCTCAATATAATTTATGTTTAAAACATATGGTGAATTTGTATATCTTGGATGTGGATTTAGCCGAGATGGAAGGTACACCACTGATATAGAGCGAAGAGTGAATGCGAAAAATAGAGTGAACGGAGCGTTGGGGCAACTTCTCGGCAGCCACCACCTCAGCCAGAAGGCACGTGTAGCAATACATAACGCAGTGCTTGTCCCAACATTACTGTATGGAAGCGAGAGTTGGGTATGCAGAAAAGAGTATGAAAGTAAAATTAATGCGGTCGAAATGCGATCTCTACGGAAAGTCTGTGGAGTTAGGCTGATCGATCGCATTCGTAACGACGACGTAAGAAAGCGAGTAGGTATGAAAGAGAGTATTGGTGTATGGATGCGAAAAGGAATGTTCCGATGGTTCGGACATGTGGAAAGAATGCCGAACGAACGTCTGGTTAAGAAGATATACAATGCGAAAGTGAAAGGGTGTAGGTACCGAAGGAGACTGAGACTAACCTACCTAGACCAGATCGGTCATGTACTGAAGGAAGGTGGAGTCAAGAGTCTCCGAAACCGGCGAGCGTGTATGAAGAGAATTATGGATGTTGAGGAAGCGAGTGAAGTATGCAAGGATAGAGTTCTCTGGCACTCTGTTCTCTCTGCCTACCCTGCAAGGGACATGGCGTGATGGTATGTATGTATGTATGTATGTAAAACATATGGTATTTGTTTCTATGGGTTTAATATATTAACAAAACCATCACGTCCTTTACAAGGACACACAGCCATTCATGGTGTTTGACAAATATTTCTTGACTCATTTTGACAATATTTTATTATTCTATTCATTAATAAATACCTTTACGATTTGTTTAAATTTCACACTTTTGATATATAAGACGTGGATATTGAATGAAATGGTCACATTACGACTTTAGTTCACAAGCAATAGACAACTTTGAACAAAATGAAGAGCGTATTAGCATTCTCTATGATATTGGTGAGTTTATTTTATTATCAATAATCTTTATTTTGTCTTTTTTTTTATTATTTTTTTTATTTCTTATTCTATTTTCTTCTATTTTTCTGTAAATATTTTAATTTAAAACTTAGCGTTAAATGTACATATTATTGTAAAATAAAATTTTTAACATTTTCTTTATTTTTTTAAATTTAAATATATTTATTTTATTATAAATATTTTTTTATAAAAACTCAATTACGAAGCGAAAAATGGTGTCACACGTGGGATTCGAACCCACATCTATTGGAAATCCGTCCCAATCGTGCTGCCACTTACACCACAGTGAACTATTGTAGGACATTCAAATCTCGCTTCGTGTTATATTTACGTCTTTAAGGAGACGTGCGCCATCTACCCGACAATGTTTACACATTGTATAGGCTTAATACTTCAAACTTTGCAGTTAGAATTGTATTAAACGATGACACAACCTTGTTATTCAAATTACTGAAATTTAGCATTTAATATGCTTGATTATTTATGAAAACCCGATTAGGTCATGAATGTCCTACAATAGTTCACGGTGGTGTAAGTGGAAGCACGATTGGGATGGATTTTCAATAGTTGTGGGTTCGAATCCCACTTGTGACAATCATTTTTTCGCACGTAATCGGGTTTTTATACATAATTAAGCATATTAAATGCTAAATTTCAGTAATTTGAATATTTTTTTAGGCATCTCTTTTGAATAAAAAATATGTGAATGTCTTCAAATATTAGTATTTGAAAAGTCCAGAGCGATCAACTAAATAACTCAATATTGGAAAAACGTCCAGATGTAGTTGACGATAAGTTCACGCTGCTTCGGTGGCCGGTCCAACGACGAAGGCGAGGTTCACGGGTGGGTTACGGGTATGCGTGCTTACGCCCCTCTGTCGCCCCGGATGGAGGATTACGCCGAACATAACCCACCACAAAAAAAAAAGTGTGTGTGTCAGCTCCGACGCACGACTGGAGTTTACTCCTTAAGTACGATTATCAAAACAGGCGCAAAAAAAGCTCATTTGACTAAAAATAATATATATATTTTTATTTACATTTATTAAAACTGTTCAGTGAAGTATTATCTCACGTCAGAAAGTGAAAGGTGTGCAGAATAGGTTGCGCACCAAAAACGTAACGAGGTCATTTGATCACTACATTTTACTCCTCAAATTTTTCTCATACCGGGCGCCTTATGTGAAAATCGGATCTTAAGGAGTAAACCCCAAAAAAAAAGATGTAGTTGGTACAGGCTATATAAAGCTCTTAGTTGTATTTTAAAGACATACACGATAGTGTCAGTCAAACAAAGTTGTTATTTATTTAATAGTTTTTTTTTTTAATTATTATGTAATTTATTTTCAGATGCTCGCAGTATGTTTGGTGACTGCTAAAAGAGTTGCTAGAGGTAAATAATTCATAATGCTTCGTAATCGGGTTTTTATAAATAATTAAGCATATTAAATGCTAAATTTCAGTAATTTTAATTCAAGCTTTTTTTTTATTAAGAAAACTATTAAACCCGATTAATAAGCGAAAAATGATATCACAAGTGGGATTCGAACCCACACCTATTGGGAATCCGTCCGAATCATGCTGCCACTTACACCACCTCCTCTCCTTAAAGACGCAAATATAACACGAAGCGAGATTTGAATGTCCTACAATAATTCACGGTGGTGTAAGTGGCAGCACGATTGGGACGGATTCCGAATAGGCGTGGGTTCGAATCCCACTTGTGACATCATTTCCGTTTCGTAATCGGGTTTTTATAAATAATTAAGCATATTAAATGCTAAATTTCAGTAATTTTAATTCAAGCTTTTTTTTTATTAAGAAAACTATTAAACCCGATTAATAAGCGAAAAATGATATCACAAGTGGGATTCGAACCCACACCTATTGGGAATCCGTCCGAATCATGCTGCCACTTACACCACCTCCTCTCCTTAAAGACGCAAATATAACACGAAGCGAGATTTGAATGTCCTACAATAATTCACGGTGGTGTAAGTGGCAGCACGATTGGGACGGATTCCGAATAGGCGTGGGTTCGAATCCCACTTGTGACATCATTTCCGTTTCGTAATCGGGTTTTTATAAATAATTAAGCATATTAAATGCTAAATTTCAGTAATTTGAAGAAAACTATTTAATTTTTTTAGTATGGTTTATCTTTGTAGATAGATTTATGATTATTTAAATATAAATATTCGGGTAACCGAGTCTAGTTCCGTATTCTCCTTTTAATATTTTATGAAAAAAACTTAGATATTACACAAAAAAAACGAGTGTTGACGGAGTAAAAATACAATTCACCACCCCCTATCTTACCCGTAGGTGATCGTAAGAGACGACTTTGGGACATAAAATGCATATAACATCTATGCAGGAGATAAAAAAATCGAAACAAAACCCTATACCAACACGTCTGACCAGCGTGGTATAGTAGGTCAATTTCCCTCTCATTACGAAGGAGACCCGAGCCCAACAGTGGGACATATTATATGGGCTGTGATTGTGTGACCAGAATTGCTTTTTTTAAAATATTATAAAGATTTTAGCCTGCCCATTGACACGTCAGCGTGCTAATTCTTAGTGTTATATTGATTATATCCATTCTTCTGCGGATTTTCGTATTACAGATTCTATCTTGCCAAAGAAATGTCGAATTTAGCCAGCTTTATAACATGCTGAGGGATTTTGAGCTTGCTTTTAAGGTCTACATTTAGGGACTACATTTCTGTGCCATAAGTTCATCACTGGTCACACAAACTGTTCATACAATTTTCTTGTAAAATGTAATTTTCTCAAACATGCTTGGCAATTTGAACAATATTTTGACAACCTTCTTCGAGATAAATTGATATTGCTGTACTGACCAAATAAATACCGGCCGGTGAAAAATGTATGAAAATCCTCGTGTTTTAAATTGGAACGATTTGTTACTCCAAAACATGGCAACCAAATAGGCAACTTATCAGAGTTTTATTTAAATTTCGAACTAGCTTGAAAAAAAAACCTGTTTGATAATTTAAAAAAATAACAAATGAACCCTTTTGCGTGTGAAAAATGTTGTCCGTTGTTCGTCATGTATACAGTTCTACTTAGTACTACATAGTAACAATTTCCGCGCATTATTTGAGAAAAGCACTATACAAGCCTTGGCCACAACTTTACACGTTCATCCATCAATGCCTCTTTTGCTGGCTGCTGCAGTAATGTACTATTTCCAACCGGTCTAATCAGCGTAGTATAGAAAATCAATCTCCTTCACCTGTTGAAAGAAGCAGGGCACAAGCGTAGTATCTATATAGATGGAACTTAAATAGAAGAACGAAGAAAATGGAAAAAATAGGTATGAAAGAGAGTATTGGTGTAAAGATGCGAAAGGGAATGCTCCGATGGTTCGGACATGTGGAAAAATGCCGAACGAAAGTCTGGTTAAGAAGATATACAATGCGAAAGTGGAAGGATGTAGGTACCGGGGGAGACCGAGACTCACCTGCCTAGACCAGATTGGTCACGTACTGAAAGAAGGTGGAGTCCAAGAGTCTCCGAAACCGGCGAGCGTGTATGAAAAGAATTATGAATGTTGAAGAAGCGAGAGAAGTATGCAAGGATAGAGTTCTCTGGCACTCTGTTCTCTCTGTCTACCATGCAAGGGATTTGGTGTGATGATACATATGTATGTATGTAACGAAGAAAGATGTTTAATTGTAAGTGAAATTCAATCATTTATTACCGTTTCAGATGCGGCTGATGGTGCGGCCGCACCAGCGGCAGCTCCAGATGCAACTTCTCTAGATGGTTCATCTACCACCGGGGCTCCAGCTCCGACAACAGCAGCTTCTTCTGATACTACAACTGCGGCTACTACACCAAGCGGTTCCTCTTAAAAATCAACCCAATAACCATTTTGTTTTTTTTTAACGTTAATAAAATTAGAAGCATTTGATATTGTATTTTTCTTCTCCCGGCTTATAATAAAATGCTGTGTGGTAGCGGCTACAAATACTACCAACCCTTACTTTGCTCGTGAATGTCGTAAAAGACGACTACGAGCCTTATAATAACCTGGGGGCAACTCCATCTGATGCCGTTAGGTTAACAATTACATTGCCAAGGAGGGTTGACGTCTGGCAGAGGGCCGGTCATAAAACTATTGCCAATAACTTTTACAACATGTACTATGAAACAAAAGTACATATTGTATCGAGCCCAAGTAATTGGGATAAGAGTAGGAGAATGATGATGGCTTTGTAATAAAATAGAATAATTTTCTTTTCGTACTAGCAATGAATTTGTATTAAAAATGTGGCGCTAAAAATAACTAACACTGTGAGCGTAGATATCATCTCATCATCTCAGCTCATATATGTCCCACTGTTGGGCTCGAGTCTCCTACATAATGGGAGGGAAATTAACCTACTATACCACGCTGGTCAGACGTGTTGGTATAGGGTTTTGTTTCGAGATTTCCTTTTCTCGTATCGATGTTTCGTCATGCGTTTTAAATCACTTAGTCGTCTTTTACGACCATCCACGGGTAAGATAGGAGGTGGTGAGTTGTAGTCTTACTCCGTCAACGCACGGAAAAAGGAGGGTATATATAAATCCCTGTAATAACGATGACTTGTTGGAAGTGAAATACTGTAGTCCTACCGTAACTATAAACGCTGTAAAGTGTTCGAAACACTAGGTAATTAAATATTAAATTCAACGCGATAGAATCCGTAAAAATAGTTCATTTAAATTTACTATTAACATCCTTATTATTGCACGCCTCATAAGCGAAGCGTTGAGGTCTTGCTCTACTCTCAATATATGAAAATGAAGTACTTTTCAAACCTAAAAATGATTGTATTTTTCTCACATTGTACTTATAGGATAATATTATCATACATATGTCACGAAAAAACATTCGTTTAAACGTATTTGATATTTTTAAAAAGCAATTATTTTGTTTAAAGTAAGAAAAAAGTTGATTAAAAAAAAATTCGAGGACGTCCGGATGTTACCGTAAGCATTTGGCATTCTCACGACCGTAAAAATGAATGTATCGAAGTTTTTCTAGCTTCATAATTCTTTGTCGTTTAATTGCAATTAATAAAAATCTGCTTAGCCATTAGTGTATGTAAACTTATGAAAATGGAAAATTGGGTTCGAATACATTTTTTGTTAGTCCATTCGGACAGGCTAAGGAAAGAAATCCCATACAGCTATGTTTAGCACTACGTCAAGAATGACACAAAATTTCAAAGGTATTTTTTTCTTTCATTTTGATTTATGGCATTGACTGAATAATAAATGATAAATAATATAAAAGTTATGAGGTGTGTACTTTTGGATGTTCCAAATTTTTTACTTTCATCCCAATCTAAAAATGGTCGGTATATATCTCGCCTTCCAAGTAGCAAGCCTTCTGTCAGCCGTCGTTTCTACATTCACGACTTTCACACCCATATCCATCCTCATTCTTACAATTCATCTCCTTTTGTGTCTCCCACAATTTTCAGTCCAAGATTTATATTTATACTCTCTGTCATGCCTTTTATCCCTCCTCATGACATATGCATAGCAAGATAATATTTTATTATCATCATCATCATTCTGCTCTTATCCCAAGTATCCAGAGTTAACACAATATATACTGTACTTACATCGTACATATTGTATATAGTTGTTGACAACAGTTGTTGTGTGTGGCCGTGTCTGTGTGACGTCACACACACACACTACTTGTCTATGTAATTGTTGATCAGACGACATCACGTGTAGTTGGTACAGACTCTATATAAATCTTTTAGTTGTCTTTTATGATATCCACGAGCAATGTAAGGGTTAATAGTATTCGTAGATGTGGTTTAGCCAAACTTCAAAACTCCAACGTTTCTAGATTCGACTAGACACTCCGGCCCGTATTGACGGAGTGGATGGAGCGGCGGCACGGGGTCCTCTCTTTCCGGCTGGTGCAGGTGTTGTCGGGGCATGGCTGCTTCGGCAAATACCTGCACATGGTCGTACGGAGGGAGTCGACTCCGTCCTGCCACCAGTGCGGCAGTGACGAGGACACGGCGCAACACACGCTGGAGGTCTGCGTGACCTGGGCCCGGCAACGCTGTGACCTCGTCGCTGTCATCGGTGCCGGCCTGACGCTGCCAGCTGTCATGAAAGCGATGGTCGACAGCGTCAAGAACTGGGACGCGGTCGCCGCCTTCTGCGAGGCTGTAATCTCGCAGAAGGAGGCGGCGGAACGAGTCCGGGAGGATTTCCTTGACTCAGGCCACCGCCAGCAGCCGGGGCAGCGCAGGCGCGAATATCTGCGCCTGATGCCGCCCTAACCGAGGCTTCGGGTGATCGGACCGCGGAATTGTCCGGTCACCCGACGTGAGGCCACCGCGTGAGGGCGTCGACACGAGAGGAACCCGCAAGGATAAACCGCCGGGCAGGCCACCGAAGACAAAGGCGACCACATCCATTGTCCGCCACGACAAAAAAAAAATTGCTTCGACTAGACAAACCTCAGATATGACAAGTCTTAGACAAAGATGAAATCGTATGTTTCAATTTTTAACTAATGTATTTGTACTTATTGGATAGAGAAACTTAGTATATGCGACTGTCTTAAGCAAGGCTCCTATATTTGCGTGCGTAGTGTAATAAACCTATCAAATTTATCAAAAGTTCCGACTGAATGACGGATTCCATCATCCTGCAATTTTTTTTTTCAGTATTAAATGAAAAGAATTATTCTAACTTTGACTAAAAGGACTCCAGCAAAAGGTATGTTGTAATTCATTTTGGTGTTTACCGAAATATATTCAAATGCGTAACCCTTTCGGGGGATTTTTAAAGATAGTCTTTTAGTTAATTTGAACATTTATTTAATCATATGTGTTGCGTAGTTATGAGTTGAGTGAGTGAGTGAGTTGAGAGTATGAGTGAGTGAGTTATGCGAGTAGTTATGAGAGAGTGTATGGAGGATGGGGGTACGGCAAAGGAAACAATGAAGATGAGACGCTGCTCCAAGTAACCTCATCATTTCACCTGACCATCGCAATCACGTGGTTCCAAAAAAACGAGGAACACCTTATCACCTATAAAAGTAGGAACCAATGCACGCAGATCGACTACTTTCTTATCAAGAGAATTAAATTGGTTTATGCAAGGGATTGTTATGTGCTGCCAGATGAGGCACTAGTATCCCAGCATTGTCTTTTAATAATGGCATATAAAAAAAACTCTCAATTAAGACTGAAAACCGACCCTTTACTAAGATAAGATGGAGTATGCTTGAAAGAAAAGAGTATCAAAGTAGATTTAAATAAAATGTGATAGATAAAATGTTTGAAATAAATGATATGAAGGGTAAGTCTGTGAATTAATGTTAGAATGGAATGGCTAGTTGTATTAGAAATACAGGTAAAGAAATACTAGGAGAAGTGAAAGTGAAAGGTATAATTGATAGCGATACATGGTGGTAGAATGAATATGTCCAAAAGATCTTAAAAGAAAAGAACAATGTATTTAAGGAATGGCAGAAAGAAAGTAATGAAAGGTTGAAGAAAGCAAAAAAGATTGAATACAAGGAATGTAAGAGAAAAACTAAATGGACGATCGCTATTGCGAGAGCCCATGCTGAAGACAAAATTTATAAGTCGTCAGATGGGCCTCGAGGACAAAAAACTCTGTTGCGCATATCTAAAGCTCGAGAAGAAAGAGCGAGAGATATAAGGCATGTCTGTTGTATAAAAGGTGAAGCAGGCAACGTTTTAATAAAAGAAGAGGATATAAATGAACGCTGTAAGAGATATTTTGAAAAGTTAATAATAAAGAACGAAGTTCATTAACTTTTTAAAATATCTCATCCCAAATCATTTTCAACATCTCAAGTTATTTCTGTACCGGTCCTGGTTGGGAATGCGATTCTCGAAGTTGTCGATAACTATGTTTACCTAGGAGAAAAAGTCCAATTAGGTAGATCCAATTTCGAGAAAGAGGTCAGCCGACGAATCCATCTCGGCTGGACGGCGTTCGGCAAACTTAGGAGGATCTTCTCGTCTAATATCCCGAAATGTCTGAAAACAAAGGTTTATAACCAGTGTGTGTTACCAGCGATGACTTACGGCAATGAAACGTGGTCTCTAAATGTCGGCCTCATAAAAAGGCTCAGTCAAAGCAAAAAAAAAGTGAAGCATGACATGTATATGTTCCCATCGTGAACAGACAGGGAGTGGAAAGTGGCTTTACTATAGTTTTGGTTAAGGTTGGCTCCATGATATTCCTAGTATCCTGAAGGAATAACTTCGCTGTATGAGTTATGGTGATTTAAAACATAAAAAATTGCTTAATTGTGTTCCAATGGAATAAGATTAATTTAAAAATGTATCACGTTGCACCCAAGGACATAAAACATAAAAACATTGTATGGTTTTTAACAAAATCTTATAATTCTTTTATATATGCAATTTGTTTAAATTTCACACTTTTGATATATAAGACGTGGATATTGAATGAAATAGTCACATTACAACTTTAGTTCAGAAGCAATAGACAACTTTGAACAAAATGAAGAACGTATTTGTATTCTCTATGGTATTGGTGAGTTATTTTGTCATTATTTTCTTATGTTTTCTTTTTATTGCTTATGGTGGAAAACAAGCAAGCAGCACACCTGATGGTAAGTGTTACTGCCGCCCATGGACCTTTGCCATACCAAGGGTATAACTCTAGACCAGTAGTGGGCAACCTTTTGGCAGGCAAGGGCCGCCAGGTGGAGAAATAAACTAAATGCGGGCCACACTAGTAATATTAACACTAGAATATACCGTATATGGTCGATCGCGGTTCGTTCATGCATTTATTTTGATATTTATGACTTGTTTACAAAACAATACTTACCGACGTTCGGGGGCCACATGCAGCCCGTGGGCCGCATGTTGCCCACATGCGCTCTAGACCATTGCCTACCAATACAAATCCCAAACCCAACCAATTGAGCTTCCAGCTCACTCGCTCAACGAACGAAGCGCAATAGCACATGGCCGTTATTCAAACGTCGATCTTCTGCTCAGTGTGGTACTACCCCGGACGGACCGGCCGGCGGCTGTAGACAGAGAACTATCAACAGCGTGATTCTACCACTAAAAGAATTTCTTTTCTTTTTCAATAACAAAGTAAATATTTATATTCTTTGGGACTATTTTACGATTCATCATCATCACAGCCCATAAATGTCCCACTGTTGGGCTCGGGCCTCCTACGTAATGGGAGGGAAATTAACCTACTACACCACGCTGGTCAGATGTGTTGGTATAGGGTTTTGTTTTGAGTTTTCCTTCTTTCGCATAGATGATTATATTCGTTTTATATCCCTTAGTCGTGTCGTACGATCACCCACGGGTAAGATATGGGGTGTTGAATAATATTCTTATTCCGTCACCACACAGAAACTTTTTACGATTACTTTTTACTATGTTGGGACTCTTTTACGACAACTGTAAAAGACAAAGCATGTGATGATATATTTTATTTTTAATTCGTTAACATTTTCTTCTTCAACTCATATACTTATTAATACAGGCAACATTCGAACACAATAACAGGATTTACTAGATAGGTTAGCATTAGGTTTAGTTTTAAGTTTTCCTTCTCTTGTGGTAATATTATCTATGTACATCTCAAAGTTCACTACTTGAGTTATCGGACCCTCCAACTACAGGGTGGAAGGGACTTTTTCGTCTTCTCACTTTATGAATACCGGCGTTCCTCAGGGATTGATCCTCTCGCCGTGTCTTTTTACGATATACACTAGTGATATTCTTGAACTTAAAGAAATATAAGCAATGCTTTAAGCTGACGATACTGCACCGTTTTGTTCTGGTAGGACCGTAATAAAAACCCTCTAGACAGTGGTTATCGTCCTAACTAGAGAGTTAATAAATCTCGAGAAGAGTCATGTGGTTATTTTTACTAGATGAACTGTGCGTTCAATTCATTTAGTATCTCGCCGGACAGTATTTCTACATGTAATTTATTCGACTAGTTTGTTTTTTTTTTTCATGAAAACGGAAAGCTAAATATTAGATAGACCAAACACTTTCGTCCTCCATATAAGGCAAGTTCACGTATTTGTTAAATGCGAAGTCAAAAATAATCTTTGAGTAACAAGTTCAGACTAAAAGTACCTGAATATGGTTTACAGCTTACACAAGTACTACAGAATTTTATGCGAAGGGTTACGGGAGCACCTGGTTCATTCGTAATATCAATGTTCTCATTGTACTGCCAACCATTCATCAATTTATAAAGCAGTGTTTCCAGAGCTTTGATTCTGTCATGACTCACGCCAACACAACCATGACTCACACCAACATAGTTTGGTGCAGTAAATTATCTCAAAAATATCCATTTTTAAATTATTTTTTTTAAGATTACTTGGAAATGTATGGACGTATTATAATGTTTTTGGTTTTGGATAAAATGTTATAATGAGCATAGTAGATATGCAAATGGTGAAAGTGTGACGCCTTGGGGTATGACAGTATTAACAATCATCATTTTTTATTATTGGACGATTCAAAACTCTGGATATGATATGATATGCTGAATGTTTTAGAGCTGGCACAAGAAGGCAGATTCCTCTGAAAGTTGCTAAGCTAGAGTCTGTCAAATGCCTGCCTGATATCTAGGTCATAGTACCCTTTTCACATTGTTTGAAGAACACAAAAACATCAAATTATTTACCATTGTTTTAAGTGCATTTGTTATTTTCAGATGCTTGCATTGTGCATGGTGTCCGCTAACAGAGTCCGTAGAGGTAAGTAATTGACAATAATTTTAGTAATATTTATAATATTTTGACTTTTACTATAGCAGACGACTTTGTAAATAGATAGATTCTTTTTTTTAAAGATAAAACCCGACGCTAAAGAAATAATCCTTGTATTGTGGGGGACTTTAGAAATATTCAATTTGACGGACACAAATTACATCCAGACTTAGAATAAGAATTTCTGGATCGCTCAAAGTATTGTCCTATATAGGAATTGAACCCACGCCATCTGTGAAGTTAATTTTCTTATCATTTACTTGCTCAATACTGAAGGTGAAGATGCAGATGAAGATGCAGGGCTAAATAACCAGTATTAATCTACGAATTACATTACACAAGTATCAGTGTTTTCTAAGAGTGATAAGGACAATTGTATGGTTCTAGTTTAGGCTACATGACCTGAATCCTTGCCAACGCAATTGTTAATTCATCATCATCATCACCTCAGCTCATATATGTCCCACTATTGGGCTCGAACCTCCTCTATAATGGGAGTGAAATTGATCTACTATACCACGCTGCTCAAACGTGTTGGTATAAGGCTTTATTTCGAGTTTTTCTTCTCTTATAATAGATTTTATATGCGTTTTATATCTTTTAATCGTCTCTTACGATCGCCCACGGGTAAGATAAAGGGTGGTAAATTGTATTCTTAATCCATCACCACAGAGAAATTGTTAATTACCGAAAAATAACTGTAATCTGTTCAAGACAGTGAAAGATCTTGTTGGGCTTTTACGACACATGGCTAGTACAAGCGATATTTAGTTTGGTAGCATTCGTGACCTTTCACACTATATCTCTTATCCATTTTTCTGTCTGGACTTAATCTGGCGTATGATCCTTCAACAACTAATTGGGTGGCTCATCGGCAACGATTTGGCCGCTTATATCTGCGTCTAGAATTAAAATGTAATTTCAAATATTAAAATGCAGCATGTTCTGATTTTCTTTTGTGTCTTTTAGAGATAAAAGCTATGCTACGGGCTTTATATACAGGGTGGAAGTGGACCGCTCCCGAAAACAAAGACAGGTGACTCTACTAGTCCTACTTGTAATGATAGACTAGAAAAAAAATCAATACGGATGAATAAAAAAATTTTTTTACGGCATTTTTTTAGTTTTCCACACTCCATCATATTAGGACAGTGCCGTGTAACGAAAATTCCATAGAAATACGTAACTTTACTCAGATGAGAAAAACCGCAATGTATTCAAAACCAAAACATGTGTTTCATTCTACAACGGCCGTGACCCATTATAATACCTACACGCCCGAAGTGACCGCAGGCACTTCGGGCGGTGGGCATGATACCTACAAACGACTAACGGGGCACGGGGTTATTGAACTCTCTCACATGTTTTTGAGTTTTGAATACAATGCGTTTTTTCTAATCAGGATAAAGTTGTGTATTTTTTATGGAATTGTCGTTACACGGCACTGTCCTAATATGATGGAATGTGAAAAACTAAAAATAGTTGGAAAAAAAATTTTTTTTCTACCGAATCAATTTTTTTTCTAGCTTATCATTACAAGTAGGACTAGTAGGGTTACCTGTCTTTGTTTTCGGGAGCGGTCCACTTTTACCCTGTATATTGAGATGATCACAAAAGAATAATTAAAATTAACTTTTCGCTAATAACATCCGTAACTCATTTTCAATGGTATTTTTAGTATTTATTACCATTTCAGAATTGCCGGGTTTTCCAGCTCCGGGAACTGCCGGAGGACCCGGAAAACCCGGATCTCCGGGTTCTCCGGGAACTCCGGGACTGCCGGGTTTTCCGAGAGCTCCGGGTTCTCCTTCTCTATCATCTACTACTACTACTACCGCAGCTCCCACAGCGACTTCCACAGCATCTTCAGTTAGTGCAACAACTACAGCTGCTAGTACATCTTCTACCACCGCTACCACCACGGCTACTACCAGCACCTCTTGAAAATCAACGCCGTAACTATTTTATTTTTTGTCAATAAAATTGGAAGCTTTTAATATTGTTTTATTCCTTTCTCTGCATTTAATATTTGTCATTTGATTATTATATATTATCTGATTCTGAGTGGATGAATTTGTATATCTTGGATGTGGATTTAGTCGAGATGGAAGGTACACCACTGATATAGAGCGAAGAGTGAATGCGGGAAATAGAGTGAACGGAGCGTTGGGGCAACTTCTCGGTAGCCACCACCTCAGCCAGAAGGCACGTGTAGCAATACATAACGCAGTGCTTGTCCCAACATTACTATATGGAAGCGAGAGTTGGGTATGCAGAAAAGAGCATACAAGCAAAAATAATGCCGTCGAAATGCGATCTCTACGGAAAATCTGTGGAGTTAGGCTGACCGACCGCTTTCGCAACGACGACGTAAGAGAGCGAGTAGGTATGAAAGAGAGTATTGGTGTAAAGATGCGAAAGGGAATGCTCCGATGGTTCGGACATGTGGAAAGAATGCCGAACGAACGTCTGGTTAAGAAGATATACAATGCGAAAGTGGAAGGATGTAGGTACCGGGGGAGACCGAGACTCACTTACCTAGACCAGAGTGGTCACGTACTGAAGAAAGGTGGAGTCAAGAGTCTCCGAAACCGGCGAGCGTGTATGAAGAGAGTTATGAATATTGAGGAAGCGAGTGAAGTATGCAAGGATAGAGTTCTCTGGCACTCTGTCCTCTCTGCCTACCCTGCAAGGGATATGGCATAATGATATGTATGTATGTATGTTTTTTTTTTTATTTTAGATGTAATTTGCGTGCATTAAATTATATGTTTGTAAAGTTCTCCGCAACATAAAGATTAGTTCTATACTAACAGTCTTAAAAAAAAATACCAATATTGAATAGCATTTTCATCATCTTGCTTCCCACTAGTGAGTTTTAGCGGGGCAAACACGGTCAGAAATGATGGAACATTGGCTGTATACCGTACAAACTAATTTTTTTAACCTATGGCAAATTGGCGAAATATTACTTGACGTTTCTCATTTTCCTTTCCTCACTTCTGTACTTACCCCTCGTTGCCAAGATTACAAATGGCGTCATTGTCGCTACGTATATCATGTATTAATCTGTAATTAAGACGTTGCTTGAAATCTGCAAGCGTCTTTTAACAAGTGTGTGTTGTTATTTAGATTCGTGAAAAGATTTTAATTGTCTTTGTGCTTCACAGACAAACTGAATAGTGACTCTCCATATCTATCTTTGTGCGAAAGGACTTTTGATAGGATTACAGTGTAAATATTTACGATAGGAAGTTTTATTTAGTGTAATTTTATGAAAGGACATTGAAACCTAAATGCAAATGTAACAATTATAATTTTTAAAGCGTTGGCATATAGCTATGATGTAGATTGAAGCAGCTGGTAAACGTGATTCTAAAATTGTACTATATGTATGTAAATACGAAATAGAAAACAGTAATGATTATATGAATAATAACATACATACATACTATCACGTCATGTCCCTTGCAGGGTAGGCAGAGAGAACAGAGTGCCAAAGAACTCTATCCTTGCATACTTCATTCGCTTCCTCAACATTCATAATTCTCTTCATACACGCTCGCCGGTTTCGGGGACTCTTGACTCCACCTTCCTTCAGTACATGACCGATCTGGTCTAGGTAGGTTAGCCTCGGTCTCTCGCGGTACCTACATCCCTCCACTTTCGCATTGTATATCTTCTTGAATAATAACTTATAATTATTTTGACGTATCTGTATATTTTACTACTATGCGTAATGAATAATGTTAATGTACTACCATAAATAAATGTTGAAACGTATGAATTCTTTTATTTTCCTAGGCGAACGCAAGAAACGAAAAAACATGTGTATACGCGCGAGTGTGTGTGTGTGTGTGTGTGTGTGTGTGTTATAGGACAGGAACTGTCATGTTCTAATTTGCTCCCGGTTGAAAATTTTGTTCTCGAACTGTCCGTCTATATTACTACTTATGCTAGGACCGCATCTGCGTGTATCGTCACGAAGCTTCGTGAAACGACACGATATACGCAGATGTGACCAGTCATTACTGGCTATCGTCGAGAACATTCGGGCTTCGTGTGCGTTATCGCTTAGGTGGCGATAAGTTAAAGGGTTTTAGCGCGCTAATATATCTCGCTCTGTGGTCAGACTAGCGTTTTTCATTTCGGCGGAAATTTTCAATGTGTTTAGACACGTTCGAGGATCTCCAGTTAATCAATAAATATGGAGTGGAGTGATGAAATGGTGTTAGAATTTATACACCACTATGAAGCGGAACCCATGAAGGAATCCAAAAAAAACATGTAATTATTAGCATAATACAGCTGTAATAGTAAAGCAATTCGTCATCCATAGTTAAACGCATGAAAATGATTTCAGCCATCTTTAATTATTGCACGATACTTCGTGTAAAATACTGAAGTCGCTAATGTGACCACAGTTTTATCGCGATAACTTTCTAGTGTACAAAACGTACGAAGCTTCGCCACAAATTAACACGGGACGATACACGCAGGTGCAGCCCCAGCGTTAGTCTGTAGGGGCAAAAAAGTATGGAGGGTAAAACCTAAGGAGAGCCATCTTGTATGGGGGATTAGTCCAAAAAGTGTCCACTTGTAAACAGCAAATTATTGTTCGAACACTCACCGAAACAGCGCTAGTGTAGCAAGTGGAAATGATATGAATGTAGCAGTAATAAGCAGAGTGAAGTGTGCTGAGTTACGTAGTCAGCTGTGATTTGATAAATAATAACCTATGAACCTATGAAATTTGTGGCGCTCTTTTTAAAATTCTTCCACTTGCCACTATAGCGCCACCTTAATTTGCTCCCGTTCAATGGACACTTCTTAATACACTGAGATGGTACTCCTTAGTTTTTACCATCCATACAAAAAAGGTAGTTTTGTACAGAGTATATAATTGAATAGACCACAGTGTAGGGTATTGTTTTTTTGAAGTTTATGGTTTGGTAACTAAGACCTTTAAGCCGAATCTTGGTTTATAAATTAACTTCATATAAAGTTTTATATATCTTTGTGTCAAAATAAATCTGGAACTTTGACGGGCATCTAAAAACGTCATATGGTGCTCTTATATTACATTCGATATCTTAGTGTTTTAATGTGATATATTAGACAATTTTGATGGCATTTTATGTAATATGACGCGGCGAAACTGCTGGGATGTAGTGAATATCATATAAAAGTGCTTTACAACGTTTTCTTTTCCATCAAAATTCCCACAAGATACCATTAACAGTGTGTCCATATCACGTGTAGAATGTCGATAGTGAGAGTGGTAGCGACAATGAATACACGCTGTACTTTTAAATTTATATTGCACCTTATAATAATTACGACACGGAATCGAATACGACTAAGAATGACCCAAGATATTCTAACCGGCGGTATTTATACATACCGTGGCGTGACCTAGTACTAAATTCACAAACTTAATGGATAATATGAAATATTAAATATCTTAATTATTCTAATAATTATTTACATCCAAATATTATACAGGACACATAATCCTGTATAATAATCATTATAAATCCCTAAACATTAAGTTGTACGCCGGAAGTTGACACGCGGAAGTGCCAGTGTGATGAAATCATAAATCAGTAAAATAAGAATCTAATAGCTTAATCATTATACATAGTAAAACAAAACGATTTTAGGATTGATTAATCGACATAGTGTAGGAAAGTACAGAGGTCTATATTAAAACGCAATATTTAGTAGTCGCGCCGGAAGCTGACAAGCGGATGGCGCCCATGGTATTAAAATTATACCATCCAATTACGAAATGAAAAATGATATCGCAAGCGGGATTCGAACCCGCGCCTATTGGGATTCCGGCCCAATCGTGCTGCCACTACACCACCGCGACTAATTGTAGGACATGCAAATTTCACTTCGTATTTATATTTACGTCTTAAGGTGACGGTATGCTATCTACCCGACAATGTTTACACATTGTATAGGCTTAATACTTCAAACTTTACAGTTAGAATTGTATTAAACGATGACACAACCTTGTTATTTGAATTACTGAAATTTAGCATTTAATATGCTTAATTATTATAAAATCCGATTACGAAATGAAAAATGATATCGCAAGCGGGATTCGAACCCGCGTAATGGCGCGTGTAGTGGCAGCACGATTGGGCCGGAATTAGTCATGTGCTAATCATGTCCTGGAGCGGATCGCACATGGAACGATTCCTTTTTCTGTCGGAACTATATCCAGGAAACATGTTCGCGGACCTATCTAGTTCCGCTGACCGATAGTACACGAGTCCTATCCTATCGGTTCTAATGACATGATTATGCAATCCAATCCAACGTAACATGTGCGGACATAATTTTAATCGACTCCAGCCATTCAAGATCCATATTTCTTAGTTTATTACTCCTTCAAATTTAATATTTTGAAGGAGCTATAAACTACGAAATACAAGTTATTTTTAGGTACCGTTTATTTGTCAGTAATTGTCGGCATATCAGTTGATTTACCCTCATACTTGACATGACAGGGTTAGGACTGACAACCAAGATATATATAGACGACGACGATATATAGAAGAATATTTAGGCGCATGCATGACGCACACTTTATTACTCGGTCGTCGGAACGATTCGGTCGTCGGAACGACTCGGTCGTCGGAACGACTCGGTCGTCGGAACGACTCGGACATGGAACTATCTCAGCCGTGTGGTTGGATTGGAACTAGATCGTTCCGGCAAAAGACATAGTTCTCGGAACTATTACGCGCCGGAACTACTCATCTCTAGCCGGAATCCCAATAGGCGCGGGTTCGAATCCCGCTTGCGATATCATTTTTCATTTCGTAATCGGATTTTATAATAATTAAGCATATTAAATGCTAAATTTCAGTAATTTAAAAATTATACCAGTTTACAGAGATATGAATCAACTATTTACTTGATTATAAATTACTAATAATTAACATTATATAATACGAGTAACAATTAGGATGTGTATATGTGAGGCCGGAAGTGTACTCGATAACACACTGTTGATGGTGACGGTTTGACTTACTGACGGACAATCACTAACATGAAGAGACTAAGGACGTGAAGATAATTATGACAACAATGGCTCGTATAAGTAACTGATTACCAATCCTTACTAATATTATAAATACGAAAGTAACTCTGTCTGTCTGTCGCTCTTTCACGCCAAAACTACTGAACCGATCTAAATGAAATTTGGTACGCAGATAGTCTAGAGCCTGATAAAGAACATAGGCTACTTTTTAATGCAAAAACGTTTTGTAGGGTTGTAAAAGAGGACGAAAAGTTGTTAGAATGTATCGTCATTTTTAAAGCTAGAAGCTTGAAACTTATTTTTAGGCTATTGATTAGATATAAATAAATATGACATCTGTCTGTCTGTCTGTCTGTCTGTCGCTCTTTCACGCCAAAACTACTGAACCTATCTAAATGTTTGCTACACAGATAGTCTAGAGACCAATAAAGGACATAGGCTACTTTTTATTGATTAGATATAAATAAATATGACATTAAAATTTCGTAAATAAAATTACCCTTAAATAAATAAAATAAAAATAAGAAATGAAAATCTTTAGGAAAGTAACCTTTTACGCGGGCGAAGCTGCGGGCAGAAGCTAGTACATAATAAGAAGTAGAAAAAGAAGATAAATCGACTCGGAGACGAGTGATTCTAAAACAAATGGGACTTTAAGCAAAATTATTGGATAGCAAAAATATTTTCAATAAGTATCAAAAACATATAAGGATTTTTTTTATCTATAAATAATAAGTTAGTTTAGAGAAGGACAACTCGAAACAAAACCCTATACCAACACGTCTGACCAGCGTGGTATAGTAGGTTAATGTCCCACCCATTACGGAGGAGGCCCGAGCCCAATAGTGAGACATATGTATATGCGCTGTGATGATGATGATGATGAATATCTTAGTTTATGAACGATGTAAAATGTTAGAGACGTCGAAGAAATTAAAAATCAAATACAAACGAAATGGAATCTGTTAAAAATAGTTTTATTTCATACTAGCTTCTGCCCGCGGCTTCGCCCGCGTAAAAGGTTACTTTCCTAAAGCTTTTCATCCCCATTTTTATTTTACCCCTTAATGGTAAATTTTTACAACATGTTAATGTCATATTTAGTTATATCTAATCAATAGCCTAAAAATAAGTTTCAAGTTTCTAGCTTTAAAAATGACGATACTTCCTTACAACTTTTCATCCCCTTTTACAATCCGTTTTTTGCATTAAAAGTAGCCAATGTCCTTTATTAAGCTCTAGACTCTATCTGTGTGCCAAATTTAATTTAGATCGGTTCGGCAGTGTTGTCGTGAAAGAGCGGCAGACAGACAGAGTTGTAATTGATTGAATTAGGCGATACATGGCGGAAATCCATTATTATTATAAAATGGAGGAGAGAAAGGAAGACCCACCACTTTTCCACGGTTAATCAATATACCGTACACCTCAAGAGAGGAAGGAATACGGGATGGGATCAAAGTGGAATAAGATGTAAGGAAATCTTACTCTTAGAAATTCTGCGGAAAATTGCAAGTTGAAGTTCTGTAGGCGGTGCTCATCACAGGAGTAAGATTTCCTTATATCCTATTCCACTTTGATCCCATCCCGAATTACTTCCTTTCTTGAGGTGTACGGTATATTGATTAACCGTGGGAAAGTGGTGGGTCTTGCTTCCTCTTCTCCATTTTATAAAGACAGAGTTACTTTCGCATTTATAATATTAGTAAGGATTATAGACGAATTATTTGGTTCTCCTATTCCATCTTTAATATGTCATCACAGCAATCCGTCGTAGTAAATAATTTTAAATGAATGACAAAAAATACAGCCAAACGCCTTGTCTAATGGATTAGCATTCTGTTTAAGTGTGACGCCTTATACAATATTAACAAAAACATTTATATTATCTGTGATTTCAAATTGATATCATCATCATTATCACAGCCCATAAACGTCCCACTATTGAGCTCGGGCCTCCTCTGTAATTGGAAGGAAATTAACCTACTATACCACGCTGGTCAGACGTGTTGGTATAGGGTTTTGTTTAGAGTTTTCCTTCTCTCGCATAGATGTTATATGCGTTTTATATCCCTTAGTCGTCTCGTACGATCACCCACGGGTAAGATATGGGGTGGTGAATAGTATTCTTACTCCGTCACGACATGGAAAAGATATCATCATCATCTTGCTCTTATCACAATTACTTGAGGTCAATGCAATATGTCATATTCTTCCTATACGATTGTATCAGACGTCATCTCTGCAGTCGCTCCCTGTCTATCCATGTCATGTCTGACGCAGTCTATTCATCTTTTCTTTGTTCTTCCTTTACCGCTAGAGCCTTCAACATTCTTATCTAAAACTTGTCTCACAACATTACTTTCATTCCGCCTCATCACATGTGAATTCAAATTGATAATATCTTAAAAACTAAATTTAATAAATGTTTAAGTCAACGGATACTTAATAATTAAAAATTTACATACATACATATCATCACGCCATGTCCCTTGCAGGGTAGGCAGAGGGAACATAGTGCCAGAGAACTCTATCCTTGCATACTTCACTCGCTTCCACAACATTCATAATTCTCTTCATACACGCTCGCCGGTTTCGGAGACTCATGACTCCACCTTCATTCAGTAAAAATAAAAATTAAAAAATTAATTAATTGAAATTGAAATTTAGAATCATTTAGTATGCATTACCTGCTGTAGTGGATACGAATTCTACCAACGCTTATTAATATAAGCGTTGGTAGAATTCGTATCCTATCGTAAAAGACGAATAAGAACTTAATATATAGTCTGTACCAACTACATCTGATGTCTTCTTCTTCTTATGTATTGGCAATCAGCTACTTATACGAGCTATTGGTGCCAGTGTCGAGTTATGAATACCTTCACGTTTTTAGTCTTTCAGGTTAGTCATTGTCTAAGTCAAATTGTCGCCATTCACAGTGCTATGGACACCCTGTTAATGGTATATTGTGGGCATTTTGATGAAAAACGAAAACGTTAGCACTTTTATATGATATTCACTACATCCCAGTAGTTCTGCCGCATCACATTACATAAAATGCCATCAAAATTATCTAATATAACACGTTAAAACACTAAGATATCGAATATAATACAAGAGCACCACATGACGTTTCCAAATACGACATCAGACTACACCTGATGTCGTCTGATCAACAATTACATTGACAAGTAGTGTGTGCGTGTGACGTCACACAGACACGGCCACACACAACAACCGTTGTCAACAACTATATACAACATGTACAATGTAAGTACAGTATATATTGTGGGACGAACATATGTAATTGACATAGGAGCTGGATAACGATGTATAAACTCCAAGAAGAACACATATGTTACAAATTTTAACATTTTGTCTTCATTTAATCCAATAAAGATCCACGAGATAGGAAAGCAATCGTCACTGAGAAGATTCAGCAAGATACTCGACGAGATAGCGTTTTACTTTCATTTTATTTTTACTTTTTAGGGTTCCGTACCCAAAGGGTAAAAACAGGACCCTATTACTGAGACTTCGCTGACCGTCCGTCCGTCTGTCACCAGCCTGTATCTCAAGAACGGTGATAGCTAGACAGTTGAAATTTTACACAGATGATGTATTTCTATTGCCGCTATAACAACAAATACTAAAAATAAAATAAATATTTAAGGGGGGCTCCCATACAACAAACTTGATTTTTAGTTACATCACATATTTTTTTTTAGTTTCACGGAACCCTTCATGTGCAAGTACAACTCGCACTTGGCCGATTTTTTTTTTATAAAAGTATGTATACCACACATGTTAGAAAATATTAGCTCAAGTTTAATATATTTAGAAGTACTATATATTCAGCATCATCTCAGCTCTTATATGTCCCACTTAGTGTTGCCCAAATACAAGACCAAGACTCGCTGCAAGAGTCTCGCAATGCCCCTTAGACAGCATTTTACGATTGCTTTGGCAAAGAAACGATTGTCGACATTTTGTATTCTTAATACCAGTACACGGGGAAATAATTTGATGTTATTTTAAACAGTCTCATGATAGATAGGTGTGATTATAGCCCCACTCCCGTTAAGTGGTATGTACCTAATTACACAGGCCTGCAAATAATGGGGTCATATCAGTTATTGAAAAGTGAAAGGTCATTTCCGAAGTGATTTTTTTAGTAGAATCGGAATCCGGGGTCAGTATTGGCCTATCACGTCAGGATTTTGAGATATTTGAGGTTATGTACCCAAAAAATTTTTTTTTTTTGCTACTTTTGAGGTTATGTAGAGAAGACACAGATTTTTTTTCGGATTTTTCTTTAGTCGTATCATATAGTATTACTCTTCTTCTTCAATTAGAGAGTCGCAGAGTTCAATTACGATTTTTCTTCACGAAGTTACGGCAACTTCAAATTACAAGATTTGCTCCATTAATGTCATGCACATTTGCATTAGAAACTTTGAGACAGACGTTTTCTACTGGTTATTTTCTTTTGAAAAATTATATTGCGGGGTGTTCGAGGTTACCAATTACGAATTTGGAGGCGAAATATTAAAATTTTGTTTCAATATTGTCAATGTTTTTTGGAAATTTTTAAACGTAGGTAATTGGTAACTTCGAACACCCCCGAATCATTTTTTTTTAATACATCTCCCTGCATTAAGGAAATAATCCTTGTATTGTGGGGGACTTTACAAACATGCAATTAACGCAAACAAATTACACCCAGACTCGAAACATTTTCGGATTTTTCATTTCTATCAAAACAAGTGACTTTGTGTTATTCTAACAGCGAGAGGTTGCAAGACTTGCGAGACTCACAAGAGTCTTGCATTTGGAAAACTCTAGTCCCACTACTGGGCTCGAGTCTCCTCCTTGATGGGAGGGAAATTGGTCCACTATAGATGGTTAGTTTTTAGCATTTTAATTTGATTATACTTTCTCTTGCATACATGTAATATGCTTATTATATTGTTTAGAATTATTTTGTTAAGTTCTTCCGTATCCGTGGTGCCGTACTGCTGCGCTTATCGTAGCCGTACACCTCTTTAATTATTGGCTGAATAGCATTTTGTTTTACTGTCTCTCGCTTTGCCTAGGAAGGAAGTGGAATCACTCTTTCCAACTCCTCCTCTTTAACCTTTTCTAATTAAATTTGTTGCAGGTCCCAAGACAATTAAAATCATATCCCGGGTCTACCTGAGGGTCAAACCTCGATGTCTTTTATGGAGACCATTGTGGATCCTGGCTTACAGGAGTTACAATGGTGAGAATGTGTGGTGGGATTAGTCCCATTAAAAAAAATATTGTTTAGTCTTCTTTTACGATCACCCAAGGATAAGATAGAGAGTACTGAAATATATTTTTACATTGTCATTCTTCCCATGTGGTGACGTAGTAAGAATACAATTCACCATCCCCTATCTTATTCGTGGGTGATCATAAGAGACGATTAAGGGATATAAAATGCATATAACATCTATACAAGAGATAGAAAACTCAAAACAAAACCCTATACCAACACGTCTGACCAGCGCAGTATAATAGGTCAATTTCTCTCCGATTACGAATGAGACTTGAGCCCAACAGTGGGACATATATGAGCTGAGATGATGATTGTCATGTCTGATACGGTAATGTAACTCTATACCAAAACGTCTGATCAGCGTCGTATAGAAGTACAATTTCCTTTCTATTGTGGAGGAAAGCTTGAGCTCAGCAGTGGGACATATACAAGAGGGAGATGCCAATGCAACAATAAATGAAAACACCGGCAATACTAGTGTATATGAGTATTTTGAAACTATCTAAAAAGTCCTAGCATGTAAATTTAAAAAAAAATATTTGCAAACAAACTTTTTATCATAAATATTGAAACAAAATAGAACACCGTATATATATATTAGTTCACTGACCTGTAATCCGACCGAGTAGATCCTTTCATTACGCCGCATGCATTAGGTACTTTTAATTATCTTATTTAAATCTGATGACACAGTTTATATGGATCTTATTGGTCAGGAATAAGGTATAATATGTATTAATTTGTATTGCGTTTGGCGAAGACTTGAAGTGGTAAACGGGCGATATGTAGGTACCTACCTACCTACCTTCATATTGGTTTATACCGACGCGCGCGGGAGGTTTTTGATCTCTTAGTGATAGCTTAATAATTTTAATTTTTAATACAGAGTGTGGAAAATGTTAATAATATAAAGTAATGTGCTGTGGCTAAACTATACGACATATTGTATTCAAAGTTTGTATACAGGATGAGTAAGTCATCAGATACACTGAATTAAAATTATTGTCGTATTGTCGTGTCCACCTTGTGTAGCAAAGATACTATTGCAAAAGATTATGGCTGATTCCAAGAGCGGCTCTCGTTCAAGAGTTTTCTATTAGAGCTGTCATCATTTACATATAATGCATGTATCTATTGAATTCCTCTGAATTACTGAAATGTTTAGCATTTAATATGCTTGATTATTTATAAAAACCCGATTACGAGCGAAAAATGATGTCATAAGTGGGATTCGAATTAATAAAATTCTAACTGCAAAGTTTGAAGTGTATAGCCCATACAATGTGTAAACATTGTTGGGTAGATGGCGCACGTCTCCTTAGAGACGTAAATATAATAGACGACACGAGAAACGCTACACGAAAGAGAGAGAGAGAGAGAGAGAGAAAGGGAATACATGCTATTTGTTGATATATGTCAACGAGATTTAAAAATTAGTTTGCCAGAGTTTCACTTCTGATATGTGTACTTTGTACGCATAATTTTTTTTTATAATTAAACCACGGGAAAATGAAATAGTCTCTAATAAATTAATTCATTCATCTTTTTTTACAAGACTAAACTAAATATTCTATAGAAAACATTAAGTAAAGGCCATCAATTATCTTAACACTAGCTGTGCCCACGACTTCGTCCGCGTGGAATACTGACTTTGGGGTATTGTAACCTTCACGATTTGGGTTGATAGTCAATTTAAAAGAAATAAATAATGAATTTTAGAACAAATTTGGTTAGAACAAAAATGGTTATTTATTATTTATTATCCGTGTGGTGACGGAGTAAGAATACAATTCACCACCACATTCAACCACTATCTTACCCGTGAGTGATCGTAAGGAACGAGACTAAGGGATATAAAACGCATATAACATCTATGCAATAGAAGGAAAATGTCGAAAGACATATGGTCTTTCCAGCGTTTTTACCAACACGTCTGACCAGCGTGGTATAGTAGGTCAATTTTCCTCTCATTATGGAGGAGGCTCGAGCCCAACAGTGGGACATATATATGAGCTGAAATGAATGAATGAACAATAAATGGTTATAGTGAGCCGACCATTACATATAGACATATGGTGTCACTGATTTTTTTTTAGTACTTTTAATGAGAAACAATTCTGTCATACATAATTTTTGCGATACTTTTACCGTTTACGCAGCGCACGCAGAGGAAGCTCGAAAAAAAAAAGCAAAATAAAATCCCCGATTTTGAAACATTATTCATTGTTGATTTGCTCCTATTGATTTTAGTGTGATGATATGCCTTTCTCAATAATGATGATATGCCTTTCTCAATAAATGGGCTATCCGAAACTAAAAGAATTTTTCAAATCGGACCAGTAGTTACTGAGAATGCGCTAAGCATTCAAGCAAACAAAATCTTCAGCTTTATAATATTAGTAAAAATGTCCTTCTTACATACATACATACATATCATCACGCCATATCCCTTGCAGGGTAGGCAGAGAGAACAGAGTGCCAGAGAACTCTATCTCTGCATACTTCACTCGCTTCCTCAACATTCATAATTCTCTTCATACACGCTCGCCGGTTTCGGAGACTCTTGACTCCACCTTCCTTCAGTACATGACCGATCTGGTCTAGGTAGGTTAGTCTCGGTCTCCCTCTCCATCGTCATGTCCTTCTTATTTTGTATTCTTCTTCGTATTGTACTTCTTTACTAACTCGGCCATGGATTGCATCTTTCATACCATTTTACTTTTTTACAGCTTCAACAAAAGGTTCTCAAAAAAATATAACTTAGACAAAATCATTTATTATAATGTAGCATGTAAAACCATATTCTTTTGTCATGCAAATAGCCACTGTAAGATTGAGCGCGAATGCGCGAAACGATAACGATCGGCCATTTGCACGGATCAGAGCGCCAATTGATTCATATACCAACGAGTTAAGAAAATTCAGGCGTTTTGATGAATACAAAAAAGTGTATTTTTCATCTTGGAACGTAATATTACCGAACAATTAAACGAAATTGATTGGTCATTGTCCAGACTTTCCGTGTGGTGACGGAGTAAGAATACAATTCATCACCAGCTATCTTACCAGTGGATGATTGTAAGACACGACTACGGGATAAAATATGCATATAACAAGAGAGCAAGAGAAGGAAAGCTCGAAATAAAACCTACACCTGTGACCAGCATGATGTAGTAGGTCAATTTCCCTCTTTGCGTGGAGGAGGCTTGAGCCCAGCAGTGGTATACATATATGAGCTGAGTTAATGATGATGTTGTCCAAACTTTTATATCAAGCGTATGACAGATTTGAATCTGCATTTTTTTTAGAAGATTACACCAGCTAATGAAATTTTCCTTGTATTGCGGTGGACTTTACAAACATGCAATTAACGCAGACAAATTACATCACAGACTCAATAATAACAGCTTGGATCGCACAAAGTACTGTCCTACCTAGAAATTGAAACCAGGGCACTGGAACGAAAGATCGGTTTCTCACCACTACGCCATCTGTACAGTCAAATTAGACTGAAATATGTGATGCCATCAGAAGCGACTCTAGCACATGTAGCGCCCGGGAGCAATCAATAACCTGGCGCCCTCTTATATCAGAATGCGTGAACAAAATGGAATAGGTTGATACTAACAAGACGTTCGACTAAACTACGAACCTCGCTGGAACGCGTTGTTGCATGCTTACTTTTGTTGTTTTGACAGGAAACCAAGTAAACGCGATCGGATTGGATTATGAAGTTACATTGAACATGGCGACAAAGCAACCTAACCAAACTTATCAAATAATGCACCCACTACGTTTATAAATGGTTAGGCACTCGCTGCGTAACGTGTTCCAGCTCCGTGCGCAGGGTTACAGTGGAGGTTCTAACACCCGGCGCCCGGGTGCACCACACCCTTTGCACTATATGTAAGGCCGGCCTTGGATGCCATCATTAGAGGCAAAGGCACAACCGCTTAGATTAAAAAGAAAGAATGGAACGCCAACTAAAGCATTAATTATTGAATAAATGCTTTGTTTTTCTTTTGATTAGGTACCTCTATATCTAATATATGTTTCTATTTTATAATCATCATCGTCATTTCAGCCCATATATGTCCCACTGTTGGGCTCGGGCCTCCTCCGTAATGAGAGGGAAATTGACCTACTATACCGCGCTGGTCAGACGTGTTGGTATAGGGTTTTGTTTCGAGATTTCTTTCTCTTGCAATAGATGTTATATGCGTTTTATATCCCTTAGTCGTCTCGTACGATCATCCACGGGTAAGATAGGGGGTGGTGAATTGTATTCATACTCCGTCACCACACGGAAAATCTTTAAGTAAAATTATAGTATTTTAATACACAAATTGATTTCAAATTACTAAAATTTAGCATTTAATACGCTTTAATATTTATAAAAACCTTATTACGAAGTGAAAGTAGTATAAATAATTAAGCATATTAAATGCAAAATTTTAGTAATTTGAACAACAAGGTTGTGTCATCGTTTATTACAATTCTAACTGCAAAGTTTGTATTAAGCCTTTTTTTTTTTTTTTTTTTTTTGGTGGACTATGGATTAGTCTCGCCCCGCCAAATCGGTCCGGGGTGACGGAGAAGGCGGCGCGTGACCCCATAGACCCACCGTAAAAACTCCTCTCTCTTCGCCGTGCGAGCGGGTCACCGTGACCCGATTTTTAACTTCGGTGGCCCGCCCGGCGGTTCACCCTCGCGGGTTCCTCTCGTCGACGCCCCGACAGATTTCGCCGTCTGGGCGTCGCCCTCACGCGGTGGCCTCACGTCGGGTGACCGGACAATTCCCCGGTCCGATCACCCGAAGCCTCGGTTAGGGCGGCATCAGGCGCAGGTATTCGCGCCTGCGCCACCCCGGCCGCTGGCGGCGGCCTGGGGCGCGGGAATCCTCCCTTGCCCGTTCCGCCGCTTCCTTCTGCGAGATGACAGCCTCGCAGAAGGCGGCGACCGCGTCCCAGTTCCTGATGCTGTCGACCATCGCCCTCGCGACGGCCGGCAGCGTCAGGTCGGCACCGATGACAGCGACGAGGTCACGGCGCTGCCGCTCCCATCCCGGACACACCTCCAGCGTGTGTTGCGCCGTGTCCTCGTCACTCCTGCAGTGGTGGCAGGCCGGAGTCCACTCCCTATACACGACCCTGTGCAGGTACAACCCGAAACACCCGTGCCCCGTCAATACCTGCACCAGCCGAAAGGTGGGGACTCCGTGCCGCCGCTCCATCCACTCTATCAATACGGGCCGGAGGGCCTCAACGGTTTCCACACCGTGCCTAGGCCTCTCTAGCCGCGTAGCCCAACGGGCGATGACGTCTCGGCGGGCATCCACGCGCCAGGTGGCTATCTCGCTCAACGATGGGGAGCCACCTTCCTCGCGCGCTGTGATAACCCGCCGGTAGAGGTCGGAGAGCATCTCCGCCTCTAGGTCCCACGGGGATGTCCCGGCCAACAGGCACGCCGCCTCTGTCGACACCGTGCGGTACCCGCGAATGGCTCTGACCGCCATGGCTCTCTGTGGCCTCCACAGAACCGCCCTGAGCTGGGCGTTCAGAGCCCTCGCCCACACGTGTGCGCCGTACATGGCCATCGAGCGGATGACCCCCGCATACAGCCGTCGGCCCTCGAAACTGGGTCCGCCCACGTTCGGCATGAGTCGAGAAAGGGTGGACGCCGCGCCGACAAGCCGGGGAGCAATCTGTCGGAAATGCTCCCGGAACCACCATCGCCCGTCGAGCACCAGACCCAAGTACCTCATATGGGCCTGGATGCTGATGTGGATGGAGTTTACCACTATCGAGGCGCCGATGGGTAGCCTCACACGGGGCCCATGGAAAAGTAGAAGTTTGTATTAAGCCTATACAATGTGTAAACATTATCGGGTAGATGGCGCACGTCTCCTTAAAGACGTTAATACAACACGAGACGAGATTTGAATGTCCTACAACAGTTCACGGTGGTGTAAATGGCAGCACGATTGGAACGGATTTCCGATAGGTGTGGATTCGAATCCCACTTGTGACATCCTTTTTTGCTTCGTAATCGGGTTTTTACAAATTGATTTCTCAAAAGTTCTTGATTTTTGTCTGCCATCAATAGTTTTTAGATATATTAATGACCACAATTTACTATTTGATTGAAAATTTTAGCAAATTTTTAAACATTACCTAATGTGGTTACATGTAAAAGTTACTGAGCAAAGAGTAAAGTTACATCAACTGAAAAAAGAGTGGCAACTCGATGGCAAAATATGCATGTAAGGAAAGTGCTGCTACCTAGAGTTTAGGTAATGAACTAAAGTTGAAGTTATCTAAATCTTATCCTAATAAATATAAATTACGCGTCACGTTGTTTGGCCGCGATGGACTCCTAAAGTACTAAACCGATTTTAATCAAATTTGCACAGCATGTGTAGTTTGATCCAACTTAAAAGATAGGATAGCTTCTCAATTTATAGTCGCAATATTATTTTATTGCAAATTATTTGTCTATTATTTGACAGTCACAATTATCTGTTATCTCCAAACGATTCTAACAGATGGCGGTATCTGTTGACTGGATTGAGTAAGTATTTAATAGATAGCGCTATGTTAAACGTACAAACGTTTCATATAAGCTACAATTTATTAGCATAACCACCACGTGTTACTCAGGCTACCTTAGCCACAGCAACGTGTGGCTGAGTCCGCTAGTACACATATATATATCTACGTATCTACATGTGTGTATATATATTTTTACTATGAGACCTACCCTGAAATATAAAAAAAAACCATATCGGCCGTTAACGGCAGAACAATAATATAAGCTTAACAATGAAAATTGAGATATTTTCCAGAAAGCACATCAAGATAGAAGATAACCGAAAATAGATTATTGAGAATAAGTACATACGCTGGGAAGAAAAAAATAACAATTCTCAGTTGTCAAACTTTTGACTATCTGGTCAAAATGGCAGCTAAGTTTGTACAAACAATCTGTAGGCGGCGCGACGATCAGTAATAATAAATAATATTTTAACTGTGTCCAAGGTACTGAGTTAAAAAATTAGAGATTAATAGAATAATATTTTTTGATGTCATATATTAATATTTTAGATATTTTAGATGTGCTGTGTGCTAGCGGGTACGAATACTACCAACCCTTACTTTACTCGTGGATGTCGTAAAAGAAGACTAAGAGCCTTATACCTGGCTATATACCTGGTCCAACTCCATCTGATGCTGTTTGGTCAACAATTACATTCCCAAGGAAGGCGTCTACCGAAAACAAAGATCGAGTACCGGTGGCCCGCTCGCACAGCGAAGAGAGGTGTTTGCAGGGTCCATGGGGTTGCGCGCCGCCTTTTATGTCGCCCTGGAGCGATTTGTCGGGGCGCGACCACATCCATGATCCATCTTGCGAAAAGAAAAAAAAAGGAATGTTGGCGTCTGGCAGGCGGCCGGTCATAAAACTATTTATTGCCAATAACTTTTGCAATGTGTACTATGAAAAAAAGTACATATTGTATCGACCCCAAGTAAATGATGATATTAATATTTTAAATGTTTTCACTGCTTTTTTTTTGCGGCGGGCTATGCTCTGGTCAAACACTGCTAAATCCGTCCGGGATGACAGTTGAAAACACGGGCAACACCCAGAGCCGAATTAACCCAGCGCGGGGCCTCTAGCAAAATCTGCCAAGGGGCCCCAGATTTGCTTTAGGTAAGGTAATTAAATAAAACAAACTGATACAAATAATCTTTTCTAAATTTAATATGGGCAAATTTAGAGCTAACACTTTCAATATTGACTTTTTTAAGCAAATCATTCTCTATATTCATCAAAGTGAGATAAAAATATTTTATATATATTTGAAGTTTTTTTACGGTTACACTCCCGCGGTTGGAATGCGGGGCCCTCCAATTCGCGGGGCCCGTAGCATTTGCTACTCTTGCTACGTGGCTAATCCGGCGCTGGCAACACCATAGTCCAGCTCCGTAATATACCTCTCCACGCTGTGCGAGGGGGGTCATCGGATCTCAGTCTTTATCGACGGTGGCCCACCCGGCCAGATATTAACTGTTTAAATACATGTTACAAAGTTAGCTGCTAAATAAGAACCACTACGCTGATTTGTATTTCATCGTCATCATCATCATCACAGCCCATAAATATCCCACTGTTGGGCTCGGGCCTCCTCCGTAATGGGAGGGAAATTAACCTACTATACCGCGCTGGTCAGACGTGTTGGTTATAGGGTTTTGTTCCGAGTTTTCCTTCTCTCGCATAGATGTTATATACGTTTTATATCCCTTAGTTGTCTCGTACGATCACCCACGGGTAAGATATGGGGTGGTGAATAATATTCTTACCCCGTCACCACAGGGATTTGTATTTGGGGAGGCTTAAATAGAAGGTTACAAGTAGCTAAGATATAGCATTCAGACGCTTGTTAATTGTGACTGACTTACTAATATATAAGGCAATGTATATGTTTAGAGGCGAATAATGCTATTAAAAAGAAGACTGTTTAATTAACACCCTTAGGGAATTATAAAGGCTAATTGCTAAACGTATTGATTATACAGGTACATAAAAAAAGCGGCCTGTACTGGGTGTTTGACGAAGATTTTCCGACATAGTTTTTACCGCTGAATACGAATCTGAAGACAAAATTGGTGGTCAAATCGCAAAAAAACGGAGAAAATATAGTAATTATTATTCATCATCTCATAATCTCAGGTCGTATATGTCCCACTGTTGGGCTCGAGCCTCCTCCATAATCCATAATTATTATTAGATCGTAGATTTTATCGATTTTTTTTGACCTCTGTTATCGTAATATTGACATTTGGAGAGGCTTTTTTTTGTTGTGGGCTCCTCGCACCACTCCGTCCGGGGCGACAGAGGGGCGTAAGCACGCACACCCGTAACCCACCCGTGAACCTCGCCTTCGTCGTTGGACCGGCCACCGGAGCAGCGTGAACTTGTCGTCAGTGGCTGGCCCGACGGAATACCCCCTGAGGGGTACCCTCTCTTTAAGCGATGTAGGGGGGGACGTCGGTCCTTCCTCAGGCGGTCAGCCTCTCGGCGGATGACGGACTAATTCCCCGGTGCAGTCACCCGCGGCCTCGGCTAGGGACATTTGGAGAAGCTTCCGTTTACGCGTAACATGTCCCATATAGACGGCAAGCCTATATGAAATTATTCAGAATTATATCAGATTAGATTTTATTTTCCAATAGATATTCATTTTGAGTTTATGATATTTAAGAAATCCTGTAAGGATTCAATAAAATTCCTAATAAATATCCAGAAGATATAATCATGCTGAGTGAGATATGGTGATTTTAAAACATAAAAAACTTCGCTCTGTTGTCTCGTCTCATCGTATCGAATAATATTCATTAAAAAAAAGGATCACGTTGAACACACAAGGACGTCAAATGTATACGGTTTTTAACAAAAATGTAATAACACTTTGAAAGAAAAAAAATGTATTCATTTCATAAACAATTATATATGCAATTTGTTTAAATTTCACACTTTTGATATATAAGACGTGGGTATTTAATGAAATAGTCACATTACAACTTTAGTTCACAAGCAATAGACAACTTTGAACAAAATGAAGAACGTACTTGTATTCTCTATGGTATTGGTGAGTTATTTTATTATTATTTTACTTTTACATTCTATATGGAATGTTCATATTCTCTGGGACTATTTTATGAATACTTACGGACTATTTTGGGATTTTTTTAAGGCAACCGTAAGAGGTTAAGCATGTGATTTTGATTCTTAATTATAATTTCTTCTTTAACTGATGTATACTTGATATCTTATAGTAATAGTTTTATGTACATCTCACAGTCCATTACTTAACCCCTCACGCGCTTTAGGGACACCCGTTTGATCCAAAAAAATTTGCTCAACGCGCTTTTAGGACACAAGTTTGGCCCAATTAAACGTTTTATAATTAGCAATGGTTTTTAGCACTGTATTTCACATTTTCATGTAATATAGCAACAATAACAGTTTACGTAAAACCATAAAATTCACTGAACTTTTTTAATAAAACAAAGCGCGGGGCACTCGAGAGTACTGCGAAGTTTGGCGCGTGAGGGGTTAAGCTATCGCATATCGGTTAGGTCAGTAGAAGGGAAGTTTTCAATCTGGTCTACCATAACTGAAACGTGGGAAAGCTCTTGAGCGATGTTGCTTGAAACTTAACCGGGTCTTAGTGCTCAACCATAGGGCTGGCAAAGCTTTGAAAGTCATTTGTAGCTAATACACAAAAAAAAAACAATCTTTCTAAAAATTTATTCTTAATACACCAACATGGATATATTTATCTATATTAGTATATAAATCTATGAAATGTATTTGTTTAAAAGCCCTTAGGATTAAGTCTAATTTTAAAAGTCTAGCAGCATACTATCTCTTATTTAATCAATTTTTACGTTTAATAATTTTAAGACCAGTTGTTATAAGTGTATGACTAATTGCAAGACATTCAATGAAATATTCTAAGGAACAGTGGTGAAATTTTTATGCCTTGGGGTATGACATTAAGTTATGATTTTAACATATGATTGTTTCACAACAACTTTGATGACTCGACCGTTCAGGACATTGGATATGTATATGCTGATTGCTTTTGAGTATACGCATACATAAAATGGCAATTACCACTGAAGGTCGCTAAGCTAGATTTTATCAAATGCTTTCCTGATATTTAAGCCAAAGAACCCTTACTTTTCACATTATTTGAAGAATAAGAGATGAATCATTTATTATTATTTTGTGATTGCATTTGTTATTTTCAGATGCTTGCAGTATGCATGGTAAACGCTAATAGAGTCCGTAGAGGTAAGTAATTCACGATAGTTTTAGTAATATTTATATTTTTTGATTTGGACTATAGGGTTTTCGGCTTTGTAAACAGATAACTTGATAACTCTATTTTTATTACTGATATAGGCAAACGAGCAAGTTACACATCTGATGATAAGTATTACTGCCGCCAACAGATCTAAGCAATACCAGAGATACCGCTAGATCGCTGCTTATCAATGAAAACCCCAAGTCTACCCAGAAAGTTGGACTGCTGGCGCTGTCGCTCATCTAACAAAGCGCTACAGCCTACTATTCAGACGTCAATTTTCTGCAAAATTGTGATACTAACCCGAAAGGCACGAAATACGGCTATAAACAAAAAACTGTCAACAGAGTGGTCCTACTAGACTAAATTTACTTAATCAATACTAAAAGTGAAGGTGCAACATATAGCAGGACTAGATAACTAGGGTTAAGCTACCAAATTATATCACGTATCAGTGTTTTCCTAAAAGTGATAGGGACAATCGTATGGCTCTAGATTGGTCTACATGCCATAAATCTTGGTCTACATATCATGAATCTTGGTCTACATGTCATGAATCTTGGTCTACATGCCATGAATCGCAATTGATAACTACCCAACAATAATTGTAACCAGTTCAAGACAGTGAGAGGCTTTATTGAGATGTTACACATCACTAGTAATATTAGAATTGTTTTTTTTTTCGTCCCACGGGTGACCGTCGGAGAGCATTTGTCGCTCTCGCTGACCATTGCGCCACCGAAACACCATTAAAATCACACCTTTACGGGGTGCCGGAGAGATTGTCGTAGCGCGTCATATGACTCCAGCACTTCACGTCCCCGCTCCGTGCCCTCCTTCCTTGCCATGACAGCTTTAGGCCATCGATGGCCAAGGTAGGTCACCTGCCAATAGCGTCGCTGCAATCCAGGACAATTTATATGCCTCTGATAGCTCTCATCGTCATTACTTTCTGTGGTCATCGCACTAATGCCCTGTAGCTAGCGGTGAAGGAATCCGATCAAATAGGCCTCTATTTGGTCAGATTCGCTTATACATGTGACAGAGTTAATTTCAAATATTAAAATGCAGCACGTTCTGCTCCTCTTCTATGAATATTAGAAGTAGAAGACGATGGCATAAGTATAATTAATTTTTAACTCTCGATAATCACATCCGTTCCTCATCGCCAATAGTATCTACAGTTTTAATTATCATTTCAGACTTGCCCGGTATGGATAAGTTACCAGAACTGCCAGTGGGACCTCCGTCTCTCCTTCCTACAACAACTACCACCGAGGTTCCCAAATCAACTGCCACATCAACATCTTCAACTGCAACAACTACAAACACTACCACAACAGCCACAAACAGCACCACTTCTTCTTAAAAATCAACACCTTCGTTATTTTGATTTTGAACTTTAATAAAATTAGAAGCATTTGATATTGTAATTTTCTTTTTTTCACTGCATTTGATATTTATTTATTAATTGTGTATATTATAATAAGAAATGAACATATAAGAGGAAGCTTGAAAGTTGCGCCAGTGACGGAAAAGTTGAGGAGTGAAAAGTTGACGTGGTATGGACATGTGATGAGACGGGATGAAAGTAATGTTGTGAGGCAAGTTTTGAATATGAATGTTGAAGGATTTAGGGGTAAAGACCAAAGAAAAGATGGATGGATTGCGTGAGGCATGACATGGCTCTCCATGTCATGAGACAGGGAGTGACTGCAAAGATGACGTCTGATAAGACTGTATGGAGGAAGATGACATATTGCGTAGACCCCAAGTAATTGGGATAAAAGCAAGATGATGATGATTTGATGATGAATTGAGTAGATGGTATATTGATTAGCTATGTGGTAGTGGCTACGAGTACTACCAACTCTTACTTTGCTCGTGAATATCGTAAAAGACGACTAAAAACTTTATATGAAGCTAAGCTAATTCCACCTGATGTCGTTTGGTCAACAATGACATTCCCAAAGAGGGGTTACGTTAGTCAAGTGGCTGGTCATAAAACTATTGCCAATAACTTTTGCAATATGTATGATGGAAGCAGAATATATATTGCGTTGATCACAAGTAGTTGGTATAAGAGCAGGCATTGTGACTAAGGTAATCTACTGCGCCAGTATCGTGGATAACCACTCGACTCTCTGGCAGGACCCTGTCATCATTATTAGCCTGCTCTTCTCGCAATAAAAAGTAGGATTAGGTTATTGGCAATAGTTTTATGATCAGCCGCCTGCCTGACGTTAAAACTACTTAGGAATGTAATTTTTGACAAGACGGCATCAGGTAAAGATGTCCCAGATCGATATAAAGAAAGTAAATAATCACAAAAATAAGAAACAGGACAATAACTTTGAAATCCAGAAATAGTTATTCTTAGTCTGGATGTAAATTATCTGCGCTGATTTTTTTACATATAGAATGATTTTCTTTTTGTACTGGCAATGAATTTATATTAAAATGTGGGTCAAACTTTTAATAACTGATACTGTAGCGGGTAGATATTATAAATTTCTGTAATCATCCTTCTCCTACTTTTATCCCAACTACTTATGGTTGATACAATATGTACTCTTCTTTCATAGTACATATTGTAAAAATTGGCAATGGTTTTATAACCGGCCGCCTGCCAGACGTCAACCCTCCTTGGGAATGTAAATGTTGATCAAACGGCATCAGATGGAGTTGGCCCAGGTTCATATAAAGCTCTTAGTCGTCTTTTATGACATCCACGACCAAGGTAAGGTTTGGTAGTATTCGTAGCCGTTACCACACAGCATATAAGTTTCTGTAATAACGGTGACTTATTAGAAGTGAGACACCTTAATCCTCCCGTGACCATAATCACTGTAAAGTAATCGAAACGTCGCGAAATTAAAAATCAAATACAAACGCGATAGAATCAGTAAAAGAAATTTTATTTCAAATGCGTTGAATGTATTTGTAAACTCTACTGTAACATAAGGTATTTTCTTTTTTGCGTATTTTTTTCTTTTTGGAAAATATCAAGCGTAAATCATCATGAAGCGAGAGTTGGGTATGCAGAAAAGAGCATGAAAGTAAAATAAATGCGGTCGAAATGCGATCTCTACGGAAAATCTGTGGAGTTAGGCTGACCGACCGCATTCGTAACGACGACGTAAGAGAGCGAGTAGGTATGAAAGAGAGTATTGGTGTAAAGATGCGAAAGGGAATGCTCCGATGGTTTGGACATGTGGAAAGAATGCCGAACGAACGTCTGGTTAAGAAGATATACAATGCCTACCCTGCAAGGGATATGGCGTGATGATATGTATGGATGTGTGTATGTATGTAAATCACCATCAACGTCTTGCTCTTGTTACAATCGTTATATTGTAGATCTGTCGGGTCTTGTTCGAGCAGCCTATGGCTCTGACTCCATCTTTTTATAAATATATATCTTTTTTATAATTTTTTATAAATAACCTAGAATTACTATATGTTAAATTTCAGTAATTTGTAATTTTCTCTGACGTAATAACGCCATTTTGTTTAATTCTTTTTTTTATTGCTCATGGTGAGAAACGAGCAGGCAGCACACCTGATGGTACTTACTGTTGATCATAGACCTTTGAAATACCAAAGTTCGGCTCTATACCTGTATCATCATCATCATCTCAGCTCATATATGTCCCACTGTTGGGCTCGGGCCTCCTCCATAATGTAAGGGTAATTGACCTACTGTACCACCCTGGTCTTTTGAATTTGATTCGAGTTTTTCTTCCCTTGCATATATGTTATATGCGTTTTATATCCCACGGGTAAGATAATGGGAATTGTATTCTTACTCCGTCACCACACTGAAAACCTGTATAAAACTGTTAAATTTTGTATATAAAAGAGTAGTCTCTTATATCAGAAGCATAGAGAAGAACCGACAATCATCCATCAGACTGCCCGCTCTCTCGCTAAAAACAAAGAGGAACAACAAATTACCAACTACTCAGTCTACGTCGATTTTCTGTGAGAGTTGGATACTACCACAGACGGGACTGTCACGCAGCCGCTGTAAACAGAAAACTGTCAACTGTGTACTATTTCTTCTTCTTCTTCTTATATATTGGCAATCAGCTACTTATATGGTGTAAAGATGCGAAAGGGAATGCTCCGATGGTTCGGACATGTGGAAAGAATGCCGAACGAACGTCTGGTTAAGAAGATATACAATGCGAAAGTGGAAGGATGTAGGTACCGAGGGAGACCGAGACTAACTTACCTAGACCAGATCGGTCATGTCCTGAAGGAAGGTGGAGTCAAGAGTCTCCGAAACCGGCGAGCGTGTATGAAGAGAATTATGAATGTTGAGGACGCGAGTGAAGTATGCAGAGATAGAGCTCTCTGGCACTCTGTTCTCTCTGCCTACCCTGCAAGGGATATGGCGTGATGATATGTATGTATGTATGTATATTTTTTTTTTTTTTTTTTTTTTTCTTTTCTCTTTGGCTTCTGCTGCACGGTAGGAGCAATTTCGCCAATGTCCAAGTTAAAGCGCTTCGAAGAAGTCTTTAGAATTATAGTTTTCCTTAGCAAATTAAATCCTTTAGATCTTGATAATCAGTAACTCTGCCTTTCGATCCTTCCAAATCTTGTTGGTCGCTATGGTCAATGGTGCAACTCTTGGGTTCATATGACACTTACTTTAACTCATGTTGAATTGAGATTGGTGAATGATAAAAGAAGAATAAGAATAGAAAAAAGACAAAATTATAAAGAAAAGACATCAGACGATCGTTAAAGTTATAATTATTAGGAACGTAAACTTTATCGCTATTTAATCCACAGATAGCAATAAAAATGTATTAAAACTTAAGTTTAGTAAGACTAAAATATTTACATAAAATATTTATGAATGGAGTAAAGGCAAGAGAGAGAATTAATTGAGCAGAAGTAGGACGAGGAATTTCTGTGGGAAGAACGTCATAAAGAGAAATGTTTTGTAGCGGGCAACTAAAAATGATGTGATCTATTGAACCTTCATCCAATCCGCACTCGCAAATAGAATTATTCCTAATCCTTAGTTTACGTAAATGAGTTGGTGTGCAAGAATGACCTAATCGTAATCGGCAAATTGTGGTGGTAATAGTTCTATTGATGTATGTATGTAGCTACTTATATGAGCTATTGGTGCCAGTGTCAAGTTATAAATATTTTCACGTTTTTAGTCTTTCAGGTTAGTCATTGTCTAAGTCAAATTGTCACCATCAACAGTGCAATGGCCACACTGTTAAATGGTATCTTGTGGGAATTTTGATGGAAAACGAAAACGTAAAACACTTTTATATGATATTCACTACATCTCAGCAGTTCCGCCGCTTCATATTACATAAAATGCCATCAAAATTCTCTAATATAACACGTTAAAACAATAAGATATCGAATATAATACAAGAGCTCCACATGACGTTTTCAAATTCACCCTGAAGTTAGCTATAGTCAACATTTTAGTTTTTCAAAAAAAGTTACCAGCTTAGTAAAAGTAATGACATCTACGTATGTTTGCGTGAGAACTGACAACTGTATTCACGATATTTATTTATTTTGTAATATTTAAATAAACTTTATTCAACTAGATAATGAGTTATAATAAAACTTTCAATGTATTAAATATCTTTTTTTCTATTGTTATTGTCATTTTTTTCTACAAACGTAGAATAAGGCGAAAGAGACAATGTGTGAAAAATATTATCTTGTTACGCCAAATAAGTATAACGTTTAATGCGTGTACATAACGTACACACACATTTTCTTTTATATGTATAAGTAAGATTAAATATGAATTTCCTTAAGAGACGACTGGGAAGACCGCCATGATTGACGACTAAAATATAAATTTACTTCTTCTTCTTCTTCTTGTCCCATTATTTGGGGGTCGGCCCTCCTCGTTTTTAGGCGACAGGACGTCCTGTTCTGGGTTGCCTGCGGAGTTAATTGAGCTCATTCTAGGTCTATGGCAATGGTTGTCCCCCACGTGGCCAAGGGTCGCCCTTTGCTTTTCTTCTTTTCTGAAATGGCCACAGATTTTTTAACGGCGTATGTATCGTCTTCCCTCATGACATATCCGAGCTACCTCATATGGTTTGCAACCATTTTTTTCTACAATAGGAGACTTTGAAAGGGGTACTATCCCAGAAACCTCCACGCGGTGTACCCTGGGTGCGGGCGGCGGTCCCCAGTTCTTCTGTTGTACTGTCGTCCGTAGCGAATATCTGCGCGATTTCGCTCCTCACTCTACTACAGTCGTAGTAGAGGTTATAGGACGCGAAATATTGGGACGGGCTCAGTCACTCATTCATTTGAGGGCTGGGCAGGCACATGCCACCGTCCACACATCGTAAACCTGATATCTTGCTTCAAGACACGTTGTCTTGAGGCGTAGTATCAGGAGCGAGGGTCTTGGCTTAACCGCCCGGACCGCGAGGAAGACAACCTCTATAAAGAGTTCGAAGTAACATTCGGACTCGGAAATCACCCAGAATCTTAAGTTCTGGCGTGCGGCGAGAAGATGCATGGCAGATGGGTTGTTCTGTCGTTAGCACGCTCCAGCCAGGGCACCGGCTGACCCCCTGGTTGGTAAATGTAGGCTTGCCCGGGTATAGGGATCTCTGCCCGGGTCGACGAAATGTATCTCCCATTCTCGTGGGAATCTAATGGATACTGCAAATTTAAAAGAAAAAACCGACGGGAATCCTAGCGATTCTCACCCCAAGGCCCAGTCATGCCAACGCAAAACTGACCAAGACGACGCCTCGTCCTCAGGACTTGAGGCGTCCGCCGAGGGCCCGGCACAAACCGTGGAGGCCCAGAAGAAGAAGAGGAGGTCGCCTCGAAAGTCTCGGGGCAACGGCCTGAGCCACAAAAGGCGGCTGGAGGAGCGGCGAGCGCGCAGGGAGGCTGCCGCTGCTGAAGAGAAGAAGGACGGTAGACTCGCAGCAGAGCCGTCGACGGACGAGGGCGACAGCGATGTCGCAGAGCCGTCCGAAGACGAGGGCGGCGGATCTACCGTCAGAATGGACGAGGGCGGTGATATTCCCGCAGGGCCGTCCAAAAAGGACAGTGGGTCGGCTGGTGAAGGCCCCACTAGGTCGTCGGCGCGTCTAGCAGCAAAGACGCCGCCGGCGACCGCGACTAAGAAGGAGGAGGCCCTCCCCTCGCAGGTGCGAAAGCGCCCCCTGAGTAAGGGAGGCAGCTCGAGCGCCGAAACCGAGGGGAGCGTGGCCAACATGCCTCCACCCAAGATCCAGGCCTCCCGAAGAGGGCAAGGGACCTCGGTCATGGAAAGGGCGGCGGCGGTCGCTGTCCGCGCCGGCGAGGCCACGGATCTGCAGGCCGAAAATGTCCGCCTTAGAGGCGAGATGTCAGGCCTGCGGACCCGAAACCGGAACCTGGGCGACATGCTGGCGGAAATGCGTCGCGCAAACCGCCAGCTGTTGATAGACGTGGCCGACCTCAAGGCGCAGGTGGCGCTGTTCGTGTCACTCGCGCCAGCCGCGCTATCGGCCAGGGCCGGATACTCGGCGGCCGCTGCGGCGCCAAAGCCGCCTCGCGCTGCGGCGCCGACGACGTTGGGTGATGGCGTCAGCGTCACACCCGTCCCCGCGGCGAGGAAGACGCCTGCCGCCGCGAAGCGCGCGCCGCCGGCTGACGCTGGCGCGGTCACCGCGGTGAAACTCCCTGTTCCCGTGGTGAGGCTGACGCCTCTCCCCGCGGACCGCTTGCCGCCGGCTAGCGCCCCTGCGGCGCCAAAGCCGCCAGGCGCCGTAGAACGGGCCCCTAAGGAGGCTCAGCCGACCCCGTTTGAGGTGGGAGGCATATCGGACGAGGCCCTCGCCAAAATCATCGGCGCAGTGGGCAAGCTCGTCGATGCGCGCTTCGCCGTTCTGGAGGCGAGGTTGCCTCCAGAACCACGTGTCCGACCACCTCTCGCCGCGGACAAGCGGCCGCATGTGGCACCAGCCCCCGCCCCGCTGCCTTGTCAGGGTGGCCGCGTGGGGAGCTACGCCGCGGCCGCGGCCGGGCCTAAGCCCAAAGGCCCCGGCCCAGCTCCGAAGGGACCCGCCCTGAGGAGGAAGACGGCTCCGGCTCCTGCCGGACCGCTGAAGTCGCCCGCAACAACACCGCCGGCGACGACCAGCGAGGCCGCGACGAGGCCTTCCGCGTCTGGCACGACTGCCGTACCCGAACAGGGTTGGCAGGTAGCCGAACGCGACAGAAGGAGTCGCGGCCAAAGGAGGAGAGCGGAGGCCAAGCGCGCCGCTGAGGTCCCCGCTCCTCAGGCAGGAGCCGGACAGAAGAAGAGACCGCGCAAGGGGCTCAAGTCGCCGAAGACGGCCGCAGTGGTGATCACTGTGCTGCCCGAGGCGGCCGAGAAGGGCCTCAGCTACGAGGCCGTCTTGAGGAAGGCCCGGCGGGAGCTAGACGTCTCCGATATTGGAGGCGTCGAAGCCAGGACCCGCAAGGCCCGGACGGGGGCTCGAATTCTCGAGTTCCCAGGGGCCGAGGGCGCCAAGACGGCCGACAGCGTGGCCGAGAAGCTGAGAGGTTTGTTCGCCGAGGAGGGTGGCATCAAGATCGCCAGGCCCGTCAAGTGCGCCGAAATGCGCATTTCGGGTTTGGACGATTCAGTGACGGTGGAAGACATCCGGGAGGCTATTGCCTCGAAAACCGGGTGTCCCATAGACACCGTCCGGGTCGGTGCCATTCGTCCCGGTCCGGGTGGCGTAGGTGCTGCCTGGGCGCAGTGCCCGGTGGAGTCGGTCAGGCAACTGGCCGGCTCAGGCAGGCTCCTCGTGGGCTGGAGCTCGGCGCGGGTAACCGTGCTTGAGCACCGGCCTGCGAGGTGCTACAAGTGCATGGCGGTCGGACACACTCGACCGACGTGCACTAATTGCTTCGACTGCGGCGGATTGTGTTTCCGCTGCGGTCAGACCGGGCACGTGGCGGCATCTTGCGCCGCCCCGCCCCACTGCCCCGCGTGTGCGGCGGGCAATAAGCCCGCCAAGCACCGCATGGGCTCTGGGGCGTGCAAACCTCCAGCTTCGGCCCCAAAGGCGCGGGGCGGCCCTACGACCACGGCCGCTCCCGCTCCTAGCGCGGTCCGATCGCCCGCTGGCGAGGAGGTCATGGACACAACCCGATAATGGGTACACCAGCCATGCACCTCCTCCTGCAGGCCAACACCAACCACTCCGCCGGAGCGCAGGATCTCCTCCTGCAATCCATGGCGGAGTGGTCGATTGGTGCAGCCGTAGTCGCGGAACCGTACGCCGTGCCTGATCGCCCCAATTGGGTGGTCAGTCGAAACGGTACCGCGGCAATCGTCGTCTCAACGCAGCGGCACTTCCCGTCCTTGTCCCTTTTGGATAGGGGCGAGGAATTTGTCGCGGCGGAGTGGGGAAGGGTCACGCTCTACAGCGTATACCTCTCCCCCACTAGGAGGATGGACGATTTCGGGGCCTCACTCACCACCTTGGAGGCCTCGATACGGCGACTGGCACCGGGCCTCGTCCTGGTTCTGGGGGACTTTAACGCCAAATCCACGGCGTGGGGGTCCCCTATGACGGACGACCGCGGGCGGGCGGTCAACGAGTGGGCGGCTTCACTGGGCCTCTGTGTTCTGAACAGAGGCTCGGTGAACACGTGTGTGCGGCGGCAGGGCGGGTCGATAGTGGACTTGTCGTTCGCTAGCCCCGCTGTCGCGCCACGGGTGAGGAACTGGAGTGTCCTGGAGGAGGCGGAGACCCTGTCGGACCACCGGTACATCCGGATGGAAGTTTCCCCCCGGGAACCCGGTAGGGGTCACAGGGCGGACGGAGCTCCCGCGTTTCCGCGGTGGGCTGTGGGTCGTCTTGACAGGGATCTACTGGCGGAGGCGGCCATTGTCAGCACGTGGCTGTCCTCACCACCCCCAGCGGACGGAGTGGACGCTGAGGCTGTCCGCATTCGCAGTGCGTTAACGCAGATCTGCGATGCGGCCATGCCCAGAGTGCGGCGGCGTCCATCTCCGAGGCAGGGGGTCTACTGGTGGTCCCCAAGACTGGCGGACCTTCGTGCGGCGTGTATCAGTGCCCGAAGGTCCTACACCCGCAGCCGGCGGCGTCACCGCGACGTCGAGCGGGAGGGCCAGCTGTACGAGGCGTACCGCAGTGCGCGGACTGCCTTTCGGCTGGCCATCCGTGCCGCCAAGGGCGCGAGTTGGCAGGAGATGCTGGACAGTCTCGACCGTGACCCCTGGGGTCGCCCATATCGCGCGGCGCTGAACAAGCTTCGCGCGCGGGCCCCCCCCCTCACCGAGACCCTCCAGCCCGACTTCCTTCGTGGGGTGGTCGAGGAGCTGTTTCCACGGCAGTCGGAACACACGCCCCCTGTCATGGCTCCGCCAGATCAGGACCGGGAGGCCGACGACGACGAGAGTGTTCCGCCCGTGACGGAGTCGGAAGTGGGGGCGGCCGTGGCGAAGATTCGTTCCGCCACCACGGCCCCCGGCCCGGACGGAATTCCAGTCCGGGTGCTGACGTCGCTCCTCGAGCACTTCGAGCCTCGCCTCAGGCAGCTGTTCAACGCCTGTCTGACGTCTGGACGGTTCCCTGAGTGCTGGAAGGAAGGGAGGTTGGTTCTCCTGCCAAAGCCGGGACGGTCCCCGGATTTGCCGTCGGCCTACAGGCCCATCGTGCTCCTCGACGATGTGGGTAAGCTGCTGGAGCGTGTGCTCGCTGCCCGCATCGTCCGACACCTGGAGGAGGTGGGGCCCGATCTGTCGGACGCTCAGTATGGGTTTCGGAGGGGGCGTTCGACCATCGGGGCCCTATTACGCCTGAGGCAGGCGGCCGCGGAGGCCGTCGCCGGGAAGGGAGTGCTGTTGGCGGTGTCGTTGGACATCGCCAACGCATTCAATAGTCTGCCATTCGGCTGCATCAGGGAGGCGCTCCGGTTCCATGGAGTGCCCCTGTACCTCAGGCGGCTGGTGGCAGACTATTTGGAGGGCCGCAGTATCATCATTGTGCGGACGCCCATGTCGTGCGGCGTTCCACAGGGGTCGGTTCTGGGGCCGACTCTGTGGGACATCGGGTACGACTGGGCGTTGAGAGGGAGTCTCCCCCCCGGGCTGAGCTTGGTGTGCTACGCTGACGACACGCTCGTCACGGCCCGGGGCAGGACACTCGAAAAGGCGGCGAGCCTGGCCACTCTCGGCACCGAGGAGATGGTCAGGCGGATCGAGGCGCTGGGGCTCAGGGTGGCCCTAAACAAGACGGAGGCCCTACTTTTCCATGGGCCCCGTGTGAGGCTACCCATCGGCGCCTCGATAGTGGTAAACTCCATCCACATCAGCATCCAGGCCCATATGAGGTACTTGGGTCTGGTGCTCGACGGGCGATGGTGGTTCCGGGAGCATTTCCGACAGATTGCTCCCCGGCTTGTCGGCGCGGCGTCCGCCCGACGGCTGTATGCGGGGGTCATCCGCTCGATGGCCATGTACGGCGCACCCGTGTGGGCGAGGGCTCTGAACGCCCAGCTCAGGGCGGTTCTGTGGAGGCCACAGAGAGCCATGGCGGTCAGAGCCATTCGCGGGTACCGCACGGTGTCGACAGAGGCGGCGTGCCTGTTGGCCGGGACACCCCCGTGGGACCTAGAGGCGGAGATGCTCTCCGACCTCTACCGGCGGGTTATCACAGCGCGCGAGGAAGGTGGCTCCCTATCGTTGAGCGAGATAGCCACCTGGCGCGTGGATGCCCGCCGAGACGTCATCGCCCGTTGGGCTACGCGGCTGGAGAGGCCTAGGCACGGTGTGGAGACCGTTGAGGCCCTCCGGCCCGTATTGATAGAGTGGATGGAGCGGCGGCACGGAGTCCTCACCTTTCGGCTGGTGCAAGTATTGACGGGGCACGGGTGTTTCGGGTTGTACCTGCACAGGGTCGTGTATAGGGAGTGGACTCCGGCCTGCCACCATTGCAGGAGTGACGAGGACACGGCGCAACACACGCTGGAGGTGTGTCCGGGATGGGAGCGGCAGCGCCGTGACCTCGTCGCTGTCATCGGTGCCGACCTGACGCTGCCGGCCGTCGCGAGAGCGATGGTCGACAGCATCAGGAACTGGGACGCGGTCGCCGCCTTCTGCGAGGCTGTCATCTCGCAGAAGGAAGCGGCGGAACGGGCAAGGGAGGATTCCCGCGCCCCGGGCCGCCGCCAGCGGCCGGGGCGGCGCAGGTGCGAATACCTGCGCCTGATGCCGCCCTAACCGAGGCTTCGGGTGATCGGACCGGGGAATTGTCCGGTCACCCGACGTGAGGCCACCGCGTGAGGGCGACGCCCCGACGGCGAAATCTGTCGGGGCGTCGACGAGAGGAACCCGCGAGGGTGAACCGCCGGGCGGGCCACCGAAGTTAAAAATCGGGTCCCGGTGACCCGCTCGCACGGCGAAGAGAGAGGAGTTTTTACGCTGGGTCTATGGGGTCACGCGCCGCCTTTTCCGTCACCCCGGACCGATTTGGCGGGGCGAGACTAATCCATAGCCCACCAAAAAAAAAAAAAAAAAAAAAAAAAAAGACTTTGAAAGAACCTCTGATAAAGTATAAATCTACAAATTTTTTGAAACTTATTTGACTTTTACGTCGGCGAAGTTGTGGTTAATCACTAACAGAAGCCATTCATTAAGAAGAAGAAGAAGATGAAGAATTAAATATAAAAGTATAGGTAATATAAAGGTAGCAAATACAAAGACGTAAAAACATTCATGACTTTTAACAAAAACCGACCAATTGCGAGTTGGACTCGCTCACGAAGGATTACGTACCATCATTCATCATTCTCCTACTCTCATTCCAATTACTTGGTGTCGATACAATATGTACTCTTCTCTCATAGTACATATTGTAAAAGTTATTGGCAATAGTTTTATGACCGGCCGCCTGTCAGACGTCAAAACTCCTTGAAAATGTAATCGTTGACCAAACGACATTAGATGGAGTTGGCCCAGGTCGTTATAAAGCTCTTAGTCGTCTTTTACGACATCCGCGAGCAGTGTTACGGTTGGTAGTAATCGTAGCCGCTACCACAGCTAAGGCTTTCGTACCATTATCTATAAAAACGGCTAAAATAATCATGGCCCCTTTAAATGTTGTGTTTAGTGAATATTTCAAACGTTTACCAGCTACCGTTATCAATATCGAGCAAAAAGGAGCATAGAAATCACCTATGGGGGTATGGGGGCTCCCTTAAATATTTCTATTTTTTTGTCTGTCTAACTATCATAATTTGTTGTGGTTTGTATCTCATTACACACCGGGTTGTATCTCATGACAGACGGATGGACAACGGAGTCTTAGTCCCATTTTACACTTTGGATACGGAACCTTAAAAATTAGGGACAATGCGAATATAAATATTGGATCTGGATAAAAAACCTATTAAAATAATATTATAATAATTTAGGATACGAATGTAATATTACTTTGAATTATCTGACAGTCAGTGATGGTAGACCCGCGAGACCAGGACCTAGGGCGGCAAATAGGTCCTAGGGCGGCAAATAGGTCCTAGGGCGGCAAATAGGTCCTATGGCGGCAAATAGGTCCTAGGGCGGTAAATTGGTCCTGGGGCGGCAAATAGGTCCTAGGGCGGCAAATAGGTCTTAGGACGGCAAATAGGTCCTAGGGCGGCAAATAGTTCCTAGGGTGGCAAATAGGTCCTAGGGCGGCAAATAGGTCCTAGGGCGGCGGTTACTTTTGTGGAGAAATATTTGATTTTTTTTTTTTCATGAAGTCTAAGACCAAATTTATTTGTTTCTTTGTTTAATTTTACAAATCATAAAATAACAAAAAGATAAAATACTCTTGTTAAAATGATTTTATTCATGTAACTAAAATTTAAAATATTAACCTATTTGTATTAAAAATATTTTCATCATCATCATCTCAGCTCATATATGTCCCACTGTTGGGCTCGAGCTGCCTCTATAACGGGAGGGAAATTGACCTACTACACCACGTTGATCAGACGTGTTGGTTTAGGGTTTTGTTTCGAGTTTTCCTTCTCTTGCATAGGCGTTATATGCGTTTTGTATTCCTTAGTCGTCTCGTACACCCACGGGTAAGATAGGGGGTGCTGAATTGTATTCTTACTCCGTCACCACACAGATAATATAATAATTTCTATTACAGTTACGAATTCCAAAATATAGAGAGTATTCCAAAATGATAATTCGCTAGGCGCCTTGTTGTGCGAAATTCGGACAATTTAAAACACAAAAAAAAAACTTAGTTATGCGGTCTCGCTACATCGTAACGAACTAGATCAATGAACAAAGGCATCACGTTGCAAACAAGGACGTTAAAACACGCATGGCTTTTAACAAAATAGACTAAACTCTTTGAAAAAAATATTAACAATTATATTTGCAATTTGTTTAAATTTCACACTTTTGATATATAAGACGTGGATATTTAATGGAATAGACATACTAGAACTTCAGTTCAAAAGTAATAGACAACTCTTTGAAGAAAAATGAAGAACGTACTTGTATTCTCTCTTGTATTGGTGAGTTATTTTATTATTTTTTTTAATCATCATTCTCCTACTCTTATCCCAATTACTTGGGGTCGATACAATATGTACTCTTCTTTCATAGTACATAATATTGTAAAAGCTATTGGCAATAGTTTTATGATTGGCCGCCTGTCAGACGTCAAACCTGCTTGGAAAATTATTTTCTTATTATTTATAAATATAAAATATTTGGAAGTGACAATTTCTTATGGGAGATTAAATCGCTTCGTTACGTAACGCGTAACGATGTCAGCCTGTCTGGCCGTTTTATGGGATTAAATAATAATACTAATAATGTACATATACAAAATTCTAATATACATATTCAAGTATTGTAACTAAGAATAAAATATATTTTATAATCAATAAAAGATTTTATTAATAAATAACCTTTGCTTACATTGTGATAATAATATACATAAAATTTAAGTAGTAACCTAAGCTTATCTCAAGTTAAACAATTTTAATATTAAATAGTTCAACTTAGATTAGTTTAAATTATCATTTCTGAGGGGCATCTCGAGACACGTACACGTTTTTTTCCATCTTAAATTACAAGGAAGCGTAAAATACTCTTCTACAACAGTCGCAATAGAGTAGGCAATAATAGATTTGCTTCCATAATCCATCACCATTTATTCGTGACCTTATTTAAGTGTTAATGCTCGAAAAAGTCCTTTTATATAATAACAGGGAAAGGTTTCTAATATTCCAGACTGGTTATAAAGTTTAGTTTTGAGTTTTCCTTTTCTTGCAGTTTCTCTCTTGATATTATCCAATTACATCTCAGTAATGTAAGCGTTATTGATACAATGTGCACTTAATTCATCAATACACATGTAGCTATCTGTGTTATAATTTAAATCTAAGGAATGTATTTATTAAAGAGTAATTCTTCTTTTTATTTTATTTAAAATCCGCTGAAATTACCATTTTTATTGTAAAAGATTATTTTTGCATTTATTGTTTGAAAACTTTTTGGAAATATATGATATATTGAAAAACTTTTGAATAAGATTTTCTAATGAGCATAGTAGATATTCAGAATAAGCTGTGTCGGTGAAAGTGTGACACTTTGGGGTATGCCAGTATTAACAGGGATGATTTTGGAGCATATTCTTTTGATAACAACTTTATTGGTTCAACTGATCAGTACGCTAGATAAGCATATACAGAGTGTCTTGAAGATAGCATAAAAACAAAATATCCACAAAAGGTCGCTAAGCTAGTCTGTCAAATGCCTTCCTGATATCTACGTCAAGAAAAATAAGGGTACTTTACTTTTGATATTATTTGAAGTACATAAAAACTTTAGTTGATACTATAAGTGTTAATTAGTTACCGGTGGTTGGCCCAACGACGAAGGCGACGTCACGGTTGGGTTATGGGTGTGCATGCTTACGCCCCTCTGTCACCCCGGACGGAGTGGTGCGAGGAGTGTGCCGACCGTAACCCGCCCCCAAAAAAAAAAAAAAAGTGTTAATTAGTTAATATTATTTTTAGATGCTTGCAGTGTGTTTGGTGACTGCTGACAGAGTCACTGGAAGTAAGTAACTTATACTCATTGTAGATTAAACTTTTTATAAAAAAAATTTTTTTATAAAAAACTTGTGGTATTTAATTCTTTGAATTTTACAATAGGTTCGTAGAGTTAGTTAAGTTAGCGGCAGCCGAAGTATCGAAAGGAAACCAAAATTATCTTAACCTATTTAATATAAAAATTACATTATATAAGTTGACTAATCTATTCGAAGTATGAATAAGAAGTAGTGTAGAAGTTATAACAAAACCGATATTTATATTATAGATATATACGATATATACGATAGAACGTAAATGGTGCCAGTGATGACTGCAGCATCAGTTCCTGGTGTTCGGCAGCATAGCGGCGCCGACTCATTTCTCACGTAGTTTTGATGATCTATCTGATAGATAGATTCTATCATTTTTTTTTATTGCCGTTGGTGGCAAACGAGCAAGCAGCACACCTGATGGTAAGTGATACTGCCGCACATGGACCTTAGGAACACCAGAGACACAGCTAGGCCGTTGCCTACCGTGAAGAAAGTACTCTCCTTAAACCTCGTTTGAAGAAGGACATGTCATAGCGCTTGGGAATCACAGCAGCCGGTAGTTCATTCCAGATCTTGCACGTACGTGGGAGGAATGTTCGCTGAAAATGTACAGTCGAGGACCGTATCGTTTCCAGGTAAAATGAATGAACCCTGCTGCGGTGTCGAGTGGTACGATGGTAAAACGGTGACGGTGGTACCAAGTCAAACAGTTCCTCAGAGCACTCCCCGTGAAAGAGCCGATAGAGTACACAGAGTGACCCAAAGTCTCTCCGCTGCTCCAGCGACTCCAATCTGTCCGTGAGATTGGGATCATCGATGATTCGAACAGCACGCCTTTGCAGGGAGTCAAATGGGTCTAGCTGATACTTAGGCGCGCCTGCCCAGAGATGAGAGCAGTACTCCACGTGAGGACGAACTTGTGCCTTGTGTAACACAAGACGCTGTCTCGGCGTGAAGTACCACCTAGCTCTACTCAGCACGCCTAACTTTTTGCTTGCCAATTTGGCTTTGTCCTCCAAATGACTCCCAAGCTGGACTTTGCTCGACAGTTCGATGCCGAGGATCCCAATACTCTCGGAAATTTGGAGAGTTACTCCTTGCAACTGAGGCGCCATGATAAACGGATCCTTCTTCGCAGTGAACGTGCAAACTTGTGTCTTAGTGGGATTGAACTGGACTAAGTTCCGTTCACCCCATTCCGAGGTCCGCCCCAGAGAGCGCTCGACTTCAGACACAAGTTGAGCCCGTCTTTCCTGTAACATGCTCCGAGGGACATTCTGATGCTCGGTATATCGCTCGTCACCCGTGCTGTCATCCGCATAGCAACGTATACTCTCTATTGAGAGCAAGTCGTTGATATGCAGAATAAGCAACGTCCAGACCCTGTCGAACGCCTTTGCGACATCTAGGCTGAACGCTAGCGCCTCACCCTTGCCCTCCAAGGCCTCTGCCCAACGGTGTGTGAGGTACACAAGAAGATCACCAGCCGACCGGCCATGACGAAAGCCATATTGTCGGTCACTGATCAGCTGGCGATCCTCAAGGTACTACAGAAGTAATATTTTGTACTACTTAATTATTTTCTCCATTATCTTGGATCTATCATATCATCATCATCAACTTGCTCTTATCCCAATCTATTTGGGGTCGACGCAAAATGTCTTCTCCTTCCATACAACTCTATCAGACGTCATCTCTGTGGTCACTCCTTGTCTATCCACGTCATGTTTCACGCAGTCCATCCATCTTTTCTTCGGTCTTCCCTTACCCCTTAAGCCTTCAACATTCATACTTAAAACTTTCCTCACAACATTACTTTCATCCCGTCTCATTACATGTCCATACCATGTCAATCTTTCACTTTTCCGTCACTGGCGCAACTTTCAAACTTCCTCTTATATGATAGATAGATTCTATCATAATAGTTTATTAAATATGTAACAAACTACGTAAATGGGGTCAGCGACATTTGCAGCGTTAGCTCAACGTAAATGGTGTCAGTCAGTCGGGCGGTATAACAACGTCGACTCATTCCTTGCGTAATTGATGATCTATAATTAAATATATACTGCTGCTGAATCCGCGGTCTGCCTGGATTATTAATATATAACAAGTTCCTAAACAGATAGTTTGATTACCATTTACCTAATCAAAGTAAAGGTGAGCATGCGACGTGAAGCAAAGCCAGATAACCAGGATTAAGCTACCGAGTGGTCCAAACAATTATCAGTTATCCGCATAAAATTGATAAAGATAGTTGCATAGTTAGTAGTCTCTGATGTATTGCGGATTTGACTATTTCTACGTTCCCGGAAAGTCTGTTCTCGCGTAAAATAGTTCTTCCGGTTTCGTCTGCGTAACACGAATCAAAATTAAAAACATAATTGCTTATTACACGGTATAAACTGTAATCGGTTCAAGCCATTGAAGGTTTTAGTTCGTCACAAGGGGATAGTAAGAACAAGTTTAGGATTAGTAGAAGTTGTGGCTGCTTGATATTTTTTTTTCTGACAGTCTGATCATGCTACGGTAGAATTTGGAGAAGGGACAGAAGAGTAGCATGTGATCCTATAGCATCTAATTGGGCGAGCCACTTGTTCAATCAAACCTGGGATGACATTTAAACTTTATTTTTGATTCAAATCCCATAACTATCCAATATGTTTTTCTCTTCTTCCACTATGTTAGAGGTAGCAATATCTTTTCTTTTTTATTTCTAATGATGGCAAACGAGCAAGCAGCACACCTAATGGTAAGTGTCACTACCGTCCACGGACCTTTGCAATACCAAGGGTATAACTAGGCCACTGCCTACCAATATAAACCCCAAACCCACCCAATTGGGCTACCGGCTCTCTCGCTCACCGAACGAAGCGCAATAGCACATTGCCATTACTCAGACGTCGATCTTCTGCTCAGTGTGGTACTACCCCAGACGGACCGGCTCGCGGCTGTAGACAGAGATCTGTCAACAGCGTAGTCCTAACCCTGTTTATGCTGTGTGCACTACAAAGACATTGCTACAATGCCAGAAAAATCAAAACCCATATGTAATTTACCCACAACTATGCAGCATGTCCTTCTCTTCTACTGCGTTAGAGATAGCAATGTCTTATGCTGCTACAGACAAAAAATATATTGCTATACAGAAGATTAAATTATAATTTTCGCTAATAACTCGTAACCAATGATATCTATAGCATTCATTACTATTTTAGAATCGGGTTACGATTTGGCAAGCGAAATTCAAGATCCAGAATCCGCACACTATTGTTCATCATCTTCATATATTGCTGCTGCAGCAGCAGCTGCAACTGGCTAATAGCCGTCTTCATAATCTTCCTCTTCAACTGCAGACTCATCATCTTTTGATAAATTTAAAAGATCAAGAATGGCTATGTTGTTTTATTTTTGAACTTTAATAAAATTATGAGAATTTGATGATTTTATTATACTTCTACCTGTTTTTAATATAAAGTCTAATAATAAAATTAATTAAGTGGTTTAATAAAATATATTTTATAATCAAACTTCAACGCTCTGGCATTCTGAGTTTGACTTGTCAAGCTAGATCTGACAAGAAATTTTAAGAAGTCAATAACGTTTTATAGGGACTTTTGACGGGAATTTGAAAACGTCATGTGGTGCTCTTGTATTATATTCGATATTTTAGTGTTTTAACGTGTTATATTAGATAATTTTGATGGCATTTTATGTAATGTGATGCGCGGAACTACTGGGATATAGTGAATATCATATAAAAGTGTTTTACAACGTTTTCATTTTCCATCAAAATTCCAACAAGATACCATCAACAGTGTGGCCATAGCACTGTTGATGGCGACAACTTGACTTAGACTATGACTAACCTGAGAGACTGAAGATATTTATAACTAGTTATTGGCGAAATCTTGTAAACGCCATTTAAAAAAAAAAAAAAAAAAAAAAAACGTTTTATAGTAAGGATTTTGCATGAAAGTAATAAGTACTCTGTACAACAGGAATGAGCTCTATCTGTGCATCTTGCAGCAAAAATAAAGAAAATAAAACCTTATGCTAAGGTAGTAAGAGTCTTGTTGCGCGCAAAATAAAAATGAAGCCAAGTGAAAGGGCAACCAGTGTACCCTGTGTCCCGTTCTAACAGTGGACTTAGAATTGCCAGAGTTAAGTTGATTTCAATCCTTTCCTTGTTGGTAGAAAAATATGCGATTGATGTAATGTAATGAAGTAAAAACATTTACTTCTAAAATGTTTTTAAATATAAATAATAATTTATTACCGACATATTAAAGCAATATTATTTGTTGCTAAGTGTAAAACCTTATTAACGCAAACATTTTGCGATTGGGGTATAGGTTTTCTTTTATATGTATGAAATACGGACAGCTGACCTGACAACCCCACATGAAATCGTAAATAATAATAATAACATAATTTGTTAGTGAAGAATTACGGTGACCATGCATGACTATTCAATCCTAGTTCAAGAACAAATAACTTAAATACTTATGTATTTTTTATTTTTTTATGAAAATAACTTTGTTTAGATTTCAAATTTCCTAAAGATCTTAATGTCCCTAACATTAAGTTCTTTAGAAAATTTAGGAACAAAAAGAAAGCTATTGTGGAAGAATGTAATAAAGATCAGTCGACATGATCGACATCAATAGATGATTTGTTAGATCTCGTAGATAACGCTTGTGTTTCAGATTTTAAACTGAACATTATTTTTTATATTGCTGGATATATCGTGAATGGGATGATTCACAAAATTTCTTGTTCAAATTGTGTGGTGTTATTGGATCACAACACCATAGAACACTGTTTATTACATTATTAAATCAATCGTTAAAAAACGTAAACAAAAATAAAATTATCATGTAGGTATGTCGTCTGAGAATTTTATAGCAAACTACATACATCGTTAGAATCAGCACATCCTCCTCAATCTATATTTGAAGATCCACATGATATTCTATTGGTGAAGGCGTTAGCGAATTCATATCTCAATTTACGTTTAACTCAATGCCAAATTAGAATCAATGAAACATATAAGTAATAAGCTGGGTTTGCGGCAGAAACTTCACAAGACTGTCTTATTTAGCAATGTCTGATTTAGAATTAAACTTAAATATAAACTTAACTGTTTTTTCTTAATTAAATATACCACACAACAGCTTATCGTAATTTCATCTCAGTCCAGCTGCATGTCGTGTGACACCGAAGTTAAAATCGAGTACCGGTGGTCCGCTCGCACGGCGAAGAGAGAAGGTTTTACGGTGGGTCTATGGGGTCACGCGCCGCCTTTCCGTCACCCCGGACCGATTCAGCGGGGCGAGACGCACCCATAGCCCACCAATAAAAAAAAAAAAAAAAAAAAAAAAGCTGCATGTCGTGTCCCACAAGGACCAGTAGATAAGTACCTACCTATATGACGCGAGTGTGAAAAGCAAGCAAAAACAGGAAATGTATAGTGCCACAAAGGGCAAGTTTATAATTAGCATCTTCGATTAAAATCTATCTGAAGCAATGATCTACTGACGTCAGATCACAAATATTTTTTATAATTATTGTCCTTAAATCATATTTCAATATGGTCACCATCGCCAGAGAGGGATAAAAGGTACAGTTCTGAGCTCTCGCTCGGCTTCAATTTTGCGACAACAGCTCATTCCTGTTGTACAGAGTACTTATTACTTCCATGGGATTTTGTATCTATTGGACAGACAACTTTAACAGTCCTTTGAAATGTTAGATCTTACTTTGCGTTTCTTAGAGGATGCATTTTTATTTTTTGATGTGCTTATTTTTAGATGTGGGAGTGTCAGTGTAAGAGTAAAACCAAGTTTGTGGTGTCGCCACTCTTGTTCCACGGCCGCCGTCTTGGTAAAAGGGGATGAAATGGTTTTTACCGTTTATCTCGTAAACTATTAGTCTCATAAAAAAATTGTAAACATTTTTAGTTGCAAACTAAATTATCTACAATTTTGGTCCAGTACTTTTTTCGTAGAACCATAAATAAAAAAGTTATAAGCGCAAATGTACAGAAATTCGAGAAAAAAAATCCATTTTTCGATATAACTTTTCATAATCGATTCTTAAGGAGTAAACTCTAAATATGTAATAAATTGTTATTAAAAAGTTTTCGTTAATGTCTTATACTATATATAATGGCGTAATATTAATTTAGACCTTATGAGCGGGGACACACGCCGTCCGGGGCGACGGAAGGACAGCGCGTGGCCCCATACCACACCATGTTCCCTCCACATCCCCATTTAGCCAGCCACTGAGACCGCTCCCTTGATATCCGTGGCCAGCCCCACAAATTAACTTGGACCTAAGGTGACATCGAACTTCAATCTATCATTGCTTAGGAGATAAAATCGTGTTAATATTTTTAAATACATACATACATATCATCACGCCATATCCCTTGCAGGGTAGGCAGAGAGAACAGAGTGCCAGAGAACTCTATCTCTGCATACCTCACTCGCTTCCTCAACATTCATAATTCTCTTCATACACGCTCGCCGGTTTCGGAGACTCTTGACTCCACCTTCCTTCAGTACATGACCGATCTGGTCTAGGTAGGTTAGTCTCGGTCTCCCTCGGTACCTACATCCTTCCACTTTCGCATTGTATATCTTCTTAACCAGACGTTCGTTCGGCATTCTTTCCACATGTCCGAACCATCGGAGCATTCCCTTTCGCATCTTTACACCAATACTCTCTTTCATACATACTCGATCTCTTACGTCGTTATTTTTAAATAAAACTCCATTATTTTTAGTTTATTTCATTTTGTTATTATTCTCGAATCAAATAACACCTTATAAAAAAGTTACAAAAACACATTACAATATATTAAATGCAAAAATTTCTCTTGCAAAATAAATCACATAAATTTTTTGTTTAATTTTTTTTTTTTATATTTTTAATACTAAATTAATATTGGGTATTAATTATATTAATTATAAATAAAACATATTTTTAAAGGTTGTAACACACTAGATACAATTCGTTATATTATCAAAGAATATTACAAATACATTTGACAGTGATAGCTTTTTTGTTTTTGGTAGGCTATGGGGACGTCCATTAATAACGTGATCTTTTTTTTATAATTTTTTAACCCCCCCTACCCTTTGGTGATACGTGGTGAGGTTTAAGACTATGAAGGTTTAGGACTTCGTAATTTTTTGTCAAACCTCTCCTCCCCTTTCAAACCTCACGTGATTAATGGACGGCCTCTATGGTCCGGATACACGCCGTTCGTTTCATCCGGCGCGACTAAAGACCATATCATGACCTCATAACCCACTATACTCCTTCCCACATCGCTATTGGGCCGGCTACTAGTACATCCTCGACGTTCGTGGCCAGTCCATTCCATCCGGGGTGACGGAAGACCAGATCGTGGCCTCATAACCCACTATACTCCTTCCCCCATTGCTATTTGACCGGCTACTGGTACCGAATCGTTGACTTCCATGGCCAGACCAACGGGATAGAGTTGATAGCTGATGGATTATTACATATAAAATACTAGGTGCCGCGCGTATAGAAAGTAACTTTTCCAAAGTTTTAACTTAATAGTTATTGTTTCCAAGGATGTGCACTTGGGCTGACCACGGATGTCAAGGATGCGGTCGCAGTGGCCGGCCCAACGATGGAGAAGGAATACGGTGAGTTATGGAGCCACGCGCTGCCCTTCCGTCGCTCTGAATTGAACGGACAGCGAGTATCCAGCCCATAGCCCACCAATATTAAAAAAGTGTGTGCGCTTTGAAACAATAACTATTAAGTTAAACTATTAACCGAATGTCACGAATGGCCGGGCGCCACAAAAACAAATTACGTCGTCTGATGCAGCGACCGAAAGGATTAAAAGTGGTTAAAAAAGAAATGGGCACAGATCTGTGACAAGACGGTTTAAGAGGGGTGCACAGAACTGTGTCAAAACCTTCGAAAGGTTAAGTAAAACTTTTAACTTTATTACCGGGATAAATAGTATTCAATGTGTTAATCCTGGAATTGATCTATTTATATGCTAATTTTCATTCAAATCTATTCAACCTTTATACCACGCTGATGAAACGTGTTGATATATCAGAGTTTTCCTTCTTTAAGTTATTCATTACCACATTGAAAATGTTTTTTTTATTTAATTATAATTAAATTTAAATGGGTTCAAATGTTTGTTTTAACTGACGAACGTTCGTAGTGTAACATTCGCTTATATTGTTACACTCCAAATGTGTTACAACCTTTATACGTATTTAATATATAATTGAAATATATTTATTATTATTATTACAATTTATAACACAACTTCAGCTCTTATATTCTACGGTAGCGAAGTATGAAGTTATTAGATCTCGAAATAAAACCTTATACCAACACGTCTGACCAGCGTGGTATAGTAGGTCAATTTCCCTCCCATTATGTAGGAGGCTCGAGCCCAACAGTGGGACATATATGAGTTGAAATGATGACAATAATAGTTATACCGCTGCTGTAAGTGGTAAGACGATTGGAACGAATTTTCAATAGGTGTGGGTTCGAATCCCATGTGTGACAATCATTTTTCACTCGTAATCAAGTTTTTACTAAAAAAACGATTCATATATATCCACCCTACAGTTATGCGAGATTTTGTTTTATTTAAAAATATGATAAATTAATCAAATTTCCGTGTGGTGACGGGGTAAGAATACAATTCACCACCCCCTATCTTACCCGTGAGTGATCGTACAAGACGACTGATGGATATAAAACGCATATAACATCTATGCGAGAGAAGGAAAACTCTAAACAAAACCCTATACCAACACATCTGACCAGCGCGGTATGGTAGGTTAATTTCCCTCTCATTACAGAGGAGGCCCGAGCCCAACAGTGGGACATTTATGGGCTGTGATGATGATGATGATGAATCAGATTCCTACCCTACAGTTCAGATTTCTTTTCAAATTTTGTATTATTTAATAAATCCAGGTATTAAGAAGTCTTTTCAAATATGTTAAAATAAATGTCCTAAGTGGAGATTGAACCTACGACGTTTAGTATTAGAGGTCAGTTATAAAACCACTGCATTATTTCAGCAATTAAATTGTAATAATAATAATATTAAAAATATATTTCACGTTTTTAAACATAATTAAGTCTTATTTTGATAAATCAACGCTCAGAGTTATAAATAAATCAATGTAAATTAAAATATACGGTTTTGTCAGCTTATTTTTAAGTTCACACTCAAAAAGGGTTGGGGGGGTTTGGTTTTATAAGTTTGAAATGTTCGTCTGTGACATCGTAACAACAAAACGAATGTACCGATTTTGATGCGGTTTTACTTTAACGAAATGGTTGTTAGATACAAGTGATAAATATTTAATAACTCTAAGCATATATTTGTTTAATTAATAATACCTATAAAAAATTTGGCTCTCCTAAAATCCAAGACAATTCAGTCCAATTTCAATCTTATATATTTCGATATAAATTATTTTTTTGATCTCCAACAAATTTCTCATTAAGATTACTTATAAGATTCCTTACAAGATTCTTTATAAGATTCCCATTAAGATTACTGTTAGATTTCTTACAAGATTCTTTATAAGATAGATTACTTATAAGATTCCTTACAAGATTATTTGTAAGATTCCCATTAAGATTAGTTATAAGATTCCTTACAAGATTCTTTATAAGATTCCCATTAAGATTACTGTTAGATTTCTTACAAGATTCTTTATAAGATAGATTACTTATAAGATTCCTTACAAGATTATTTGTAAGATTCCCATTAAGATTAGTTATAAGATTCCTTACAAAATTCTTTGTAAGATTCCCATTAAGATTACTTATAAGATTCCTTGCATAATTCTTTATAAGATTCCCATTAAGATTCCTTACAAGATTCTTTATAAGATTCCTTACAAGATTCTTTATAAGATTCCTATAAAGATTCCCAATAATCCTTATAAGATTCTTTTTAAAATTCATACAAAGATTCTTTATAAGATTCCTATTAATATTCTTATTAAGATTTCCATTAAGATTCTTAATAAGATTCCCGTTAAGATCCTTATTAAGATTCCTATCAAGTAAAACTTAAAACGATTTTATTTAGAATAAAATGCTTTTGAACATATAATCGTCATCATAGCGGCTTATCAACGTCCCACTGCTCCATAATATGAGAGAAATCAATCTACTATACACGCTCATGGATTTGTATAGGGTTTTATTTTCAGTTTACCTTCTCTTGTATATATCATACACCAATAATATATACACAATATATACTGTACTTACATCGTACATATTGTATATAGTTGTTGACAACAGTTGTTGTGTGTGGCCGTGTCTGTGTGACGTCACACGCACACACTACTTGTCTATGTAATTGGTGATCAGACGACATCCGGTATAGTTGGTACAGGACGATATATATAGCACGCAGTCGGCTTTTACGACATACACGTACAAGAGAGTGATTAATTGTATTCTGTTTATGTTATATTAATTTATAATGTTTCATTTCGTGTGGTGACGGAGTAAGAATACAATTCACCACCCCCTATCTTACTCGTGGGTGATCGTACGAGACGACTAAGAGATATAAAACATCTATGCAAGAGAAGGAAAATTCTAAACAAAACCCTATACCAACACGTCTGACCAGCGTGGTATAGTAGGTCAATTTCCCTCCCATTAAGTAGGAGGCTTGAGCCCAACAGTGGGACATATATGACGTGAGATGATAATCATTTTGCAATACAGTCAGTTCGTGGCTAATATTTTTAGATGGCTAAAAAATTTTAAATAATTAATTTATATCAAAATATAATAAGTTTTCTTACCAAATTATAAATAATACTTTTTATATATAATATATAATTCGATGGGGGTCTAATATTTTTTTTAAATAAACTACATCTATATTACAATAAAGGCGATTTTACAATAAGTAAAAAAATGTTTAGATACTAATCTAGTTTACGATATTTTTTTTTGTAAATGATTCTCGCTAAATGTTTATTTATATTGCGATAAACTTTAAAATTGTCGTAGATCGTATTGTCGATATGAATTAACTTAATTATTTTTATATTTAAAAAGATTTTGGAATCAATGGAGGCTGCACGTTAAAAGGAATTGTTTCTTTACGAAATATTTACCGCTTTTACACAGTATGTTGAGTATCTGCGAGATTTTTTTTTATTTAAAAATACGATAAATTAATCAGTTTACCGCAAATAAAAACGCTAAATAAAAATAAAACTGATGTCCATCGCCGACACCTACATTTTAGATACCGATTAAGGAAGTTACCTATAATTTAAATAATTGATTGATGTTACATATCTTTCAACATCACATAGATGTAAACTGCCTATTAGGATAGGTGCTACCATAAATTTAAGTTATAAATTATCGACAAATACTTCTGATAATGTTTTTAAGACTGAGTTAACTACGGGCCTGCCAGTTCGCATTACGTGGCAGACCTCAACTAAATTCACCAAATATTTTTATTGCTCTAATGATGTAATTCTCGCAATACATATTTGTAACAATATTATTGTCTAGTGAAAATATTCTTTACACAATCCTTTTCTGTGTAATAATACCCATATTGTTTACAAGATCATTTAGAGGCGTATATTATATTGAATTAAAAAGAAAGACACCGCCAGCATTTGTTTAGCGAGAATTAATATGAATCGCATATCATATGCGAGAAAATATCGTGTAATACATTCTTAACCTATAAAAATATGGATATATGCGATTAAAAAATATCTAAAGCTATTATTTACGTGTGTAATACTTATTTTTATATAAAAAATCTGCCGCAGCATTGGCAAGTTATGTTCCTTTAATATTTCTGTGGATTGTAATATATAAGATAAATTGAAAAAGAAACACGATATAATCAATTAAATATGGAATTTTCCACAAACATTAAAATTATATTTTTTTTTTTAATTATTTTATAATTTGCGACGTAAAATAAATACAAATAAATCACAAAAAGGCTGTTTTTTGATCGTATGTCTTTATCTCAATTTAAATTATATACTTGTGAAATACACTAGTTCAAATACAATACAATTTATATTGTATTTTATTTGAACTAATGTATATTCTATTTGAGCTAGTGTATTTTTGCAATTTAACAATTATACGGGATGATATTACAGAGATTTAATAAAAAAAAACTATTAAAATGACAAAAAAATACCAAATAGATTTAAGTTCGTCTTTCATATTCTATTCTCTTCTATTCTTGTTTCTACTTCACTAATATTGTACGGTTAATAAATAATGTAGATACTTCTATGCAGCATCTGAAAGTGAAAAATGGGGCATAATTAAGTTTACAACTCCTATAGAAAGCAGTTTTTCGGGTGCCTGTAAATATATTTTTTGACGTGACAATGTCTTATAAATCGATGAATGTCAGCTGCACGTACGAAGCAGTGTCACGCTCTGCCTAAACCGAGCGTGCGAGCGAGAGCGCTGAACAAGCAATAGAGTCACAATCGGACTAAGCGTTCCCCTAGGTAATGAATTCTTGAATTTTAAGAATTTAACGTGTATTGTTAGAAGTCGTTTGTCGAAGAAGTTTGGGGGGCATAGTCCGGAGCGTGCTCGTTCGCGTCCCCTGCCAGTCTAATTAGACTGCTAATCCGGCTCGAAATGCGTACCGCAATGCGGGTTAGGGCGTCCCCCGGAGGCGACGCGTACCGACCCGCCCCCGTCGGTACGAACATCGGCAGTTGCGGCGATGGGGGCCGCCACCCATCACGCCTTGCCCAGTTAGGCGAGTCGAGGAGAACGGAGTGCCGGGTGGGCACGTGGAATGTAAGAGGTTGTATGGAAGGTAAGTTGCACGAGCTGATATCCGTCATGGCGGACAAACAGCTAGACGTGCTCTGTGTAACAGAGACCAAGCGAAGGGGCAGCGACGCCTGCGATCTTCCTGGTGGCGGGATGGCTCTGTGGTCTGGTGTACCACAGAGCGATCGAGCCAGCATGGGGGTAGGAGTGCTGTTGTCCTCTCGCCTGGCCTCAGGTGTGAAGGATTACGGAATGTATGATCCCAGACTTCTCTGGGTCCGTATAAAACTAGGTGTCACCAAGGTATTCATGGTTGTAGCATATGCTCCCGTAGGATCCTCGGTGGCATCAGACCTAGAGAAGTTTTGGGATAATGTTAGGGAAGTTCTGGATATGGCAGAAACCAGTGAACGCGTGATTGTATGCGGAGATTTGAACGGATGGGTGGGGACCAAGCGTCCCGACTATGAGGACGTACTTGGTCCATTTGGTGATAAGAGAGTGAACGACGCAGGTAGGCTCATAGCGGATGTATGCATGGAGAGAAACCTTATTGTGTCAAACACATTTTTCCAACATAAGGACATCCATATGTATACATGGAGAAGGAATGAACAGAAAAGCATAATAGATTTAATTTTGGTAGACAGTCGCCTCCGAAGCAAAATATTGGACGCAAGAGCCTACAGGGGCCCCACAGTCGATACGGACCACTATCTCGTTATTGCGAGATTTAGTGGTCTGTTCAGAAAGTGGAGGCGAGAGCGTGTCCACTTCGGAGGGCTTGAAAGAATAAAGGTTGAAAGGTTGCAAGAAGAGTGTGTAAGAGAAAAGTATGCAGAGGGTGTCCGAGAACGGCTGACGATGGCAAGCCAGCCGCAATCGGACATTGAAGAATGCTGGAGAGTATTGAAAGAGAGTATGGTAGATACAGCGAAAGAAGTATGTGGAAGTTCAAAGAAGCATAGAAAAACAAATGGTGATGCATGGTGGGATGCGGAAGTGGCAGCTTCCGTAGAGCAAAAGAAGAAAGCGTGGCTGGACTATGTCTCTTCTTTGAATCTGAATGACAGTATGACTGAACAGAAGAAAGAAATATATCGGCAATGTAAGAATGACACAAAGGCCTTAGTGAAAGAGAAACGTGATAGAGCAAGTATGAGTGCAGAAGATAGGCTGACTAAAAACTTCGAGGGTAACACCAAACTCTTTTGGAGGGAGGTGAAGAAGTCTCGGGGTGGTTGGTCAGCCTTCAGAATGAATAAAATAAGGTCTAAAGGTGGAGACATTCTTACACAAACACAAGACGTGTTAAGCCGATGGAGTGAATATTTTGGCGATATGTATGCGGATGCTACGGTTGGCGCCGGTGTTGGATGTGGTTTAGTAGATCAACATTCGACAACGGCGTCCTCCGATGGCATCAGTATGGATGAAGTTGAATGGGCGATAAGAAGTTTGAAAAATGGTAAGGCAGCGGGCATTGATATGGTGTCTGCCGAGATGATCAAGCTCGGTGGCTCTTGTGTCTGGGAGGCGTTCCTGTTGCTCCTCAATTTATGTTGGAGCTCGGGAATGGTTCCCAGGGACTGGAATAGCGCAGTCATCGTGCCTTTGTTTAAAAACAAGGGTTCACGTTATGACTGCGCAAATTACAGAGCCATAAGCTTGACCAGTTTGGCAGCAAAAGTGTATGGAAAAATTATTGAAAGGAGAATGAGGATGGTGTCCGATGGTTTACTGTGTGAGACACAAGGAGGTTTCAGGAGTGGAAGGGGATGCATGGATCAAGTGTTCTCTCTGCGCAACATTGTGGAGAAGCATCTGGCTCTAGGTCAGAGGGTTTTCTGCAGTTTTGTGGATCTGGAGAGAGCATTTGACACGGTTGTACGAAAGGAACTTTGGGACATTTTACCGGAGTATGGTATTAACGGTAAACTGCTACAGGCTGTGCAGTCCAGTTACATGGACTGTAGAGCCTGTGTGCGGCTGGATGATGGAATGTCGCCTTGGTTTGACGTCAATATCGGCGTTAAGCAGGGGTGCGTTCTGTCAGCCAGGCTGTTTATCATATATCTGGATAAATGTCTCCAAAGGTTGAACGATATGAATGTGGGAGTCCAGATGGGCGACTCAGTGGTCACTGCTCTGCTTTATGCAGATGATGCAGTCCTGCTGGCACAGTCAGCGACTGACCTGCAGACCCTAGTCGACACAATGACAGAAGATTGTAAGAAAAGGGGTCTACGCGTGAATGTGAGCAAAACCAAAATAATGGTCTTTGAAAGAGATAAAACCAGAACAGATGTAAGAGTAACAATAGGTAATGATGTACTAGAGCAAGTGGATGAATTTGTATATCTTGGATGTGGATTTAGCCGAGATGGAAGATACACCACTGACATAGAGCGAAGAGTGAATGCGGGAAATAGAGTGAACGGAGCGTTGGGGCAACTTTTCGGCAGCCACCACCTCAGCCAGAAGGCACGTGTAGCAATACATAACGCAGTGCTTGTCCCAACATTACTGTATGGAAGCGAGAGTTGGGTATGCAGAAAAGAGTATGATAGTAAAATTAATGCGGTCGAAATGCGATCTCTGCGGAAAATCTGTGGAGTTAGGCTGACCGACCGCATTCGTAACGACGACGTAAGAGAGCGAGTAGGTATGAAAGAGAGTATTGGTGTAAAGATGCGAAAGGGAATGCTCCGATGGTTCGGACATGTGGAAAGAATGCCGAACGAACGCCTGGTTAAGAAGATATACAATGCGAAAGTGGAAGGATGTAGGTACCGAGGGAGACCGAGACTAACCTACCTAGACCAGATCGGTCATGTACTGAAGGAAGGTGGAGTCAAGAGTCTCCGAAACCGGCGAGCGTGTATGAAGAGAATTATGAATGTTGAGGAAGCGAGTGAAGTATGCAGAGATAGAGTTCTCTGGCACTCTGTTCTCTCTGCCTACCCTGCAAGGGATATGGCGTGATGATATGTATGTATGTATGTATGTTGTTAGAAGTCTCAGTAAGCCGTATTTCTGCTCAGTGTAGTACTACCCCGGACGGACCGGCCCGCGGCTGTAGACAGAGAACTGTCAACAGCGTGGTCCTACCACTATTGTCTGTTGACACAATGAAACGCAGCTCGCTCTTGAAATGGTACTTTAATTTGCTTCCAATTGCAATAATTTTGGCGGTAAAAAAAAACAGTTTAGATAAAATATCATAGAGTAATGTCCAACGCACTCGATCGAACCACAGAGTATGAATAGAGTTGAGATTAATACTGGACTGGCGTAGACAACTATAAGCGCTTCAAATATCCTATAGTTGAGATTATATCCATAACACTCCTAGAAGTTAACAAAAAAAAAAAAACATTAACACTCCTAGAGCGAGTATGTATGAAAGAGAGTATTGGTGTAAAGATGCGAAAGGGAATGCTCCGATGGTTCGGACATGTGGAAAGAATGCCGAACGAACGTCTGGTTAAGAAGATATACAATGCGAAAGTGGAAGGATGTAGGTACCGAGGGAGACCGAGACTCACCTACCTATACCAGATCGGTCATGTACTGAAGGAAGGTGGAATCAAGAGTCTCCGAAACCGTCGAGCGTGTATGAAGAGAACTATGAATGTTGAGGAAGCGAGTGAAGTATGCAAGGATAGAGTTCTCTGGCACTCTGTTCTCTCTGTCTACCTTGCAAGGGATATGGCGTAATGATATTTATGTACTCCTAGAAGTTTTTTTTTTTTTTTTTTTTTTAATTTTTTTTTTTTTATAAAACAGCATTCAGTTTAAATAAAAATTTCTGTCTCATTTACAAACTTATTTTGGTCAAATAAACTCACAACTAAACGCTCTCGGCTGGACTCTGGAACTCGGCCAACGCGTGTATAGGCGATGGTTGTTTCTTCTGTGACCCGCGTCGTACTTTAGCTCGCACCTCCTCCGGTTTCTCCGGACGTATCAGCGGCTTCTTCTCTGGCGCTTTCATACGCCACACCACAATAGGTGACTATGGGGAATTAAATAAAAACGTTAATCATTATACTCTCATCACCAATTACATATGTTCGTCCCACAAGTAAGTGTGTGGCCGTGTCTGTGTGACGTCACACGCACACACTACTTGGCAATGTAATTGGTGATCAGACGACATCACGTGGAGTTCGTACAGGACGATATATAAAGCACGCAGTCGGCTTTTACGACATACACAAGCCATAATATAAAAGAAGTAATATTTGATTTAAAATCTATCTGACCAGCGTGGTATAATAAATCAATTTCCCTCCCATTATGTAGTAGGCTCGAGCCCAACAGTGGGACATATATGACCTTAGATGATGGCGATAATGACTACAAGTATTTTTGTTGGTATTTAAAAGTGATTTTATTTAATTTGTGTTTGTGCGTAATCTCAGCTTCCTGGTTTCAAGGTATACCAATAAATTAGTACTCAGTCTTGTGTGTGTACAACGTATATTTCTTATTAATAATTACAAAGCAGAGGGCAAACAGAGAAATATTACTATGGTCTATGACATTATGTGGGCCAATCAGAGAGCATATCGCGTCACTTCAACGCATACTGATTGGCTCGCGATGTTGCGATGCTTCGTGCTGGTATTGTACCGAACAATTTGCTTTAAAATTCTAATCCAATACTTTTGTGTTAAGAGAAATTAACGGGAAAAAGAGATAAAACTATTTTCACGTATTCTATCGCGTTTGTATTTGACATTTAATTTCCCGGCGTTTCGTACACTTTATATCGTTCATGTTCAAGGTAGGACTAAGTTGTCTCACGTGCAACAAGTCATCGTTATTCCAGAGATTTATATCTACCCGCTACAGTATCAATTATTAAATTTTGACACACATTTTTGACATTGCCAGTACAAAAACTTTTCAGCATTCCAAAATGTTGCGATCTCTCAAATTGCCCTAGACGTGGTTCTTTTTTTTTTTTTTTTTGTGTGTCTTATTTGTTAGCCTCAGATGGCTATGACAACTTTACCCTGACTGTGGGTGAGCCCGGAGGGTTCTCAACCCGTAAGACGTGGGCCTCGCAAGCTTAATTTTTAATCCATCACTGCCGGTAGATCGACTAAAGGGGGCGTCCATTAATTAAATAAGGTATTTTTGAGGATTCTTTTGACCCACCTATGGTGACATATCGTAATATTTTCCTCGACCCACTCCCCTCTTCTCCAATCTCAGGTGAGATTTTTCAAAACTTGTATTTGTATATAAAAGTGTTAGATTTATTTAAAAAAAAAAAGCACAAATCGCTTAATTACTTTTATTTTAGACTAGCAAGGACTAAGTATTTGCGAATATTGCTATAATATTAAGTACAGTAATAAAATTAAATATCCGTGTGGTGACGGAGTAAGAATACAATTCACCACTTTATCTTAGTCGTGGGTGATTGTGAAAATATATATATAACATCTATGCAAGAGAAGGAAATCTTGAAATAAAGCCTTATGCCAATATAGAGGGAAATTGACCCACTATACGCTACTCTTACCAAATAGTGATCGTAAGATACGACTAAGGGATATAAAACGCATATAACATCTATGCGAGAGAAGGAAAACTCGAAACAAAACCCTATGCCAACACGTCTGAACAGCGCGGTATAGTAGGTTAATTTTCCTCCCATTACGGAGGAGGCCTGAGCCCAACAGTGGGACATTTATGAGCTGTGATGATAATAATGAATAGAATTAAAAAAAAAACTACGTGATATTTATCAAGACCTACCTCTCTCCCCTAAGTGAGATTTAGTAAGATTCGGCTCGAGCCTGTAGCTAATTACATACCTTACGTAATTAATGGACGTCCCCATACATTTCCTGAATACTTGTGAAAATTTTCCTTTGATTCAATCAAGATGCTATTAATATTAGCGATCGTAAGACTATGGGGGGTAAAGCATAACACAATTACATTCAAGCGAAATGGAACTATACTACACAGATAATAAAGCATATAATTCTATAACTCACATAGTTCTGTCTCCCAGCATAGCGTCGGTTATAAGTTAGCATTCAATATCATTAATATTAGCACTTAATATATAGAGCTTTATACTTGATATACAGGCTGGTTTTAAAAATAGTGTATTCTTTTTTAAATGTATTGTATTTTTGTGTGGTATAACGTTATTAAAAATAAATACAGTAAATATACAATGAAGTATATATGCACATAACATCTATACATGAGAAGGTAAACTCGAAATGAAACTATACAAACTCGTCTGACAAGCGTGTCAAGCGTGGCAAGCGTGTGTGTGTGTTAGGTCAATTTCCATCCTATAGGAGGGGTTGGTGATAAATTACATTCATGCTCCATCACCACACGATAATAAGATGGAGAAAGAAACGGTCATCTTGCTCTTATCACAATTAGTTGTGATCAACACAGTATGTACTCTACTTCTATCTTACATATTGCAAAAGTTTATATTTCAGCTTTAGTATTTTATAAGAGCTTTAGTATTATGACCGGCCGCCTGTCTGACATCAACCCTCCTTGAGAATATAATAGTTGACAAGACAGCATCAGATATAGCTGATCAGGGTCGATGAAAAAAGACTTTATTTAAATAAAATAAAAGAGAAACAAACTGTATTTCAATAAAATGTAATCTCTTTAGAACTGTCACGAACTTAAAATTATTTAGATGAGCATAAAAGTCGCATCGTACGCTGCAATTTCGTGAAAATCTACAGTTTTAGTTATCATAAGAATCTTGATGGCATTCCGTATTTCTTCCTTTTTTTGAGATGAGCCATATATTAATTAAATATGAGAATATGGGGTCTCCCTTCTTTAGTAATTACAAAATGATACAGAATTTCCACCACGTATAGCCTAATGCTATCAATTACATAACCTCCGTTTTATACTAGTTCAAACACATGCAAAATAATAATTTTAAATAAATACAATTCACGTATACACACACTTTAAAAATACATTATACATAATACCATCCTGTATATTAGCTAATAAAATCATTACGGGGCCATTAATATACGCTTATAATAAATTAATAGCTTATAATAAATTAATACAGAACCTATTAATCATCGGCATATTATGGTAGCTTACAAAAAAATAAACTAAAAATAAATAAATAAAAAAAAACTTTTTTTAAGTAACTATTTATTAGTGTGTCTCAAGCGTTAGTGGATAAACATTGTGTTGGATTGAGTGGGGGCAATTGTCTTTCTTAACTTTGAGTAACGAAGAGACACTTCTCGTTCACATAATGTTTATATAAATAAATGTATGTACAAAACCCAGTTCGATGTATATATATATATATATATATATATATATATATATATATATATATATATATGTATATATACATTGTACATACAACATGTTTCAATTCTACAGTATGCCTTTACGACATAGTTGTTTTTATTTAATAAATCTTAAGTAATATCGGTAAATAATTTTAGCTTCAAGTGGCTTTATCATTCTGGTGTAAGCAGTACTTAAAGCCATTCATTTGATTATATAAATGCGTAATTAAGCCAAAAAAAAAAAACAAAATCTCATATTTGCTTTATTTGTATTCAAAATCATGCGTTATATTTTTTTTCATAGGTATCCCTGCATTGCGGTGGAACTTTTACAAATTACATCCAGACTCGAAAAAACAATTTGTGGAGTCAACAGTTATGTGGGAATCGAACCCACTATACTTGACACGGTAAGTTGGTACGTAAACACACGGTAGTCATTTTAAATTATATATTTCGAGTACTCCCATCTCACTTTCACACGCATATCTGTCTCGCTCTAATACCAGTAACTCTACTCACCGCAATAGTTCCCTGGCGTGTGTATTTAGTAGAAGCGACATAGGACGCCTTCACAGTTAGAACAACTGCATTCATCAGGTTCTTCGCCGCTTGGATGAGAGACGTAGCACTGTCCAGCTAAAAACAAAGTTATTTATTGAAATAAAATATTTTAATAATATATTTGTGATATGAAACGAAAAGGCGACAGTGAAAAGAGACAAACATATATCCTACTAATATTATAAATCTCAACAAAATTTTACTTTCATGGAGTCGTAGACCTCTATCGAGTCATCCGTAGACCTCTCGGGGTCAATCTAGACCACATCGACACAATAGGACCCTGTAGGTGTATTCGATCGATTTAAAGAAATTCTATATTAATTAATTTCTATAGAATTGAATGCTCCATCAACCGATTTTTAACTCAATTTTTTTTATTGCTTATGGTGGCAAACGAGCAAGCAGCACACCTGATGGTAAGTGTTACTGCCGCCCAGCGACCTTTGCTATACCAAGGGTATAGCTAGGCCGCTACCTACCATTACAGTCCCCAAACCCACCCAGTTGGGCTTCCGGCTCTCTCGCTCACCGAACGAAGCGCAATAGTAATGTGACCCGCGGCTGTAGACAGAGATCTGTCAACAGCGTGATCCTACCACTATTCTACCTATTCCTACATTCTACAGCCCCAATAAGAAAGGAAAGAATGCAAATTATTATGTTTCAAAACCATTCTATAAAAATACTACCACCATAGGACAGACATTACAAATCAAACAATTAACAAATTACATACAAAATCAGATGCACCGGACACAATTTTTGGACTGCACAAAAATTTTACTTTCTTTTGATAGATACCATACCTTAAAGTTTGAGAATCACTGCTCGCCTAAGCCCCCCTGTAACCCAACGCATAACTCTCATCACCAATCGAGCGTATCACCAGAAAAGGTTCACTTGACTTCGAAGAAATAAAATCCTTTTTCAATTTGAAACGATGATTAGATTTACATAATGATGTCTGATGTCTACGCGAGTATTACACATTAGAAATAAAACTATTTTTTTTACTAATTTTATCTAATTAACATGGAGGACTACGAGTCCACTTGTGAACCATGAAAAGTTGTGTAACGCCATGAAAATAAGAATCGATAAAATCAATATTTTTTTTTTATTAATATACAGGATGGAAGTGGACCGCTCCCATAAACAAAGACAGGTAACCCTACTAGTCCTACTTGTAATGATAGGCTAGAAAAAAAAATCGATTCGGATGAAAAAAAAAATTTTTTTTCACCACGCGAGGTCGTTGAACTCTTAAACATATGATCGTAAGTTTTGAATAGATTGCGTCTTTTCTCATCTGAGTATAGTTACGTATTTTTTATGGAATTATCGTTACATGGCACTGTCCTAATACGATGGAATGTAAAAAAAATTAAAATTCGTGAAAATAACATTTTTTTTTTTTCATCCAAATTGATTTTTTTCTAACCTATCATTACAAGTAGGACTAGTAGGGTCACCTGTCTTTGTTTTCGGGAGCGGTCCACTTACACCCTGTATATGACGACTCGCATTTTAGTATTTTTGCCTTTGCTGACAGATGAATGTTAACTACCGCTCATGAATCTATGTATCAGGGCCACAATCAGGCCTATATTTCTTTTTTGGACAAGCTATAGTCTGAACACACAGAAGAGTGGCATGCGGCCCGCCATCGCCACTGAACCGATGCCTTGACATCCGTGGCGGGTCCAGCTCGCTGCCTATCATAAAGATATTATTCCTCAGCTTTCTCACGTATCACAGAATCAATATGATACTACTCGCATAGTACTACTGCGTGATTGTGATAATACCACGAACGACACGTTTATGACTGCAGATAGAAAACTGACAGCCGCGTAACAATAACATTAGAAGCATAGTATTCATACATACATACATATCATCACGCCATATCCCTTGCAGGGTAGGCAGAGAGAACAGAGTGCCAGAGAACTCTATCTCTGCATACTTCACTCGCTTCCTCATAACATTCATAATTCTCTTCATACAAATAGTATTCAGCTTCCCTTAAATCCTAATGAAAAATATCCAACTAATTTTATAACTCACAAATATTTAAAAAACGTACACAATAAAATACCATCCTTTTCACAGCGACAAAATGACGGCCAGCCATATAGGAAAGGTACACAACAAAATGGCGTCCCTTTCACCGAGATAAAATGGCGGCCAGCCATATAGGAAAGATACACAACAAAATGGCGTCCCTTTCACCGAGATAAAATGGCGGCCAGCCATATAGGAAAGGTACACAACAAAATGGCGTCCCTTTCACCGAGATAAAATGGCGGGCAACCATATAGGAAAGATACACAACAAAATGGCGTCCCTATCACCGCGACAAAATGTCGGCCGGTGACGTCACCATCACATAGACAACACGCCACCCAAACTCACCCGACTGACGACTAGTTCCCCGGATACATTCTGCGAGTCCTCCTTCACTTTGCTAGATATCTCCGCCTATTTCATTGTAGCTTTTTAATTATACAATAATCGAGGCATTTGATGCATTTTAATTATTAAATAAATTACAATATACTTCACTTTTACAATTAGAAATTAATTTGAAAGGTTAGAAATTAATTTGAAAAGTTCGTAATTAAATATTAATTAAAGAAATTAATAAATTGTGTATGTGCATGCGTGCCTGTTCGTGTACACGTTCCGTGCATGCATACGTATTCGGTGAGTCCGTTTGTATTCTGTGAGTGGGTATGTATTCTGTGAGTGCGTGTGTATTCTGTGCGTGTGTATTCTATGAGTGCATGTGTACTCTGTGAGTACATGTGTATTCCGTGAGTACATCTGTATAATGACTTCGACTTTATCTTTTGTATATTGCACAAAAATTGTCGTGCGCGGGGATCAAACTCGCGTCGCTCAGTACGAGGGGAATTTAGAAAACTTCGTCATCTATACAGTCATGTCTTTTATCCTTACTGATATATTACAATAGAACCTTTATGATAAAATACAACTTCCAATCTTATACAGCGTGACTGGTAAAAGATTGTACATATTGAGGGAGGGTATTCAGTACTCTATTCTGATACCGAATATATAAAAAAAATTGATACTTAAATTTTGAACTAATTATCCTATAAAAATGATTATTTACGTACACCTCCGCATAGATATTGAAATTGCATTAAAATAGTAACTAGCCGAGCGCGTGACCTTGACAACAGTGCTAAGTAGTGGCTCCCGCGCACACTGCCCCGCACCCCCGAGGGATAACCCTGGGGTGAGTGTGCGTCTGTGGTCAGCTGATCAGTCAAAGCGCGTGCGCCGGGTGTTATCGGGTGTTTTGCATTTCCGTGTTTGTTAACCTACGCGGCTTTCGATTGCCCGCGTTTCGATTTTAACCGTGACTATTTGTGTGTGAAGTGTGATAGAATGTGTTATTCCCACTAAGAGTGTTGGGAAATTGCATATGCTCGACCAAATGGCAGTGTACGATGTGCGACTGATTTGTATCGAGAAATGTTGAGAAGGTGACCATCTTTTTGAGAATCCTGACACACTAATATTGTTGAGGTTTACTATTTAGTTAATTAATATTACCTTCTTATTATATTTTTATTTGTTACATGTGACCATTATCTATCGTCTCCTTCAATGTGTACAGTCTTTTACCAGTCATACTGTATATGCTTATCTTCCGAAAAAATGATGGGTAAAATGAAAAAGTGCGTGCATGTTTTCGTGTAGAAGCGTGCGTGCGTGTTTTCTAGTAATATATATGTTTAAATGCAAAAATAATCTAGTACATACCCCACTGACGATGAGTTCGCCTGAGATGTTCTGTACGTCAGCCTTCACTTTGCTTGTGATCTGAATCTGATGGCAGTAGAGTGCGATACGTTGGAGGTACGCGAGTAAGTCTTGCTTGGTAGACGACTCCGGGCACTGTAACGATATTAATGTTAATTTTATGAAGTCATAAGATAATGTATTTACTGAAATATGAAATTATTAATTTCGTGAAACGTAAGATGATTAATTTTGTGAAACATGATCGTTAATTTTATGAAACTAATGAAATGAATTTTCTGGAAGCTAATTAAAGTGAACCATCAGATGATTAGTTTTGTGAAACATATGATAATTAATTTTGTGAAGATAAAGTTAATTATTTTTCTAATTCTAATAATTAATTTTCTGGAAGAATTCAAGTGAAATATCAGATAATTAATTTTGTGAAAATCAACTTAATTATTTCTCTGTAACGTAAGACAATTATTTTTGTGAAATATAATAAAATTAGTTCTTTTATTTGGAAATCAGTTTAATTAATTTCCTGAAACGTAGGATAATTATTTTTTTGAATCATGCGATAATTAATTTCATGAAACATAAGGTAATTTGTGAAACTTTTATAAACAAGTTACATTAGCTTGTATGCAAGATGATCTCGCCTGAATTTTACATGATTTACCGATTGCCACATACAACATTTATACGGTGGACCTTGTGATGAATAATAACCGAAATACAAACGATATAGTATCAAATAATTATTAAAATAAGACATGCCATGAAATTATTAATTACAATTTAGATATATTAGTACCTGTTCAGCGATCTCTCTGGTGAGTTTGTCCAGTTTGGTGCCCGCTTCGGAGATCTTCTTGGCCGCGTTGATCACATCCATTGTGGTTTTCAGAGGGCCACGACCCCTGTAGAAAAGGGAGTATTTTTATAAATCGACTCTAGCCTTCCTATCGTGTATTTTAATGGACTTTGGTACGATTTGCTCTTAGTCAATTTTTACAACATCCACGAGCATAATAGGATATGGTGAATGGAATTCTTACTCCGTCACCACACGGAAAATGGCTTGATTTAAGGCTTTTATATATTATCATTTCATTTAATGTCAGTCAGTAAATCAAATCGTCGCCTTCAACCAAGCTCTGGCCATGCTGTTCATGGTATTATGTGAGAATTTCATGGAGAATGAAAACATATGTAAAGCACTGTTATATCACATTCACTACAAACCAGCACTCCTTCTGCACCACATTACATAAAATGATATCAAAATTATTCAATATAACACGTTAAAACACTAAGATTTTGAATATAATAGAAGAGCACCTTTGAATGATTCTATGATCCTGCATGACTTTTTAACCGACTTCAAAAAGGAGGAGGTTCTATGTTTCATTGTATGTTTTTTTTTTTATGTATGAGCGATATTTTTGTCAATTGTGATGTTGCCGATTTTCAAAATTCTTTTTTATCAAGGGTTTGGTTTTTATTCAAGAGTAAATTTCTCTCTTCGTCATTCGCAGAAGGTTCAGCTAAAAAAGGAAGAACTTATTAAAATCTAACCTGGTGAAGTCTGTCATCTCCAGCATAATCATACACATATGCTTGGCCAGCATGATGATGTCGTTCCCAGCGTCGTCCCACTTGGCGACCTCGTTGTCGAAGGTCATCTTCTCGCGTCGGAACAGCTCCACTTGCTGGAGGATCTTACGCTTGTCCTCCTCTGTCATCTTTCGCATCGCTTCCTGAAGGGGAAGAGAAAATAGATTTATTAATATATAGTAAATAACTGTATGGAACATATTTTTTCTGTATTGGCTTTAGTAGTACGAGCATGTAAAAAAATTTATTAGAAAACAGAATGAGGAATCAGGTAGGGAGACGAGTGGATGTCTATCTCAGACTTTCTCGCTCAACAAACGAAGTGCAGGTTGAAAACTATCAGCAGTGTAGCATTAAATTTTTTAAATCATTTTTATTTTTTGCTCTTGACTTAAGATTTTTTTTCTTGTTGCTTTATAATTTCTTCGTTTGGCACTATAATTTTTTTTTGTGGCTCTATAATTGTTATTTTTGTGTCTGTAATTTTTTTTATGACTATGATTTTATTTGTGGCTCTATATTTTTTCTTGTAACTCTATCATTTTTTGTGACTCTATCATTTTCTTGCAGCTATATCATTTTTTGGAACGAAGTTCCTTATCGCGCGTTGTGAAAGGGGGCTAGACGGAAAAAATTCTTACGAAAAGTTGTCACGACACTTTTTGCTATAGTAAGCTATTGTAAGCTGTGCGGCGTCGCTCGTCGGCACTCTTATAGAAAGCAAGCCAGATATTTTCATTTCTATTTCGCATTGAAAAGTGTGGTGTCGCGACGATTTTTTTTATAGATAGAGTGATTCAAGAGGAAGGTTTATATGTATAATATATGCATAATGTACTAGAGAAACACTGATAATTTTAGAGGTTTCTAATGTGATGTCGTAAATAAACACATTATTTTGCGCTTACATTGCAAACGCTGGCTGAACCCTACGAAATAGATCAAAATAAAGTACTACAGTATTATACAGCTTAAAAAGGCCTACAAAAAAGTCCGCGATGGTATATATCTATCTCTTAAGGATAACATACTATATCCATTTTAATACTTTAAAAAATGTTCTATTATAAAACGGTAATTGAAAAGCTATTTACACAAATACTGTATTAATCCTTATCATTTTAAATACATTAGTTGGCTTGAGCATTTCATGAAGATATTTTTTTTCCTTCAGACCATGCAAATTAAATCAATACCTTAAGAGATATAGCAAAATCAAAATAATGCGCAACGAAATTATTTTCGCCCTTGACCGGGCCGCGTGGCCGGCTCGCGTTCGAGCTCGGGGCCGAAAAGTTTTGGTAGTCTAGTGGAATTGTATATCCTATTATTAATATTATAAACGTGAAAGTTTGTAATAATGTATGGATGTGAACATGTTTGTTGCTCTTTCACGTAAAAACTACTGAATGGGTTTTGATGAAATTTATAGTAATATAGCTTGCACATCAGAATAACACATAGGCTATAATTTATAAAGATATTTTGCAAATTGGCTAAAATATAACGATAAAAATCGCTTAAGGCAGAAAAAAATTATATAATTAAAATAGAACTTCGTTCCATCCGGGTGTCCCTTGACACCTCCGGTTTTTTCTTGTAGCTCTATCACTTTTTTGTCTTATTATTATTATTATTTTTGCTTGTGTCTAGTATATGTGAAACTGTGTATGCGTGTTTGACACTATTTATTCACTTCGCTAACGTTAACACAAATGCTGTAAAATGTGGATATGTTACAGGGACAGTATGGCTATATATGGATATGGTAGAGGGGTACTCTACCTATACTGATGGAATAATAATAAATAACTTTTAACAGAAAAATTCTATGATAGGAATACTCACTCTGGCATTTGTAATACCGCTGATGTCGGGGTACTCGTCGACGCCATGCTCCCCGGTGTGGGCGCTCGCTGTCAACACGTAAAAATATGTTACATATCACGATCTAAATAAAATTATATATGAAACCCCGCGACATACCTAACTGATGTGAAACATCTAAATTTATTCATAATTTTATATTGGTATTTAAAAAAAAACCGCTCGTAATCAAGTTGTTAAATTAAAAAAATTAAGGAACAAAAATTTTTTCTTGAAATACGGCAACAGCAGAAAGACATTTATAATAAAAAATTAAAAAAAATTGTGTCTATTGAGACGATAATGAATTAACATTTTTACATTCGACAATTGGTTATTTGTCAAAACAATAAATTATTATTAATATTTTTATAATGCAATGTAATTTTTATGATAATGATAATTCTAAAATATAGACAATTTCTCGCACAATGTTTTTTTTGTTTAGTAATAACTAATGTACAGTATGAAGACTGCGACGATGACGTCACAATGTTAGTATTTCTCTCTGTATCGTAATTTTTAAAACAGAAATGCTCGTAAATAATTCAATATAAAAATAATTGTTATATCGCTTTCACAAATTTATGTAGTTTTTAGTCTATTTTATATATAAGCCATAAAAAATATAATCAACATTTTAATTTTAAAGAGCTTACTTTAAGAACTTTCTTTAAAGATAAGTATGATACCGACAAAACCCGAAGACGCTCGTACTGAGACTGTACAAAACGTTATATTAGATGTCTCACATTTTCTTTAATTCTATTCATGCTCTTTATTGCTAAGATTAATAAATAGACATAACAAATTGAAGCGAATACATGCTTTATCAACGAAAAAGCTTTTGATGAAAGTATGAATTGAAATTAGTTATTTAAACTTTTCATTCAGATTCAATTTTTTTCTTTATGTATAAACTATGCTCTGTTTTAACATATTATATGAGATAAATACATATTGCCAATTTTGAATTTTGTTTTAAAATAATCCATTGAATAAATACGTATTGCCAATTTTGAATTTTGTTTTAAGTTAATTCATGGGATAAATACATATTGCCAATTTTGAATTTTGTTTTATAATAATCCATTGGATAAATACGTATTGCCAATTTTGAATTTTGTTTTAAGTTAATTCATGGGATAAATACATATTGCCAATTTTGAATTTTGTTTTAAGTTAATTCATGGGATAAATACATATTGCCAATTTTGAATTTTGTTTTAAGTTAATTCATGGGATATATACATATTGCCAGTTTTGAATTTTGTTTTACATCGGTTAAATACATATTCTTAATTTTGAATTTTATCTTAAATTAATGCATGGGATAAATACATATTATCAACTTTGAATTTTATTTTAAACTAATCCAATAAACTACTACCGGATCAGTACGAGTCTGCGTGTTGAGAGGATCTGGCAAGAAACTCTAGGGGGCTTGTTATAGTTTTTAAATTAGTATTTATATAAAATTATATACATATTTAGTAAGCATGAGCCCCAGTGTGATGTGAGTAAAGAAATTATTGTTGGACCACATCCCATAAGAGAAATCCGACCACGGATTATCTACTAAAACAGTCATCCATATAAGAGCTTATAAAGAATTTTAGGAACCGAGCATTTCATTTTCCTAACTTTCACGCAGAAATATTGAATGTAGGAAAATTAATGAAATGGAAATATTATATTCCATGGATTTTCCTCGTAAATTGCAATGTGGTCGGTCGTAAAACTTAGCCTAAAATCTATGCTATATAGCACCATCTCTTTTATGCACTTTCTCTATATGTTTTTTGAGGAGAAAAGATAGTCATTTATCACGATTTAAGATATTGAAAGAAATTATAAAATTACCCTCCACCGAAAATGTATTAATACACCTCCCATCCTCCCTACTCACATCGACTCCTAGTCTCCATGGTCATATCCTCAACGGGTTCGAACTCCGTATCGGTGTCCAGATCATCACTGGTCTGTAGTTAATGACGGCACAATACATGCGAACAGACATACACACGAACACATAAACATGCGATGGACATGAATTACAATCAGCTGCAAATTATATGCCCTTTTGTTATTAAAAGGCAGTATTTACAATTTGAAGCTGATAATCTGCTGAAAAATATCGATCCCAATTTTACTATAACTAGTAAATAACCAAATTTTCTTAGTATAAATGAGCTAACAATCAGCAGCAAGCTATTTGCCATTTTTTTATGACTTTAAGGTTAAAATTAAACTTTTTTTGTTAAATATATTTAGTTTTTTGGTATCACACAGATAGTTCGTTGTAAATATAGGAAATTATAAGATATTAGTAGAAAATTCGAGTCTAAAACAATATACATAAAGACACTGGTTTGAACTTCATTAAAAAAATACTGCTAGTTTGCTACTAATTGTTAGCTCAATCCGCACAGACCTAAATCTAACATTCACTCTTGCTGTTAAAATAATACAGACAAACATACAAACAAACATGAACCAAAGCAATGCAACATTTTTGGCCACCAAACTGGTTATTGGCAACCGAAGATGAAGGCCAATTCTCGTATTTGAAAAAGGGTTTTTAAGCACTTTTTTAATACGTATGTCATATACAAACGAAATACTAAATGATCACGTGTTCTTTTCTGATTTAATATTGTACCCTTCACAGTGTGAAAATTGATCACTACAACATTGCACTTCCGCTTTTAATTTCAAAAAATTAAAGTAGTATGAAAATTTATTACTGTGTTGTTCTGATCTATAAGTCCATAACATAATTCTAAATTTTAATAATTAAATTTAGTGTGAAAATATGTCACTATCAGTTACGAAGACGTTTTCAATTGTACACACTACGTAGTGTGAAATTTTGAATGAACATATTTCATAAATAAATTATTACTATATACTACGGAATACTTTCAAATAATTTAATTTAGTAATTTACTAATAGCAAGCCAGTCTTTTGGTAGAACCATAAATTTTTTTCAGATTATTTTTATTTCCGCCTTAAGGGAATAAAATAGGGAAAGAAAATTATTTGGTATACGTATCCTTAATTTTTGAAGTCATGGTTGAAGTTACTTTTATCTTATATATCAATATTAAATACTAAAAAGAGACTATAAAAATCTGACATTAAACACTTAAAAGGGTATAATAAATGGTATAGTCATCATTCAATTTCTGTATAATCATCAGTTGCACAAGGAAACATTTACGAGGATTGACCCAAAACTCGGCTACGAAAATTCTCTGTAGGCCACCAATATTATGGTCTCACATTTGCTTCGTGTCTCCAGGGTATAATGTTCATCTAGTTCAACGTCTTCCGGATCCAGTTCCTCCTCATCCTAGATTATTAAAACAAAAAACATAATACACATAGTCAATTTTCTAATAAGATTTTATTCTCTCTTGCAGCACTTATGAGTTCCACTGTTAGGCTCAAGCCTCCACCATAATGGGAGGGAAATTACCTACCACTAAAGGGTTGATATAAGGTTTTATCAAAAGATTTTTCTTGTCGTTCCGATTGTCTTTTACGACACTCACGGGTAAAAAATCGGGGTGGTAATTAATATTCCTACTTTGTCACCCGGACAATTAATAAGAAAAATTTAATAAAGAACCTGTTTGTGTATCTTCCGTTCTTACGAGATGTGCAGGATATAATGGGTTGCTGATTGCCTAAGCAAGTTTTAAACTAGTTCAATCATTCATTCATAAATTTATTATATTCATTTTAAACCTGTTTTATAACGTAACGTTTATATAACCATTGCTTAATAATAGGTAGGTTTGTGAGGTCCTGGGGTCAAATTCTAGGCTTCATGGATCACATCTTAACGATAGGTGTCGCTGGGAGGGATGGGCTATCCCTGATCCGATTTTGACTCCGGCTAGGGTACAGTTCTGTAGCTATTTCCGTCCGCCACCAACGTGTGTGGTGGCACAGACAGAATATCACCCTAGATGAAGCTGCATTTGGACTAAATATCAGTGGCCCCAGCCACTTCAAAACCGTCCTCTTAATAAGACGAAAAAATGTCAAGTTCCATATTTCTTGCTGTACCTGTCAACAAAACGGATGAAGGGATAATTTTATAAAACTGACCCTGTTCATGAGCACAGCGCGCCTGATCTCGCGGACAGCGTCATATACCAGCCGGGAGGCATCAATAAAGTCGTTCTCGTCCAAGGCAGCGCCGACTCCACCGCCGAGTGCCGATACAGCTGCATCCACTCGAACCCCAAACTTCGACATCACTGTGGAGCAAACGATTTAGTTTTTTACTGCTATGCTCGAATCTCCTTCACAATTCAAGGGACTTTGATATATTATACCACGCTGGTCGGACGTGCTCTCTCCCTCTCTTGCGTAGACGTCATATTATAGTCCCAGATACTTGAAAAATCCTTATAATTTAGACTTAAGAAACACAATTCATTATACAAAATTTACTATGGCTACCGTTACAGTTTTTTTATTGCCGATGGTGGCAAAGGTGCAAACAGCACACCTGATGGTATGTGCTACTGCCGCTCATAAGCCTTTGCAATACCAAGGGTACGCCTAGGCCGATGTCTACGAACCAACACCAACCCAGAAACCTTCCGACTCTCTCGCTTATTGTACTAAACTAATAAGAATTTTACTTGAAACTCGAAAGGGGTCTAAAAGGCTTGAAGAGTAGAAAACGACGGACAAGTCAGTATCTTAACCACTACACCATATGTGCTATCTTTTCAATTTTAGAGATAACAACCTTATTTTCATCCCGTCTTATTATGTTCATATCAAATCATTTCGTAATAACCATCATTCTCCTACTCTTATCCCAATTACTTGTGGTCGATACAATATGTTCTACTACTACTCTTCTTTCATAGTACATATTGTAAAAGTTATTGGCAACAGTTTTATGACAGGCCGCCTGCCAGACGTCAACACTACTTGGAAATATAATTGTTGACCAAACGGCATCAGATGGAGTTGGCTCAGGTCGTTATAAGGTTCTTAGTCGTCTTTTACGACATCCACGAGCAAAGTAAGGGTTGGTAGTATTCGTAGCCGCTACCACACAGCAATTTCGTAATAATCATTTGTAGAAATGTTTATCTTTATTAAAAAAAAAATATTATAAAATCTATTAAAAGATGCCATGTCATCAATGTCATCGATGTCATCAATCTCGACACTCATAAACTAAATGTCCCCCCTAAATACAACCTTGACACGTGAATGTCATCAAATTTAATTAAAAAAAAAAATAAGATTGAAGGTTGATTTATTAATTAATTGTTTATTTATAATGTACTCTGTGGTAGCGGCTACGAATCACAACTTGTTCATATATGTCGTAAAAGCCGACTGCGTGCTTTATATATCGTCCTGTATCAACTACACCTGATGTCGTCTGATCAACAATTACATAGACAAGTAGTGTGTGCGTGTGACGTCACACAGACACGGCCACACACAACCGTTGTCAACAACTATATACAATATGTACGATGTAAGTACAGTATATATTGTGGGACGAACATATGTAATTGGTGATAAGAGTAGAACTACCGTGTGTATGTTCGATTGACAGTAGTGTTGCCAAAATGCAAGACTCTTGCAGCGAGTCTTGGTCTTACATTTGGGCAATATTAATTGACAGGCAGTACATTACTATGTGCCACACAAAAATTGTTTGTTCCGAGTCTGGGTGTAATTTGTCTGCATTAATTGCATGTTTGTAAAGTCCCACCTCAATAAAATCGTTAATCATATATTAATAAGGTCACGAAAGAATGCCGAACGAACGTCTGGTTAAGATATACAATGCGAAAGTGGAAGGATGACGGGGGAGAGCGAGACTAACCTACCTAGACCAGATTGGTCACGTACTGAAGGAAGGTGGAGTCAAGAGTCTCCGAAACCGGCGAGCGTGTATGAAGAGAATTATGAATGTTGAGGAAGCGAGTGAAGTATGCAAGGATAGAGTTCTCTGGCACTCTGTTCTCTCTGCCTACCCTGCAAGGGATATGGCGTGATGATATGTATGTATGTATTAAGGTCACAACGCAGTACAAGGATTATTTCCTTAATGCAGAGTAGATTTTATTGGAAAAAAAAAAAATTTACATGTGCCAACCCTAAAGATTATCAAAAAAAAACCGCAGAGGTCACGGTTACGACACGAACAAAAAAAAAATTAACATATTATGCACTTTTCAATCAATTATAAGAAACTACGCAACATATCTGAATTTTATTGTATAAAAAGTGTAGGAAATCAAATTTCGAATGATCAATGACTGTCACATACATTATTTATTCATCCCTCGATGGAAAAAAGAGGGATATAATACTGTGATACAATCATACATGGATATTTTAAATATTAAATCACATATTTGAATAAAAAAAATATATTCATTGCGTTTCAAGATTCCATTTTTAACCGACTTCAAAAAAGGAGGAGATTCTCAATTTTATTGTATTTTATTATATTTTTCAGAATTTTCGAATGGCTGAACCGATTTTAATGATTTATTTGAGAGCAAATGCTTCCAGTGTGTGTTATTGCAATTTAATCTGTTTACTTGTTGAAGTCAGTCTTTTATTTTTTTTAAATTTTGTTTATTTTATGGTTTATGTTGGCGAACGAGCAAGCAGCACACCTGATGGTAAGTGTTACTGCCGCCCATGGACCTTTGCAATATCAGAGACACAGATAGGTAGCCTCCCCATCAAAATCCACTCACAAAATTATGCTTCCAGTAAAATTAATATTGATTTTCTTCTAACATGAAGGAAGGAAAGAAGACCCATTACTTTCCCATGGTTAATGAATATACTGCACACCTCAAGAAGAAAGGATTAAGGGATGGAATCAAGGTGAATTAGGATATAAGGAACCCTTACTTTTATGCGATGAGCAGTCTCCAGAACTTCAAGTTGTAATTTGTGTCAGAATTTCAAATAATGATTCGACACGTATCTCGCCTCTAAACGAGACATCCTCAGGACGGTTAGGCTTCAAATACTTCAAATTCTGGAGTGGTGCTCATCACAGGAGTAATATTTCCTTAGGGGCCATTCATAAATTATGTAAGACGTTTTATTGTGTTTGTTGACTAGACTAGTGGGGCATAAATTATGTAAGACAATTTGTTGACTGAATATTATAACTTCTTACAATAGGCAGGGAGGGGTAGTGAACCTGACATTACGTAAGATATTAAATTGCAAATTACTAATTTTAGTCACAACTGTGTCAGATTAATGTTATTGCAGTGAGTAAATGATACTTGTAATAAGAAGATTGTAATAAAAGATATTTTCAGAATAAGCCGAGTTATATTTGATCAATAGGGCCTTTGCTTACAAAAATTCTTGTCAAGGGGCAAGGGGAGTAGTTGCAATCTTACGGTAGGTAGCCAAAAAATTCTTCAAAATCCCTTACGTAATTTATGGACGACGCCTTATATCCTATTCCACCTCGATCCTATTTCTTATTCCTTCCTTTCTTGAGGTGTACGGTATATTAATTAACCATGGGAAAGTTGTGGATCTTTCATCCCCCCATTTTAGAATATTAATGAATTTCGCCATATATTGCCTAATTTAAACAATAATATATTTTCTTTGAAAATCAATCGTAGCTCCACCTAGCGTCGAATTGTTAATACTAAACCATAAATCAATCTAAACAGCTGTGCAGGTAAAACACAAAACGTAGACAAACATACAAAGCAGTTTTTTTTTTAAATAGAAATACAAATTATTTGATATTGTTACTTTTCAAGTATTTTTTTAGGATAAACAAGTTTCTTCTAGGGCCCAATAGATTTTAGATTATCATTCATAGCCAGCATGCACAGCGAAGAGAGGTACATTGCAGAGCTGGTCTATGGGGTCGCGCGCCGCTTCTTCTGTCGCCCTAAACGGAATTAGCGGGGTGTACCCATCCCATAGCCCGTCAGAAAACAAAAGAAAAACAAAGAAAAGCAGTGGGACAGGTATGGGTAAAGTACACATACATACATACCATCACGCCATGTTCCTTGCAGGGTAGGCAGAGAGAACAGAGTGCCAGAGAACTCTATCCTTGCATACTTCACTCGCTGCCTCAACATTCATAATTCTCTTCATACACGCTCGCCGGTTTCGGAGACTCTTGACTCCACCTTCCTTCAGTACATGACCGATCTGGTCTAGGTAGGTTAGTCTCCACTTTCGCATTATATATCTTCTTAACCAGACGTTCGTTCGGCATTCTTTCCACATGTCCGAACCATCGGAGCATTCCCTTTCGCATCCTTACACCAATACTCTCTTTCATACCTACTCGCTCTCTTACGTCGTCGTTACGAATGCGATCGATCAGCCTAACTCCACAGATTTTCCGTAGAGATCGCATTTCAACCGCATTAATTTTACTTTCATACTCTTTTCGGCATACCCAACTCTCGCTTCCATACAGTAATGTTGGAACAAGCACTGCATTATGTATTACTACACGTGCCTTCTGGCTGAGGTGGTGGCTACCGAGAAGTTGCCCCAACGCTCCGTTTACTCTATTTCCCGCATTCACTCTTCGCTCTATATCAGTGGTGTACCTTCCATCTCGGCTAAATCCACATCCAAGATATACAAATTCATCCACTTGCTCCAGTACATCATTACCTATTGTTACTCTTACATTTGTTCTGGCTTCATCTCTTTCAAAGACCATTATTTTGGTTTTGCTCACATTCACGCGTAGACCCCTTTTCTTACAATCTTAAAAGTAAGATAATTAAAAAATAGAATTGTGAATTGTATTCTTACTCCGTGACCAAACTTAAAGTTTAAGAGACTTTTGATTGATAAGGTTCAATTCATAGATGATATATTCCCCAGTACTTTCTCCTGCTGAACCCTTAGCTGGTTTAAATTACTGAAATTTAGCACTTAATATGCTTAATTATTTATAAAATCCGATTACGAAATGAAAAATGATGTCGCAAGCGGGATCCCGCTTGCGACATCATTTTTCATTTCGTAATCGGACCTTAGCTGGTTTTCATCACTACATCGTGAAAGAAGTTATGAGCACCTTGTTCTTTTTATGGCTTATGGTGGCAAACTACAGCCGTTGTCAAATCAAAACTCCAAAAACCATCCAGAAAGTCGTGCTTCCAGTTCTCTAGCTCATCAAACAAAGCGCGGCAGTACATTGCCATTACTCAGACGTCGATCTTCTGCGAGAGTGTGGTACTACCCCGGACGGACCGGCCCGCGGCTGTAGACAGAGAACTGTCACCAGTGGAACCCTAAGACTACTAGAACTTGAAACTTTTATCTGTTCCGGTTCCAATCTGTTTCAAGAGATTTTATTTTTTAGATTTATATTTGCGTCTTTAGTCAGTCAGTTACTTTCACTATTATAAAGTTAAAACTTTTATTTATACGCGCGAATCTTAGTTACAACTTGGATTATAAAATACATTTAAAAAAAAAAACAATGTGGTTCTATTACTATGAACCTTGTACTCCAGAAGTGTCATGAAATAAAATACTGTTTAGACAAAACTAGTTTATCCTAATATAGCACTTGCACCGCTACATATATATTTAAAGCTGATTATTTTTAAAGTTATTTGTGTTTCCTGTAACTTATACATTTGTATGCCTTGAACTAACGACTTTATAGACTTACAAATGTATAGACAAGACATATACTATGATCTTTACAACGACCCCAAAATATAAGCGTCGCGCGTCGTTTCACTGCGGTATTTAATTCCTCTGTGCCCACATTTTAATTCTCTGATCATAGTGTTAGTTCTACACTGTTGACAGTTCTCTGTCTACAGCCGCGGGCCGGTCCGTCCGGGGTAGTACCACACTGAGCAGAAGATCGACGTCTGAGTGATGGCAATGTGTTATTGCGCTTCGTTCGGTGAGTGAGAGAGACAAATTCCTAATTTTATAGATGGGTTTGAGATTTTCATTAGTAGGCAACCGCTTAACTTTACTCTTAGTATTGCAAAGGTGGGCGGCAGTAACACTTGCCATCAGATATGCTGCTTGCTCGTTTGCCACCATAAGTAATAAAAAAAGCTTTTTTTTCCTTTTTAATTTTAATGTTATATTAAAAAGGGCGATTTTAATGTACATTAAATGCATTTTTTTTATTGCTTATGGTGGGAAACGAGCAGCACACCTGATGGTAAGCGTCACTGCCGCCCATGGACCTTTGCAATTCCAAGGATATAGTTTAGGCCGTTGCCTACCAATAAAATCCCTAAGCCCACCCAGTTGGGCTTCCGGCTCTCTCGCTCACAGAACGAAGCTCTAATAGCACATTGCCATTAGTCAGACATCGATCTTCTGCTCAGTGTGCTACTACTCCGGACGGACCGGCCCGCGGCTGTAGACAGAGATCTGTCAACAGCGTGGTCCTACCATTACTTCTTCCACTGTCTTTATCCTCTTAACCACTATGCTATATGTGCATTCATACTTCACGATAAATAAATTCCGTACCGCCATATCTATACATTATTAATACAACATCAAACCAACAAACCTTCACCTTTGAAAATATCCTAACAAGAAACAACTGCGCAATCTGTTTACACAGATTTTAAAATTCCATAGAGCGTTTAGCCGTTGGCAAGACATTTAATAGACAACCAATTCTATAAATTTATTTTTTAAATAAGAAAACCTTAAGAAATAGGTTGTTATCGCAGGTTTTTTAAAAGATCTCTTTTTTTGAAGTGAAAATTAGTGAGGCTGATCCGCCGATTATTAATTATTATCGATTATTCAATAGTTTTTAAGTTATTGACTGTGGTATGCTCACACCCCATACATGCCCCTTTTTTTTTGCTGTGGACTATTATGGTGATCGCGCCTCGCCAAATCGGTCCGGGACGACGGAAGAGGCGGCGCGCAACCCCATAGACCCACCCTGCAAGCATCTCTCTTCGCCGTGCGAGCGGTCCACCGGTACCCGATCTTTATCTTCGGTGGCCACCCATACATACTCTCTGGGACACGATTTTTTTTTTGATCGCATTAAGTTTTCACTTCTGACGGTTCGATACAAAACAGACCTTATGACTGCTTTTTGTGTTTCTTTTTTGCGTATCTACACTCCACCCGATCCATCCGGACGACGGAGGGGGCGGCAAGCTATAGAAACAACAACCTACACTGAGTACCCTTGTAATGCGTTGTAACTTTACAAACATATAAAGAACGCAGACAAAACTACACACGGACTCTAGAACAACCAGTTGTCTATGTGTGTGGAAATCGAACCCAGGACACTGGCAATACAGGTCGTTGTTTAACCACCATGCTGCCTCTTTTTTTTTTGGAGTTTACTCCTTAAGAATCGATTTTCATATAAGGCGCCCGGTATGAGAAAAAATTGAGGAGTAAAATCTAGTGATCGAATGACCTCGTTACGTTTTTGGTGCGCAACCTATTCTACGCACCTTTCACTTTCTGACGTGAGATAATACTTCACTGAACAGTTTTAATAAATGTAAATATATATATTATTTTTAGTCAAATGAGCTTTTTTTTGCGCCTGTTTTGATAATCGTACTTAAGGAGTAAACTCCAGTCGTGCGTCGGAGCTGACACACACACTTTTTTTTCTCTCTGTGGACTGTGAATATGGTCACGCCCCGCCCAATCGGTCCAAGGCGACGGAAGAGGCGGCGCGCAACCCCATAGACTCACCCTGCAAGCACGTCTCTTCGCCGTGCGAGCGGGCCATCAGTTCCCTGATATCCACGCTACCTCTGCAGTTTAATAGATACATAACTATTCTTACAATGATGAAAATATGAATACAATTCATAGCCTTCGGTATCTTGTATGAAAAAAGAGATTGGTGCGTGTATACTTATGTATGCGCGTTAGAAGTTTATACTTCTTTGGCATCATTAAATAATAGTTTTTAATTGTATACAAATAATTAATTACAATAAAATAATAAAAGGATTGGAAAAGAAAGAAAGAATATAATATTAATCAAAATATTAAAATCACTCATCATTCTCCTACTCTTATCTCAATTACTTGGTGTCGATACAATATGTACTCTTATTTCATAGTACATATTGTAAAAGTTATTGGCAATAGTTTTATGACCGGCCGCCTGTCAGACGTCAACACTACTTGGGAATGTAATTGTTGACCAAACGGCATCAGATGTAGTTGGCCCAGGTCGTTATAAGGCTCTTGGTCGTCTTTTACGACATCCACGAGCAAAGTAAGGGTTGGTAGTATTCGTAGCCGCTAACACACAGCTATTAATCACTATTGAATATAATTTATTAGCATTTGTACGTGTCCCCTCCTTTTAAGTGGTCAGACTAGGCTCACAGTGCCTTTATGAAACTCAAATTTATTTCACGCCCCTGTTCTCGCATGTCGAGACTATCAATTCTTTTGAAGTTCACACCGATACGAATAATTTCTGTGTATGTGCTATGATAGTTCAAACCATCGGTGTCATAGAACATCCAATTGTTTCATCATCATCATCATCACAGCCCATAAACGACCCACTATCGGGTTCGGGCCTCCTCCGTCATGGGGAGGAAATTAACCTACTATACCACGCTAGTCAGGCGTGTTGGTATAGGGTTTTGTTTCGTATTTTACTTCTCTCGCATAGATGTTATATGCGTTTTATATCCTATAATCGTCTCTTACGATCACCCACGGGTAAGATATGGGGTGGTGAACAGTATTCTTACGCTATCACCACACTGAAAGCTCTTTCATCACGAGACGAAAAACTCCGAACAAATCTATACCAACACGTCTGACTAGCGTGGTATAGTAGGTCAATTTCCCTCCCACTATAGAGGAGGCTCGAGCCCAACAGTGGTGCATATATGAGCTGAGATAATGACGATGACAAACAAACAAACATGCTGTATTTACATAATAAAACATAAGATAAATCAGTTAAATATATTTCACAATGAAATCTCAACAACAAAATCTATTCACAACATATTATTAAGTAATACTATAAATGCCATTTACTGTTTAAAATTGTGCGTCCGTACGTTTGTCTGTCATTCATGTGGCAACATATATATATATATATATATATATATATATATATATATATATATAGATAGATAAAGTTGAAATGTACGTTTGTAATATCATAATGAATGAATTGATGACGCAGTGGTATATATATAAACCTACAATATTAAGAATTGTTGGTTTGAAAATGATTTCAAAATAATGTAATTGAGGTAAACTAAATACATATTGTTTTGGTAATTTAAAAAAGCGGCTGTCCATTAATCACGTGAGGTTCGAAAGGGGGGAGGGGTTTGACAAAAATCACGAAATATCACAAGGGGGAGGGGGGGATGTAGTAAGATATCACGTGTATTTATTTTATCGTCAAACACTAAGACTTCTAAACTGAAAAGCGGCGTGTAGTGTGACTTTGACAACGAACGAAGTCGTTAAAAGTAGGTGATCTGCATAAATACCTTTTTGCGAAGTATAAAAAGAAAATAACGTGGGAGGGGGGGTTAAAATATAATTAATGGACGTCCCCAAATACAAAAACAATTAATAAGCGTACCCCAGATGAGTATGTATAGCCGTCAAAAAAATAACTATTGAATAATTAATAATAACGTTACATATAAATTGAATATAGTAAATACAGCGACACAGCAGTCAAGAGCAGCTGACTATATCTATCTCGCTCGGGTACACTCGGCGGTCCCGAGTTCACCCGATCGCGCCTATCACCTCAGAGCGTGACGGATCAGTCTCACTTACAGACTACGAAACAGTATGTGTGCGGTACGCCAAAATAAGTTTTCACTTCAAAAAAATACATATGAATTGAGAATATTCTGCTTTTTTTTTAAGTTTTAATTAAAAATAAAGAAGAAAGAATTAAAAACTATAAGGACTTATATAATATATATATTAGTATTTGTGGAGAAACAAATCAACATTCATTTATTATGTATAAACATTTATTTTTATTGCTTATGGTGGCAAACTAGCAAGCAGCACATCTGATGGTAAGTGTCACTGCCGCCCATGGAGCTTTGCAATACCAAGAATACAAACCCTAAATGCTGCCAATCAATACAAATCCCAAACCCACCCAGTTGGGCTACCGGCTCTCTCGCTCACCGAACGAAGCGCAATAGCACATTGCCATTACTCAGACGTCGATGTTCTGCTCAGTGTGGTACTACACCGGACGGACCGGCCCGCGGTTGTAGGCAGAGAACTGTCAACAGCGTGGTCCTACCACTAAAAAACCTTGTAAAGCGACAAAGCCCTTTAAATAAATTTAAAAAAAAATAAAATCATTTTAAATTAGTACAATAAATTATCATTGGATCGGAACGTGACCGCTCCTGTAGATCCGGCAATAAACTCAACGGGTTTGTCTATAATTATTATTTATTTCTTTATTAATTTTTATAATATAATGCTGTGTAGTAGCGGCTACGAATACTACCAATCCTTACTTTGCACGTGGATGTCGTAAAAGACGACTAAGAGCCTTATAACGGCCTGGGTCAACTCCATCTGATGCCGTTCGGTCAACAATTACATTCCCAAGGACGGTTGACGTCTGGCAGGCGGCCGGTCATAAAACTATTGCCAATAACTTTTACAATATGTACTATGAAAGAGAAGTACATATTGTATCGACACCAAGTAATTGGGATAAGAGTAGGAGAATGATGATTATTTTTTATAAAAAATATTACACTATATGTTAGTAGAAATTAGCTTCAATATTGCCCTTAGAACCTTAACATACATACATACATATCATCACGCCATATCCCTTGCAGGGTAGGCAGAGAGAACAGAGTGCCAGAGAACTCTATCTCTGCATACTTCACTCGCTTCCTCAACATTCATAATTCTCTTCATACACGCTCGCCGGTTTCGGAGACTCTTGACTCCACCTTCCTTCAGTACGTGACCAATCTGGTCTAGGTAGGTGAGTCTCGGTCTCTCCCGGTACTTACATCATTCCATTTTCGCAGTGTATATCTTCTTAACCAGACGTTCGTTAGGCATTCTTTCCACATGTTCGAACTAACGAAGCATTCCCTTTCGCATCTTTACACCAATACTCTCTTTCATACTTAGAACCTTAATATATTGTAAAATTCAGATACAATATAAAAGATTATGGGCTGGAGCTGATACAACAAGCGAAACAGCTTCTAGAGTCAACTCAAGATGCCTACATGTACTCCATAAAATTAATTATAATTACAATTTTTTTGTATTCGTTAGTCATATGCAAAAGTCCCTCGCGACAAAACGGATTTACAAATAAAATAATAAAATGAAAAACCATCAACAGATATTAATTAAAACATATATATAAATTCTTAAAAGATCGAGGTCGGAGGTCATCATTCAAGTCCAAACCTTGATGGTGTTACTTAACCTGTAAAACTTGTCCGCGAGCCGGCATGACATCACTTTAAAGCAAAAAGACGAAATAATCAATCATTGATGTACCAGGGCTGTCACTGAAGCCATCATCATCACTATATAAGTTTCGAGTCACTGGAACGACAGTCACGGTGACTGAAAAGTAACGACTTTGGACATGTCTACTATATACTAGACTTGGGTAGCTCCTGAATGAGAGATACAAATGAACTAGCTCTTTGATCTCAATCTAGCTCACTATTAGCTCAGTAGCTCAGTTAATAGTTCAACGGCTCAATCGGCTCTTTTACTCGCGTCTTCATGTCGTGTGAGCAGTCGGCGACCGAAAGTGCCCGATATATGCCGATCACCGCCGAACAGTAAAAGTATTGAGCACCGATATGCATTGTGACTATTGCGAGCCTAAACGTTATATGTTCAACAAAGAAAAAATGTTTGAAAATAAAAAGTTATATTTAAAAAATTAATATTCATCTTTAAATAACAATATTCAATAATAATAATAGTTATCAGTGTAAGCTGTCACTGGATGCAGTCGATTCTGTCAGCCCATATGTATTTAGTGAAAAGCTGTTTTTAACCATTTCAATTACAAACAGACCTTTCAATTTTATTTATTTTTTTATATAAATATATTTTATATCTAATCCTGTGATCACCAATCAAAATTTACATGCTCATGCATATCAAGCTTATCGCTTAATGATCGCGTAGTTCAGAGTTTGAACTATTCAAAAGAGATAGAGCCGTGAACGAGTTGAAATGAAATGAGCTAACTCAATAAAAGAGCTAGCTCTCTTGATGAGCTAAATGAACTCAAGATATATATGAGCTAAATGAACTAAAGAGTAGACTTGGGTAGCTCCTGAATGAGAGATACAAATGAACTAGCTCTTTGATTTCAATCTAGCTCAGTAGCTCAGTTAATAGTTCAACGGCTCAATCGGCTCTTTTACTCGCGTCGTCGTGTCGTGCGAGCAGTCGACGACCGAAAACTCCCGATCTATGCCGATCACCGCCGAACAGAAAAAGTATTGAGCAGGTTCCGATATGCATTGCGAGCCGATTGAGCCGTAGACGGTAAAACTAAACACGATCACTGCGGCCGTACTCCGTACATATAAATATATTTTATATCTCATCCTGCGATCACCATTCAAAATTTACATGCCCATGGACATCAAGGTTATCGCTTCATGATCGCGTAGTTCAGATTTTGAACTATTCAAAAGAGTTAGAGCCGTGAACGAGTTGAAATGAAATGAGCTAACTCAATAAGAGCTAGCTCACTTGATGAGCTAAATGAACTGAGGATATACACTACCGTCCAAAAGTTTGGAAGCACACCTGTTTTCAAACAAAACAAATAAATGCCGACTAATAGCGGTAAAAATTAGCAATAATCTTAAGTTTTACAACCTTTTACGACTGTCTACACAAACACAAAAGGATTATTATCCTACATTCATCAAGTTTTATGGAATTCCTTAATATTGACGAAACACGTGTTTTATGACTTAATCCGTCGGCTACTTTATCCTATGCAATGGTGTAGTTTTATTGATAATGTTTGCTGGTTTTAACTTTTTTAGACCTTATTCAGTCGCACTTGAGCATTGGCACGTGAAAGTTGTGATATTAACATTGTCTGTATTCGAAAGATATCGGCTACTACTTTGACCGTATTTTTTCTTCTGAAAATGGCAAAACGCAAGCAAATCACGCTTGAACAGCGAAGCGCTATTTGCACTCTACGCGAGGAAGGATACAGTGAACGTCAAATCGCAGAAAGGCTCGGAATTTCTTGTAAAGGTGTCCACTATACCCTTGCTAGAAAACAAGAAACGGGGAAAAATGAAGATAGAAAGAGATCTGGTAGGCCCAAATCCACAACAAATCAAGAGGACAACTTCATTAGAGTTCTTTCTAAACGGAATCGACGCTTAACTGCACCACAGATCACTGCAGCTCTGAATGATACGCGAGAAACACCCATTTCAACAACTACTGTTAAAAGACGCTTACTGTCTGCGGGATTAAGAGGATGTGTTGCTGCTAAAAAACCCAAACTAACAAATCGACATAAGAAAAATAGACTAGAATGGGCAAAAGCGCATAAAAACTGGACTATAGAACAATGGGAAAATGTCCTTTGGAGTGACGAATCAAAATTTCAGATTTTCGGATCCAATAGACGTGTCTTTGTACGCCGGTCAAAAGAAGAGAGGGCTTCAGAGGCATGTACAGTGCCTACCATCAAACATGGTGGTGGTAATGTCATGGTTTGGGGGTGTTTTGGCAACAGTAAACCCGGCAATCTTGTGAGGATAACCGGAAAATTAAACAAGGAAGGCTATTTAAAAATTCTCCAAGATTCTGCCATACCCAGTGGACTAAGTCTCATTGGTTCTGGATTCATTTTTCAACAGGATAATGATCCTAAGCATTCGTCTAAATTGTGCCAGAACTTTTTAAACAAGAAAAAAGCTGAAAACATTTTAAACATCATGCAATGGCCATCTCAATCCCCTGATCTTTCTCCCATTGAACTTGTTTGGGATGAACTTGACAGGAGGGTGAAAAGTCGTTGTCCTACGAGCTCAGAACATTTGTGGCAGCTATTAGAGAACGAATGGAACAAATTAGATAAAGATTATTTTAAAAAATTGATTAATAGAATGCCCAGAATATGTGAGAAGATTATAAAGGAGAAAGGTGGACACTTTGATGAAGCTAAAATTTAATCTAATTTACCATTGTATATTATTTTTTTATTTTGTTTAAGTTAGTTTCTGTTTGTTCTTTATTTTTTTATCAATACATTTAAATTTAAATGACTTAGTTTGGTTTTATTCGATTTTACCTTGCTGCTTCCAAACTTTTGGACGGTAGTGTATATGAACTAAGTGAGCTAAAAGAGCTAAAGAGCTAAAAGAGTGATATAGTTCTTTTGATCAAAAGAGCTATATCTCTCTTTTCTTTTCAGTGAGCCGTTTTTCGCATCGCTACTATATACCAGTCTCAAAAATATCTCAGGAGAGTTTGTAAATAAAACTCTGAAATGAGATAATGTAACAAAATCATTTAATATAAGTAATACCTAGCAAGATCTAACAACCTTCGTTGACGTTAACATCGCGATGTAGAAAATTATACAACGCCATCTATCGAACTACAAAAAATCATATTCATAGCTTTGGACAATCATCATTATACTCTCATCACCAATTACATATGTTCGTCCCACAATATATACTGTACTTACATCGTACATATTGTATATAGTTGTTGACAACGGTTGTTGTGTGTGGCCGTGTCTGTGTGACGTCACACGCACACACTACTTGTCTATGTAATTGTTGATCAGACGACATCACGTGTAGTTGGTACAGGATATATATAAAGCACGCAGTCGGCTTTTACGACAAACACGAGCAAAGTAAGGGTTGGTAGTGAATACATATATAAGAGCAAGAGTAATGGAATACATATATAAGAGCTGTACTCTATCAATCAATCAAGTGTCATGGATTCGATGCACACGCAGAAAGACAAACAATCGCTCTGTGTGATCAATCAATCGATCAAATTTGTTAAGTTGTCAACGACACGAGGATCTATTTCCAACTCTGAAATTATTTCCTTTAAAAACAATGAAAATAAATTTTAAAAAAGACGTAAAATGTAATTCAATAAATATCATTTCTTTTTTTTTAAATATCGTTTAAAACAATAATACCTGGATTGTGGTTTTTTTTTTGTGGTAAATATATTTAGATATCTTCGTGTGGTGACGGAGTAACAACACAATTCACCACCCCCTATCTAACTCGTGGGTAATCGTAAAAGACGACTAAGGGATATATAACGCATATAACACATATGCAAGAGATGGAAAACTCTAAACAAAACCCTATACCAACACGTCTGACCAGCGTGGGTAGTGGGTAGGTCAATTTCCCTCTCATTACGGAGGAGGCTCGAGCCCAACAATGCGACATATATGAGCTAAAATGATAAACTACATAGGTAAAATAAAAAGAATAAAAATTCCATATAGTGACAACCCTAGATCGCACAATGAATGGAAATAAATTAACCAATCTTACACATCTGCTGACCCATTTAAAGCCCTAACAAGCATAAAGCTTTCACTGCAATGAAAAACAATGAATAGTATTGATCAAAATTACTATACACGTTTATATTGCACACGGATCTTTAGAAAGAGACAATCGACTCGACAGCTTTCTTTGTTTAGCTAATTACTTATGACCCGGTGATATATGTTGCATATCGATTCTTTGAAAGAGACAATCGACTATATTAGACTTCGTATAGCGTTTTTTATAAAAACTTGATTACGAGCGAAAAATTGTTGTCACACATGGGATATTGGAAATCCAATCCAATCGTGCTACCACTTACACCAATGTAAACTGTTGTATGACGTTCAATTTTCGCTTCGTATTATATTTTCGTCTTTAAACGAGTGTGCCATCTACCGGATAATGATTACACATTATACAGATTTAATACTCAAACTTTGCAATTAGATGTATTAAATGATGACACAACCCTGTTATTCAAATTACTGAAATTTAGCATTTAATATGCTTGATTATTTATAAAAACTTGATTACGAGCGAAAAATGATTGTCATACATGGGATACGACATGTCATATGGAATGTCATACGACAGTTCACGCTGGTGTAAGTGGCAGCCCGATTGGAACGGACTTCAAATAGGTGTGAGTTCGAATCCCACTTGTGACAATCATTTTTCGCTCGTAATCAAGTTTTATAAATAATCAAGCATGTTAAATGCTAAATTTCAGTAATTCGTATAGCATTGTATCTGTCGTTTACTATACGCGTGACATTTGTCACTCGTACAAATACGAGAGAATGGCTGTTATGTTCAGAATCAAAAAAAAAATCAAATATATAGAGTTATTAAAACCATAACATTTGTTTTTTTCTTGAAGTTTATGGCTGGGATGCTAAGACCTTTAAGCCAAATCCTTGTTTATAAATTAACAAATTCAAATTCATTTATTATACATAAACCCTGCGAGGGCACTTACATATTGTCATTTTTTTTACATTTAAAGTTAATCTAATAAACTACCACCGGATCGGAATGAGTCCGCTACTGAGAAGATCCGGCAAGAAACTCATATAAGTGGGTTTGTCTATTTATATTTTATCTATGTTATTATAATTTTTTTCATTTTTTATATAAAACAAAAATAGTACATGTTTATTATTTAATTAGCTTCAGTGCGATATCCTTCGAACGCAATAGTTAAATTAACTTCATTTAAAGTCATTGTCCGTCAGTAAGTCAAATCGTCACCTTCAACAGTGCCATGGACACACTGTTAAAGGTGTTTTTTGAGAATTTTGGTGGACAACGAAAACGTATTAAAGCATTGTCATATCTGGAAGGGTCAATTCAAGATTATTACGTGGACAAAGTCGTGAGTATCAGCTAGTATAATAATAAAATATATATTTAACACAAAAAAAAAAACAAGTAAACATGATTTCGCTAATGTTTAATAGAATTTGTCTATCGAATATAATAAGTTTAATATGTTAAAAGGTCACTAAGTAAATTAATAATATCTTTAGAAATAACATAATTTTAATAATATTGTGAATACTGCATTTTCTTATCACAACCCGGTAATAAATATGCAATAAATTGATTACCTATGCTGTGTGGTAGCGGCTACGAATACTACCAACCCTTACATTATTCGTGTATGTCGTAAAAGCCGACTGCGTGCTATATATATCGTCCTGTACCAACTACACGTGATGTCGTCTGATCAACAATTACATTGCCAAGTAGTGTGTGCGTGTGACGTCACACAGACACGGCCACACACAACAACCGTTGTCAACAACTATATACAATATGTACGATATAAGTACAGTATATATTGTGGGACGAACATATGTAATTGGTGATGAGAGTTGGATGTAGATGATGGTTACAAATTGACTGAACAGATAACTAATAAATATGACATTGACATTTTGTAAAATTTTACCCTTAAGGGGTAAAATAAAATAGGGCATGAAAAACTTTAGGAAAATAACCTTTTACGCGGGCGAAGCTGCTGGCAGAAGCTAGTAATATATATTTTAAAAATAAACATATATCTTAGAGACAAATAGGAATGCTTCATGGTATTTAACGAAAATAAAACAAATTAAAAAAAAAAGGAAGTATTATTTCATTTCCGTTGGCTAGCTTTAAATAAATATTTCTTTAACTTAAAAATAGTTTTAAACTCATAACTATGATATCATCAGCAAATCGAAGGTTAGTATATTCGCCGTTGTATTGATTGCCAAGTCCGGTATAAGAGTTGAAAGAAATCTTCCAATGCAGTAGTGAATAGTTTTGGTGAAATAACATCTCCCTGTGACACCCCTTTCTAAAACTGGCTCTGTTTTGTATTCTAACCCCGGATGCGGATCGAAATAGCAGCGTGTTTATACAAACACTTCGATATACCAATAGTCAAGATAGTCAATTTGGCACCGGTGAAGCGACTGCAGCACTACCCGAGTGTCAACAGTATCAAAGGCTTTCTCATAATCCACAAACGCTAGACACAGAGGTCAATTATACTCCTATTAACTTAATCTGACCTTCAGATATGTTATAAAGGTAAATAAAACTTTACACATAAATTTTGAACTCGTTAGTCATTTATTTCAAAGGTTGCATTGATTGAGATAGCGATCCACGATACCAAGTATTGCGAGATCGATTCCTACACAATGTATTGTGCGATTCGCAAATTGTCCGAGTGTTATTTGTGGTACATTAATTATACGTTTGTAAGGTAAAACAGATTGAAAATTGAAAAAATTGTTCTCAGACTCGAAAAGCTTTTCAATTCCATATGATTTTTTTTTATTTCGTATTTTTAAAGTTTAAAAATATGTTTTAATTTTATTGTTACATATTTTTAGCGTTTAAAAATATTTTTTATGTTATTATTACAGAATTTTGACGTTTAAAAATAAGTTTATTTTATTATTATTACATTTTTTATGCGTTTGATAATATGTTCTTTTATTATTACATATTTTTGGCCTTTTTTTATACTTTTAATTTATTGTTACTTATTTTCAGCGTTTAATAAGTTTTATATTTTATTACAATTTTTTTGCGTTTCATGATATGTTCTTTTATTATTTTTTCATATTATTATTACATATTTTTTAGTGTTGTAAATATATTTTTAAATAGAATTTATTTTAACCATTCATCACAAACATAGATTTAACTTCATATTAACCCACTTGATATCCAAAAACATGAAATTGCATGCTCTGACTTTTGCAAACCCAAATGTAACTGCCATCTCATCTCATATATGTCCCACTGCTGGGCTCGGATTTCCTCCAAAATAGGAAGGGAAATTGACATACTATGCCATAGTGGAACCACTATTGTACCCCATTCGGTATACATAGAGGACTATATTTCGAGTATTTCTTTTCTTCTTAGTCGGCTATTACAACACCCACGGACAAAATAAATAGTGTATTGTATATATTCTTACTCCGTCAAAGCACAGAGAGAAAAAATCTAACTACAATTGAATAATTTTAAATGTTAATATACGAGAGATTCTCTTCTCGAAATATGTGGAAAAATATGGTCATTGTATGAATTATTTACTTGTATTGTAAAACATAGCCTTATAAGGGTCAGCGCACATGATGATATCATTATCGGCGATTTGCTAACGAATTTTATTTTTATTTATTTCTCCTACCATCACTGCTACTTTTGTAAGCCAGTGTCCACAATGACTTCCATGAACGAGACCGAGGTTTGATTCTCCGTCAGTAACGGCAAACGTTTTAACTGTCTCGGTACCAGTTAGAAAACTTAAACAGAAATTAGTAAAGGTTTGATTTCACTTTTTATTTGTTTCGAAAAAACCTCTTTATTAAATAACTAGCTTCTGCCCGCGGCTTCTCCCGCGTAAAAGGTTACTTTCTTAGGAAAGGGAAAAATTAGGGGATAAAAAACTTTAGAGTTTTTTATCCCCTAATTTTATTTTACCCCTTAAAGGTAAATTTCTACAAAAAAATAATGTCACATTTATTTATATTTAATCAATAGCCTAAAAATAAATTTCACGCTTCTGGCTTTAAAAATGACGATACTTCGTTACATCTTCCTTATCATCCTTAACAACCTCTTTTTTGCATTAAAAACTAGCCTATGTCCTTTATCAGGCTCTAGACCATCTGTGTACCAAATTTCATTTAGATCGGTTCAGTAGTTTTGGCGTGAAAGATCGACAGACAGACAGACAGAGTTACTTTCGCATTTATAATATTACATTCTCAACATTCATAATTCTCTTCATACACGCTCGCCGGTTTCGGAGACTCTTGACGTCACCTTCTTTCAGTACCTGACCGATCTGGTCTAGGTAGGTTAGTCTCGGTCTCCCCCGGTACCTACATCCTTCCACTTTCACATTGTATATCTTCTTAACCAGACGTTCGTTCGGCATTCTTTCCACATGTCCGAACCATCGGAGCATTCCCTTTCGCATCTTTACACCAATACTCTCTTTCATACCTACTCGCTCTCTTACGTCGTCGTTACGAATGCGGTCGGTCAGCCTAACTCCACAGATTTTCCGTAGAGATCGATTATAGTGTATTTTATCGTGTTATGATGGAATTAAAATACAATACATTCTTTACACTCTTCCCCTTTTCTAAAGGAAGTCTTAGAGACCATCTAAAATCATCATTCTCCAGCACTTCTGCCTCCTATCACCGATTACATGTGTTCGGCACAATATGTACTCGTCTCATATCGCTTAAGATATTTTTTTTTTAAAGACACCTACCTCCCTTCACTAAGGAAATAATCCTTGTATTGCCGGGGATTTTACGAACAGCAATTAACAGCAATTAACGCAGACAAATTACACCCAGACTCAGAGCAACAGTATGTGGATCGCACAAAGTATTGTCTTGCGTGGGAATCGAACCCAGGGCACTGGCACGGAGGGTCGGTATTTTAACCACTACGCCATCTGTGCAGTCAATATGGCAGTTACTTGAGCTATCTCTTTCACAGACTATACGTCGCAGAAAATGATTACTAATTTAAAAATCAAATCCCTCTAAAAAAAATTTTAATTAAATAATCATTATTAAATATTAATGAACGCATCAGCTCGGTATTATTTTTTTTGAGAATTATGCTGTTTTTTTTTATTTTTTGGGAAAAATTGTTTAGTTATTAATAGATAATTGATTAATTAATGAAAAACATATATAAAAAAGCAAAACTAAGTATTGAAACGGAGCTATCTGGATATTTCTATTAGAGCTATTTCTATTCACGTTAATAGTGCCCAAATTTACCTATTTTCAACAAAAAAAAAATATATATTTTTCATTGGCTGAAAACTATTAAAATATGAAGACAAATTTGATCATTGTCATTGAGAATAGCCTTAACTCAATTTAGAAATTGAGTAGTTTAATCCAATTAGCACGGTTTCGGTCCTTCGTTTTCACTTTTCTATTATTTTCCCTATTTACATACATATCATCACGCCATATCCCTTGCAGGGTAGGCAGAGAGAACAGAGTGCCAGAGAACTCTATCTCTGCATACTTCACTCGCTTCCTCAACATTCATAATTCTCTTCATACACGCTTGTCGGTTTCGGAGACTCTTGACTCCACCTTCCTTCAGTACATGACCGATCTGGTTTAGGTAGGTTAGTCTCGGTCTCCCCCGATACCTACATCCTTCCACTTTCGCATTGTATATCTTCTTAACCAGGCGTTCGTTGGGCGGTTTTCCCTATTTCTTTTAAATAAAATGAGATTTACACTATTTTTTGTGTTTAGATGGTCAGTAATATAAATGTGTCTAATTAATATGCATGGCTTGGCCTGAAAATCAATGGCTGGGGTGCACCTGCATGCCTGGCCACCATTTGGTTTTTATTTTTATTAATTTTTAAATTTTTTGTTACGTCTATTTTCCTGAATTGTAAAAACAAATAAAGATCTTTTTCTTGTTCATATATACATTCTTATTTTCAATATCCTCATCAATATTTTTTTTTTTTTGTAATTTAATGAAATACCTAAAAAATAATACTAAAAAGAAAACACTAAAGTAAGCTCGATCACCAAACATTTATTTATCGATTTTTATATATATATTTTATTTTTTCATTATTACACCAATATTTTTTTTTAATTTAAATACAATTTCCAAAAAAAAAAAGTAAGCTCGGTCATTTAAATATTTAAATATAATGCCAACATAAGATTGATGCGTTAGCAAGAGATCCGATCGAACTGATAATACAGCGTGTATACAGACCCTAAGATGACATCCGACCTTGTGATATTTGTATGCAGGTTTAACGATATATAAGCACCGCGCGACATATGCTTATACCAGTCAGTAAAAACATACTGTGAAGTGAATAGTTTTGTTATATAATAATTCAAAATGGTAAGATTTATTGATTGAATGAAATTTTAATTATTAAATAAAAGAAATTCTGTTGATATTGACGCGTTTGTAATTGAATTTTTTTAAATTGGATGACATTTTTTGATAAAAAATTTTTTTTTTTGTTTGAAAGTGTTGTAATTTTATAATTACAGCATTTTTTTATCTATACATAGTGTAAAATAAAGCCGCTTAGATCTTTTAAACTACGCAACGTATTTTAATGTCTGTTATCATCAATAGACAGAGTGATACAAGAGGAAGGTTTATATGTATACATACATGGATATTGTAGTTGAGAAATGACAAGCATTTAAAAGATTTGTAATGTGATATAAAAAAAAAATCTGCCAAGTGAAGGTTGTACTCACGCACGAAGGGTTTCGTACAAAATATGTGTACATATAAATAAACTGCGAAAACCTCTTTTATTGTATGGGAGCACCCTTAATTATTTATTTTATTTTAATTAATTATATTTAAAGAGAACATAAAATTAGATATTCTGTGAATAGTTAAAGCGTCTACCTGTCACCGTTATTAGTATCGAGCAAGAAACGATAAAAAAAAACCAAGTTTGTTGTATGGGAGCCCCCCCTAATATTTATTTTATTTTAGTATTTGTTGTTATAGCGGCAATAGAAATACATCATCTGTGAAAATTTCAACTGTCTAGCTGTCACCGTTCTTGAGATACAGCCTGGTGACAAACGGACTGACGGACAGCGAAGTCTCAGTTATAGGGTCCCGTTTTTACCCTTTGGGTACGGAACCCTAAAAAACATATTTTACGCGCTTATATTGCAAATGTTTTCTATACCTTTAAAAATATACAATAATAATATACTACGAAATCGTATATCTCGAAAATATCTATAAAATAATCTGCGATAGTATATGTCTATCCCCTAAGTATAACACGCAGTAACCATGTACATCTTTACACATTACTAAAATATAATGTGTTATATACGAAACTATATTCAACAATACAGTACTAGCTTCTGCCCGCGGTTTCGCCCGCGTAAAAGTTTACTTTCCTAAAGCTTTTCATCCCCTATTTCTATTTATCCCTTAAGGTTAATTTTTTTACAAAACGTTAATGCCATATTTATTTATATCTAATCAATAGCCTAAATATAAGTTTCAAGCTTCTGGCTTTAAAAATGACGATAATTCCTTACAACTTTTCATCCCCCTTTACAACCTTTTTTTTTTGCATTAAAAGTAGCCTATGTCCTTTGTCAGGTTCTAGACTGTCTGTGTACCAAATTTCATTTACATCGGTTCGGTAGTTTTGGCGTGAAAGAGCGACAAACAGACAGACAGAGTTACTTTCGCATTTATAATATTAGTAATGATTGAGAAAATATTTTTAAATTCCTCGGCAAATATCAATTAAAAAATTTACATAAAACTAATTTATAAATTTTAATGTTAATAAAAGCTAGTACAGACTATGTCGTAAAGGCATACTATATAATTGTAACGTTGTTGTTTCTAATAGAATTTCTAATTCGTTTTTAATGTTATTAATTTTGTTATAACATATAAATTATTATACAAAAGAATTTAAATATTAAATAAACATGAAAATAAAATGAAACTTTTATTAATTTTTTTGAACACAAAGCTCGACCTTTACTCGGATGAAAGTTCAACATCATCTCAGCTCATAAATGACCCACTTTTAGACTCGAGCCTCCTCTGTAATGGGAGAGAAATTGACCTAATATACCACGCTGGTCAGACGTGTTGGTATAGGGTTTTGTTTCGAGTTTTCCTTCTCTCGCATAGATGTTATATGCGTTTTATATCCCTTAGTCGTCTCTTGCGATCACCCACGGGTAAATCAAATATGTAATTTTTTTTTTATTGCTTATGGTGGCAAACGAGCAAACAGCATATCTGATGGTAAATGTTCCTGCCGCCCATGGACCTTTGCAATACTGAGGGTATTGCTTAGGCCGCTACCTACCAATAACATCCCCAAACCCATCCCAGTTGGGCGTTCAACTCTCTAGCTCACCGAACGAAGCGCAATAGCACATTGTCTTTACTCAGACGAGCGAGAGTGTGGTACTACCCCGGACGGACCGGACCGCGGCTGTAGACAGAGAACTGTCAACAGCGTGGTCCTACCTTTGTAATACACGCGTAAACAACAGAAACCTTCCAAAAAAACTTTCTTTCACTTTAAAATTATCGTTTTCACAGAAACTCTTCATTCTGGCTATCGCGGTGACATTAGCGGCTGGTGATGTATCACATATATTAGAGAAATCAAACAACGATGAAAGAAACGCCAGGATTATAAAGCAAGAGCTGGACGTCGGACCCGAGAGCTACCAATGGGCTTATGAAACAGAGAACCGCATCAGCGCCAGCGAAACTGGCAGCTTGAAGAAAATCGATGCGGTGAGAAAATTTTAATTTTGACTTGGATCAAAAATTTCATCATCATCTCAGCTCATATATGTCCCACTGTTGAGCTCGGGCCTCCTACATAATGGGAGGGAAATTGACCTACTATACCACGCTGGTCAGACGTGTTGGTATAGAGTTTTGTTTCGAATTTTCCTTGACTTGTATAGATGCTATATGCGTTTTATATCCCTTAGTGGTCTGTTACGATCACTCATTGGTAAGACTAAATAAGACACGGAGTGCGCGACTGAAGCCTGGGGAAGTACACCTTTCCATCAACAAACCATACAGGCGAAGCCGCTAACGAAAGCTATAGTAATATAATAAAAACAACAGATTTTTTTAATAATATTACATATATACATACATCATATCATCACGCCATATCCCTTGCAGGGTAGACAGAGAGAACAGAGTGCCAGAGAACTCTATCCTTGCATACTTCACTCGCTTCCTCAACATTCATAATTCTCTTCATACACGTTCGCCGGTTTCGGAGACTCTTGACTCCACCTTCCTTCAGTACGTGACCAATCTGGTCTAACCAATATATAATCGTCTACCAATCCAATCTATCTTTAATAATATTTATATTTTTAAAACAGGAAACGGTAGCTCAGACTGTCCAGGGCGAGGCGAGCTGGATTGCACCAAATGGAGAACAAGTTGCCTTTCAGTACGTGGCTGATGAGAACGGTTACCAACCCCAAGTAAGCAACATTCATCATCATCATTCCCCTACTCTTATCCCAATTACTTATGTTCGATACAATATGTACTCTTCTTTCATAGTACATATTGTAAAAGTTATTGGCAATAGTTTTATGACCGGCCGCCTGCCAGACGTCAACACTACTTGGGAATGTAATTGACCAAACGGCATCAGATGTAGTTGGTCCAGGTCGTTATAAGGCTCTTAGTCGTCTTTTACGATATCCACGAGCAAAGTAAGGGTTGGTAGTATTCGTAGCCGCTACCACACAGCTTAAGTAAAGAATTTTCATCAGCTTAAGAATAAATATCATCGAATATAAAGAAATCTCACAACTGGGCATAAGCCTTATACACAAGGGGAAAGAAAATAGTCTTAAATAAAATACTACGCTGATCGGAGTAGGAAATTTGGATAAGTATTTTGGAACTGAAGCGCTATCAAAAACGGGTCCTTCTTTGCTGTGAGATGAGAAAAGTCTTTCCCTGAACTAAGTCTTCCGGTTCACAAAATCTAATTTTAATATTCAAATTACTAAAATTTAGCATCTAATATGCTTGATTATTTATTAAAACTTGATTACGAGCGAAAAATGAACATGAGCTGTCGTATATGACATTAAATCTTCGGCTCGTATCATACGTTGGTGTAAGTGGTAGCATGATTGAAACGGATTTCCAATAGGTGTGGCTTCGAATTCCATCTGTGACAATAATTTTTCGTTCGTAATCAAGTTTTTATAATTTTAATATGTTCAAACGATCATTTTGATTTTTTTTCCAGGGACCCTACATTCCAACCCCACCACCCCTTCCGGATTACGTCGTCCGCGCCTTGAAATACATCCAAGAACACCCCCCAAAGATCGAGCAAGTAAAAAAATAAAACCGCCATAGTTATTTTTAATACACCATAAAATATTAATGTTTCTTTTTAAATAAAATGTCTGTTTTTAATTATATTTTCTTTATTTTTCACCTATAAAAGAGTATGTTTGTATATATGACATCACTAAACTCAGAAACTATTTGACCGATCATTATGAAAATTGTTGTATACAGGGTGGAAGTGGACCGCTCTCGAAAACAAAGACAGGTGTCCCTACTAGTCCTACTTGTAATGATAGGCTGGAAAAAAAAATCGATACGGATGAAAAAAATTTTTTTCACTACGAATTTTAAGTTTTTTTCACATTCCATCGTATTAGGACAGTGCCGTGTAACGATAATTCCATAAAAAATACGTAACTTTACTCAGATGAGAAAAGACGCAATCCATTCAAACTCACGATCATATGTTCAAGAGTTCAACGACATCGAGTGGTGAAAAAAAAAATTTTTTTTCAATCGAATCGATTTTTTTTCTAGCCTATTATTACAAGTAGGACTAGTAGGGTTACCTGTCTTTGTTTTCGGGAGCGGTCCCCTTCCACCCTGAATGTCGCAGAGCGCGATGTTTAAGGGACGATAATAATGGAATGTCAAGCGATCACTTTGTTATTATATTAGTTATCCTTTAGTTTATTAATTTTGATCATTGCTTGAGTGTGTTTAGTTGTGACACGATTCAATACAATAGAGGGTAGTTAGAAAATAAACAACCGTTAGATAGTTTACTTGTGAAGCGAGACGTGCCTTCATATCAGTAATCTGTGAGCGTTAGTAGCGATCGGTTGTGTCGAGCCACAACTAACCTCACTGCATTCCATTTTATTATTTTATATGGTGTCGGTGATAATATTGTGAGACTCCTACTTTATCTTGTGATTAAAGTTAAGTGGACGATATAGAAAATGAAGATCTGACGCTCTCCAGCTGACATGTATATGTATTTTTTCACGGAGGTTTATTTGATATCCCAAATGATGTAACTCGCCACCAGGTGGCGCTGCAATATATCTACTTCTACAAACAAACCAACGGGCCGAGTATGCAACTATAGCATAAAATAAAGTTGCTTCCTTTCGTCTGTATGCTTAAAGAATGTATTTTGGTCAGGGCGAAGAAGGTGAAGGAGAGGGTTTTAAAATCATCATCATTCTCTTGCTCTTATCCCAACTACTTGGGGTCGACGCAATATGTCCTCTTTTTCCATACATCCCTATCAGACGTCATCTCTGTAGTCACTCCCTGTTTATACATATCATGCTTCACGCAGTCCATCCATCTTTTCTTTGGTCTCCCTTTATCCCTAAAGCCTTCAACATTCATACTCAAAACCTTCCTCGCAACATTACTTTCATCCCGTCTCATCACATGTCCATACCAGCTCAAACGTTCACTCCTTAACTTATCCGTCACTGGCGCTACTTTCAAACATTCTCTTATACGCTCATTCCTTATCTTATCCATTCTCGTCACGCCGTACATCCATCTCAACATTCGCATCTCCGCTACATGTAATCGTCTCTCATCCATCGCTTTTGTCGCCCAACATGCTGATCCATACAATACAGCAGGTCTTATTAAAGTTTTGTAAATTTTTCCGTTTAATTTAAGGGGTACTCTGGGATCACATATTGTACCCGTGACCTGCCGCCATTTCATCCATCCCGCATCAACTCTGTGCTTCACCGCACGATCCAGGTCGCCGCTGCTTTGGATAAGCGAACCGAGGTATCGAAAGTTCGAGCATACTGGTATAAGTACTCCATCTAGAGCTATGGGTGTAACATTGGAGAGACCGCCGAAATCGCAGAACATGTATTCTGTTTTAGGTCTGCTGATTTTCAAGCCAACATTCTCCAACTTACAGCGCCACTTTTCCAGCATGCTCTGGACCTCAAGCCCATCTTCTCCGACGAGAACAACGTCATCAGCGAATAGCATGCACCAGGGTGCCTCATCCTGTATCTCCGATGTTAAAGCATCCATTATCAACAGGAAGAGGTAGGGACTTAGCGCCGACCCTTGGTGCAGGCCCACCTCAACGTTGAATCCGTCGGAGTCCCCAACAGCAGATCTTACATACGACCTGGATCGCCAGTACATTGCACAGATTAACCTAATATACTTCACAGGCACACTTTTCTCTTTCAGAGCCCACCACAAAACCGCTCTCGGGATTCTGTCATAAGCCTTCTCGAGGTCAACGAATACCATGTGCAAGTTCCTATGTGCACCCCGATATTTTTCGCATAATTGGCGCAGTGCAAATATGGCATCCGTTGCCCCTCGGCCCGACATAAATCCGAACTGGTTTTGGGTTATCTCACTTTCTTCTCGCAATCGCTTCTCAATGACTTTTTCCCACACTTTCATACTGTGCGACAAGAGCTTTATTCCTCGATAACTGCCGCAGTCCTGGACATCACCCTTATTTTTAAAAATGGGCACTAGTGTACTATTGCACCATTCACTGGGGATTACTTCCTCATGCAGCAGCTTATCGAAAAACAAAGTCAGCCACATATATCCATCCTCTTCCAAAATTTTCCATACTTCAACTGGTATACCGTCAGGCCCTGCAGACTTTCCATTTTTCATGCTTCTCACTGCTTTTCTTACCTCATCTATTGTAATTGATCCTATCAAGCCGACGTTCTCTGGCACATCATCTAGCACTCCACTCCATAAAATCTCTTCGTTCATTAACCTTTCAAAATATCTCTTCCAACGTTCTTTTATTTCATCTTCTTTTATTAAAACTTGACCTGTTTCATCTTTTATACACCTGATATGCCTAATATCTCTCGCTCTTTCTTCTCGGGCTTTAGTTATGCGGTACAGTGTTTTTTGTCCTTGAGGCCCATCTAACGACTTATAAATTTTGTCTTCGGCCTGAGCTCTCGCAGTAGCTATCGCCCGCTTAGCTTTTCTCTTGCACTCCTTGTATTCAATCTTTTTTGCTTCCTTCAATCTTTCATTGTTTTCTTTCTGCCATTCCTTAAATACATTCTTCTTTTCTTTCAAGATCTGTTGCACATCCTCATTCCACCACCATGTATCCCTATCAATTATACCTTTTCCTTTTGTTTCTCCTAGTATTCCTTTAGCTGTATTTCTAATACAGCTAGCCATTTCATTCCAACATTCATTCACAGATTTATCCTTCATATCATTCATTTCAATCATTTTATCTATCACAACTTGTTTAAACCTACTTGCATACTCTTTTCTTTCAAGCATACTCCATCTTATCTTAGGAGGGAGCCGGTTTCTGGTGTTAATGGGGCGTGTTTTATGCGCATTTCTAGCAATAAAAGACGATGCGGAGTTACCAGTGCCTCACCTGGCAGCACCTTGCAATCTCGTACACAGAACAACTTACTTCTCTTAACAAGAAAGTAATCAATCTGCGTACGGTAGTTGCAACTTTTATAGGTGGTTAGGTGCTCCTCGCTTTTTTGAAACCACGTATTTGCGATGGCCAGGTGAAATGACGACGCCACTTGGAGCAGCGTTTCACCTCCAATGTTTCGTTTGCCGTACCCCCATCCTCCATGCACAATCTCATAACTATCATTCGCTTCTCCTACGTGTCCATTAAAATCACCTCCTATACAAATCTCCTCACTTTCTGGTATGCCTATCATAATTTCATCGAAATTCTACCAAAACTCTTCTTTCACTTCATCCTTACATCCGGCTTGGGGTGCATACGCGCTAATCACATTTAGAATGATATTCTCCCACACTATTTTCACAACTATCAATCTATCATTCACCCTTTTTACATTTGTCACACATTCTTTCAAATTCTTATCTAACACTATTCCTACACCGTTCGTTTTACCATTTCCACCGCTGTAATAAAACTTGTATCCTTCACCAATTTCTCTAGCTCTCGTTCCCTTCCATTTCGTTTCTTGCAGACATGCAATATTTATTCTTCGCCTTTTTAACACATCTGCTAATTCTCTTCCTTTTCCAGTCATCGTTCCAACATTCCAACTTGCATACCTCATTCTTATCTCTTTCATACTAAGGGCTCGCTTCTTACGTCGCACCCGCCCGTGATGCAACAACCCTTGTCCATTTCCCACAGAGCCCGGGTGCTGCCCCTGCGCGTCGCCTGCGGGGTACGCCCTAGACCTGTGCTCATTCACTTTCTTTTCCGACATATTGCAGTAGTTTTGGCGGTGATTTTTATGACCGGCCGCCTGCCTGACGTCAACCCTCTTTGGGAATGCGATCGTTGACCAAACGGCATCAGATGGTGCTGGCCCAGGTCAGTGTAGGGCTCTTAGTCGTCTTTTACGACACCCTCGAGCAAGCAAGGGTTGGTAGTATTCGTAGCCGCTACCACACAGCAATTACAACAGGGTTTTAAAAATACTACGTTAAAATAAAAATTGGGTCTTGGCCGTATATTACGGGTAAATATTGAGGGTTTTGGAGGTAAAAGATAGATCACGTTATGTGGGTATATGCCCTTATATCTTTTAAACTAAGCAACATATTTTAATGTCAGTTATCATCAATAGACAGAGTGATACAAGAGGAAGGTTTATATGTATACATACATGGATATTGTTGTAATAGATTTGTAACTAGCTTTTACCCGAGGCTTCGCTCGCGTTAAGCCCGAAAGCCGCGAAGTCTGTCGTGTGTGGGTTTAAATAAATATCAAAGAAATGATGGCATGAGGCATTATGCCTGCCAAAATATTTTATTTTTACCCTCCGTAAAAAAATCATTACAACCCGCAGACAATGTGTATCGTTACTACTAAAACCAGATGGTTGTCTTGTAAAGCAGAAGATCGACGTCTGAGTAATGGCAATGTGCTATTGCGCTTCGTTCGGGCAGTGAGAGAGCCGGAAACCCTACTGGGTGGGTTCGGGGTTTGTATTTGATAGGCAGCGGCCTAGCTATACCATTGGCAAAGGTCCATGGGCGGCAGTGACACTTACCATCAGGTGTGCTGTCTGCTCGTTTGCCACCATAAGCAATAAAAAAAAAATTAAAAAAGAAAAAAAGCTATTGCATAGCATTTTTTATCGACTTATGTAATTATAATCATTTATTTATGCAGTATAAAAGTAAGAAAGTTTTAATAAATAATATTCTTCAATAAATTATGTTAATTATTAGCATCATTTCTTGTATTATTAAAGAATACTATTTATTAAAACTAATAATTTATTAGCAGACTCGACCACGCGTTGCTGTGGCTAAGGTAGCCTCAGTAACACGTGGTGGTTATGCTAATAAATTGTAGCTTATATGAAACGTTTGTACGTTTAACATAGCGCCATCTATTAAATACTTACTCAATCCAGTCAACAGATACCGCCATCTGTTAGAATCGTTTGGAGATAACAGATAATTGTGACTGTCAAATAATAGACAATTAATTTGCAATACAATAATATTACGATTATAAATTGAGATGAAAGCTATCCTATCTTTTAAGTTTTCAAACTACACATGCTGTGCAAATTTGATTAAAATCCGTTAAGTACTTTAGGAGTCCATCGCGGACAAACAACGTGACGCGTGATTTATATATATTAAGATTAAGATTAAAACATTTAAAGTACTCGTTTTTAAACTGTTTTATTTATAATATTATTAAATTATTATAAATATTTTTTGCTAAATTAAATTGTAAAAAGAGTTTTATAGCGGTGGGATTCGAACCCACGCCCTTTCGGACTCGACCACTCGGCCACGCTCCCTGCTTAAAATCAGTGCAAAATTAACTGCTGCTTTACAACCATACATACAATCTTAGGTTTTATTTTCGTTACGGAATTTCTTGATTCGGTCGCCGCGCTCAAAACCCGCGATAAAAGCTATGTAATATCTTAAAAACATTGATGAAAATTTCATATTTGAATGAATTGAACAAACATAAACAATCCACATTAACTTTTCACTTCATTTTATAAATGATAACGTTATACTCTAAAACGCAATAACGCTTAGACTAATCGTGGTTCTCTTACGCTTGTTCCACGCTCTCGCTTGCACGCTCAGACGGAACGTGACACTATGTCGTACGTGCAGCCGACTTACATCGATTTAAAAGACGTTTTCACGTTAAAATATGATGTGTTATTTACGAAACTATTTACAGCAATACAGTATTATTTATAAAAACCCGATAAGGAAGCGAAAAATGATGTCACTAGCGGGATTCGAACCCGCACCTATTGGGAGTCCGGCCCAATCATGCTGCCACTTACACCACCGTGAACTATTGTAGGACATTCAAATCTCGCTTCGTATCATATTTACGTCTTTAAGGAGACGTGTGCCATCTACCCGACAATGTTTACACATTTTATAGGCTTAATACTTCAAACTTTGCAGTTAGAATTGTATTAAACGATGACACAACCTTGTTATTCAAATTACTGAAATTTAGCATTTAATATGCTTAATTATTTATAAAAACCCGATTACGAATCGGAAAAACCACTTAAATTGAATGAATGTCCTACAACAAGTTCACGGTGGTGGTGGTGTAAGTGGCGGCACGATTGGGACGGATTCCCAATAGGTGTGGGTTCGTATCCCACTTGTGACATCATTTTTCGCTTCGTATTCGGGTTTTTGTCATTTACAGTATCACATTAAAATCAATATTTTAGAAATTAACAGAGAATTAAAAATCAGAACGAAACATGGAATTATATTTTTCCATATCATAACGAAGGAAAAATACAATTCACCACCCCATATCTTACCTGTGGGTGATCGTAAGCGACGACTAAGAGATATAAAACACATATAACATCTATACAAGAGAAGGATAACTCGAAACAAAACCCTATACCAACACGTCTGACCAGCGTGGTATAGTAGGTCAATTTCCCTCTCATTATTTAGGAGGCTCGAGCCCAACAGTGGGACATATATGAACCAAGGTAACTAATGTCAGACGATGAGGTCTTCCATGTATCTATAGGATGGTGCCTTATATTAAAAAAAAAACTTTAACAATAAATTAATACGAAAATATTATTACCACCGCTATTATGACAAGAGCTCTTCTCTTTGTTCCTAATTTTACCGATTCGCTAACATTCACGATAATTGCTTTCTAAGTAGCAATTATTCACATTTTGCTTAGAATTCTAATTATTTTTTCGAAATGAAGGTAGAACTTACTCTATATCCGTACAAGTTTCATCAAGAACGATCTAGCTGTTTCATACATTAAATAGAACAGACAATCAGAGAGAACAAACACTTTAAAAAAGTATGTTTTGTGAAGTTTGTCAACCTCATAAACCTTTCGTAATTATCCCTGTTCGAAAATTGATCGAACCTCCGAAACGGTCAAGTTGAGTCTAAGTTAGGGTTAAGTTACGTTTAAGTTAAACCTTACACCAACATGTCTTACAAAGGTGGTAGTAGGTCAAATTCCCTCTCATTGTGGAGGAGGCCCAAATCCAGCAGTGGGCTCAGATGTTATAATAATAATAATAAATCTTTATTTGTTCAAACATGTGTATACACACAAAGCATGCAAGATGTAATTATATTAGAGTCCAATCATGTTTGGCCGTTTGTATCGGCGTACAAATATTTCCTTAAAAAAGTCCACATTAATCTAGAAATGTATCATCATTAATACATACGTTGTTCAAATTAATAATATTGCTCAACAATTTAAAGTAAGAAATTAAAAAATATATACATGTCAAAGTCATACAAAATAAAGTTAAATGTCAAATATTTATAAAATTCATGTCAGAAATACATTTTCTATTAATTAATATAAAGTAAAACAATATAGAATTCAGTAAATTTATAAATACCACATGTCTAGTATATTATTATCAGTAATTAGTTTAATTCTGTCCAGTCTTTTTCTTCTAGATACTCAGCAAGATTGTAGTATGCTTTGTGGATTAAAAATTTAACTAATAGACGTTTAAATGTTTTATTGTTCAATTCCCTCCAATGTTTAGGGAGTTTATTATATATATTCGGAGCCATACATATGACACTTTTGCGCATGAGTGCAGTTCTTGCTGGGTGTACACAGATTCTATTAGCATCACGTCTATTGCGCGGGACAGCGTTTTGTAGTCGAGGAAATAAATTAGGGTTATTCTTAACGAACATTGCTGTTTCCAAGATATATATACAGGGCAAAGTCAATAATTTGAATTTTTTAAAATATGGTTTACACGTGTCTATTGTTTTCAACCCGAACATAGATCTAATGCACCTTTTTTGAGATTTAAATGCGATGTTAAAATCTGTTGAATTACCCCAAAACACGATTCCGTACCTTAAGTGTGTCACTGCTAGTCCGTGATACGCCATGATTAAGCTATCCATGTTGACAGTTGCACTGAGGGTGTTGAAATTAGATTCAAGTTGAGTTTAAGTTACGTTTAAGTTAAGTTTAAGCTATAACTTTAAACTTAAACAATTCTCTGTAATTCACACTTACCTTGATCACGTAGAACGGTGACTGCCTCCAGGACCCTTTTCGTGTAGATGCAAGGCTCGTAGTTGTCCATCTCCTGAGTGACCACGGAGCACACCCTGTTTTAAAAGATTAACTGCTTTAATAAACATATACTGAATATAGGTCTCCCAAACCTTAGGAGATATATTAGGGGCCATTCATAAATTATGTAAAGCGTTTTGGGATGTTGACTGAATATTATAATTTCTTACTATAGGCAGGGAGAGGGTAGTGAACCTGACATTACGTAAGATATTAAATTGAAAATTACTAATTTTGGTCAAAACTCAACATTCTCCTACTCTTATCCCAATTACTTGTGGTCGATACAATATGTACTCTTCTTTCATAGTACATATTGTAAAAGTTATTGGCAATAGTTTTATGACCGGCCGCCTGCCAGACGTCAACCCTCTTTGGGAATGTAATTGTTGACCAAACGACATCAAATGGAGTTGGCCCAGGTCATTATAAGGCTCTTAGTCGTCTTTTACGACATCCACGAGCAAAGTAAGGGTTTGTAGTATTCGTAACCGCTAAGTATTAGTAAAAACGGTCAAAACTGTGATATATTAATAAGATTAATGTTTGCAATGAGTTAATGATACGTACTTGTTGTAAGAACATTGTAATAAAAGATATTTTCAGAATGAACAGGAGTTATATTTGATCAATAGGGCCATTTCTTGCAAAAAATCTTATTAAGAGGCAGGGGGGAGTAGTTGCAATCTTATGATGTCTTACGGTAGGAGGAAGTGGGTCAAACCATTCTTCTAAATCTCTTACGTAATTTATGAACGGCCTCTAAGTCACTATCATTATCCTGGTAGATGAGTTATCTTGGTAGGACCACGCTGTGGACAGTTCTCTGTGTACAGCCGCGGGCCGGTCCGTCCGGGGTAGTACCACACTGAGCAGAAGGTCGACGTCTGAGTAATGGCAATGTGTTTTAACGGTTAATTATAATTCACTTATTTAGTTTTATTGAAACTAAATTTGAATATATCATTAATATAATATATCACTTTCTGTGTGGTGACGGAGTAAGAATACAATTCAACACCCTCTATCTTACCCGTGGGTGTCTGTAAAATACTAAGGGATATAAAACGCATATAACATCTATGCTATAGAAAAAAACTCTAAACAAAACCCTATACCAACACGTCTGACCAGCGTGGTATAGTAGGTCAATTTCCCTCCCATTATGGAGGAGGCTCGAGCCCAACAGTGGGACATATATGAGCTGAGATGATAATTACTCTTAAAAACAGCTGGAAACTTATATTAATAGCTCTGTAATAAATGTGGCCGGTATTACCTGGTGGCTCTGCCGCGGATGGCGCCGGCGGTCCTCTCCAACGAGTCCGGATCACCCTCCTGTAGTGCTATCACACACTTGTTCACATCCTCGAGGATATGGTTCTCTGTTGACAACACACACATTAGTTATTCACTCATACTAAAAAATATAATTTAAGCTGTGTGGTAGCGGCTAAGAATACTACCAACCCTTACTTTGCTCGTAGATGTCGTAAAAGACTACTAAGAGCCTTATAACGACCTGGACCAACTCCATCTGATGCCGTTTGGTTGACAATTACATTCCCAAGTAGTGTTGACGTCTGGCAGGCGGCCGGTCATAAAACTATTGCCAATAACTTTTACAATATGTACTATGAGAGAAGAGTACATATTGTATCGACCCCAAGTAATTGGGATAAGAGTAGGAGAATAATGATGACTTAAAAATATAATTCATTTCCTATCGTAGCAGACTTCTAAAGATATAAGCATAATCACAGATGGCTTAACGGTTAATATATCGAAATACTGTGTCAAGTGTTGTGGGTTCACTTCTCAAGCACTACAATACCTTGTACAAGCAACAAATTGTTTTTCTCAGTTTGGGTGTAATTTTTTTTAGTTAATTGTATGTTTTTAAAGTCCGTCATGATCCTTGTAGGATTATTTCCTTGTAGGATAATACTTACAGGATTATTTCCTTGTACAATATTTCTTACAGAATTGTTTCCTTGTAGGATAATTCTTACAGAATTATTTCCTTGTGGGATAATTCTTACAGAATAGTTTCCTTGTGGGATAATTCTTTCAGGATTATTTTCTTGTGGGATAATTCTTACAGGATTATTTCCTTGTAGGATAATTCTTACAGGATTATTTTCTTGTGGGATAATTCTTACAGGATTATTTTCTTGTAGAATAATTCTTACAGAATTGTTTCCTTGTACGATAATTCTTACAGAATTGTTTCCTTGTAGGATAATTCTTACAGAATTGTTTCCTTGTAGGATAATTCTTACAGAATTGTTTTGTTGTAAGATAATCCTTACAGAATTGTTTCCTTGTAGGATAATTCTTACAGAATTGTTTTGTTGTAGGATAATTCTTACAGAATTGTTTCCTTGTAGGATAATTCTTACAGAATTGTTTTCTTGTAGGATAATTTTTGTAAAATCATTTCCTTACAGGTTTTTCTAATACATCTATAGTAATTGTGCGGGACGGGCCTCCCGACAAATGTGTTGTAGTTGGCTGACGTCCCGTTTGGTCGCTGGTTCGGTGGTAAAGTGGACTGTATTCTGTATCTCGCCGGGACCAGGAAATTATTGAAGAAATAAAACTCTTGAATGAAGTAACAAATGTGCTTCGGACGAATATTAGACCATTGCTGCCTAGCTCCCACGTACTATTGCTTGAAGTTCACTATCTTGCTATATCTTCATATTAATATTTTTGCGGCCACACAATGTCGATTTATTGTGTCGCTTAGGTACAACGAAACTTTACCGTAACGAGAGCCGAGCCGGGCAGTGCGAATGGTGTTAATATTCATCCTTGTTTTACACTTATCTTTATTAACATTTTTGCTTATAACTTTAAGACTATACTAGTTACAGTTACGATATATAGCTTATTTTTCGTGTAATCTAATTATCTATCTATTACAACTGTTACCTTAGCCCTAGGTATCGATTTAGGCTTCATTCAAGCACTAAATACCACAATTATAACACCTTTTAATACTATTAATCTATTTTAAAATACTATATTTCCAAAACTATAATACCTAGGATGGTGGTTTTTACTGCGTTTGATAGGCCCTATCGTATGCTTTAATAAAACACCAAAAAACATATATATTTATTACGATTTCTACAAGATAAATAACAAAATTGGGGCATAGTTAAGAACAATAAATTTTTATACAAATTATATAAACAATAATAGTTGCAGCCTATTTTAACATTAATTAAATATTATTATACCTCTAATTAACCTATTTTAATGTTCTTTAATTATTATCTTTGTTTTTTCCACTATTTACTTACTTAATGTTCGCGAGATGTAGGCGCACTCTGATTGGTCGACACTCTCGGTATGTTCCCAGCTGGCATCGCAAACTGTGTTATTTAACTTACACGGCACTAATACACTATGTTTTGAACACTATATTTTTCTTTCACTAGTACTGTTATTGTCGCGAACACTGTTATTATCGCGAACAGTAATTTAATCCTATACCAAAACATTTGGTCAGCATGGTATAATATTTAGTAAAAAAAAACCTTCCATTGTGTGGTGAATCCGTCCGGGGCAACGAGATGGTGGTGTACAAACCCCTAACCTTTTTTTTAATATTTCTTTTTAAAAAATAAGCGATCTAGCCAAACAATTAAGTTCTGTGTCAATAAGTCTGACCAGCGTGGTATAGTAGGTCACATTCCCTCCCATAACGAAAGCAGCTCGAGCTTAAAAGTGGAACATATATGAGCTAAGAAGAAAACCATTCAGAAGACGTCCAAGTCTCATTCAATTCATATCCTATGCATTATTGACTGTGAACTCTCAAATTGGAATAGATGAGTGAAATTAGTTTAATAATTTCAAGTTTTCCTTCGGGGGAGTTTCTTATTTTAATATAGAGTGGAGTGGTACTTACCACTGACTGCGAGGAAATCATCGATGGTTGTGATATCGTCGACAGCATCGGTGAGGAGGCGGACTGCACCCTCCCAGGCGCGGGCGAAGGCCGCCGCGTTCTCTTGAGCCACACGAGAGCGGGGCCTGGCTGCCAGCACCCGACCAGAATTTATCACCTAAACACAAGAGATATTCTGTATTATAAGTAATTCATATATTGACCAATATGATTCCAAGACAATTAAAATTCATCTCCCTGGACGGCCTGAGAGTCTAACCTCGGTGGAAAAATGGTGGGAATGTGTGGTGGGATTAGTACCAAAAAAAAATATTCTCATAAATAAGTTAATTTCAAGTAACATAATTATTACTGCAACGTAACGGTCCAGCGTAACCGCTTACGTTATCAAAATCGTAACAATTTTTTCTTCTGTACACTAAAAACTATTAGTGCAAAGTACAAAGTTGTTTAAACAACCTTTTCTTTTTTATTGTTTATGGTGGTTAACGAGCAGACAGCACACCTGATGGTAAGTGTCACTGCCGCCCATGGACCTTTGCAAACCAAGGGTATAGCTAGGCCACTACCTGTCAATACAAACCCCAAAACCATTCCAGTTGGGCTTCCGGCTCTCTGGCACACCGAACGAAGTGCAATAGCATATTGCCACGGTACAGACGTCGATCTTCTGCTCAGTGTAGTACTACCCCGGACGGACCGGCCCGCGGCTGTAGACAGAAAACTGTCAACAGCGTCATTTAAGCCACCTTTTCTTTTTTCATGACATACAAATTTTGTCTGTCCGTTTGTCCCCGTCATTCAAAACATTTCAAACGGTCATTATATATTAATCCTTAAAATATTGACTGTTCGATTTTCGCGCAAGACAACACTTTGTGCGAAACACAAACTATTGTTCCGAGTTTGGATGTAATTTGTCTGCGTTAATTATATGTCTGTAAAGTCCCACCGCAATACCAAGGATTATTTCTTTCTGTCTTTTAGTTGATGTTCTAAGTAACAAAGTGTAAGTTACCTGAGGGCACAACGCTTCGATATGCTCAGCGGCGTGACGCACCATCTTCACGCCGTCCTCGTTGTTCGACATGGAGCAGACCAGGTTCGCTACCTAATGAAATATTATACACTTATTATTGCATAAAAATCGCCTTGATATAGAGGTTTATGAATTTAATTAATATAGAAAATAAGGCAGCAAAATCAATCATCATTATCTCAGCTATATGTCCCACTGTTGGGCTCGAGCCTCCTCCATAATGGGTGGGAAATTGACCTACTATACCACGCTGGTCAGACGTGTTGGTATAGGGTTTTGTTTCAAGTTTTCCTTCTCTCGCATAGATGTTATATGCGTTTTATATCCCTTAGTCGTATCTTACGATCACTATTTGGTAAGAGTAGCGTATACTGGGTCAATTGCCCTCTATATTGGCATAGGGCTTTATTACAAGATTTCCTTCTCTTGCATAGATGTTATATACATATTTTCACAATCACCCACGACTAAGATAAAGTGATGAATTGTATTCTTACACCGTCACCACACGAATAAAAAGTGAATCCCACAATATAAAATTTCATCACAAATATTATCGCAATACTCAGATAAATATATCCTATCCAGGATCCAAGAAATGATCTATCTATATGCCAATTTTCATCAGAATCTGTCCAACCGTTTACGCGGTGGGAGCAAATATAAGATGTGACTCACCTCGACCAGTTTATTGGCGTGTTCGGTGAACACCAGCGCGTATTCCTCAACCTCCTTCTCGTTGCCATTGCGCGCCGCCTCCATTAGTACCAATAGAGGCACGTTGGTCTCCAGGAAACTGGAACAAAGACGATATGAATCATCACTAAGGACAAAATATCTTTAATACTTTCCCTTCGAGTATCGACTTCTTCCATGCTGATAGGCCCACTGTTGGAGGTTTCTTTATTTTGCGAGACAAACATCAAACTTGATAGACGGATTGGCAATAGCATTTGTGGTTATGGAGGTTCTCAGGATTAGGTACTGGTGCCTATTATACTGGTTCAGGCCAAAAATCACGTCTGGCCATTCAACCGCTTTTGGACTTCCACAGAAAAATAACAAAAATAATGACGTCTTTTGTCCATTAATTCATGGTCATCATCTTAGCTAATGTACATGTAGGATGTATACGTGATGAATGTTGGCTTGAGTGTCCTATTCCTAAAAGTTCGTGTTTGTAAAAACTTATTAATTGTTGGTTTCAAAATTCCCGTGTTTGTAAAAAGTTTATTAATTGCTTGTTTGCATAATGTCGTATTTGTAAAAGTTTATTAATTATTATTTGCTTGCAAAATGCCGTGTTTGTAAAAATTTACCAATTGCGTGCTTACAAAATGCCGTGTTTGTAAAAGTTTATTAATTGCTTGCTTACAAAATGCCGTGTTTGTAAAAGTTTATTAATTGCTTGCTTGCAAAATGCCGTATTTGTAAAAAAATATCAATAGCGTGCTTGCAAAACGCCGTGTTTATAAAGTTTATCAATTGCTTGCTTACAAAGTGCCGTGTTTGTAAAAGTTTATTAATTGCTTGCTTACAAAATGCCGTATTTGTAAAAGTTTATTAATTGCTTGCTTGCAAAATGCCATGTTTGTAAAAAAATATCAATTGCGTGCTTGCAAAACGCCGTGTTTGTAAAAGTTTATTAATTACTTGCTTACAAAATGCCGTGTTTGTAAAAGTTTATTAATTACTTGCTTGCAAAATGCCGGGTTGGTAAAAAATTATCAATTGCGTGCTTGCAAAACGCCGTGTTTGTAAAAGTTTATTAATTGCTTGCTTACAAAATGTCGTGTTTGTAAAAGTTTATTAATTGCTTGCTTGCAAATTGCCGTGTTTGTAAAAGTTTATTAATTGCTTGCTTACAAAATCCGTGTTTGTAAAAGTTTATTAATTGCTTGCTTGCAAATTGCCGTGTTTGTAAAAGTTTATTAATTGCTTGCTTGCAAAATGTCGTGTTTGTAAAAGTTTATTAATTGCTTGCTTACAAAATTCCGTGTTTGTAAAAGCTTATTAATTGCTTGCTTACAAAATGCCGTGTTTATAAAGCTTATCAAATGCTTGCTTGCAAAACGCCGTATTTGTAAAAGTTTATTAATTGCTTGCTTACAAAATGTCGTGTTTGTAAAAGTTTATTAATTGCTTGCTTGCAAATTGCCGTGTTTGTAAAAGTTTATTAATTGCTTGCTTGCAAAATGCCGTGTTTGTAAAAGTTTATTAATTGCTTGCTTACAAAATTCCGTGTTTGTAAAAGCTTATTAATTGCTTGCTTACAAAATGCCGTGTTTATAAAGCTTATCAAATGCTTGCTTGCAAAATGCCGTGTTTGTAAAAGTTTATTAATTATTTGCTTGCAAAATGCCGTGCTTGTAAAAATTTATCAATTGCGTGCTTGCAAAACGCCGTGTTTGTAAAAGTTTATTAATTGCTTGCTTACAAAATGTCGTGTTTGTAAAAGTTTATTAATTGCTTGCTTGCAAAATGTCGTGTTTGTAAAAGTTTATTAATTGCTTGCTTACAAAATTCCGTGTTTGTAAAAGCTTATTAATTGCTTGCTTACAAAATGCCGTGTTTATAAAGCTTATCAAATGCTTGCTTGCAAAACGCCGTATTTGTAAAAGTTTATTAATTGCTTGCTTACAAAATGTCGTGTTTGTAAAAGTTTATTAATTGCTTGCTTGCAAATTGCCGTGTTTGTAAAAGTTTATTAATTGCTTGCTTGCAAAATGCCGTGTTTGTAAAAGTTTATTAATTGCTTGCTTGCAAAATGCCGTGTTTGTAAAAGTTTATTAATTGCTTGCTTACAAAATTCCGTGTTTGTAAAAGCTTATTAATTGCTTGCTTACAAAATGCCGTGTTTATAAAGCTTATCAAATGCTTGCTTGCAAAATGCCGTGTTTGTAAAAGTTTATTAATTATTTGCTTGCAAAATGCCGTGCTTGTAAAAATTTATCAATTGCGTGCTTGCAAAACGCCGTGTTTGTAAAAGTTTATTAATTGCTTGCTTACAAAATGTCGTGTTTGTAAAAGTTTATTAATTGCTTGCTTGCAAAATGTCGTGTTTGTAAAAGTTTATTAATTGCTTGCTTACAAAATTCCGTGTTTGTCAAAGCTTATTAATTGCTTGCTTACAAAATGCCGTGTTTATAAAGCTTATCAAATGCTTGCTTGCAAAACGCCGTATTTGTAAAAGTTTATTAATTGCTTGCTTACAAAATGTCGTGTTTGTAAAAGTTTATTAATTGCTTGCTTGCAAATTGCCGTGTTTGTAAAAGTTTATTAATTGCTTGCTTGCAAAATGCCGTGTTTGTAAAAGTTTATTAATTGCTTGCTTACAAAATTCCGTGTTTGTAAAAGCTTATTAATTGCTTGCTTACAAAATGCCGTGTTTATAAAGCTTATCAAATGCTTGCTTGCAAAATGCCGTGTTTGTAAAAGTTTATTAATTATTTGCTTGCAAAATGCCGTGCTTGTAAAAATTTATCAATTGCGTGCTTGCAAAACGCCGTGTTTGTAAAAGTTTATTAATTGCTTGCTTACAAAATGTCGTGTTTGTAAAAGTTTATTAATTGCTTGCTTACAAAATGCCGTGTTTGTAATAGCTTATTAATTGCTTGCTTACAAAATGCCGTGTTTGTAATAGCTTATTAATTGCTTGCTTACAAAATGCCGTGTTTATAAAGTTTATCAATTGCTTGCTTGCAAAATTTTTTTTTTTTTTTTATTGGTGGGCTATGGGTGCGTCTCGCCCCGCTGAATCGGTCCGGGGTGACGGAAAGGCGGCGCGTGACCCCATAGACCCACCGTAAAACCTTCTCTCTTCGCCGTGCGAGCGGACCACCGGTACTCGATTTTAACTTCGGTGGCCCGCCCGGCGGTTTACCCTCGCGGGTTCCTCTCGTCGACGCCCCGACAGATTTCGCCGTCGGGGCGTCGCCCTCACGCGGTGGCCTCACGTCGGGTGACCGGACAATTCCCCGGTCCGATCACCCGAGGCCTCGGTTAGGGCGGCATCAGGCGCAGGTATTCGCGCCTGCGCCGCCCCGGCCGCTGACGGCGGCCCGGGGCGCGGGAATCCTCCCTTGCCCGTTCCGCCGCTTCCTTCTGCGAGATGACAGCCTCGCAGAAGGCGGCGACCGCGTCCCAGTTCCTGATGCTGTCGACCATCGCCCTCGCGACGGCCGGCAGCGTCAGGTCGGCACCAATAACAGCGACGAGGTCACGGCGATGCCGGTCAAAGCCCGGACACACCTCCAGCGTGTGTTGCGCCGTGTCCTCGTCACTGCTGCAATGGTGGCAGGCCGGAGTCCACTCCCTATACACGACCGTGTGCAGGTACAAGCCGAAGCATCCGTGCCCCGACAACACCTGCACCAGTCGAAAGGAGAGGACTCCGTGCCGCCGCTCCATCCACTCCATCAGTACGGGCCGGAGAGCCTCGACGGTGACGACACCGTGTCTAGGCCTCTCCAGCCGCGTGGCCCAACGGGCGATGACGTCTCGGCGGGCGTCCTCGCGCCAGGTGGCTATCTCGCTCAGCGATGGGGAGCCACCTTCGTCGCGCAGTGAGGTCACCCGCCGGTAGAGGTCGGAGAGCATCTCCGCCTCTAGGTCCCACGGGGGTGTCCCGGCCAGCAGGCATGCCGCCTCGGTCGATACCGTGCGGTACCCGCGAATGGCTCTGACCGCCATGACTCTCTGGGGTCTCCACAGAACAGCCCTGAGCTGGGCGTTCAGAGCCCTCGCCCACACGGGTGCGCCGTACATGGCCATCGAACGGATCACCCCCGCATACAGCCGTCGACCTTCGAAGCTGGGTCCGCCCACGTTCGGCATGAGCAGCGAAAGGGCGGACGCCGCGCCGACCAGCCGGGGAGCAATTCGGCGAAAATGCTCCCGGAACCACCATCGCCCGTCGAGCACCAGACCCAAGTACTTCATATGGGCCTGGATACTGATCTGGACGGAGTTGACGACTAGCGAGGCGCCGATTGGCGGCCTTACGCGTGGCCCATGGAACAATAGGGCCTCCGTCTTATTTAGGGCCACCCTGAGCCCCAGCGCCTCGATTCGCCCGACCATCTCCTCGGTGCCGAGAGTGGCCAGGCTCGCCGCCTCTTCGAGTGTCCTGCCCCGGGCTGTGACGAGCGTATCGTCAGCGTAGCATATCACGCTCAGCCCGGGGGGGAGACTCCCTCTCAACGCCCAGTCGAACCCGATGTCCCACAGAGTCGGCCCCAGAACCGACCCCTGTGGAACGCCGCACGACATGGACGTCCGCACAATGTCCCCTGCGGGACTCGCGCAGAGGACACTGCGCCCCTCCAAATAGTCCGCCACCAGCCACCTCAGGTACAAGGGCACCCCATGAAATCGGAGCGCCTCCCTGATGCAGCTGAATGGCAGACTATTGAATGCGTTGGCGATGTCCAGCGACACCGCCAACAGCACTCCCCCGCCGGTGACAGCCTCCGCGGCCGTCTGCCTCAGTCGTAGCAGGGCCCCGATGGTCGAACGCCCCCTTCTAAAACCGAATTGAGCGTCCGACAGATCGGGTCCCACCTCCTCCAGGTGCTGGACGATGCGGGCAGCGAGGATGCGCTCCAGCAGCTTACCCACATCGTCGAGGAGCACGATGGGCCTGTAGGCCGACGGCGAATCCGGGGGCCGTCCCGGCTTTGGCAGGAGAACCAACCTCCCCTCCTTCCAGCATTCAGGGAACCGTCCAGACGCCAAACAGGCGTTGTACAGCTGCCTGAGGCGAGGCTCGAGGTGCTCGAGGAGCGACGTCAGCACCCGGACTGGTATTCCGTCCGGGCCGGGGGGGCTTGCTTGTAAAATGCCATGTTTGTAAAAGTATATAAATTGCTTGCTTACAAAATGCCGTGTTTGTAAAAGCTTATTAATTGCTTGTTATCTAAAAAAAAGGTCTGAAGTATACCTGTCAGATACATGATCGACGACAGCTTTCCTGAGCTGCCTCCTCAGATCCCTGGTCTTCCTGCACATATTCTCGATGGCTCGCTCCAGACCTGCAGACTGCTCTGGTTTACCCGCCTGGGAACATACAAAGAAATCTATTTATATGTACCATCAAGCCACCTCTAGTTTAAAGTATCACAGGTTTGATTCCCACAGAAGGACAATTTTTTGTGTTATTCCATAAAATATTTATCTGAATCTAAGTCCATAGAATTGATTCATACGGTATCAAAGTAAGAATACAATTCACCACACTTTATCTTAGCTATGGATGTCGTGAAAGAATACTAAGAGATATAATATGCATATAACATCTATACAAGAGAAGGAAAACTCGAAACAAAACGCTATACCAACAGATCTGACCAGCGTGGTATAGTAGGTCAATTAACATCCCATTATGGCACAGGCTGGAGCCCAACAGTGGGACATATATGAGCTGAGGTGATGATAATACTTACATTGGCCATGTACTCGTGAAGCAGGTCTTGCAGGGCCTGACGAACTGCATTGCATTCCGCCACAATACGCTCACGACGTTCGTCCCTGAGGATAAGCAGAAAAGAAAAATTAAATATACATACATACAAAGCTTTAGGGCTGCTTCCCAGGGGGGTAGATTGAGACTATGAATTACCACAAGCCACGATCCTGACATACCTACATTCCTTCATTAAAACTTGTTCTGCGACCGAAAAACGATTCTCAGACGTGGGACTCAAACCTACATCTATTGAAGATCCGTTCCAATCGTCCTACCAACTAGAATAGTGTCAACTGACGAATGACAATCAAATAATCACTCGTATTTATTTTGTCGCCTTTATGTTGAGATGTGCGCCATCTACCGGACAACGATTACAACATTGTACCGATTTAATACTCTAATAATTCTATTAGTATTAAACGACGACACGACCCTATTTATAAAAACTTATTTAATTAATCCTATCCGTGTGGTGACAGACTAAGAATACAATTCACCACTCCCTATCTTACCCGTGGGTGATCGTACGAGACGACTAAGGGATATAAAACGCATATAACATCTATGCGAGAGAAGGAAAACTCGCAACAAAACCGGTAAAGTAGGTCAATTACCCTTCCATTACGGAGGAGGCCCGAGCCCAACAGTGGGACATATATGGGTTGAGATGATGATGATAATGATGATTTAATTAATTCCTCTATTGAGTATCGTTTTGTCTTCAAATAAAAAAAAACACCAACCTGGTGCATGAGCTATCAGCCATCAATGCAGCGCCGGAGATGATGGACTCCAATCTTTCCTCCAGTGACGGTCTGGTGCGAAGCTCCGAGTAAGCCAACGGTTCCATCACCATACGCTCCTGAATGAATTATAATACAGAATACTTCTTCATATCATTCCAATATATAACCTAGGAAGGGAATAAAGAATCTCTCAAGCCAATAAGTCTGATCAGCGATCTCGGAGTAAGAAAACAATTCACCACCTACCTATCTTACCCATAGGTGATCGTAACAGACGAGTAAGGAATAAAATATGCATATAACATCTATGCAAGAGAAGGAAAACTCAAAATAAAACCCTATACCAACACATCTGACCAGCGTGGTATAGTAGGTCAATTTCCCTCTTATTGTGTAGGAGGCTTGAGCCCAACAGTGGGACATATATAAGCTGAGATGATGGTGACCTGCAAACTAAAAGTGGTGGTGCCACAGGGATAGTTATATTCTTAATACTACTGAATAAAATTCAAACTCACGTCAAAGTCGTCGAGCGCCTGCGCCAGTTCTCCAGGTCCTTCGACGGGGCGGTTACCTCCGCCCACCGGCACGGGCTGGCCCTTCGCCACACACGATATGGTGTCCACAGCAGAGCAGACAGCTCTCAACACATAATCACGGTTCGCTTTAGCAGCCGCTAGTTCTGGATGACGAACGTACACCTGGAAAGAAAAATATTGTTAGATCTGAATACATTCCCTAGCCGAGGCCGCGATCCGCATACATTGAAAATAAGTACATACATATCATCACGCCATATCCCTTGTAGGGTAGGCAGAGAGAACAGAGTGCCGGAGAACTCTATCCTTACATACTTCACTCGCTTCCTCAAAATTCATAATTCTCTTCATACACGCTCGCCGGTTTTGGAGACACTTGACTCCACCTTCCTTCAGTACATGACCGATCTGGTCTAGGTAGGTTAGTCTCGGTCTACCCCGCTACCTACATCCTTCCACTTTCGCATTTTATATCTTCTTAACCAGACGTTCGTTCTGCATTCTTTCCACATGTCCGAACCATCGGAGCATTCCCTTTCGCATCTTTGCACCAATACTCTCTTTCATACCTACTCGCTCTCTTACGTCGTCGTTGCGAATGCGGTCGGTCAGCCTAACTCCACAGATTTTCCGTAGAGATCGCATTTCGACTGCATTAATTTTACTTTCATACTCTTTTCATGCAGAAAACGCAACGAAAATAAGGATTTTTTAAATCCAGGTAGAAGGAAGCATCTTGAAATAACATCTTAAATGTTAAAAATCCAGGATTCCAGGTGCTTGTGCAGGTCTTGGCAACAGATAATTTTAAAGCCAAATGATTTTTGAACACAAGTAAGCAATACACCAAAATATTTTAGATTTAGATATGTCTGGAGACAGGGATTTTAAGTACAGATGCAGCTGGAAACAAAGTTATTTCAGATGTAAATACACCTGGACAACTGGATTCATTCAATCCTTGAAACAAAGATATTTCAGATCTACATAACTCTGAAGACAAGGCTTTTGAAATCCAGATACAGCTGGGAACAAACACAGCTCCAGGTGCACTTAGACACAAAGATTTGTTTGTTATAATAGTATGTGAATAAGTTTCCTACCACAGTAGGATTTTTTATAGTAGGAATTCATGCGCAGATAGATTTTAGGTGTAACAAGGGGGTTGTGTGAGACCTCATAACCCTTGTCTAGTCCTCGTCTTTAAGCGAACACCTGGTACATGGTATCAATAATTTTCAATAGATTCCAGCTTTTTGGATAGATGTAAAGCAAAGCTAATTTGTAGATAAAAAAAAAACGAACGCCTGGTTAAGAAGATATACAATGCGAAAGTGGACGGATGTAGGTACCGAGGGAGACCGAGACTCACCTACCTAGACCAGATCGGTCATGTACTGAAGGAAGGTGGAGTCAAGAGTCTCCGAAACCGGCGAGGGTGTATGAAGAGAATTATGAATATTGAGGAAGCGAGTGAAGTATGCAGAGATAGAGTTCTCTGGCACTCTGTTCTCTCTGCCTACCCTGCAAGGGATATGGCGTGATGATATGTATGTATGTATGTATGTAATTTGTAGATGGGTAGGTGCTCCCCCCGTCCCAACTACAAAGAGAGCCTTTAGTAGATAGGGAACAGCTTCAACCTATCCACTCATGACCTCATCTAAAACTACATCGAATTCTTGGTCTCACATCAACTACAAAAAAATCTAGAAAGAAAATATTATTTTTGATTTGATGATCTAACTGGACATTCGACATCCAGGTGTTCAGCCTTGGAGCTGATGTGTGACAGTCCTGAAAAGCCTATTTCTAATTGGATTATTTGAACACCTCGGCGTCTAGAACACCTGGATGGCATGAGTCTCCATATCCAGCAAAGAGTATTCAGCTTATGATGGTACCACTAAAAGAAAGAGAATCCAATCTTACTTTAGAAGCAGTGAGTAGCATCGTGGAATGTTTTTTGAGTACGGCCCGAGCCGCTGCAAGCTCATCCTTCATCCTGGGTTCCTTCAGCTCCCTCTGTCTTTTGGCAGCTTGAGCGGCAAGTTCCGAGGCTGAGCGACCGAACTGGCGAGCAGACTCCAGCAGTTCAGATTGAGAGGAGGCAGACTTTAATTTATCCAAATCATTCTCCACCTGTAATTTAATGTAAGATGGAGTGGGGACGACTTTCCGTGTGGTGACGGAATAAAAATACAAATTACCATCCATACCCTGCCCAAAGACGATTAAGGGACATAATGTGCATATGGTATCTGTGCAAGAGAAGGAAATCTCGAAATAAAACCCTATATCAACACGTCTGACCGCCTTGGTAGTAGTAGTACGTCAATTTCCCTCTCATTATAGAAAAGGCCTGAACCCAACAGGGACATATATGGGGTTGATGATGATGACGTAAGAATGCAATTCGTCGTGGGTGTCGTAAAAGACCACCAAGGACAGCATTAGGAAGAATATGTGTATAACATTTATGCAAGTCAAACTCGAAATAAATCGCTATACCAAAAAATCTGATCAGCGTGGTATACTACGTCAATTTTTATTATACACGCGCTGAGATGATGTTGATGAGTATTCTTAATAAAGATCACAGCGCCATCTGTTGCGTGCAATTCACAATTGCATGCAACAAATGGCGCTGTGATCAAGTTTCAGTACACTTTTCAAATTTCTATGTAATAAAATGTAGTTTAAGTAAAACTTACAGTATTTAATTTCGATAATAATAGATGAACGTCCACCATATCAGCCAAGATCAACAGTCTCGTCACGGCTGAGAGTAGACCCCTGAAAAACAAACATACCTAATTATCCCTGATCCTTATAATTTTATTTCTTTTTTGTTACTTGTGGTGACAAAAAAGCAAGCAGCACCACTTCTCTTTGTTTTGTGGTAAGCTATGGTTTGTACACACGCCGTCTGTTTCATCTGGTGCGACGGAAGGGCGGCGTGTAACCCCATAACCCACTATATTCCCCTTCCCATCGTCATTGGGCCGGCCACAGGGACCGTTTCCTTAACAAGCAGCACACCTTTCTTTTTTTTTTGCAGTGGACTATGGAGGTAAGTCACGCCCTGCCAAATCGGTCCCGGGCCACGGAAGAAGCGGCGCGCGACCCCATAGAGCACCCCTAATGGTAAGTTTAAGTGCCGCACATTTGCAATACCACGGGCATAAATAAATCGCCATCTACCAACCAAAATCCAACCAGAAACTTGGACTTCCGACTCTCTCACTCACTGAATGAAGTGCACCAGCATATTGCCACTTCTGCAAGAGTGTAGTTACTACCCTGGACGACCAGCCAGACGGTTGTAGACAGAATACTGAAGAATGACCCTAATACTACAAAGTATAGTTAGTAGTCAGCGTGGTATAGTAGGTCAATTACCCTCCTATTATGGAAAAGACGCGATCCCAGTAGTGGGTATCACTGGATCTTATTAGTTATTATATATAAGCTGATAAAATTATCTAGAATGCCATCAGAAATTCCAATCATTGTAACTTCTGTAAGCTAGAATCCACAATGGTTTCCATAGATGATACCAAGATTTGACCATTAAGAAGTTTCATAAAATACTTTCGTCTTTGATAGATTTGGAAAAATTCCACTGTCTCCTATACTATGCAACAATTTCCATTTAAAGATTTGGAATTATATTAACTTCTAGCAAATATCCAGTCCGTTGGTTTGTCTGTAGAAGTCGATATATTGCAGCGCCGCCTGGTGGCAAGTTATATCCATGAGGATAGACATATAAACCTTCTCCGTGAAAAAGCATATTCATAGTAATTTTCGTAATGATCGGTGAAATAGTTTCCCGAGTTTTGCGAGGTCATACAAACATCCTCTTTTATAGATATAGATAAGAACTGACTTGTAGTAAGGAGAAAATTTCCGTGCGATCGGACCTGCATTTGCGATCAATTTTAAGGCTCACATATGCCCCATAAGCTCTGTTATATTCGTGGTACTGTAGTGCTTGTCACAGCTGTACCTACACTTATTTATTGGCTTATCAAGCAATTTTAGTTCACGTCGCCCGCTTTGTATAGGAGGAAAAGTGGATTTTATCCAACTCCACCTGCATACATTTTCTAATTAATATTTTAGCAGCTTTCAAGAAGAAAGCTTCTAAATGAAGCTTTTTTCGGTTTAAACTTCCTGAGGGTCAAACCTCATGAACATCTATTAAAACCGTTCTGGAACCTCGCTTAGAGGAGTTATATTGATGGGAATGTGATGGAATTAGTCCTAAAAGTAGCTGTAAGAAATGAAGTTATCATACCTGGCCGCTCGCACCATACCCGATCGTACAGAAGAGGCGCATGGCTCTGATGAGAATTCCCGAGCGCATACACTCATACAAGCACCTGTATAGAAAAATATAGCATTAACTTTGATGGCATGGGTGGTATGATCGCATAGGCTATAAGAACACACATATGATGCTTGAGGAACTGTCTCAGACCAGAAAAAGAATAAAGAGGATCCGGCGGTTATAACTGCATTCAAAAGAAGTGTTGACGTCAGACATGCAACTGGTGCGGGTGACTAGACCAGGGAATAGTCCGTTTTCTGCAGAGACTGATCGCGTGAGGGGATGAGGGATGGTACCCGAAAGTATAACACACCAGGACGGCCACCGACGTCAACTATTCGATACCAATGGTTAGCCCAATGACGACAGAGAGGGAATATGGTGAATCAAGGAACGTGCGCTATTCTTTCGTTACCCCAGATATCGTGTATCCAGATTACAGCCTCACAAATAACCATAAAAGAAGAGACTATATTGCATCAATCCCAAGTAATTGGGATAAGACCAGGACGATGATGAAGACCATAGCATGAATGGGAAAAAACTTGACATTAAACCCTTTACCAGGTCGTCTGATCAACATGGTACAGTAAATCAATTTCCCTCACATTGTAAAGGAAACACAAATCCAGGAGTGCGGCGTATATGAGCTGCTATGATGATGACTAGAAAGTAGGAACTTCCAATGCGACAATGCAGGTAAATCCAACTAAAAATGAAGGCATGAATATTTCCAACTCACCAGCTTTTCTGACCTCCTCAACGGCTTGGAGCATCTGCTGAGTGATCTCCGGATTCTCATAAGCGATGGTTTGGCCACGTTCTATGAATATCTCAGTGGCACGCTCCACTGTCGCAACCAGAGCACTTGCTCGCTTAGATTTACCAGCTAAAACAGAGGATATACTGAAGTCATCGAGAATAAAAATGACTCAGTTGGGAAATCGAGCAATCCCTTTTATTTTTATTATTTGAAATAAAACTATTTTTACGGATTCCATTGTGTTTGTATTTGATTTTTAATTTCCCGACGTTTCGAACACTTTACAGTGATCATGGTCACGGGAGGACAGACTGTCCTACCGCACAAACTCGATAGAATCCGTAAAAATAGTGTAATACTCGCGTAAATATGAGATATCATTCATCAATTATATTTCTATCATTAAAATACCGAGTTAAGCTTAAAGTTTTAGTCCTATTGTGTGTCTTCAGAACACGCCCTGCTGTATTTTAAACTATCATATTCAAGCTTTTCTCCGTTATCCGTGTGGTGACCAAGTAAGAATACAATTCATCACCCCCTATCTTACCCGTGGATGATCGTAAAAATCGACTAAGTGATATATAACGCAAATAACATCTTTGCAAGAGAAGGAAATCTTGAAACAAAACCTTATACCAACACGTCTGACCAGCGCGGTATAGTAGGTCAATTTCAGGTGACCCTACTAGTCCTACTAATGTAGGTATTGATAGGCTGGAAAAAAAACCGATTTGGATAAAAGAAAAATGTTTTTTCACAACGAATTTCAAGTTTTTTCACATTCCATCGTATTAGGACAGTGCCATGTAACGATAATTGCATAAAAATACGTAACTTTACTCAGATGAGAAAAGACGCAATCTATTCAAAACTCATGATCAACAGTTCAACGACCTCGCGTGGTGAAAAAAAAATTTTTTTCATCCTACTCGATTTTTTTCTTATTATTTCTTTTAATTTCCCTCCCATTACGGAGGAGGCCCGAGCCCAATAGTGGGACATCTATAGGCTGTGATGATGATGATACTTACGTCTTTTCTTCTTCGCATCCCGATCTTTGCTGTTCACAAGAGTGGTGACTTGTAACACAAGCGGCTCCAAGGTCCGCTCCACAGACATAGTACGTATCTCTAGGTTACGAGGATCCCACTTGAGGGTCAGAGTACCCGTAGTCCCATACTGATCTGTCATCGTAGACATTGCGCTGAAATAAAAAAAAATGCTTTATATTTTGTTATTGCTCATGGTGGCACACGAATAGACAGCACCTGATGGTAAGTGTTACAGCTGCCCATGAAGCTTTGCAATACCAAGGGTATAGCTAAGCCACTGCCTACAAATAATAACCACCCCAGTTGGGCTTCCGGCTCACTCGCTCACCGTACGAAGTGCAATAGCACATTGCCATGACACATACGTCGATCTTCTGCTCAGTGTGGTACTACCCCGGACCGGCCCGCGGTTGTAGACAGAAACTGTCAACAGCGTGGTCCTACCACTATTGTGTTCAGTTATATATCCCTGTTTATGGCAGGATTTAGACAGATCCCGTCCATTTCATCCGAGGTGAGAGAAGGGCGGCGTGCAGTTACATACTACTTTCTTGACATATGTGACCAATCCAGCAGACTACCCACAGGCAACTGTGTTGCCGAGACGTCGCCTGATGCTGTCGACCTCCCTGCGGTTGGCTGACTAATACCCGGTCCACCAACCAGAGTTATTTATCCCTAAGATTCACACTGTGTATATGATTTTAAGTATTACCCCCAGGCCGATGATAAAACCAACAAATCGTTTGTCGGAATCGGAACCTGATCGACCAGAATATTTACTAGAACTAAAGTGGCCTCCATTCCTATGCTTTTATGGTAAGCCAGAGAGATCATCGTGCATTAAATTCCCACTTATCGTCTGACCACATACAGAGTGGCTAGAGAATGCATACATATTGACGCCAAGTATCTCATTATTATCCTGCCCTCATCTCATGCTAAGTATATTTAGTTTAACATATATTTATCTTCCATTCACTTCTGTCAGCCATCATATCTAGTGATTGCAGGCTTTCATACCCATTTCCTCATCCACGAAATCCATATTATTATTTTTTTTGTATTTCCCATAATTCTTAGTTATGACGGAATAAGAATACAATTCACCACCTCTACTTTATCCATGAGTGATCATAAGAGACGCCTAAGGGTTATAAACCATATATAACATCCATGCAAAAGAAACAAGACTCGAAATAAGACTCTAAACAAAACCCTACACCAACATGTCTGACCAGCTTGCTGTAGATCAATTTTGCAACCTTCATAGAACTATAAAATTATCTAACTTAGTAATAATTGTTTTAATCTGAAAATATCACTGTTAACTAAATATATATACAGTCAAAACCGTTTACTGCGACATCGTTTAAAACAACATGCCGGTTATAATAACCTAGAACAAAGGTCCCGGCTGAATGCTATATGACCGCCTTATCAAAAACATTGCTTTTTACGACATTGCTAATAACGACATACCTCATTAAACAACCACATTTAACTAATATTTCGGAGAATTAGATCTGTTAGAACGACCGGCTAAGCTGTATTGTAAACAATTTGAATAGGTATCCACATCTGTCTTCAATGGCTATTAAAATCAGGAAAGGAAACAATAGGATTTAGTTTAGTGTAGGGTCTTTTCTAATTCGTGGGAACAAAACACGTGCATGCAGTAGAGTCAAAGCCCGCTTCTTCATATCTCTTCAGTTACTTTGTTACTTTTGTTGTTGCTGTTAGTGTATTAAGAAAGATTGTTCTTTTTAATGAACAGTCCCACATCCAGAGAAATTTTGACGATACGTTAATTAAAATCCAACGTGAATTACAAAATATTTTTGCACAGAAGTGTTCCAAACATACTAAAATTACCGATTTTATGCACACAGGAAAATAATATGCATTGTACTTATGTGTAATAAACAAAATGTACATAGTTGAATGAATATATTTTTCCAATAATTACCTATCAATTTGTTTGTACTTGCGCGATACACACTAAACATCACCGGCTGTTACGACTATCGGTTTTTACGACTGAATATGAACAGTCCCTTCGATGTCGTTATAACAGATTTTGACTGTATATATATATTTTTTTTCTATGTTGTAACAGAGTAAAACATAATTTGCTACCATATCTTACTCATCATCATCATCACAGCCCATAAATGTCCCACTGTTGGGTTCGAGCTTCCTCCACAATGGGAGGCAAATTGATCTACTATACCAAACTGGGAAGACTTCTTTTTCTTCCAACTACTGCCAAATCATATAGAATATACATCATCATGATTCTTCTGCCCGTATCCCAATTACTTGTGGTGACGCTATATGTATTTGTACATATTGCAAAAGTTATTGCCAATAGTTTTATGACCGGCCGTTTATCTGACATCAACACTACTTGTGAATGTAATTATAGACCAAACGACTTCAGATGTAGTTGGTCCAGATCGATATATAGCTCTTAGTTGTCATATATTATCAGATGGAATTAACTCAGGCCGATATAAAACTGCCACTGAAGACAAAGATCGGGTACCCGTAGCCCGCTCGCACGGCGAAGAGAGGTGTTTGCAGGGTGGGTCTATGGGGTTGCGCGCCGCCTCTTCCGTCACACCGGACCGATTTGTCGGGGCGCGACTACGTCCATAGTCCACCACAAAAAGAAAAAAAAGGTTGATATAAAGCTCATAGTCAGCTTTTACGACATCCACGAAAGTAAAAGTTACGTTTTAATAAAAGTTACATATAAGATAGATATAATAGGATTGTTTTTCTTCCTATTATGCATATATAGTTTAGTAATCTGTATCTTAATGTATATAAATTACGTGTCACGTTGTTTGTCCGCAATGGACTCATAAAGCACTCAACTGATTTTAACCAAATTTGCACAGCAAGTGTGGCTTGATCCAACTTAAAAAATAGGATAGCTTAAATCTCAATTTATAGTAATATTATTTTATTGCAAATTATATGTCTAATATTTGACAGTCAAATCATATATTATATCAAAAGGATTTTAAAAGATGGCGGAATCTGTTGACTGGATTCAGTAAGTATTTAATAGATGGCGCTATGTTAAATGTACAAACGCTTCATATAAGCTAAAATTTGTTAGAATAAACAAAAAGTGTCACTGAGGCTAAACTAAGCCACAGCAACGCGTGGCCCAGTCTGCTAGTATGTATACAGGTTTGTTTTTCTAAGAGTACCCAATTTTTTTTTAGGATATATTCTACATATAAATAAGGTTATATTAAAAATATAAAATATTTAAAATCACTAGTAATTGCCTAATTATTTACATTTGAAAATATCTAAAAATATTCATGATTTATGGACAAACTTTTTTTTTACGCACGCCCATTCATAAGTAAGCAATTATCGAACGCACACAAGTTCATGTTAGATGTTATGGACACCTATCTACCTACTACTTCCTACATTGTAGTGAATACACACACTAATACAACAGTATCAGTTATTGTGTTGGTAATTAACCAATTACCAACACATGTAACATAGTAAATAAGTTTATGATTAAAATTTTCTTTCATATTATTTAAAGGGCTTAGAACTGCCATAATAAACAGATACATTAAAATACTAGTTTATTATTTAAAACCACATACATACTAATGTTCGTATTTATTAAGGTGTATTTAAAAAGTGGAATGTACTATTTACAACTAGGTATTAAACTTACCTTTTCATTTAGTTCCATGAAAAAACCCTATCGTGTAGTGTGTATAAAACTATAAATATACAATTCTTTTAACACTTGCTTAAATTGTTTTTTAATGTTATTTGTGTTCGAGCACCTTTCACTTCACTTAAATGCAGTAATCATTTTGCTATGAAGGGCCTCACTATACCTACTCACTACAAAATTTTTTTACTTCGTATACCACGTAACTTTCACCACTAAGAAAGTAGCCAGCAACATACACACATTCTTTAACATTCGAATATCTTACATGATTTGTGCTACCATCGTTGGATATAAAAAATAAAAATTAGTACGCGCTCATGATTAGGTCACAGTCAAGACTAAGAGTTCACTGGAGTGTCTGGAGTGAACATCGGCGTGTGCGCAGCGGGTACAAGGAGGGGTTACGAATTTTGCCGAACGCTTACCGAAATACCGACAAAGAAATACTTGAGTACCTATAAACTTCGATTTATCGGGAGTGTTTCTTTGTGTGCGTGGCGTGTGTGTTTATAATTTTGAATAACTAACGTAGTGTCATCAAATTTAGTGTATCTCGGAATGTTTAAAATGTAGAATGTTTTTTTTTTTGAAAATAAAAACATATATTTTTATTTCACTAATCAATTATACTATCGAATCTGAACCTCCTATGTAAATTTGGGTACCTCTTGAAAAACAAGTATAAGGAAGAAAAATACCTGGGAGGAAGGATAAAGGAAGAAAAATACCCATTGTAACACCTTGGTCGGACATGATCATGACACGATCAAAGCAAAAAAAACATATACATATATTTTTATAATTAACAGTGCTATTAAAGCAATTATTACTATAGTCTATAAAATATAGCATGATCTCTGTGACAGTTCTCACTAGTGCCGCATGCTTGCGATGCAATGTCTGTATTTTTGTCGATATAATTCCTAATTTTTAAAGTTATTTGCTACTGCAATTGAAAAACAATGTATGAATATCTTATTGAATTTCAATCAAATGGATGGATGAATCGATTATAAATTTAAAACAATCTATGAAAATTTTATTGAATTTAAATTAATGGAATTTATTTAATTTAAACTAAAGCTATTAATTAATTCTTTTTATTATTCGAAAGGAAAACATCCCAAGTTCATCATCACTATTATCATCATCGCTGGTGCACTCCTGTAGGTTGATGATGAGTTCTTGGTCACAGATTATTTAATGAATAATCATGATTATTTTATAAAAGAAATTATCGTTTTAATATAAAAGAAATGGTCTTATTAATGTTACAACTGATGTCTGAATATAAAAATAGCGCAATTTACTTATTTCATAGAGTTACCGTGGGGTTTATATAGGTAATGTATGGGTTTTACTTGTTTTATAAATAATTAATAAGAATGTTATCGATTTACGTTTATCAATAGTCCCATCTCTATCTTATTCTCAGTCCAGTATGACCTTGTACTTGCGTTAGCATCATATCTTTATAAAATGGTTACTAAGTATTTTAAAACATACGAGGTACAATTTCCGTGTGGTGACAGAATAAGAATACTATTCACCACCCCATATCTTACCTGTGGGTGATCGTACGAGATGACAAAGGGATATAAAACGTACATAACATTATGCGAGAGAAGGAAAACTCGAAATAAATCCCTTATACCAACACGTCTGATAGCGCGGTATAGTAGGTTAATTTCCTTCCCATTACGGAGGAGGCCCGAGCCCAATAGTGGGACATTTATGGGCTGTGATGATGATGAGGTACAAGTTTTGGTGTAAATATATAAACTTTTTTTATTCATAATGCAGTTGAGTTATAACTGGCACGTAAAGAATGAAAATATAGGCGATACAAAATAAAATTATAAACATGACGCATATTCATAATTACTTCATCGGTTTTGTCGCTATCTGTCACAGAGATCATGCTATATTTTAAGGACTACAAGTTAGATCATTTTATAGTTGTATGAAGCTTTCAAATAAGAAGGCAGGTTAATCGACTATTCTTCTTCTATTTAGTTTTGAGCAATAGCTATGCGACTAGTTTGCACAATTCGTCCCAATTTCTGTTATGGTAGTATTGTAAAAAAGTTTAGCAGTAGAGAAACATTTGCTGGTTTGTGGTGATAAAATCTATTAACCAGAGTGATGAATTTAAGCTAAGATTAGGGCAATAATTAGTGTGCATCAATGTAGATTTCTGTGCAGTGACAGAGTAAGAATACAATTCACCACCCACCTCAACATCTTACATGTGGGTGATCATAAAAGATGACTAAAGGATATAAAACACATTAATATCTAAGTGAGAGAAGGAAAACTCGAAACAAAACCTTGTAGCAACACATCTGATGAGCATAGTATAGTAGGTCAATTACCCTTCCATTATGTAGGAGGCTCGAGCCCAACAGTGGGACATATATGAGCTGAGATGAGAATGATGTAGAATATAATAAAACAGAATAGTTCTATTATGTTACTAAAACAAAAATAGCTACAACTTGACATTGTTCTTATTAATTAATTGAAATAGTAATTTAAATATATGTGGAGAATAGGTGTAGGAAAGAAAGCATTTAAAAACTTACTATTGAATATTGTTTAAAAACTACATAAACGTCAAAAAGAAACAATGAATATATGAAACAGAAGTATGTGCCTTTAATTTACTGAAAAATATGATTATTTACAAAATAGTTCTCTATAGATCTATAGTTGTACTATTGAAAACGGGAAATTACTTATGAATACCTTTTAATGTTAAGATTCAATACAAAATAGGTCATATTTGCTAATAACTCATTATCGATGGAATAGTTATATTGTGACTCATTCAATAACAATGTAATTACTCAGAATAAAACTAATTTTCATTTAAATATCTTATTGTTGGCTTTAAAGTTTTATTTATATCATCTAAAGCGTTATTATAAATTATAAGTCCGTTTTTGGACAACGAATTTTATACACAAAATGGTAATGTATTGTATAATACGGATAAATAGAAACGTTTCACTATTCCAAACGAAATGTAAATAATGCTATCCTCTTCTAATCGATCGGGTTATACATTGACAACACAGTGAAAGGATTATTACCTTGATTTCAACAGCGATTCCTCAATAAATCACACAAAATGTTTATCAATATAATAACACTATCTCTAAATTACTGTATTTAATTCAATTGTATTAAAATAACACAGAATCACACAAATAATTACTATCAAACATTCGACAATATCGTTTAGGCGTGTCAAAAAATTATTTACTGTGTTGTCATTATTAAAACTTTCAAACTCTACATAATTTTCTACTAAAAATTATTGGTTGTGGTAGAAATAAATAAATCTACTTACATGAAAAATTACAAATCATAGCTTAAATACTTAAAAACTAAGGAAAGAGGTATGGCTGATTTATGCCAGGAGGCACATCTTAGAACGTTATGAGTGATATAAACAATGAATCAATCATAAAAATCTAGTCTAATTTCTTTTAATATTAAATATATTTAGTAATTTTCAAGATTCTAATGGCATGTTTTGAGTACAAAAAGTGCCCAAAAATGCTAATGTATTCTTATTGCTATCTTTGCTGCCCTTTAGTCCGTTTGTCGATCATTTCAATTTTATAGAACGCCTAACAAAATTATAATAGCTATTTTTCATAGTTCAACGCAACAATACTTAAAGGCAATATATTTAAAGGCGTTTACATTTTGATTTCATGTTTACATTGGGCGACGAGATGATACACAATTGAATTGTCATTACCACCTACTTGCCTGTGAAAGTTGTAAAAATTGGCCAACGGTTTCAATAGAAGTGGGAAGCGGTTCTCTCTTGGTAAACGTATAAAAGTTCACTATAATCGCCACTCCACATGCCAAACATGGCGTTTGCGGTATTATCTTCTTATTCGTAGTGTACGGGTACATCTAGCAGTAAACACCAGATGGCTGAATGTTGAATGACGATAACATTCATTCATTAATCTTTTATTGGACTTAAAATCTATTATTGGAGACATTTTCTTTTTTTTTTTGACGAGAGGTCATATTAAGAGTATGCGTAATCGTGGAGTATGCATGAAGACTATTATGAGTGTGAATGAAGCGATGGAAGTATGCCAGGATCGTGGTTTGTGACAATCCGTAGTCTCTGCCTACCCCTCTGGGAATCAGGCGTGAAGCTATGTATGTGTATGTATTTCTTTTTTTTTTTTTGGTGTGGGCTACGGTCGGCGCACTCTTCACACCGGAGTGGTGTGTGGTGGTGGTGTGGTGTCTGGGCCGACAGAGGGGCGTAAGCACACACACTCGTAACCCACCCGTGACACCTCGCCTTCGTCGTTGGACTGACCACCGGAGCAGAGTGAACTTAACATCAGTGGCCGGCCTGACGGATTTATTGGAGACCTATGGGGCTCTTGTGATGAAAGAACGGTAGGGAGGAAGAGAAATTACTGTTTATTATTAGTCTTTACATATTTATTATATTTTAAACACACTCGTTCTTTAATTTTGTTAACCGCCATTTTGTTTTACATCTTTTTACGTGGCTTCACCATTGCCACAGTATAAAAAGTGTCACAGTATAGGTAACTTTATCTTTACAGTATTGGAATATGAAATAAGTTAACAACCTAAAAGGAAATTATTAAAATTTAGCATTTAATATGCTTGATTGGGCTTCGAACCCACACCTATTGGCAATCCGTTACAATCGTTCTGCCACTTACACCACCGTGAACTATTGTAGGACATTCAATTCTCGCATCGTATCATATTTACGTTTTGATTTATGCCATATACCCGACATTGTTTACACATTGTACAGACTCAATAATCGGGTTTTTATAACCTAAAGGTAGATTGAAGCCGGATCGTATCAGTTATTGATTGCAATTGGTGTTATAAATCTCTTAAGAAAACTCTATTAGTTCTACTAATGATCCCTCTCTCAGTTTGAGACAGTCCATTTCTATAATAAATACCAATTATGGTATGGGTACGGGCAGGAATGCTAATGATTTCCATAACAATACAATTCATTAACCTTTATCTTGTGTGTGGGTGTTGTAAAAGCCGACGGAGGGATATAATATGCAAATAGTTTTAGTAGGTAGTACCACACTGGTGATCCACTGTCTCCAACTGCGGGTTGACCACGGATGGACCTCTGACCTAGGCATTGTGGTGTTACGCTTCGTTTGGTGAACAAAAGAGCCTTTTGATTGATATACAGGGGCCTAGCCTAGCTGTACCCACTAGAAATTCAGAAGTCCGTGTTCAACAGTAATACTTAGCCACATACTTACCATCAGACGGGTTACTTCATCGTTTGCCACCATAAGCAAAAAAAAAAAAAGAGCCAATACCTAACGATGTACGTTTCCGGTCATTTTAGGAATGGATAAAGACTGTGATTTGTGAATGAATTGAGGAAGATATTTCAGGATCCTACCTGTTGGAATGAATGAGGCAGATCCAGTGTAAAATTTAGATTCGATGGTGTCCCAAGCACATGTTTTAATATCCTATCCGAAAGCAAAGACAGGTGACCCCTACTACGTCCTAATTGTAATAACAGGCTAGAAAAAAAATCGATTTAAAAATAATAAAAACTAAATATCTTAATTAATAAGATATTTAGTCTTAAATTTAAAAAAAAAACGAAATCGCCAATTATCGAGACTTTCAAAATTTTAGCGCTTCAAAAAATTTATCGCCCGCGTTAGGCCCGTGCCTCTCGAGTCTAAGCTTTACTACCTCATTTAAAAAAAATCGTAATCAAAACCTCTCATTTGCCTGATAGACTGATAGTCCAAATGGACACTTTTATTTTTCTCTAGATAATTAAATCCAATAAGCCTTAATTAATAAGGACTTTTGGCGGGAGTCTGAAAAGGTCATATGGTGCTCTTCTATAGCACTACCACACATTGATGGCGACGATTTGACTTATTGACGGACAATGACTAACCTGAAGATATTGAAAACGTGAAGAAAGTTATAACTCGACACTGACAAAAATGGCTAGTAAAGTAGCTGATTGCCAACACGAAAAAATTAATTATTACCTTAATAAATTAGTAAATCTATTAAAAACTTATAAATAAAGTATATTTAGACACGTACAGCGCGGGAAATGTAAAGCCACAAAATGGCGGAATTAACGCGGGAAAGTAAAATATGTGCAAGGAAACAACACGTAATGCCTATTCCCAATGGAGTCTTAACTAAAATAGTAAATAACGACGTCCGTTCATCAGAAATAACGCAGAAATACTCACGCAATTTACTTATGTAAAGTAAATAGTGCTGCGGGTGCGAATAATAGGAATTCTTGGAGTTATTTTATATCTTTTTGGGAGTTTACTCCTTAATATTTCTTTTTCATGACATATGCAAAGCTAAAATTACTAAAATTATATGTTAGTTGTGACTTGTTATGTCAAGAGATATAAATATAAATATTTGATAATAACAATAAAGAGATGAAGCCAGAACAGATGTAAGAGTAACAATAGGTAATGATGTACTAGAGCAAGTGGATGAATTTGTATATCTTGGATGTGGATTTAGCCGAGATGGACGGTACACCACTGATATAGAGCGAAGATTGAATGCGGGAAATAGAGTGAACGGAGCGTTGGGGCAACTTCTCGGCAGCCACCACCTCAGCCAGAAGGCACGTGTAGCAATACATAACGCAGTGCTTGTCCCAACATTACTGTATGGAAGCGAGAGTTGGGTATGCAGAAAAGAGTATGAAAGTAAAATTAATGCGGTCGAAATGCGATCTCTTCGGAAAATCTGTGGAGTTAGGCTGACCGACCGCATTCGTAACGACGACGTAAGAGAGCGAGTAGGTATGAAAGAGAGTATTGGTGTAAAGATGCGAAAGGGAATGCTCCGATGGTTCGGACATGTGGAAAGAATGCCGAACGAACGTCTGGTTAAGAAGATATACAATGCGAAAGTGGAAGGATGTAGGTACCGAGGGAGACCGAGACTAACCTACCTAGACCAGATCGGTCAGGTACTGAAGGAAGGTGGAGTCAAGAGTCTCCGAAACCGGCGAGCGTGTATGAAGAGAATTATGAATGTTGAGGAAGCGAGTGAAGTATGCAGAGATAGAGTTCTCTGGCACTCAGTTCTCTCTGCCTACCCTGCAAGGGATATGTCGTGATGATATGTATATATGTATGTATGTACAATATGTTTAAATCTATATTTCCAATTTTTTTTAGCACAGGCCATGTGTCAGTCATACCTCGTCCAAACCTAATTTTTAATTCTATATCTGATGGGTATTTTTTTGAAGTAATACTTCATTTGGCGCGTTAGGAAAAAATGATGAGAGTAAATTTTTACGATGCACACCGTCACGAAAAATCGACACCCTGAAGTTAGCTATAGTCAACATTTTAGTTTTTCAAACAAAGTTACCAACAAAGTAAAAGTAAGGACGTAATCTACGTATGTTTGCGTGAGAACTCACAACTGTATTCACGATATTAATTTATTTTGTGATTTATTTATTTATTTTTAGGATTAGCAACGAAAAATACACAAACATACAATATAGTAAAAAAAGAATCACATGGATCATATTTTGTGCTCTTTCATATACAGGTAACCACAACTAACTAAATGTTACTTAAACTCTTTAAAACAAAATATCCATTTCCTACTTTTTTAAAAAGGAAAACATAAAATGATAAAAAATCAATATACAGTTGGCAAACTATATATCATCATCATTTCAGCCCATCGCCGTCCACTGCTGGACGTAGGCCTCCCTCATGGTACGCCACAGAGTGCGGTCCTGTGCCGTCTGCATCCATCGACACCCAGCAGCTTTCACCAGGTCGTCTGTCCACCTAGTGGGGGGGCGTCCTACACTGCGTCGTCCGGTACGTGGTCGCCACTCTAGAACCTTTTTTACCCAGCGGTTATCAGTTCTTCGAGCGATGTGGCCTGCCCATTGCCACTTCAGCGTGCTAATTCTTCGTGCTATGTCGGTTACACCCGTTCTTCTGCGGATTTCCGTATTACGGATTCTATCACGCAGAGAAATCCCGAGCATAGCTCGCTCCATAGCACGCTGAGCGACTTTGAGCTTAGTTATGAGGCCTACATTTAGGGACCACGCTTCCGTGCCGTAAGTCATCACTGGTAACACACACTGGTCGTAGACCTGTGTTTTCAGACACTGAGGTATGTTGGACGAGAAGATCCTCCTAAGTTTCCCGAACGCTGCCCAGCCGAGTTGGGTTCGTCAGCTGACCTCTTTCTCGAAATTGGATCTACCTAACTGGACTGTTTGTCCAAGGTAAACATAATGATCAACAATTTCGAGAATCGCATTGCCAACTAGGACTGGTACAGGAATGACATGGGTATTTGACATGACTTTCGTCTTGTCCATGTTCATTCGTAACCCCACCAGTTGGGATACCCTGCTGAGATCGTTGAGCATAGTGCCAAGGTCCTCCATGGATTCTGCCATAACGACGATATCGTCTGCAAATCGAAGGTGAGTGATGTATTCGCCGTTAATTTTAATACCGAGTTCGATCCAGTCTAAGAGCTTGAAGACATCTTCCAGTGCAGTGGTGAACAGTTTCGGAGAGATGACATCTCCCTGTCTCACGCCTTTCTGCAACTGGATCGGAAACTATATATACCTACATACATATATATATTTATACATAGACATACATACACGATATTTAAATAAACTTTATTTAACTAGATAATGCGTTATACAGCAATACATAACGCAGTGCTTGTCCCAACATTACTGTATGGAAGCGAGAGTTGGGTATGCAGAAAAGAGTATGAAAGTAAAATTAATGCGGTCGAAATGCGATCTCTTCGGAAAATCTGTGGAGTTAGGCTGACCGACCGCATTCGTAACGACGACGTAAGAGAGCGAGTAGGTATGAAAGAGAGTATTGGTGTAAAGATGCGAAAGGGAATGCTCCGATGGTTCGGACATGTGGAAAGAATGCCGAACGAACGTCTGGTTAAGAAGATATACAATGCGAAAGTGGAAGGATGTAGGTACCGAGGGAGACCGAGACTAACCTACCTAGACCAGATCGGTCATGTACTGAAGGAAGGTGGAGTCAAGAGTCTCCGAAACCGGCGAGCGTGTATGAAGAGAATTATGAATGTTGAGGAAGCGAGTGAAGTATGCAGAGATAGAGTTCTCTGGCACTCTGTTCTCTCTGCCTACCCTGCAGAGAGGGAGATGGCGTGATGATATGTATGTATGTATGTATGTAGTGTCGTTTTTTTAGTACTGTCTATATTCCAGTCGTATCTCGCTTAACGGCTGAAAAAACTATGTTCAACCACATTAACCATCATGCTCTATCTCGCTATGGCAATTTGGGTGACCTACAAAATAAATCCAAGGACACTTGACGGCTTGAACTTCCTCCACAATGGAAGTTGACCTACTATACCACGCTGGTCAGACGTGTTGGTATAGGGGTTTATTTCCAGTTTATCATCTCTTGTATAGATGTTATATGCGTTTTATATCCCTTAGTCGTCTCTTACGATCACCCACGGGTAAGATAGGGGGTGCTGAATTATATTCTTACTCCGTCATTAAATAAATAATTGAAGGGTCTTTGTGCTTAACTTGAAGATATTCCATACATTATTTTCCTTCCAACACAAAATTTGCCACACCGTTCCATCCCTTTGGTGTGAAATTGCCTGAATTCCTTTTTTAAAAAGTCGCTACGTCACAGAAAGAAATCTACTTTCAAGTAGTTTTATCTTGGCGTTGATAAGTCAGCTCTTTTATTACCATTATCATTCTCCAGCTCTTATCCAAATAACTTGTATATACTCCTACATATTGTAAAAGTTATTGGCAATAGTTTTATGACCGGCCGCCTGACAGACGTCAACCCTACTTGTCAATGTAATTGTTGATCAGACGACATCAGATGCAGTTGGTACAACTATATACAGGGTGGAAGGGGACCGCTTCCAAAAACAAAGACAGGTAACCCTACTAGTCCTACTTGTAATGATAGGCTAGAAATAAATCGAATCGGATGAAAAAAAAAATTTTTCACCACGCGAGGTCGTTGAACTCTTGAACATATGATCATGAGTTTTGAACATCGATATATATGTACTACGTACTAGATTTCGCGTTCCGAACACTTGCTTTGTTCGACTAAGCTGTACTGCAATCCGTACACCTTACTTTAGTGTGACTGCGACCATCATGGACAGTGGGTGTATACAGAGCAGCGTTGTTAATACGATAATTCGAATAATACCAATCAAAACCTGCACATGTGGATGTGAAAAAATTCTTTATTTAACTAAGTAAAATGTTTTGTTGTTAAAGTGCACAAATAGGTAATAATATCGAATTAGCACAATAAAAAAAAATATTCTACATTTAAATGTCACGCCATCTTTGATTATAGACTAAAGCCCGCAGATGTTCAATTACACTGGTTGGAGGTAAAAATGTGTGACTAAACACAGACTTGACGTAGTGTCTAGAAAGTATTTTGATTATTTATATTCTTTTTCCTTTAGTTTGTGTTATCAGTTGATACTTATTTGTCAAAGATCAAACAGGTTGGTATAGGGTTCTGTTTCGAGTTTTCCTTCTCTTGATAGTATAGTAGTATATGCATATTATATCGTTTAAAGGCGAACTTTTACGATATCCACGAGCAAGACAGGTAGTGATGAATTGTATTCTTATTCCGTCATCATACGGATATTCAAAACTATTGTCGTATATTAAAGCAAAGTTTATATAAACATATAAATAGTTCATTTTCTTTTATAATTTACTATTATTTTTATTTATTTAACTACTGAATAATACACTTTGAAATAGAGAATGTTGTATGAGTTCTAATGAATGTTTGTAGGTACAAAAACTGTGTCACTTCTGCGGTGTAACATCTATAAAAACATACTTTGTTACATAACGTTGAACGAAACGCGTAAGTGCGCATGAAATGCCTACATCTTACGACGTTTTGGTCGCGAGAAAATTACAACTATAAAGTGATCTAGCGCTGTGTGCTTCAATGTTCGCGTTAGATTACCTATTTATTCTTTTAGCGCTGCAGCGGACTTTAGTTTAACTGTTACCAAAATGGAACAAAATATTTATTCCGGATAGCTTCTCTATACATATAACTCTATGGTTTTGAATGGATTGCGTCTTTTCTCATCTGAGTAAAGTTACGTATTTTTTATGGTATTATCGTTACATGGCACTGTCCTAATACGATGAAATGTGAAAAAACTTGAAATTCGTTGTGAAAAAACATTTTTTTTTTATACGAATGGTTTTTTTTCCAGCCTATCAATACCTACATTAGTAGGACTAGTAGGGTCACCTGAAATTGACCTACTATACCGCGCTGGTCAGACGTGTTGGTATAGAGCTTTGTTTAGAGTTTTCCTTCTCTCGCATAGATGTTTATATGCCTTTTATATCCCTTAGTCATCTCTTACGATCACCCACGGGTAACATAGGGGGTGTTGAATAGTATTCTTACTCCGTCACCACACGGAAAAGGTATATATAAATATATAGGTATAAATAAGCAAGGTTTTGTAGCCGTGATTTTAAATATATTTACCTTATATTCACCATTGAATTAAAGGTTGAAAAATCAAGGTGAATGTCGCAATAAAATGTATCTTATCTTATTCAAAAAAGTTGGATCAAGTAAAAGACATAAAAATTAAGATGGCGGTCCGATTTGTTATTGCGTTTAGTTTACTACATTCATATATTTCTGGATTGAAATTGGCCGCACAGGTGGTGTTCTGGTTAAGATATCTACCGTTCCAGTGTCCTATATTCGATTCCAACGTAAGAAAATGATTTGTTAGCTCCACAAAGTCTAAGTCTCTAAGTCTGGGTGTAATTTGTCTGCGTTAATTGCATGTTTGTAAAGTCCACCGCAATAGAAGGTTTGTCTCCTTAGTGCTGGGTGTTGTCTTAAAAAAATTATATATTAGTAAGTATTCTCATTTAAAATGGGGAGCTTTGAATGTATTTTTAAGAAACTCTAATGTTGGTAGGATAAAGACTATGTTGGATAAAGTAGAAGCAATGTCTCGCATGACTTCGGATAACGGAGAAGAGAGGAATGTACCGTTTTCTTGTGAAAATTATTTTATAAAAATATATGTGAAGCACTTTTATATCATATTCACTATATTCTAGCACTTCCTCCGTATCACAAGACATAAAAATATTTAATATAACATTTTAAAATGACTGCACAGATGGTGATGTGGTTAAGATACCGATCTAACCTACCAAGTATCGTGAGTTCGATACCAAAGACGAATACTTTGTGCAATCCAACAATTCCTGTTATGAGTCTGTGAGTAATGAATGTCAGTTATTTATATGTTTGTAATGTCCCCCTATTACTATTTCCTTAACGCATAGTTATTGCCTTTAAAAAAATCTAAAATAAACATGGACTTTTGGCGGGCATATGAAAATGTCATGTGGTAGGTACTCTTGTATTATATTCAATATATTAGTGTTTTAAAGTGTTATATTAAATAATTTTGATGGGATTTTATGTAATGTAATGCAAAGGAAGTGCTGGGTTGTAGTGAATATAATATAAAAGTGTTTTACAACGTTTTCGTTTCCCAGAAAAATTCCCAAAATATACCATTAACAGTGTGATCATAGCACTGTTGATGGTGACGATTTGACTTACTGATGGACAATGACTAACATGAAAAGAGTAAAGGCGTGAATAAAATTATAACTTGACACTTACGACAGTGGCTCGTATAAGTAGCTAATTCCTAATATAGAAAAAGAAGCAAAAGACTAAAACAGTAAGACGTTCCCGCTATATATTTCTATACGGGTAAAAACCCTACTAATAACAAAAATTATTGGTATAATTTTTAAAAAACTTAAACGTGTAAAAATCTTATACTTCATTAAAACTTATTTCATTCAATAAACTTTTTCACATAACTTAAAGATACAAATGGCAAGGTATAAAAATTTCGAGAATCGTAATTACACAGCCGAATTCGAACCTATATCGGACAAAAGCATTCCCATATGCCCCACATAAACCCCAAACTCCAAATGAAACACATTTATAGGGAGGGGAAAAATTACATTTGAAAAAACAAAATGGTCAGATTATTTTTAGAGTTACTTAGTGATGTTTGAAAATAAGCTTATCGGTATTTTGGCTGTTCGTACGTTTGTCTATCAACGAATTGTATTTTATTATATACTAGCTTCTGCCCGCGGCTTCGCCCGCGCCCGCTTAAGGTAATATTTTTACGAAATTTTAATGTCATATTTATTTATATCTAATCAATAGCCAAAAAATAAGTTTCAAGCTTCTGGCTATAAAAATGGCGATAATTTCTTAAAACGTTTCATCCCCCTTTACAACCCTCTTTTGCATTAAAAATAGCCTATGTCCTTTGTCAGGTTCTAGACTGAGTACCAAATTTCATTTAGATCGGTTCAGTAGTTTTGGCGTGAAAGAGCGACAGACAGACAGACAGAGTTACTTTCGCATTTATAATATTAGTAAGGATTGACCATGATTTAGCAAATTTATTGTTCCTATAATATCATTATCATCATCTCAGCTCATATATGTCCCACTGTTGGGCTCGAGCCTCCTAGATAATGGGAGGGAAATTGACCTACTATACTACGCTGGTTAGACGTATCGGTATAGGGTTTTGTTTCGAGTTTTCCTTCTCTTGCATTGATGCATTTTATATCACTTAGTCGTCTCGTACGACACCCATAAGCAACATATAAGGTGAATTGTATTCTTACTCACACGACAAATTAGCTTTGTGGTAGCGGCTACAAATACTACCAACCCTTACTTTGCTCGAGGATGTCGTAAAATACGACTAAAAGTCTTATAACGACCTGGGCTAACTCCACCTGATGCCGTTTGGTCAACAATTACATTCCCAAGGAGGGTTGACGTTTGGTAGGCGGCCGGTCATAAAACTATTGTCAATAACTTCTACAATATATACTATAAAAGAAGAGTACATATTGTATCGACCACAAGTAATTGGGATAAGAGTAGGAGAATGATGATGATGATGATCACAAATTAATAATAAATAGTAAAAAAAAAATCTTTTACAAAAGTAATTAAATTATTTGGTAAGGGAAGGCTGAAAAAAAGATGGTTTGCGTGAAGCGCGATAGACAGGGAGTGATTACAGGCGATGTCTCATAGGGTTATATGAAAGGAGAGGACATGTAAAGCATCTTGCTTTGGATAATAAGTATAGAAAAAAGTTTTCAATATGCAGTAGGTAGAATAGAAAGGAAAAACCGCATATTTTAATATATAGGAAAGCATGAATATGGATAATTCGTTCAAAGTTGATACACTCGTCGAAATAATATTTGAAGTTCTAGAAACAGCACATCACATAAGAGTAAGGCACGGTAAGGACACATTATTGAGCCTATCCCATATTTCTTCTTTGCTTGGTGTGTGCAGCAAATTGATTAACATTGTGAAGATAGTAAGTCTCGTCTCTTTTCCTCCATTTTAAAATAATAATAGCATATCGCCATCGTATAATTTCGTGTGTTGATGGACTAATAATAGAATTCACTAAACGAGTTCTCGCTCCTTGATGTCATAAAAAAACTATTAACAGATGTAATATGCATATAAATATCTATTTATTTATAATTAAAACTACAATATATCGTAGGTATGTATATTTTCTGTGTGGTGACGGAGTAAGAATACAATCCACCCTTTTATCTTACCGGTGGGTGATCGTAAGAGACGACTAAGGGATATAAATAACATATAACATCTATGCAAGAGAAGTAAAATTCGAAACAAAACTCTATACCAACACGTCTGACCAGCGTGGTATAGTAGGTCAATTGCCCTCCTATTAAGAGGGAGGGTTAAACCTAACAGTGGGACATATATGTGCTAAAGATGATAATAATAAAGAAAAAAAAATGAAACTCAAGATAAAACTATACCTAGTTCACTCAGCGTGGTATAGTAGGTCAATTGCCCGCCTATTAATATTGAGGTTTAAACCTAGAAGTGGGAATGAGTTGAGAGCCCTCCGGGCTCACCCACAGTCCGGGTAAAGTTGTCATAGCCATCTGAGGCTAGCAACTAAGACACACAAAAAGAAAAAAAATACGTAGAAGTGGGACATATGTGAGCTAAAATAATAACATAGATCGTCAAATTCAATAAAATATCTTGTCGTTAAAAAATAATATTTATTTATTTATTGCATCAAAGAAAAGTACAGTATTATAGATGCAATTTACAATAAGAAAAATGTAAAAAAACAATTAACACTAACAGCAATAAAGTTTCTAATATTAAGATTAAAGTAGTAGTAGTAGTTAGAAGTAACTAAGACTCTATTAGATGTTATATAAAAAAGGAAATAGGTAAAAAAATATATGAAATTACAAGTTATACCGCAAATTTGGAAAGTTGAGATCTAAAAGTACTAAGAGTTTCATTAAATATATGTTGTTATATTTAATATTGTAACAGCTATAAGCACGTTTTATAAATACATTTTGTCCATTTTAAGTTCTTGAATAAGGTATATTAAAAAGACACAAACAACGAGATGATTGCCTTTTACAACTTAATCCTATTTGAATTAAGATATACGAAAAATAAACTAAATTATATATAATTTTATAGAATTTCTGTATACTAAATAATAATACGGAACCATCATTTAAAAATCTGCAATCGTAACTAATCGATTTTTTTCAACAATTCTATGAGCGGAATTTATTTAAAAGGCCACAGGTAGATTTAAGAGAATACTTTTGTTACACTTGTCTTCGACCATAACTACGGATTTTTTTTTTCTTTTTATTAAAAACAATACAAAACAATAAATTATTGTGGCTACCTTTGAGGATGTTAAAGGAAGTCTGAAAGTGACACTAGTGGTAGAGAAGATTAGGTGGGCAAGATTGTCTTGGTAATTCAAATTCATTTATTATGCATAATAATAAACTCTGCGAGGACACTTACATATTGTCATTTTTAAAGTTATACTTCTTTTGGCGCGTTAGTGAAAAATGATGAGAGTAAATTTTTACGTTGATCGCCGTCACGAAAGATCGACACCAATCAGTAAAATTATATTAACTGAAAAAGAGTGGCAACTCGATGATAAAACATGTTTAAATGAACAGTGCTGCTACCTGGAGCTTAGGCGATGAACTAAAGTTGAAGTAATATACATATATACCTACATATGTACATGTCTGTATGTAATTATATAGGATTTCTTTTTACTATAAGACCTACCCTGACATATAAAAAAAACCATATCAGCCGTTAACGAAACGTCAATAGTATAAACTTAACAATAAAAATTGAGACAATTTCCAGAAAGAACATCAATAATCAAAAATAGATTATTGACAATAAGTACATACGCTAGGAACAAAAAATAATAATTCTCAGTTGTCAAACTTTTGACAATCAGGACAAAATGGCAGTTATGTTTGTACAAACAATCTGTAGGCGGCGCGACGGTCAGTAAAAATAAGTAATGTTTTAACTGTGCAACCCGATCGACACTCAAAGTTAGCTGTACATTTTAGTTTTTTTAACTAGATAATGCGTTATAATAAAACTTTCAATGTATTAAATAACTTTTTTCTATTGTTAGTGTAGTTTTTTTTTCTACAAACGTAGAATAAGGCGAAAGATAAAATTTTTGAAAAGATTTTTATCTTGTTACGCCAAAGAAGTTACCACCGGAATAAGACCGCTACTGAGAAGATCCGGCAAGAAACATCCGGATTTGTCTATTATATTATATATATATATTATTTCTTTTCTGTTTTTTTTATAAATGTAAATGTGGTATGGACATGAGGAAGGATGAAAGGCATATGAGAAGGAAGGTTATCAATATACTTGTAAATGGACGGAAGAATCGTGGGAGACCCAAAAAGAGATGGATTCATTGTGTGAAAAAGGATATGTGTATGAACGTTGTAAGTGTAGATATGACGGCTGATAGAAGCTTATGGAAGGCTAGAACATGTGCTAACCCCACTTAGGGGCCGTTCATAAATTACGTAAAGAATTTTGAAGAATGATTTTCCCCATACCGTAAAACATCATAAGATTGCAACTACTCCCTCTTGTCCCTTAATAAGAATTTAATTATTACCCCTTAATAAGAGAAGTCCCTATTGATCAAATATAACTCAGTTTATTGTGCAAATATCTTTTATTACAATGTTCTTACTACAAGTAGGTATCGTTAACTCACTGTAATAACATTAATCTTATTAATCTATCACAGTTTTGACTAAAATTAGTAATTTTCAATTTAATATCTTACGTAATGTCAGGTTCACTACCCGCTCCCTGTCTATAGTAAGAAGTTATAAACGCCTTACATAATTTATGAATAGCCCCTTAGCGTGGGAGAAGGCAAGCGAATGATGATTATTTAGCCTTTACATTATCATTATATTTAGACTTAGGAAAATGCTATCTGTTTTCTTGTCAATTATTTATCCGGTCTATATAATTTCCACAGGATAATAAAAGGATGTTAAAATCTTATTTTTCTGGTAGCTAAATAGTTTTTGTTAGTTTTTGTAAAATTATAAATTGCCACAATAATAATTATCATAAATTAAATGTTTTAATAATAACAGATCATAAACAATGTAAAATTTGAATTAAAAATGTGGGCCAAAATTTAATATCTTATAGGGTAGATATAAATTTCTGTTTTTCCGTGTGGTGACGGAGTAAGAATACTATTCACCACCCCCTACCTTACCCGTGGGTGATCGTACGAGACGACTAAGGGATATAAAACGCATATAACATCTATGCGAGAGAAAGAAAAACTCGAAACAAAACCCTATACCAACACGTCTGACCAGCGCGGTATAGTAGGTTAATTTCCCTCCCATTACGGAGGAGGCCCGAGCGCAATAGTGGGACATTTATGGGCTGTGATGATGATGATGAAATTTCTGTAATAACAATGACATATTGGACGTAAGACACCTCAGTCCTCCCGTGACCATGATCACTGTAAAGTGTTCGAAACGTCGGGCAATTATAAATCAAATACAAACGCGATAGAATCCGTAAAAGTAGTTTTATTTCAAAAGAACATCTTTTTTTTCTTAACCTATCATAATCTATTATTCAAATTTCAATATTCATAAAATATATAAAATTTTGAGGTTATATAATCATATTATAAATTACCGTTATAGTTCTATCTCACTCACACATCCAATGATTTATTAAGTAATAAAATAGGTGAGTTTATTATGATATCACTCGAAATATTAATATTTGAAATGTTCTGGTTATCCTATGGAGTGTTGAGTTACATACATACATATCATCACGTCATATCCCTTGCAGGGTAGGCAGAGAGAACAAAGTGCCAGAGAACTCTATCCTTGCATAATTCACTCGCTTTCTTAACATTCATAATTCTCTTCATACACGCTCGACGTTTCGGAGACTCTTGTGTGTTGAGTTAAAAATACTACCTATATCTCCTTTGATTATTTGATACAGCAGAAATAAGTTGTGTTTTATTATATATTCAATATATTTAAATAATAGACATTGTTTACATTTATATATTGTAATCTAATAGTCATATTTTCAAACATATATTTCTTCTAATTATAATCTAGCTTCCAATAATAATAGCCAATAAGTATTTACTTTAAATGATATAGGAACTTAATAACAGGTTGATATTCACGAGCCATTGAGGGACGCGACAACGCAAACTATAAGAGTAAATCATATAAAGATAATTAGGGACAAAGTTTGGGGTGACATGGGTTTTTTTTCGGGCCGTCAATCTAAGGGATGCCCAAATTGTGTGTCTCGCTAGTGGTAGGATCACGCTGTTGACAGTTCTCTGTCTACAGCCGCGGGCCGGTCCGTCCGGGGTAGTACCACACTGAGCAGAAGATCGATGTTTGAGTAATGGCAAAGTGTTATTGCACTTCGTTCGGTGAGCCCTTATTGTCAGTGTCGAATTATAATGATCTTCACGTCTTTAGTCTCTTCATGTTAGTGATTGTCCGTCAGTAAGTCAAATCGTCACCATCAACAGTGATATGGACATACTGTTAATGGTATTTTCTGGGCATATTGGTGGCAAACGAAAACATTGTAAAGCATCTGCATTAAGTAAAATGCCATCAAAATTGTTTAATTTTTTTTTTTTGGAGTTTATTGCTTGGTTACTTAGACCTTTAAGCCAAGTCTTCATAGTTTACACACTTCGTGCCTTGTCTTCCGTATTATTGTTTACCACTTCTTCAAATTGTAATTAGGTAGTCCTTGATAGTCACTGTCCGTCAGTAAGTGAAGTCGTTACTATCAATTTGACGATGATAACCAAATTCATAGTTTCGTTGGGAATTTTGGGTGAACACGAAAATACACGAAAACCACTATTATACCATATTCACTACACTTCAACACTTTAACTGTATTAAAAATGATTCAATATAACACTAAAAAACACTAAATAAATGAATATAATTCAAGAGCGTGACATGACATGTCCATATTCGCGCCAAAACACCAAAATTGTTTAATATAACACGTTCATACAGTTTTTTTTGGTAGGCTATGATCCAGTCACACGCCGCCTGTCCGGGGTGACGGAGGGGCAGCGCGTGGCCTCATAACCCACCTTATTCCTTTTCCATCGTCATTGGGTCAGCCATTGGTACCGCTTCCTTGCCATCTATAGCCAACCCGGCGGAACGTTAAAACACAAAGATATTTTTTTTCTTCTCCACCCCAAACAGGGATTGGAACTGGTATCATCTCATTTGCCATTGTCAAGTTCCTCACCAAAGTGTTCAATGTAATCCAAGACCACTACATGACATTTTCAGATTCCCGCCAAAAGTTCAATTAAAAACATTTTAGATTTAAATCATCTATATGTTTTTTGGAGTTTACTTCTTAAGAATCGATTTTCATATAAGGCGCCCGGTATGAGAAAAATTTGAGGAATAAAATCTAGTGATCGAATGACCTCGTTACGTTTTTGGTGCGCAACCTATTCTGCGCACTTTTCACTTTCTGACGTGAGATAATACTTCACTGAACAGTTTTAATAAATGTAAATAAAAATGACTGCCTGCTTTGATAATCGTACTTAAGGAGTAAACTCCAGTCGTGCGTCGGAGCTGACACACACACTTTTTTCAACACATCATCATCCTCTCATCATCTTAACTCATGTATATCCCACTGTAGGGCTCGAGCCTCCTCCATAATGGGAGGGTAATTGACTTACTATACCACGCTGGTCAGACGTGTTGGTATAGGGTTTAGTTTCGAGTTTTTTCCTTCTCTGACATAGATATTCATGCGTTTAATATCCCTTAGTCGTCTCTTACGATCACCCACAGGTAAGATAGGGGGTGGTGTATTGTATTCTTACTCCGTCACCATAAGGAAACAACACTATTCCAACACAATCAAAGTATATTCATACGAATATTCAGAGTTAATTGGTTTTAAGTTTCTATACTTTGAATTGGTATAAATCTGTATATCAGGGTTTTTTAGGTTTATCCATGTGGAGACGGAGTAAGAACACAAATCACTACTCTCTATCATAGGTGATCGTTAGAGATGACTAAGGGATATAAACGCATTCCCTTTCATCTATGCGAGGAAAGGGAAACTAGAAATAAAATCCTTAACCAACACGTCTGACCATCGCGGTATAGTAGATCAATTTCCCTCCCATTACGGAGGAGGCTCAAGCCCAACAATGGGACATTACGGGCTGAGATGATCAGTGTTTTTTTTATCAAAACCGTAACATCGTCATCATATCATTTATCATATTTTCCTTCAATCAGTACCTACAGCTGGTCGATATGATAGAGCTTCAATTTAAGATTGATTCACCTCTTAAATAATACGTTGAATGCGAAGTCACTGAGTCACCTTATCCTTATTTTATCTGCGGTGCAGTTAACAAAGAGACTACTCTGTATCACGATGGGCGTAACTTCAATTTGGTTGAGTATAGAAAAGAAATTAATGTACATTTGAGATCTGCTACTAAACTCTAACTTCGCGGTATATCTATCTTAAAAGAAAGTCAACTTGACCTAGTACTTAAATATATACCGCCGGGAGGACCACCGAAGACAAAGCTCGGGTACCGGTGGCCCGCTCGCACGGCGAAGAGAGGAGTCCTTGCAGGGTGGTTCTATGGGGTTGCGCGCCGCCTCTTGCGTCGCTCCGGACCAATTTAACGGAGCGCGACCACATCCATAGTCCACCGCAACGAGAAAATAAAAAAAAACGTACTTAGGTATATAGATGCCAATTGATGGATGTCAGTTCAAAGCACGTATTAAAACATAGACCATTTTTATTTCTCATGATGGCAAACGAGCAATCATCACTGATAAATGTTACTCTCGCTTGAACCTTTGCAACAACAGGCCTACAGTCAAAACCCGCCCAGGACCTTGGGCTATCGGCTCTCTTACTCACTGAATGAAGTATAACACAGTGCCCCTATTTAGACATCTATTTTCTGCGACATCTCGGAGGGAACAGCCCGCAGTTGTAGATAGAAAACTGTCAAGAGTCATTCCTACCATTACTTTCTATAAAACTAATGTTAACCTTTCGATTTTTATAATTTATGCGCCAAATACATTCAATCAATGGGTATAACTATACTTGTAACACAAAAGCATTTTAAAGAATTCGTCCCGGGACGGATGTCGTTAAATAATGTCCCATTTTAAGCGATAGACGTAAATTTTACATTTAAAACAGAGATATCTTAAAACTATTGAGCTCTTTAGATGTTAAGTTGAAATTTATATTGTATTATAAATAAAAATTTTCTTTTTTTAGTGTAAAACTCAATTTCCTTCGTTAGCCATTTCAAAAAGATAAATAAGATACGAATTTACAGATAAAAGCATATATTATTCTAAATATAAATAAGTGATGCATGTTGGTATATCTCTAGCTGTCCTCAAAGGTGACTGAGAGGAGTGATGGCTGCTCTAGTAGATATCAACTTAGTAACGGCCGCATTCCGATGCAGTGTTAGTTTATTGAATTATTTAAGATCATCATCATCGTCTTGCTATTATTTCATTAATTTGTGATTGATATATGTGATATATGGTCCACTTCCATGACCGACCGCCTGCCTGACGTCAAAACTACTTGGAAATATAATTGTTGATCAAATGGTATTAAATGTAGTTGGCTCAAATCGATTCAAACTCATAGTCGTCTTCCATGACACCCGCGAGCAAAGTAAGGGTTGGTAATATTCTTAGCTGTTACCAAATTGAACTTTAAGGCTAAAATTGACAATACTCAAGTGTCACTGCCTGATTAATGCGTAAAGAAAAAATTTCAATTAGATTTTGATGAAAGTCTTGCTAATCTCCGATGACTCCGATCCAACTACTCATCGTCTCTATGGTAATATCAGGGCTAAGTACCTATGCCTACATCATCTTACAAACCAATGACGGACAAAGTCATTGTTGACGCTGTTCACGTTGGCATATTCGAGCGCCTTCTTCTGTGGGATCACGACCACTTACAACATCAACTATCTTGAAAGTCCCATTAAAATTGGTCCAGCAGTTTCAGATATTAGCCGAAAGAAACAAACAGATAGAAAAATTTAAAAACAGGTTTGTTATCTAAGTACCGTATATATCATCATATGAATTTAGTGTAAAGTTGTTAATTTAGAATTACAAACAGACACTTCAATTTTATTTATATGTATAGCTCTTTATTGACTGCACAGTTGGCCTAATGGTTAAGACACCGGCCTACCGTGCCAATGTCGTAGATTCGATGCCCATGCAGGACAATACTTTGTATGAATCACAAATTGTTTTTCTGAGTCTGGGTGTAATTTATGCCCGTTAAATATATTTGTAAAGACCCCCGCAATACAAGAATTATTTTTTTAGTGCAGGGTGTTATTTTTTATTAAAAGAAACAAAATGTATAGGACGTATATTTAAAAGACATTGGATAATCTTACATTAGTATGTAGAAACAATCCGATATCCTTCCGACCATTATAAATAATGAATAATAATCTCTCGTATCGGTAGTCACGCTCCAGCAAAAAGTTCCCGCCTGTAGCCATTTTTTTTCTCTCTCAACAAAATCCTTATGGAATGTTAAACCATATTGACCAACACACAAACAGAATCCATGCTGTTTTTAAAAAGAATACGCGTTTAGCTGCTTGACATTTTAGTGATGTTACATGAGTGAATTTTGTTAGCGTGTCCGTGGAATCAAAATGTAGATTACAGTTTTACTAAAAGCGTGACAAAATAATTATACCTTTTTTTTGGCAAACGAGTAGGCAGCACATTCGATGGTAAGTGTTACTGCCCATGGACCTTTGCAATACCAGAGGCATTGCTAGACCGCTGCCGACCAATAAAAATCCCAAATCCACCCAGAAAGTTGGGTTTCCGGCTCTCTCGGTCACTGAACGAAGCACCGCGGCATATTGCCACTGTTTAGACGTTGATTTTCTGCTAGAGTGTGTTACCCGGGATGCAGCGGCCAGCTCCTGTAGACAGAAAGCTGTCAATAGCATGGCCTTACCACTACCACTATGAATGCGTTCTAATTTTAGTTATAAACTCAGACGCTTCAATACTACTTAAGCTGGATGGCTTCATTTTTTTTTATATAATTTATTTCTCTCAAAAGGTTACAGTGGTTTCTTAAATATACTTAGTACATGATTTATCTTAATTTAACCTTGTGAGAGCTGGAGTCTGAAGTAGGTTCGAAACCTGTATGACTGTATCATTGAATACCATGAGATGGATATAGGATCCATAGAATACCACATGACGGGGTCATTAATTGGAGTAGTTATTGTTATAATCGCCACTGTTGGCAAGCGATTAGGCGATCAATGTAAGGTACAATTGGTGTAATAAACCCTCCGATTTTTAAAATTCCACGAGCGAGTAAGGGCAACTATATTATTATTTCCTCGTCATATGAAGAATTTGTTACTACATACTTATAAATCTTGAGGCATGAAAAAGTGGTAATGCCTAATATTTTATAGTAGGTATATAATATTTTATATGTCATAACCATCAACCTGCCTTTATCCCAAGCTATTGGGCTCGATGCTATACATCCCCTTCATCCATACAATGCTATCAAATGAGATGACCTCTGAGTTTACTCCCTGTCTATCCATGTCATGCTTCACACAGTCCAACCATCTTTTCTTCAGTTTTTCCTTACTCCTAAAACTAACAACAATCATACTTAAAACTTTCCTCACAATATTACTTTTCATCCATTCATTATTTCATGAAATATACCTATTTAGTGAAAATAAAAATGGTCGCGCAGAACAAGATTTTTGCTTTTGAGCTCTCTATTTGAATATAGTTAAGCCGTCTTGTTTACCTTTTGTCCAACTTTACTTAAAATTTAACAATATAAACTCTCATAAGGGTTCTTGCGAAAGATTTTTTTTTACTTTTACATACCGATTTCCTCTCGTAAGAGACAATATCGAACGCTTACATAATAGCCGTCCTAATAATAAAATCACAACGTCAAACCTGTTTTTAAAGATGGCGCGCCCGCAATGTTTCCCGCCAAATCAGCTGTCAACTGTCAATTCTTGAGAATAATATTATTGTTATTTGCCACGTTTTTAAATTGCAGAATAACGTTGTAGTTAGAATTTAGGTATAATTATGTAACAAATGAAATAAAAAAAGACTTTCTCGCGTTGTTGTCATACAAAAAGATTCAAAGCCTTCTCTTATGAAAATTCACTATCATCACCATTCTCCTATTCTTATCCCAATTGCTTGAGGTCGATACAATATGTACTCATCTTTCATAGTACATATTCTAAAAGTTATTGGTAATAGTTTTATGACCGGCCGCCTGCCAGACGTCAACACTACTTGAGAATGTAATTGTTGACCAAACGGCATCAGATGGAGTTGGCCCAGGTCGTTATAAGGCTCTTAGTCATCTTTTACGACATCCACGAGCAAAGTAAGGGTTGCTAGTATTCGTAGCCGCTACCACACACCATGAAAAATTCACTATATTCATAGGAAATACATAAGTAGGCACTTAGAAGCACAAGGAAACTACAACTAACAAAAGTATTCCTAAGTAGGATTGTTGTTTCGCAGACGATCGTAAAACTTAATCAATGTATCGTGCAATATTCTGACATGTTATTTCAAATGTGCCTAAATACTAGCTCTGTTAGGTATTCCGATATGTATGGCAAGTCTCGATTTTCAAAGGTTGGGAGACGCATCCTGATTCAAACCAGTTCCGGATGCTAGAAGTACCTACACAGAGAACTATCAACAGCGTGGTCCTGCCACTATTGTTGTATAACTAAGATGTCGGCAACAGAAAGTTAAGCGATATTTGAGGAGAGATTAAGAAGTTGCCGTGTGGTGACGGAGTAAGAATACAATTCACCAGCTCCTATGTTGCTATGTATTTTAAAATATCACTAAAGGATATAATATGCATATAGAATCTTTAAAAGAGCAAGAAAACTCTAATTATAATACTTTACTGATAGATTTCCGAACGAACGTCTGGTTAAGAAGATATACAATGCGAAAGTGGAATGATGTAGGTACCGGGGGAGACCGAGACTCACCTACCTAGACCAGATTGGTCACGTACTGAAGGAAGGTGGAGTCAAGAGTCTCCGAAACCGGCGAGCGTGTATGAAGAGAATTATGAATGTTGATGAAGCGAGCGAAGTATGCAAGGATAGAGTTCTCTGGCACTCTGTTTTCTCTGCCTACCCTGCAAGGGATATGGCATGATGATATGTATGTATATATGTACCTACTGATAGTTCTGATCAGCGTTGTATCATTGGTATTTGGACTGTTATTGTGGCATAGGTTCAAACTGAACTTTTTGATCAGGCCAGGTGGACAGTTTTATTTGTCCGAAGAAATTAATCAGAATATTAGAATCATCATTATCACAGCCCATATATGTCCCACTGTTGGGCTCGGGCTTTTTCTGTAATGGGAGGGTAATTAACCTATTTACTATACCACGCTGGTCAGACGTGTTGGTATAGAGTTTTGTTTCGTTCAACATTAGGATATTAGAATAGGAGAGATGGAAAATTCGAAACAGAAACCCGTCTGATAAATGTGGTATATATAGTAGATCAATTTCCTTCTTGTTTTGGAGGAGGCTCGACCCCAGCAGTGGGACATATATCAGCTGAGATGATGATGATAAATTTAAATCTTTCAGAGTGGACCAGAATGTTAGAGCATAATTTATAATGGCTTAAACTGCTCAAGATCTACACTAGTAAATAAAAAAAAATGTTATTCCCAGTTACATTTCTTTTTCTTCTCTGTTGTCAGTGTCGAGTTATAATTATCTTCACGTCTTTAGTCTCTTCATGTTAGTGATTGTCCGTCAGTAAGTCAAACCGTCACCATCAACAGTGATATGGACACACCAAAGAGTAAAGTTATTAAATTGAAAAAGAGTGGCAACTCGATGATAAAATATGCATGTATGGAAAGTGCTGCCACCCAGAGTTTAGGCGGTGAACTAAAGTTGAAGTAATATATATATACATATCTACATGTGTATGTGTTATATAGAATTTTCTTTTACTATGAATGCTACCCTGAAATATAAAAAAAAAACATATCCGCTGATAATTAAACAATAATAATATCAGCCTAACATTGAAACTTGAGATAATTTTCAGAAAAATATCAATAACCGAAAATAGATCGATGACAATAAGTACCTACGCTAGAAACAAAAAATAACAATTCTCAGTTGTCAAACGTTTGACAGGCAGGACAAAATGGCAGCAGCTAAGTTTGTACAACCAATCTGTAGGCGGCGCGACGGTCAGTAAAAATAAGTAATGTTTTAAGTGTGCCCCCCCCAGGGACACACTCTTAATGATATCTTCTGGCAATTTCAGTGCAAAACGATTGTGTTGTAAAGCACTTTTATATCATAATCACTACGTAAAAACCCGATTACAAAGCAAAAAATGATGTCACAAGTGGGTTCGAACCCATATCTATTGGGAGTCCGGCCCAATCGTGCTGTTACTTACACCACCGTGAAATATTATAGGACATTCAAATCTCGCTTCGCATCATATTTACGTATTTAAGGAGACGTGTGCCATCTACCCGACAATGTTTACACATTGTATAGGCTTAATATAGGTATGCTAGGTAACGGACTACCAATAGGTGTGGGTTCGAATCCCGCTTGTGACATCATTTTTCGCTTCGTAATCGGATTTTAATAAATAATTAAGCATATTAAATGCTAAATTTCAGTAATTTGAATAATCACTACATTCCAGCAGTTCCTCCTCAACAGATTATATAAAATACCATCAAAATGATTTATTATAACACGTTAAAACATTAAGATATATCCACCACATGACACTTTCATATTCGCGCCAAAACTCCCGCTTCTATTTTATAAAACGTAATTTAAAAATCTTTCCGTTCGGAATCTTAATAAGAGCTGGTACAAGAATCTCAACACGATCCGTTAGTGACCAGCGTTGAATTCAAAAATAACGTTTCCTTTTACTTTACCGCCAATTACTGACCTCTTTGGAAGCTTATAGGTAATGATAGCCATCGTCAGAACCCACCATTGATTCCTTGTGGCTTTTAGCAAGATTTAAACGAAGATAGCCATCGAAATACCATATTTTGATATTTGTATGCATGTAAATAGATATTCTCCGTGTGGTGACGGAGTAGAATACTATTCACCACCCCATATCTGACCCGTGGCTGATCGTACGAGACGACTAAGGGATATAAAACGCATATAACATCTAAGCAAGAGATGGAAAATTCGAAACAAAATCCTAACCAACACGTCTGACCAGCGTGGTATAGTAGGTAAATTTCCCTCCCATTACGGAGGAAGCCCGAGCCCAACAATGGGACATTTATGGGCTGTGATAATGATGATGATGAAATAGATATTTATGTACAATTTTGAAGATAAAGCATTTTCTTGATTTATTTAATGTCAACTTACCTTTGATATGATTTTAGATGGTAACAGTTAGTTACATAGATAAGTGCATAATTTAGATTTAAAGATATCCTCCATTAACGGTTTTTTTTATGCACGCAGTGGGGTTAAAATGCTGTTTTAACGCACTAACCCCCGCCCGTTACAGACAGGGAGTGTGGGACTCGCCAGCCCCGGGACTGGAATACCCACTAAAAAGTCCACTGCGGTAGCTGTTAGCCTCAGATGGCTTTGACAGTTTTACACGGACAATGAGTGAGCGCTGAGGGCTCTCAACCCGAACTCCATTAACGGACCAATATAACATTTTATATAGATAATACAATATTATTATTAACAATAGTTCGCCGGAACTCTTCACACTACCTGCTAACAAATATTCAGTTTGGTAAAAAAAAAATCATAGCTTTCCAAGAACGAATACGGTCCCGAACCTGTTAGCAAATTAAAAAAAAAACTCGGCGAGCAATGGCGGCCGGCCTATCAGCTGATTTTGGAAGCAGTGAGGCGCCCCCTTACCATGTTACAACGATCTGTAAGAATCATATCGTTTTATTTTATTATGAAATAGTTTTCTGATTAATTACCTATAGATTTTATTAAATGATTTTAAATATCTATTATAGAATCAACGAAAACGTCTGGCTATATGTATTATTGAGAATCATTGAAGACGTATTTTTGGAGTGAATCTTTCATGAGAAAGCGTTTAAAGAGAAATTCTAATTTCATCATCATCATCATCATCGCAGCCATTATCTGTCCCACTGTTGGGCTCAGGCCTCCTCCGTAATGGGAGGGAAATTAACCTAATATACCACGCTGGTCAGACGTGTTACGAAGGTGAATACGAGGCCGAAGAGTAGAAAGTCGAGCGCCCAACTTTCTGGGTAGGTTTGGGATTATTGATAGGCAGCTGTACGCCTACTATTGCGAAGGTCCAAAGGCGGCAGTAACATTTACCATCAGCTGTGCTGCTTGCTCGTTTGCCACCAAGAGCAATAAAAATGTGATTAATTTAAAAATGTTTTACTAAAAAAGATATGTCTTTATTCCTTACGCCACACCTAGTCTAGCTTTTTTACTGGAACTCTATATATGTACCTAGCTACACATTGTAAAACTAAGAAAATTGATTTAAATAATATGTTTTAATGGTAAAATAAATATTACAACGCTACTTATCTAGATAGAAAGGTTGCTTTCCATTTAGTTAACACAGAGGGACTCTGCGGTACATTGTGAAACACTGCCAAACACTGTGTAAAAGTTTAAGTCTTAACCTTTTACACAGTGTTTCACAATGTACCGCAGAGTCCCTCTGTGTTAACTAAATGGAAAGCAACCATAATCTATGTTTTACGTAAATAGGTAGGTACATAATCGTTATAGAATATATAATGCGATATTCTATAAAAACTATAGAGTACAAAAGACAAATTCCAAGATATTTATTGTAACAAGAGAATCATTCCTCGACTTATAAATTCTAATACGTACATAACTAATTCACAGCTGATCCGACAGCATTCCTTAACATTAATGTTCGCTCACAAACTCTCATAATACAGGGATGCGGTCGAACCTGTTTTAGCTCTCAGCTGATTCCCGCCAAAACTGGCGTCACAGACAAAAAAAAGTCTCCTCTACAAGTCTATACAATAGTTTAACAAAATACTTTTGTTATTGCTTATAATAATATAACAATGATCTTTTATTATTTGGACATTTTAAAAGTGAACGTCCGGTTGCTATGTGCCATTTTTAAATAATTCTAACAGCTGATTTTACGTGGAAATGAACCTTGTATAGGTTATATTATACAATGGATTCCATCTGAATTATCTATGGTGATTAAATAAATTAAAAAAAAATCATCTGTCAAATGTCTGCTATAGGATATATGGTCTCTTCAAAGGAGGTTTTATAATCGCCAATCTTCGCAGCCTACAGGCGATTGTAGTTACAACTGGTCTAAGAGAAAGTGGATACCTGATGTACAATCTCTCTTCTCTTTGATCATCTCTTAGCTTGATTATTACCACTCACACTTGAGGTAGTGATATCGTGGTTTTTTTAAGTCTTCGTAGTAACATGTTCATTATCATCATCAATCAGCCTTTCGTCTTCCATTCTTAGACATACTTCACCCCCACTAAAGAGGAGTTAGTGGGTTGGCGATAGCAGGAAGGTGTTATACGTCTCCCACAAAATAGCGACTGCTCATTTTTCTGTTGGGACCTTGAAGTGACCTTGAGTGTCATACACATCAGGTCTATGACATCCATGAGTAATTAAAGGATGGCAACAATTGCATTTTACCCCATCGCCATACAAGGCATATATAATAAAAAAATAAGTTAAATTAAAGAATATATAAAATATCTTTTTATCTACATGAAAGAAATTTCGGTTGGAAATCTTAAAAGTTTTTAAATTCGTTTTGCCGCTCTTGTGTGTGGTAGGTACAATAACGTTAAAATCCTGGACAACATAATTTACTTAAGACAGGTTTCTTATCATAAACGGACCGCCTTTTCTTATGCTTCCCCGAAATCTTTTTCGAAGTATTATTATACATATAGTTATTAGACCAGAAATATGCTATTGAAAGAAAGAACGATGTCTTGTGACTAATTTCGTTTGTTCAACTCTCGCTATGACAAAAATTTCGGTCGCCCCGGACCGATTTGGGGGAGCGTGATCACCTCCATAGTCCACCGCACCACACACCCACCACCACACCACCACAAAAAAAAAGTATAAGTAGTGTAACAGTAAGAATAGATAGATATTAAACACTGCTTACCCCTTTAGAACGTAAAAGCACTATATTATATCATTTATTATTAATTATATTAATTTTGCATTAAAAACCTCAACTTGTTCCACAAACTTGAATTGAACTACATAAATAAATCAAAATTACGTCACCATCAGTACTTTCGAGTGATTTAAAACCTTATCCATTTGGCTTAAAGTTAATTTTACATTGTCACGTAATTTGAACGATAAAGCATTTTTGCCGCGCTTTTTTTAAGAGGTCACTGTCGGTCATGAAACAGGTATGCGAATTATTATCAATTAAATTTGAACCTTATTTTAACGTTAATTAAATAATGTTTCTTATCAAATATTTATATTAATGACGAAACAATTATATTTAGTTTATTATTAATATATTTTACAAATAAAGTCTTTTTTTGACTATCATTATTTTTTTCTCACGATCGTTATTATTACACTGCATTAAAAAGAAACGTTTTTATAATTAATTTAATTTAAACGTTATTTCTTCTCTAATAAAGTTGATATTAACCTGTACGTGACAATTCAAATTCCCGCGCATTTCTAAAGCCTGTCGATTATCTGTGAGTTACTTTAAAATTTATGATCTTACCGATAAAAACATAAATCTATAAATACAAATTTTGCTTGCTCTTGATAAAGGCAAACAAGCTTCTTATCAATTATCGCCATTCAACTAGACATCGCAAGGCTGTTCTGAATTAACACGTGGGACGATTATTATTGTAATGCTTGGACAGCTAAATTGTAAAGTAACACCTAGGTATATATGTAAGTGACACATAACTTAAATATAAGAACTATTTAAATATTAAGTACAGCAATAAAAGTATCGCTTTTGATTCTTTTAAAGTTAATGTTATACATTTTTTTTTGCTTCGATACGTCCTTTCCGAAAGGCAGAGGTAACACATTCCATTATGCCAAATCTTTTAATTTTTCTTCTAAAATTATAAAACATTAGCTTTATATAAATATAATTATAGTTATGATTATATGAAATCATCGTTGATTGATCAATATGGCTAGAAATAAGGGGATATTACTGCATAGTTATCATCGATCCAGTAAATCCATACTGATGCAATTAAATCCTTCGTATGATTTCAGTAATTTTAATAAACAGGGTTGTGTCATCGTTTAATACAATTCTAACTGCAAAGTTTGAAATATTAAGCCTGTACAACGTGTAAACTTTGTCGGGTAGATGGCGCACGTCACCTTAAAGACGTAAATATAATACGATGCGAGAATTGAACGTCCTAGAATAGTTCACGGTGGTGTAAGTGGCAGTATGATTGGTACGGGTTTCCAATAGTTGTGGGTTCATATCCCACTTGTGACAATCAATTTTTGTTCGTAATTGGGTTCTTATTGTAACTATCAGTTATTATAACACTGCGACAAACAGAAGTAGAGGGCTGCCTCTAAGTGGTAACAACGGCCGTCAAGTGTCCAGCGCCGCTGGGCCCGCTGGTATAACAACAATAATGGACAATTAATAGATATATAAACATATATACATATCATCACGCCATATCCCTTGCAGGGTAGGCAGAGAGAACAGAGATACCAGAGAACTCTATCCTTGCATACTTCACTCGCGTCCTCAACATTCATAATTCTCTTCATACACGCTCGCCGGTTTCGGAGACTCTTGACTCCACCTTCCTTCAGTACGTGACCAATCTGGTCAAGGTAGGTGAGTCTCGATCTCCTCCGGTACCTACATCCTTCTACTTTCGCATTGTATATCTTCTTAACCAGACGTTCGTTCGGCATAAATATAATAGATATATACACTGCACAATAAACTAAGCGTAATCATTTTCCTTCTCTTATCCCAATTACTTATGATGGCGCAATGTGTACTCGTGTATATTGTAAAAGTTATTGGCAATAGTTTTATGACCGGCCGTCTGTCTAACGTTAATGCTCCTTGGACATGTAATAGTTGAACAAATGACATCAAAAGTTGACTCAAGTCGGTATAAAACTTTTTAATCGTTTTTTACGACATCCACGAGCAAAATAAGGGTTGGTAGTATTCGTAGCCGCTATCACACAACAGTAATTTAAGCGTAATCATGGTGAAAAATTTACTGGTATGTATTCATATCTTAATCAATTTTCCGTGTGGTGACGGAGTAAGAATACAATTCACCACCCCATATCTTACCCGTGGATGATCGTACGAGACGACTAGAGGGATATAAAACGCATATAACATCTATGCGAGAGAAGGAAACTTTGAAATAAAAATAAAACCCTATACCAACACATCTGACCAGCGTGGTATAGTAGGTCAATTTCCCTCCCATTATGGAGGAGGTTTGAGCACAACAGTGAGACATATATGAGCTGAGATGATGATTCGTATCAATTGCCCTTAAAAAATCCGTTAAAAAACGTCATCATAAATCTACAATGGTAATAGAAGAAACGGAAGTGCTAAAAATTGTTTATGGCATACGTACTTGTCTAAGATCGCTTATGACGCAAATATCTGGTTAAGAAAATATTTGTCTTTGAATAAAACAGTTCACAAACGATCCTTAAAATTTAAGTAATACCTAAATAACGTGTACATTAATGTTAACTGTATATTATTACTTAATTAATAACAAAAAATAATAAATCTTAATCTATTTATTTTTTTTATTTTCCCTGTGCCAAGGGAATTTGTTCTTGTATTCCGTTGTGACTTTACAAACACATAATTCATACTCTCAGCTAATACTCGTCTAATACTCGTATATGTCCCACTGTTGGGCTCGGGCCTCCTACATGTTGGGAGGGAAATTGACCTACTATACCACGCTGGTCAGACGTGTTGGTATAGGGTTTAGTTTCGCGGTTTCTTTCTCTCACATAGATGTTATATGCGTTTTATATCACTTAGTCGTCTCGTACGATCACCCACGGATAAGATATGGGGTAGTGAATTGTATTCTTACTCCGTCACCACACGGAAAAAAAACAATATATAATTAACTGAGACAAAATCCACACAGACTCGGAACTATTTGTGGATAGTGTAGAACTATGGTTCTGCATCGAAATTAAACCCGGTCGGTTTTAAACCACTAGGTACATCATCTATGCAGTTAATATATTACTTTGGATATTACCTAAATATTATTAGGTGGTTGTTAATTAAATTAGAGTATAGTACTAAAATGCTTTATACAACATTTTTTAGGGACAGGCTCTGGTACAGTCATCACATGATCTGTCAGGAGCGATGGAAAGGACCGCGCACACGTATCTCTCTTTATTTTGGCACCGATACTCGGTCTTTGACGTCGAAGTCACTTTGGCAACACCTTGTTTTTCCAGGCTATGGTTTAGACTGAACATTCCATCCGAAGTGATGTAAGATGTGCCCGCCCCTATAACCCATTGTGTTCCTCCCTATCGCCATTAGACCACCACATAGTAGCGATTCCCTGATATCCGATCAAACCGATCCTCAAGCAACACCTAAAGCATTTAACGCATAATGCTATGATTAATTGATATTTTCCGCCGTTCAACATGTAATATTGACGTTTAAACTGTCTTGGGTGTTTACCTTAAATTTAGGTGACACCTAAAATTTAGATGTTGTTGGTAAAAACATGCGTAAGTGCTCCCTATCACTGCGTGTGATGACTGGTTAAGAATAAAATGTGCCCATCACTTTTAAAAATGACAAAAAATGTGTCATATTTTTTTTTGTGTCTTTCTTTTAGCTGTTAGCCGCAGATGACTGTCACAGCTTAACCCGGACTATGGGAGAGCGCTGAAAGCTCTCAACCTAGGAATAATTTTAAGCGACATCGCCCGAGGGCTCTCCTCGTGGGGTACGGACCCCGGCTCGGGGCGCCGCTGATAGCAAAGTGGGCGTGCCCACGTTGAGTTATTGACTATTTCGCGTCGCGTCTTACGTCCCCGGCGCCGGGGCCGGTAGCGCGGATATTTACGTGTTATGGCCGCGCGGGCCGTGTATGCTCTTTCTTGAGCGATCGTTATTGAATCGTCAGACTCGGTCAGTGTGTCATATTATATGGGCATGTTCCCTTATATACATATTATGTCCTTTAAACGTCTTTTACGAGTTTTACTATATACGTGGGCCGCGGCCGGGTATATAAGTGGAAATTCCTCACCCGATCTTCAATATTTCCATTACACTTTATGTAATTTCTTTCAACTTAGAAGATAGGAGAATTTTGATTTTGGTTAATACTTTTAAAGGAAGAAATATGGTAAAAAAACGTTAACCACCTTTTTATATTTAGCGATCTAAAGATAGCAATTATTATTTATTAGTAAGCATAGATTTTCTAACCTATTTTTTGTTATTACTCATGTGCTCTTTATGCCAGCTAAAAATTAACTTAAAAAACAAAAAAAAGACTTGTCATGGGTTTTTACTCAAATAGTGCTATAATCACCTAATGTACCTATTTACTACGGAATGATACCATATTAGGCATTATAATACGCACATAGCTTTACTAATTAAAAATAAAAAGGCATTGTTTATTAAAAAAAAATATAATGCATCGGTATTTAGCAGTATAGGGTAATATTATTACACCGCCAAAAAGAAACGTCATCTATTTTGTAATTCTATTAAAAATATTTTGTATTATTATTTATTACCTATACTTATTTTATTTTAAAATCAATTTAACCTAACATCTGACTCAGAATATGATCTAACGCGGGCATTACCAACTGATTAACAGCTCATTTTTGAAATAACAAATCAGTAATATTTTTCTTTTTGTGTTAGACTTAGGATGTTGGCCGTAGATAGCTGTTACATCCTCAAGTGGTCTACCCGTGAGGTCAGAGGACTCTCACTCAACTTAAAGATTAGTCAATCAATAAGGAAATGGTTTGTATTTAGACAAACACTTTTTAAAGTGTAGCTTTTAGCTAGTTATTAGATTTTTTTTTTTTATTCCCCGCAAGGTGGATGTGGTCGCGCCCCGACAAAACGTCCGGGGCGACATAAGAGGCGGCACGCAACCCCATGGTCCATGGTCCACCCACCCTGCAAACACCTCTCTTCGCCGTGCGAGCGGGCCACCGGTACCCGATCTTTGACTTCGGTGGCCCGCCCGGCAAGTTATTAGGTAATTAGAAATGAAGCAAGAAATACCTACACCATTTCACGAAATGGAATGGCAAGACACGAAGAATCGTGATTAAATTTAGACTGAAGCATATCATCCTGTAATTTTTGTGTAGAACCACTTAGATGAGTTCAAGTACTCTTATTACGCTTGACCTTACCAAGCTTTACAAAGAATTGTAATGACAAATTCATAAACGGTCATTACAGAAGATAGATTTCCAATTCTATACGTTTGTGTAGGTATATAGTCATTTTTATACTTAATCTTTAATATATAATTAAATAAGTTTAATTTAAAATTACAGTATCATATAGAATGTAAACAAGAACAGTTTTTTTAACTTGTTATAAAAAAAAACTTTATAAAAAAATAAATATTCTCCAAAGTCAAATCACGTGCTATTAATTTGAATTTATAAAAATAAACTTAATTTCTATACACATAAGGTTGAATCTATAAATAGCAATGATTTATAAACATTCAAGGAGCGAGAGACATTCCAGATTTGAAAACAACGGTACCATAACCGACGCGTCGGTTTCGCGCGCTTTTACATTAAACAAATTAATTTTTAAAATAAATTTTCTCTTTATTTTAAAGTAATAAGGTTTATTTTTCTTTAATATAGAGGTAAAGTTAACTTTGTACAAAACACATGATTGAAACCAAACACGAAAGTATCGCCACCATCTTTGTCGCTAACAAAATTAAGCTTAGTATTGTGAAAATCAGTTTTTGTGATAACTTTGCAGTGCCGCAGCGATATCTCTGAATGGAATATGGAATTCTTAGAAAAGAGGCTTGAATATTTTCAAGTTTAATATAGGTAGGTAGGTAAATAAATATTGTTATATTTGATGTTCTAGCGACTTCAATTGCAACCATATATCAAGTCGTTTAACAAGCCTGGTGTTGTCTTTATTTGCTAGAGGACCTCATTATAATTTCTTAGATTTCAGAAATAATGTAAGTATATGGATTTCCAAAATTCCATATACATCGTAATAGTAGCGTTTTTTTTAATAAGTATATTACATTTTGCTAAGGAGCTTTCCCGTATGGTAACGGAGTAAGAATACTATTCACCACCCCATATCTTACCCGTGGGTGATCGTACGAGACGACTAAGGGATATACAACGCATATAACATCTATGCAAGAGAAGGAAAACTCTAAACAAAATCCTATACCAACACGTGTGACCAGCGCGGTATAGTATTTTAATTTCCCTCCCATTACGGAGGAGGCCCGAGCCCAACAATGGGACATTTATGGGCTGTGATAATGATGATGATGAAGGAGCTAATACTTAGGTACCTATATAGCGTTATGACTTTACAAACATTTAATTCATTACCAAGCGGTGGTTGGACTACAGTTTTCTGTCCATCCGGGGTAGTACTGCTCTTGCAGAAAAATTAACGCCTGAGTACTGGATATGAGCTGTAGCATTTTGTTCATTGAAGAAGAGAGTCGGAAGCAACTTTTTGTGTGGGTTTTGCTTGATATGCAGCGGTTTAGCTATACTCCTGGTATAGCAAAGATTCATTAGCCGCAGTAACACTTACCATCAACTTTGCTGCTGGCTCGTTTGTCACCATAGGAGAGTTATATAATCAACTTTCTTCTCACTGTGAAGGAGCCAAGTATTAGGATATATATGAGCTACCATCACGTTGGCTGTTTGCTAACCATCACTAGAAGCAATTAAAAGAAGTACATACATAGCCTCACGCCTGCTTCCCAGAGATTTAGACAGAAACTACAGATTGCCACAAACCACGATCCTGACATACCTCCATCGCTTCATTCACACTCATCATTCTTCATGCATGCTCTACGATTACGCATACTCTTAATCTGATTTTTTACTAACACATCTTCAATTTGATCCAAAAAAATTTAAAAGAAGTAATCTTCAAAAATATTTTTAATAAATCTTCACCTATATTATAATTCCACGTGGCGCCAACCAGCTGATCCCATTCGTACTTCAAGGAAGCACCGCCATCTTATCAGGCGTCAGACCGTTGCATATTATCTCTACGTCATTTCCTATCGGTTATATTCTGTGATAACCTTTTGGACCCACGGCTGTCAGCCGTTTGAATGTTTCGCATAAATACAGTTATTGTTTTTTTACGACGATGAGTTTGACCTCTAAATTGAATAAATAATCATTGTCCAGCTCTTATCCCAATTAGTTTGTGGTCGATTTAATACGTAATGTTCTATAAAGTATATATGGCTGTGTGGTAGCAGCTTCGAATATTACCAACCTTTACTTGGCTCGTGGATGTCGTAAAAGACGACCAAGAGCTTTATAACGGCCTGGACCAACTCCATCTGATGCCGTTTGGTCAACAATTACATTCACAAGTAGTGTTGACGTCTGGCAGGCGGCCGGTCATAAAACTATTGCCAATAACTTTTACAATATGTACTATGAAAGAAGAGTACATATTGTATCGACACCAAGTAATTGGAATAAGAGTAGGAGAATGATGATATATTGTAAATACATATATACGAGTAGCCTCACGCTCCAGAGGGGTAGGTATAGACTACGGATTGCCACAAACCACGATTCTGCCATACGTCAACCGCTTCATTCAGATTTATAACAGTTTTCATGCATGCTCTACGATTACGCATACTCTTAATATGACCTTTCGTCAATATAACTCCAAATTGGTTCAGAAATATATTAACATTGTCTTCCCCTTGTATATATATAATATATAGTTGTTGACAACAGTTGCTGTGTGTGGCCGTGTCTGTGTGACGTCACACGCACACACTACTTGTCTATGTAATTGTTGATCAGACGACATCAGATGTAGTTGGTACAGGACGATATATAAAGCAGTCGGCTTTTACGACATCCAGAAATTTGGGATGTATTTTTTTAGTAGTTTTATAGGGATATCCTTATAAATCTTCGGGTTGAGAGCCCTCAACGCACACCCACAATCCGCCTAAAGTTGTCATAGCTATCTGCGGCTAACAACTAACACAAACAAAAAAAAGTTGTGTGTGTGTGTCAGCTCCGACGCACGACTGGAGTTTACTCCTTAAGTACGATTATCAAAACAGGCGCAAAAAAAGCTCATTTGACTAAAAATAATATATATATACTAGCTTCTGCCCGCGACTTCGTCCGCGTGGAATGTTTACTTTGGGCTAACGTTAACTTCAACTCGCGAATTCGTTTACGTAAAAGGTGGAAATATTTTTAAATAATACATACGTTAAAGCTGTTTTAGGTACCTACATGACCCTTTTATTAGTAAGAGTAGAACATTTAACCTTAAGTAAAATAATAATAATAATAATAATCCGGGTATCTTCCCTACGGAAGATCCCGTGAATAAATGGAGATACAATAATAATAATTTAAGATGAACCAGTCCACTAAGCACCCACTCCCATAATCAGATATTAGCTACCATAATCACACAATAGTTTTACACTTACCGCTGGCAGTCCACGTATGTTATGTGCAGACGTGGAATGTCATTGGTAGATGTCCCATCCCAATATTTAGATTAAATTTCTCCAAAGGCCTCTGCGTGTTGGATCCATATCCCCATGTAAGCCTCCCAAAGGACCGGGCATCTTCCCTATGGAAGATCCCGTGAAAAAAGGAAATACAAAATAATAATAATCTTTATTGAAAACTAAATACATATGACAGTTAACATAGATAGATGTCTTTGCCTCTTGAATTAGGTAATACCTGTGTTTCAAGAGACAGTTCCTTCCCGAAATACATAAATCTTGAACATCAAATTATTTTACAGTAACATACATTATAAATAATGAATATATATATCTTACGTAATAAAGACTAATGATAAAGAAATCTATAATAAATGAATGAGTGAGAATTAACGTGTTAGTGAGCGCGCCCACACGTTGTGTGTGTGTGTGTGTGTGCGCGTGTGCGTGTGTGTGTTGTGCGTTTGTTTGTGTGTGTGTGTGTGTGTGTGTGTGTGTGTGTGTGTGTGTGGTGTGCGTGTGTTTGTGTGTGTGTTTTTGTGTGTGTGCGTGTGTGTATATGTGTGTGTGTGTGTGTGTGTGTGGTGTGCGTGTGTTTGTGATGTAGTGTGCGTGCATGTATGTATTTCTTTTTTTTTTGTGTGTATTTGTAGTTACGCGAAATAAGTATTTAAAAGTGATTCAAGTTTGACGTAATCCATATAATGCAATGTAGTACCATATAAAGTAATGCAAGTAAAAGTATTGGGTCTTATCTATACTTTCTATAGATATATACAATGTATGTATATTATACATACATACATACACTTACGCCTATTTACGATTACACATACTTTTAATGTGTATGAAATCGCTGTGTGGTAGCGGCTATGAATACTACCAATCCTCACTTTGCTTGTGGATGTCGTAAAAGACGACTAAGAGCCTTATAAGGACCTGGGCCAACTCCATCTGATGCCGTTTGGTCAACAATTACATTCCCAATTAGGGTTGACGTCTGGCAGGCGGCCGGTCATAAAACTATTGCCAATAACTTTTATAATATGTACTATGAATGAAGAGTACTTATTGTATCGACCCCAAGTAATTGGGATAAGAGTAGGAGAATGATGATGATGATGACCTCTCGTGAACAAATCGCCAATTTGGTCCAGAAAAGGTCTTCCCCTTGTATTCGTCCCATTCACGATTGATTTATATGTTTGCTTCGTCAACCTCTGCCCACTCATTATTTCTTCCACTTCGTGTCCAACCCACCTCAGCATACCAGCGCTCTTTTATAACATTATACCTAATTTTATCTTTCAGACTTACATCACACACGTTACGAAGAGCTGTCAGCTCTACAGCATTTATTCTATTTTCATGCCTTCTCCGCCAAATCTAACTTTCACTGCCATACATGAGGATTGAGGACAGGCACTAATACTTCCTATACTTATTATTATTATTTAGGATGTGTAAAGCCGACGGAAGGTCATGAGAAGAAAACAAAACTAAAAATGTAGTGTGTGCAGAAGTACTTTGAAATAACATTAGTTTGAGTTTTTTTTTAATATAAGATTATAAGATCCAGTATTTATATCGTAAATGCGCGCCCAGTACTTGATCATTATTTTGCTGCGATGTTATTTTTAAACTGAGATATTTCCTAAGATATTCATTGAAATCAAATAATGTAAAGAGCAATTTTGTTTTAAATTAAATACTTGTGATGAATAACTCATTTATTTGGATAAGGATTAATATTATGTTTATAAAAACAGCTTCGAAAATATCACATTATTTTAAAACAAATTTGATTAGCATAAAAAAGGTTATAGTGAGCCAATCTTAAAAGATAGACATATGCTCTCGCGGACTTTTATTTAGAACTTTGAAAGGGGAACAATTATATAGTACATAATTTTTGCGCAACTTTAACCGTTTACGCAGCGGAAGCTCTCAAAAGGAAACATAAACTCGATTTTTACACATTCATCATTGTTGCTCTGCTCCTATTGGTCGCAGCGTAATGTTATATAGCCTAAAGCCTTCCTCTATAAATGGACTATCCAACAAAAAAAGAATTTTTTAAATCGGACCAGTAGTTCCTGAGATTAGCGCGTTTAAACAAACAAACAAACAAACTCTTCCGCTTTATAATATTAGTATAGATATATATATATATACATATATATATATATATATAATATATATATATATATATATATATATATATATATATATATATATATATATATATATATATATATATATATATATATATATATATATATATATTATTTACATTTATTACAACTGTTCAGTGAAGTATTATCTCACGTCAGAAAGTGAAAGGTGCGCAGAATAGGTTGCGCACCAAAAACGTAACGAGGTCATTCGATTACTAGATTTTACTCCTTAAATTTTTCTCATACCAGGCCCCTTATATGAAAATTGATTCTTAAGGAGTAAACTCCAAAAAAACCCTATAAAACTATTTAAAATATATATATATATATATTTGAAATAAAACTACATTTACGGATTCTATCGCGCTTGTATTTGATTTATAATTTCCCGACGTTTCGAACACTTTACAGTGATCATGGTCACGGGAGGACTGAGGTGTCTTACGTCCAATATGTCATTGTTATTACAGAAATTTATTTATATCTACCCTATAAGATATAAAATTTTGACCCACATTTTTATACAAAAATTAATACAAATTCATTGCCAGTACAAAAAGAGAATGATTCTATATATAAAATTTATGTTGTTCATGATTTGTTATTATTAAGGTATTTAATTTATGATAATTATTATTGTGGCAATTTTACAATTTTTACAAAACTAACAAAAACTATAGTAGCTGACTACTACCGGATCGGAACACGGCCACACTGAGAAAGATCTGGCGAGAAAACTCAGGAGGCATGATACTAATTTTATTATTGAATTTTAGAATGGCGGCCTACTTTATCTTACTAAAATTAATTAAATTAAAATTTAACTATTATTGTGCGTCAAATCTATTCTATTTGCTGCTATTATTTATATTGCTGTGTTGGGTTATTGTCTGTGTTGTTTAGGGTTGACGTCAGGCGGGCGGCCGGTCATAAAACCATAGCCATAACTCTTAACAACATGGTCTTGAGAATAAACGAAGTGCATGATAATGTTAGGGCGTACCCCCGAAGCGACGCGCAGGTGCAGCACCCGGCGCCTGTGGGAAATGGACCAGGGTTGTCGCATCAGGGACGGGTGCGACGTAAGATGCGAGTCCGTGAAGGAAGAATGAGGATGGTAAGCTGGAATATAGGTACGATGACTGGAAGAGGAAGAGAGCTAGCAGATGTTTTGAAAAGAAGACGAGTAAATATAGCATGTGTGCAAGAGACAAGATGGAAGGGTATGAGAGCTAGAGAGATTGGAATGGGTTATAAATTTTTCTATTCTGGAGGCGATGGTAAAAGAAATGGAGTGGGTATAGTGTTGGATACGGAATTGAAAAAATGTGTGACGGATGTAAAGAGAGTGAATGACAGAATTATCGCAATTAAATTAGTCCTCAATAGTTTAATATTGAACATTTTGAGTGTGTATGCGCCACAGGTTGGATGCGATGATGTAGCGAAAGGTAAATTTTGGGAGGATTTGAGTTCAATATTAATGTGTATTCCACAGAGTGAGAAAATCTATATGGGAGGTGATTTTAATGGACATGTAGGAAGAATGAAAGCCGGGTATGACAGAGTGCATGGTGGGTAGGGCTTAGGGAGGCGAAACCCGGAAGGCGAAACCCTACTGCAGGCTGCTTCAGCCTTCGATTTGGCTGTTGTCAATACATTCTTTGAGAAGCGCGAAGATCATTTGACAACTTATAAAAGCGGGCACCACAGCAACCAAATAGACTACTTTCTTCTTAGAAGAAATAACATGCACGCAGTAGTGGACTGCAAAGTAATTCCGGGTGAGCCTTTAACTTCACAACATCGCTTATTGTTACTGGAAGTTAAAATCTCAGTGCAAATAGCAAAGTTTAAACCTAGCCCCCCACGAAAGATTAAGTGGTACATGCTAGAGAAAGAAGATTGCGCAAAAGAATTTCGAAAGAGAGTGGTTCATAGAATGATTGAAATGGAGAAAGGAATGAAAGAAAAGACTGTAAATGAATGTTGGAATGAGATGGCTTCCTATGTAAGGGAAGTAGCGAAGAATGTTCTGGGTGAGACGAAAGGTAAAGGAATGATTGATAGAGATACATGGTGGTGGAATGATAGTGTACAAAAGGTTTTGAAAGAAAAGAAAAATGCTTTTAAAGAATGGAAAAGTGTGAGTGATGATAACCCGGTGTTGAAAGAGCAAAAAAGAATAGCCTATGTTGAATGTAAGAAAAAAGGTAAGAAAGGTGTCGCAATCGCTAGAGGTAAAGTTCAAGATAGACTATACCAAAGTCTCGACAGTCCTAATGGACAGAAATAATTATACCGTCTAGTGAAAGCGAGAGAAAGGAATGCTAGAGATATTGTGCATGTTAAATGTATAAAAGATTGTAATGGAAGAGTTTTAATGAATGATGAAGAAATAAAAGGGCGCTGGAAGAGTTATTTTGAAAAATTAATGAATGAAGAGAACGTTTGGACTGGTAAAATAGTGGATCTACCGACCAACTTGGGTTTGATAGAGGATGTAAGTATAGATGAAGTAAAAAAGGCTGTCCAGAGTATGAAAAATGGTAAAGCGGTTGGCCCAGACAGTATACCTGTGGAAGTATGGAAATTTCTGAAAGCCGACGGATGGAACTGGCTGACTTTGTTCTTCGGCAAGTTGTTGCATGAAGAGTCAATCCCGAACGAATGGTGTTCCAGTTCTCTGGTACCCATCTTTAAAAATAAGGGTGATGTACAAGACTGCAACAACTACCGAGGAATAAAGCTTATGTCGCATAGCATGAAGATTTGGGAGAAAGTAATAGAGAACAGAATGAGAGAGGAATGTGGAATAACCCAGAACCAATTTGGTTTTATGCCAGGACTGAGTACCACGGACGCAATTTTTGTCTTACGCCAACTTATGGAAAAATACCAGTGTATACATAGAAACCTACACATGGTATTCATAGACCTAGAGAAGGCGTACGACCGTGTTCCTCGGGAAGTTCTGTGGTGGACTTTGAAAGAACGAGGAATACCTGGAAAGTATGTAAGATTAGTGAAAGCTATGTACGCAGGAGCGCGAACGAATGTCCGGTCCGAAGCTGGCGTTACTGACGAGTTCAATGTGGCAGTAGGCTTGCACCAGGGTTCGGCTATAAGCCCTTATCTGTTCCTCCTGGTGATAGATGCTCTGACATCGGACATACAGGGGGAAGCACCTTGGTGTATGCTGTTTGCAGATGACATTGTTCTCGTCGGAGAGGACGCAGCTGAGGTACAGAGCAGACTGGAAAAATGGCAAGAGAGGCTGGAAAGAGTTGGCCTTAAGATCAGCCGTACCAAAACTGAACATTTGTTCTATAACTTCAGTGGCTCTTCCCAATTCTCTCACATTGCTTTAAATGGGGTATCTCTACCGGTCTGCTCCGATTTTAAATACTTAGGCTCGCTTCTCCAAAACGACGGCAATATCGACCGGGAAGTTAGTAAGAGAATGAATGCAGGCTGGATGAAATGGCGACAGGTTTCGGGAACAATATGTGACGCGAGGATGCCCCTTAAACTTAAGGGGAAAATCTACAAGAGTGTCATTAGACCTGTCGTTATGTGTGGATCTGAATGTTGGGCATTGAAAAAGACGGATGAGAGACGATTGCATGCTACTGAGATGCGTATGTTAAGATGAATGTGTGGGGTAACAAGATTGGAAATGAGTATATTAGGGGAAGTTTAAAAGTAGCACCAGTGATAGAGAAGATTAGGAGCGCGAGATTATCTTGGTATGGACATGTGATGAGGAGGGATGAAAGGCATGTGACAAGGAGGGTTATCAATATGCTTGTGGATGGCCGTAAGAATCGTGGGAGGCCCAAAAAGAGACGGATGGATTGTGTAAACGAGGATATGTGTATGAAAGTTGTGAGTGCAGATATGACGGCTGATAGAAAATTATGGAAGGCAAGAACATGTTGTGCCGACCCCACTTAGCGTGGGATGAGGGCAGGCAAATGATGATGAATGATCTATATTGCTGTGTGGTAGCGGCTACGAATACTACCAACCCTTACATCGCTCGTGGATGTCGTAAAAGACGACTAAGAGCTCTTAATCGACCTGGGCCAACTCCATCTGGTGCCGTCTGGTCAACGATTGCATTCCCAAGGAGGGTTGACGTCAGGCAGGCGGCCGGTCATAAAACCATAGCCAAAACAAATTGCAATATGTCTGGGAATAAATTAGATGACGCTAGGGCTAGGGCGTACCCTGCAAGCGACGCGCAGGGGCAGCACCCGGTCCCTGCGAAAAATGGACAAGGGTTGTTGCACCACGGGCGGGTGCAACGTAAGAAGCAAGCTCTTGGTATGAAAGGGATAAGAATGAGGTATGCAAGTTGGAATGTTGGAACGATGACTGGAAGAGGAAGGGAATTGGCAGATTTCTTAAAAAGGAGAAGAGTAAATATTGCATGTCTGCAAGAAACAAAATGGAAGGGAACGAGAGCTCGAGAAATTGGTGAAGGATACAAGTTATATTATAGTGGTAGCGATGGAAAAAGGAATGGTGTAGGAATAGTGTTAGATAAGAATTTGAAAGAATGTGTGACGAATGTAATAAGAATGAATGATAGATTAATAGTTGTGAAAATAGTGTGGGAGAACGTCATCCTGAATGTCATTAGCGCGTATGCACCCCAAGCCGGATGTAAAGATGAAGTGAAAGAAAAGTTTTGGCAGGATTTTGATGAAATTACAGGTTAGGTATACCAGAAAGTGAAGAGATATGTATAGGTGGTGACTTTAATGAACACGTAGGAGCGGGAAATGAAAGTTATGAAACAGTGCATGGAGGATGGGGGTACGGCATGCGAAACGCTGGTGGGGAGACGCTACTTCAAGCGGCTTCGTCGTTTCACCTGGCCATCGGTAATACGTGGTTCCAAAAAAGAGATGAGCACCTTATTACCTATAAAAGTAGCAACCACTGTACGCAGATCGACTACTTTCTTATTAAGAGAAGTAAGTTGGTCTGCGTAAAGGATTTTTTTTTTTTTTTTTTTTTTTTTTTTTTTATTGCTTATGGCGACAAACGAGCAGACAGCACACCTGATGGTAAGTGTCACTGCCGCCCATGGACCTTTGCCAATGGTATAGCTAGGCCGCTGCCTACCAATACGACCCTGAACCCACCCCAGTTAGGCTTCCGGCTCTCTCGCTCACCGAACGAAGCGCAATAGCACATTGCTATTACTCAGACGTCGATCTTCTGCGAGAGTGTGGTACTACCCCGGACGGACCGGCCCGCGGCTGTAGACAGAGAACTGTCCACAGCGTGGTCCTACCACAATACATTATTGTACGGTGCTACCACGTGAAGCACTAGTATCACAGCACCGTCCGTTAATACTAGTGATGGAGCAAAGAACACCCTCTATTAAGACCAGAAACCGACCCCCTCCTAAGGTAAAATGGAGTATGCTTGAAAGGAAAGAGTATGCAAGTAGATTTAAAGAAAATGTGATGGATAAAATGATTGAAACGAATGATATGAATAATAAATCTGTGAATGAATGTTGGAATGAAATGGCTAGTTGTATTAGAAATACAGCTAGAGGAATACTAGGGGAAACGAAAGGAAAAGGTATAATTGATAGGGATACGTGGTGGTGAAATGAAGATGTGCAAAAGATCGTGAAAGAAAACAAGAATGTATTTAAGGAATGGCAGAATGAACATAATGAAAGATTGAAGGAAGCAAAAAAGCTTGAATACAAGGAATGCAAGAAAAAAGCTAGACGGGTAATAGCTATTGCGAGAGCACAGGCCGAAGACATGATTTTTAAATCGATAGATGGGCCTCGAGGTCAAAAGATGCTATACCGCATAACTAAAGCCCGAGAAGAAAGAGCAAAAGATATTAGGCATGTCAGGTGTATAAAAGATGAAGCAGGTAAAGTGTTGATAAAAGAAGAGGAAATTAAAGAGCGTTGGAAGCAGTACTTTGAAAGGTTAATGAACGAAGAGAATTCATGGAGTGGAGTGTTAAAAGATGTATCAGAGAACGTCGGCCTAGTAAGGGAAATTACAATAGATGAGGTAAGAGAAGCAGTGAGAAGTATGAAAAATGGCAAGGCTGTAGGGCCCGATGGTATACCAGTTGAAGTATGGAAGATTTTGGAAGAGGATGGGTATATGTGGTTAACTTTATTCTTCGATAAGCTGCTGCGCGACGAAGCAATCCCCAATTAATGGTGCAATAGTACGCTAGTGCCCATTTTTAAAAATAAAGGGGATGTTCAGGACTGCGGTAGTTATCGAGGAATAAAGCTTATGTCACACAGTATGAAATTGTGGGAAAAAGTGATTGAGAAACGATTGCGAGAAGAAAGTGAGATCACCCAAAACCAGTTCGGATTTATGTCGGGCCGCGGGGCAACGGATGCCATGTTTGCACTGCGCCAACTGTGCGAAAAATATCGTGGTGCACATAAAAACTTGCACATGGTATTCGTTGACCTCGAGAAGGCCTATGACAGAATACCGAGAACAGTTTTGTAGTGGGTACTGAAAGAGAAAGGTGTGCCTGTGAAGTATGTTAGGTTAATCTGTGCCATGTACCGACAATCTAGGTCGTACGTGAAATCAGCGGCTGGAGACTCCGACGAGTTCAGTGTCGAAGTAGGTCTGCACCAAGGATCGGCGTTAAGTCCTTACCTCAACCTGTTGATAATGGATGCATTAACATCGGAGATACAGGAAGAGGCACCCTGGTGCATGCTATTCGCTGATGACATTGTTCTCGTCGGGAAAGAGGGCCTTGACGTACAGAGCATGCTGGAAAAGTGGCGCTGTAAATTGGAGAATGTAGGCTTGAAAATCAGCAGACCAAAAACAGAATACATGTTCTGCGATTTCGGCGGTCTCTCCAATTTTACACCCATAACTCTAGATGGAGTACCTATCCCAGTATGCTCGAACTTTCGATACCTCGGTTCTCTTATCCAAAGCGATGGCGACCTGGATCGTGCGGTGAAGCACAGAATTGATGTGGGATGGATGAAATGGCGGTAGGTCACGGGTACAACATGCGACCCCAAAGTACCCCTTAAATTAAAGGGCCAAATATGTAAAGGCCTAATAAGACCTGCTGTACTGTATGGATCAGCATGTTGGGCGACAAAAGCGACGGATGAGAGACGACTGCATGTAGCGGAGATGCGAATGTTGAGATGGATGTGTGGTGTGACAAGAATGGATAAAATAAAGAATGAACATATAAGAGGAAGTTTGAAAGTTGCGCCAGTGACGGAAAAATTAAGGAGTGAAAGATTGACATGGTATGGACATGTGATGAGAAGGGATGAAAGTAATGTTGTGAGGAAAGCTTTAAGCATGAATGTTGAAGGCTTGAGGGGTAAGGGAAGACCGAAGAAAAGATGGATGAACTGCGTGAAACATGACATGGATAGACAAGGAGTGACCACAGAAATGACGTCTGATAGAGTTGTATGGAAGGAGAAGACATATTGCGTCGACCCCAAATAAATTGGGATAAGAGCAGGTTGATGATGATGTGGGTCAAATCTATACAATAAGTGCTCACAGTGTCTTGCAGTCTTGTGGTGGTTTTCTTAGTTTTATTTTTAATTAAGTAAATAACTGGATCCCAGCTTGATGATAATACCCAGCCATCCTCCCTATTGAAATTTTTATGTTTTTTGATTTCAATAGCCTCGCGAACCATTCTAGGCAGGTATCGGTGTTCTTTTGCGAGGATTTGTGGCTTATCAAACCTGATGTAATGGCGGGCGCGGTCCTGACTATGCTCACAGACTGCAGACTTAGTGTGACGGCGGTGTTTCACATCAGCTATATGTTCCTTGATCCGAGTTCTTACAGATCTCTTTGTTTGGCCTATATAAGAGAGACCACAGTCACAGTGTAAGTTTATAAACTCCTGCATCCTGTAGAGGGATCTGGCACTTGACAGGTGGTAAGAACTGACTAATCCCCTTCAGTGGCTTAAAATAGGTTTTTATAGAAGCATGTTTTAGGATATAGCTAGATATAAATATATACTCCAAATTTCTGAAATTTATCATTTAATATACTAGATCATTTATAAAAACTTTTTACGAACAAAAAATCATTTTTACACTTGGGCCTCGAAACCCATACCTACTGGAAGTCCGTCTAATCGTCCTATTACTTAAGACAAGTGTGAGCTGTCGTATAATTTTTAATATCCACTTATCTACCTTCTAAATGCTGCAAGAACCATAATTCTTGTGGAAAATACATATTTATAACTGCAGTCAGATATATGTCAGCAACGTGACGGTATTCATGAAAATATATACAAACGTTTCTTTGAACCATCCGAATATTATATGTCCACATTAAAAATAGTAAGAGCGGTTACGCACTACGTCCGATCCGAATCCGATCCGAACCCATGAAAATATGGCTCTAGAAAACTCGGACCGAATTCCAATATTGCTTACGCACTTGTCCGATCCGAACCCGTGAAAATATGGGTCTAGAAAACTCGGACCGAATTACCTCATTTTACGCCACAGCAGTGTTCACGTCGCGTCGTTGATCATGAGTCCTTTAAATCGACGTCAACTTCTTGCAATACTATTGTACGTACGAAGAACGTAGACGTACGTTCATACAAATAATTCTACGGCTACTTCGGTCCGTCAAAAATCTTCTCCGGCATGTAGATTCTAGAATGACGGAAAGTAATCGGATGACGGAGATCGGATGTAGTGCGTAAATTATCATAGAAATAGTTCTACGGCTACGACGGACCATATTTTCACGGATCCGGATCGGATTCGGATCGGATGTAGTGCGGAACCACTCTAAGCGTTTAATTGAATTACAAAAGAATTGTTTCGTCATAGACAATTATTATGCAACGCACATGGTTTATTTCTAACACAAAATTCAAGGAATAAACATGGCGTCCCGCGATCAGCTGTATATTATAAAACCATAAATATAATATCTATACATATAAAATGAAATCCAAATGTATGTTTGTGATATTGAAATTAAGGTTTTTTTTATTAGGTGCATCATCATCACAGCCCATATATGTCCCACTGTTGGGCTCGAGCCTCCTCCATAATGGAAGGGTAATTGACCTACTACAGCACGCTGGTTGGACGTGTTGGTATAGGGTTTTGTTTAGAGTTTTCCTTCTCTCGCATGTTATATGCGTTTTATATCCCTTAGTGGTCTCGTACGATCACCCACGAGTAAGAAGGGTGGGGAATTGTATTCTTACTCCGTCACTACACGGAAAAGGTTGTGGATATGGAAAATTATTAAGTGCATATTAAAGTTATATTATATTAAAGCCGTGAAGTAGCGGCTACGAATACTACCAACCACTTACTCTGCTCGTGGATGTCGTAAAATACGACTAAGAGCCATATAACGACCTGGGCCAACTCCATCTGATGCCGTTTGGTCAACAATTACATTCACAAGGATGGCCTTACGTCAGGCCCGTCATAAAACTGCCAATAACTTTTACAATATGTAAGAAGAGGGGTACATATTGTGTCAACCCCAAGTAATTGGGATAAGAGCAGGAGAATGATGATTAAAGTTATATTATCATCTCAGCTCTTATGTGCCCCATTACTGGACTCAGGCCTCCTCCAGAACAGGGTGGAAATTGACTTAATATACCGCGCTGATCAGACCTGTTGGTATACTTTTTATTTGGAGTTCCCTTGAAAATCTATACGCCTTCCAAATTGTCTTTTTGTTCCGACTAAAGACAATTTCACAATCGCATTAGTTTTTCAAAAATTCTTCGAGTTGAAACAACATAACTCTCTTTAATTCTACACAGACGAATTATATTCTGTTTAGCGGCAATGAATACTACCAACCCTTACTTGCTCATGTATGTCGTAAAAACCGACTGCATGCTTTATATATAGCCTGTACCAACTACACGTGATGTCGTCTGATCAACAATTACATAGACAAGTAGTGTGTGCGTGTGACGTCACACAGACACGGCCACTCACAACAAGTAGGTACTACTTTTTATATTACTTTTTTTTAATATACATATTTTCGTCTGGTAATGGGTAAGAATAGAATTCACCATCTTCTATCTTATTTATAGGTGACGTAAAATCCGACTAAGGGATAGCATATTACATCTACACAAGAGAAGGACAATTCAAAATAAAACCGTTTACTAATATTTTTAACAAACTTGTTAAAAAAAAAGTTCTAGAGTGGCGATCACGTACCGGACGACGAAGTGTAGGACGCCCCCTTATTAGGTAGCAGACGCCCCTTTTTTTTTCCTTACCGGTGGATGTGGTCGTGCTCCGTCAAATCGGTCCGGGGCGACGGAAGAGACGGTGCGCAACCCCATAGACCCACCGTGCAAGGACTCCTCTCTTCACCGTGCGAGTGGGCCACCGGTACCGGATCTTTGTCTTCGGTGGCCCGCCCGGCAGTGGACAGACGACCTGGTGAAGGTTGCTGGGCGTCGTTGGATGCAGGCGGCCAGGCCCGCCTCCTGTGGCGTAACATGAGGGAAGCCTACGTCGAGCAGTGGACGGCGATAGGCTGAAATGATGTTATAAGATAAATTTCGCTTCTATTTTTTTTTTTTTTTTGGGGGCGGGTTACGGTCGGCACACTCCTCGCACTACTCCGTCCGGGGTGATAGAGGGGCGTAAGCACGCACACCCGTAACCCACCCGTGACGTCGCCTTCGTCGTTGGGCCAACCACCGGAGCAGAGTGACTTGACGTCAGTGGCTGGCCCGACGGAATACCCCTGAGGAGTACCCTCTCCTCGACCGACGTCCCCCCCTCGGATGTCGGTCTTTCCTCACGCGGTCGGCCTCTCGGCGGGTGACGGACTAATTCCCCGATCCAGTCACCCGCGGTCTCGGCTAGGGCGGCATCAGGCGCAGGTAATCGCGCCTGCGCCGCTCCAGTCGCCGGCGGCGGCTCGCGTCGTCGAGGAGACGCTCCTCGTGCACGCGCTCCGCCGCCTCCTTCCGCGAGACTACTGCCTCGCAGAAGGATGCGACCGCGTCCCAGTTCCTGACGCTGTCGAGCATCGCCCTGGCGATGGTCGGCAGCGCCAGGTCAGCACCGATGATTGTGACGAGTTCACGACGCTGCTCTGCCCAAGCGGCACAAACCTCGAGCGTATGCTGCGCCGTGTCCTCGTCGCAATCGCAGTGGTGGCAGGACGGTGTACTCTCCCTCCTTACGACCGTGTGCAGGTATTTGGCGAAGCATCCATGCCCCGTTAAAACCTGCACCAGTCGGAAGGAGAGCACCCCGTGCCGCCGTTTTAGCCACTGCATCAGCACCGGCCGGAAGGCCTCCACGGTCCGCACACCGAACCGAGGCCTCTCCAGCCGGACTGCCCAACGGGCAATGACGTCGCGGCGGGCGTCGACGCGCCAGGCGGTGTGCTCCCTCAACGAGACCACACCGCCCTCCGCTCGCACCCCCAACATCTGCCGATACAAACCGGCGAGCATTTCCGCTTCCAGGTCCCATGGAGGGGTCCCGGCCAACAGACACGCTGCCTCCGTCGACACCGTGCGGTACCGGCGTATGGCCCTGACCGCCATGGCCCTCTGTGGTCGCCACAGAAGAGCCCTGAGTCGGACGGTCACGGATCCCGCCCACACCGGTGCGCCGTACAGGGCCATCGAAATTTCGCTTCTATGGTCCTCCATATGGCCTCGAGCCCAGCAGTGAGACATAATATATGAGCTAAGAGGAAGTTACCGTCAACAAGCAAGTATAGAAAAAAAGAACGTTGATTTTTTTAATACAACGTGTGAGGTTTTCCTGATAAATCTTTGTTTAATGTATTTTTATTATCCCTGTCATAAGGAAATACAATTTTTATGACTGATTTCGATCTAGTAACGAGTAACGTATCGAATTCTAATATAATATTGAACTTGATTTACGTGTGATATGAAGTAGGAATACTCTGCTACACCCCTTTCTTGTCCGTACGTGTAATATAAGACGGATAATGAGTTTTAGCGAGAAAAGACAGTGTCATATGATCTTGTATAATATTCAAAATCTTAGTGTTTTAACGTGTTATATTAAATAATTTTCATGACATTTTATGTAATGTGACGCGGAGGAAGTACTGAAGTGTAGCGAATATGATATAACAGTGCTTTACATGCGTTTATGTTTTCCACTAAAATTCTTAAAAAGATACCTTAAACAGTGTGTCCATGGCACTGTTGAGGCCGACGATTTGACTTACTGACGGACAATGACTTCAAATGAAGTTAATTTATAAACAGAGATTTGACTTAAAGGTCTTAGTAAGTAGTAACTAAGCTATAAACTCCAAGAAAAAGAAAAGACGAATAAGGGAAGGGAGACGTTAACATTTAAGTCTCATATACCAATTCCTCTGATCAGCGTGGTAAAGTGGGTGAATTTCCCTCCCATTGTGTAGTAGGCTCGAGTCCAACAGTGGGACATATATGAGCTGAGATGAGTTTTATTCGAGAGCTTAATTAGATACATCACTAAGGAGGCATCCATTAATTACGTGAGGCATTTTGAAGATTTTTTGACCCCTCCTCCCCCCTTGACGAGATGTCGTTAATTTTTCTCAATCCGCTCTCACTTTCCCCAATCTCACGTGAGATTTTTCAAAACTTGTACTTGCGTATAAAGGTTTTTTACTTTTATTTAACTTTAATTTAACTTAACTTTTACGAAGTTTTACACCATTTTCTGCTAAAAAATTTACGTGATATTGCCAAGAACCGCTCCCTCTCCCCCAAGTGAGATTTAATAAGATTCGGCTCGACCGCCTCCCTCCCCTGAATACCTCACGTAATTAATGGACACCCCCTAAGTCCAAATGATTCCTCACGCTAGGTAGTAACTGTGCTTCTGGTTGTGTCTCCCCCCTTGAGATGTCGTTAATTTTTCTCAATCCGCTCTCACTTTCCCCAATCTCACGTGAGATTTTTCAAAACTTGTACTTGGATATAAAGGTTTTTTACTTTCATTTAACTTTAATTTAACTTAACTTTTACGAAGTTTTACACCATTTTCTGCTAAAAAATGTACGTGATATTGCCAAGAACCGCTCCCTCTCCCCCAAGTGAGATTTAATAAGATTCGGCTCGACCGCCTCCCTCCCCTGAATACCTCACGTAATTAATGGACACCCCCTAAGTCCAAATGCTTCCTCACGCTAGGTAGTAACTGTGCTTCTGGTTGCGTCTTTAACCGTCTTACCGTCAGGTCTGCTGCTTGGCAGCAAGGTGATAAAAAAATAAAATATCAGCTATTTTTAGATCAATTTCGTGTACCGACGGTAGGTCAAATTGGAAGTATCAGTAATTAAAGAATCTGTACGAAGAACATGGTGGGTGTACTGTTTTTAGTTTTAGTTTTTGAAATGGACCTTTATATGGAAGGCTTTGAAATTCTGATCCAGATCTGGAAGAGCTTTAAAATTATCATCGTTAATATTTTGTGTATGATTCAATTGTTGGTGAATTAACACTGGGTCTGGTACAGAGTGAGCTGTGTCTTGCTTGGCTTTAGGTATCAGAGAAAAGTGAGACATACTTACTTCACGTATATAATATTTATATAAATAAATGTATGTACAAATCCAGCTCTATTACCATCATCATCATTCTCCTACTCTTATCCCAATTACTTGGGGTCGATACAATATGTACTCTACTTTCATATTACATATTGTACACGTTATTGGCAATAGTTTTATGACCGGACAACTGTCAGACGTCAACACTCCTTGTGAATGTAATTGTTGACCAAACAGCATCAGATGGTGTTGGCCCAGGTCGTTATAAGGCTCTTAGTCGTCTTTTACGACATCCACGAGCAAAGTAAGGGTTGGTAGTATTCGTAGCCACTACCACACCGCAGGAGTTTCACTATACATACAAAATTAGTTATATCGTGCCTTTACGTCTATTTAGATGATATGTGCAGGCTGTGATCCTCCCCTCATCCAGACGTTTAAATCAATGAAAGGACTGCATATAGCCCCATAATCTACCATTCACTCCTCTTTCTACTTATTGAACGAATCACTGGAACCGTAACGTTAATATTCCCATTGCGTAAGAATACTGACACAAAAAAAAAAACACCTAAACGTATCCACGTGACTTTGAGTACGTTACATTCGAAAGAAATTTATATTATTATTGAAAGTTTTAATAAAACACAGATCGTAGAAGCGATTTAAATTCAGCGGACAGACACAATTTTTTTGTTAACGTCCGATTTAAAGGTACTCATACACTGAAGTGTATATATAAGCAAAGATCGCCGTACGAATGTTAAGAGAATGAATGAAATACATATTTAATAAAAAAATAAGTGGAAATGTTTCTTATTGTTTATATTGAGAGAGTCGGAAGCCCAACTGGGTGGGTTTGGGGATTTTTATTGTTAAAAAATGGGCGGCAGTGACACTTACCATCAGATGTGCTGCTTGCTCGTTTGCCACCGTACGCAAAAAAAAAAATAAGAACTATTAAATTATCCGTGTGGTGCCATCACCACTCCATAGTAAGAATACTATTCACCACCCACCTATCTTATCCGTGAGTGTTAAAAGACAACTAAAGTATATTAAACGCATATAACATCTATGCAAGAGATGGAAAACTCGAAACAAACCTTATACCAACACGTCTGACCAGCGCGGTATAGTAGGTTAATTTCTCTCCTATTACGGAGGAGACACGAGCCCAACAGTGGGACATGGCTGTTATGATGATGATATGAAAACTATTTTTTTATTATTCTATTCCTTTCTAATGCAATTTAATCTATCTTTTAATATAAATAAATTAGCATTCTTTTGTATACATATTTCTATTCAGAATCTTATTAACGGCACTAGCAAGGTTAGTTAGGTTATATCACCGATATACAGAAGGTTTTGGGGATGATAACTCGATCTAACTAAGTTTCTATTATAGTAAATATCGTTATGTTAGTATTTTTAGTCTATGAAAAAAAAAAGATGAATTGGCTACTGATATTGAGATTAAATATAGCATGGTTGGGCAATCCGGACCGTCCGTCCTGGAAAGTACCAAGCTTGTAGTGTAGGGCTGGTAATTGCGAGTCCGATACCTACGCTAAATACACGTTTGTAAAAGTCTGCGCAAATACAAGGATAATTTCTTTATGCAGTTTTGTCTTTAAAAACATTAACACAAGTAAAAAAAAAATTTACAAAGAAAATTTCAGTCAACAACTGACAAGATTCTGTCTCCAGCCACGGGTCGGTCCATCCGGATAAGTCCACACTCTCGTAGAAAATCCATGTCTGAGTAGTGGCAATGTGCTTCTGTGCTTAGCTCGGTAAGCAAGACAGTCCTACTTTCTTGAGTGAGTTTGGGGTTTTCATTGGTAGGCAGTGGCCTAACTGTACCACTAGTATTCTAAAGGTCCATAGGCGGCAGTAACACTTACCATCAGATGTGTTCCTTACTCGTTTGCCACTAAGAGCAATACAAAAAATATAAATAAAAAAATATTAAATGTTTTTTATCTAACTTCTAAAGCATCATGGGTGATACGCAACTGGCAACACTCGACATACGCCACAGTCAGTAAGTACCTTTAATTTCGAGTACACCAAAGAATAATAGTTATCAGGCAAAAAGCCACGCATCGACCGAGGGACTGATTTATAATTTATTCAAATGCTTCAAACAGAAAACGTTAAAATATCCGGTTGTTTAAATACGCTAATTGACGAACCTTCTTAAATCACAAAAAAAAGTCCTACAGATACTCAAAAGCCTTTAATGGCGGGTAAAATTAACCTATTTATCTCGCGCTCGTTACCCCAGACACTGCACTCCTGGAAGAAATGATGAGCGCATTATTTAATATCCCAGCTAAGCAACTTTGATAAAATAGTGAAGATACTAATTTAAAATGGAATAATGTACTTCTAAAATTCGTAAGGCCATTTGGACTACACAGCAATCAATCTCCATCAATATTTTCTTGAAACGCTGACAAGTAGATAGAAAGAATAAATATAGTTGACGGCCCTTCGTTGCTGAATCCTATCTCTCCTGCCATAAGCTCAGGACCTCTTCGTATACTACAGAATATCTCGTAAATAGTATAGCAATTATATTATGGTTTTTTTATTGCTCTTGGTAGCAAATGAGCAGATAGTCCACCTGATGGTAAGTGTTACTGCCGCCCATGGACCTTTGCAATACCAGAGGTATAGCTAGACCGCTGCCTACCAGTAACCCCAAACCCACCCAGAAAGTTAGGCTTCCGGCTCTCTCGCTCACCGAATGAAGTACAGAAGCATATTGCCACTGCTCAGACGCAGATCTTCTGCGAGAATGTGGAACTACCCTGGACGGGCTGGCCCGCGGCTGTAGACAGAGACTATTAACATCGTGGTCCTACCACTATGATTGTTACGCGATAGAAAAGAATCCATGCTCATCTATTCTCTGGTGAGTGCTTTTGTATCTTCATATCGAGAGGAATATACATATATGAAAAAAGTATCTCTTTAAAAATTACAAAATATAAATGCCTTGAAGATTTTATTTACTAAGCATCGGCCCAAAGCCTAATCAAGGCCGTTTAGTCTGGGAACCGACCCAACAACATGTAAAGGAACGAATGTATTCTTATTATTTGATAATAATATTATTTAACGCAATATGGCAACATTGTAAGTCTGTGGTTCATTGACATTTGTAGTTTTGTACGTGTGCTAAAGGAATCGTTTCGGGAATGCCAAAGTACTAAGTCTTTTTAGATTACTGTACTAATTAGTTTATTCTGTTTATGCGTCCCCTACAGTTTGAGTGATACTTAAGGCAATTTAAATAGTTAATAATGTTATTATGTGATTTACATCGCTTTAAGTATTACATAATTTGAATTGTGCAGAAGTGCAGGGTTGCGACTTCTTAAAAAAAAAAATTATATCTATTAAGATCGACGCAAAAAATAATGAAATTAATTGTATCAAATGCTGTATCATTTATATGGGACTTGTCCTGACTTAGGTGTTACCTAAAAAAATAGGAGTTTTTGGGGAATACGCAAATAAGTGTAATAATATTTAAACAAAGTGACAAATTCGTTAAGTTTGGTTCAGTTGTCAGTCGTTAGTTATCGACGTCTGAGCAGTGGCAATGTGCTGTTGCGATTCGTTCGATGAGCGAGTGATCTGGAGCCTCAAATTTCTAGGTGGGTTTGGGTTGGTAAGCAACGGCTTAGCTGTGCAGTTGGTATTACAAAGGTTCATTAGCGGCAGTAACACTTACCATCAGGTGTGCTTTCCCGTTTGCCACCATAAGCTACAAAAAAAAAATAAAAACTCGATAATAACAGGAAAGAATTTATTGAAAACGAATCCCTCTGTCAATGAAGGACGGAAAGTCGTTATTAGAGAAATCGACGTACCTAGTTAGATTAGACAAAATTCTTTTAGTTTCTGGCACCTACGTATTAAGCACTAAATATATTAATTACCTATTTTTTTTATAAACGAACAAAATCTCAAAATAAAACCCTATACTCCATACTTCCTATTGTCAAAAAATCTCGAAGCCGGCAGCGTAATATTTATACCTTAAGATAATGATAATTTTGTTCATTTTTAGTAACGTAGGTACTATGTTTATACATCTCAGTGAGTCGTGGTGTAAGAATACAATTCTGCATACACTATTTTGTAACGTAGGTACTATGTTTATACATCTCAGTGAGTCGTGGTGTAAGAATACAATTCTGCATACACTATTTTGTAACGTAGGTACTATGTTTATACATCTCAGTGAGTCGTGGTGTAAGAATACAATTCTGCATACACTATTTTGTAACGTAGGTACTAAGTTTATACATCTCAGTGAGTCGTGGTGTAAGAATACAATTCTGCATACACTATTTTGTAACGTAGGTACTATGTTTATACATCTCAGTGAGTCGTGGTGTAAGAATACAATTCTGCATACACTATTTTGGTCATGAGCGTAGTAAAGACGACTAAAGGATATAAAGTGCATATAACATCTGTGTAAGCGAAAGAAACCGTGAAATAAAACCCTATATCTGACCAGGGTAGTATGATAGATCCCTCTTACTGTGAAGTATGCTCTTGTCCAGCAGTGGGACGAATATGAGCTTAAAATGATAATTATCTAGTATTTGGCATTATAAAGTCAAAGGGTCTTAAACAGGTAATTAAATAAAAAAAAATGATTAAAAAAATAAATAGCAACTCGTCATTAATTCATTGACGTAGATAAAATTAATAATAATCTGTGTCCGTTCGAAATTTAAATATGATGCCTACATAAGACGTGTCGGTACTTACGTAATCACATGTGCATTCTAAAATGTCTTTTTATATACTATTTATTTGGAGATAAATATGTATAATTAAATGTTCTGTCTATCTACACACTATAAATAATTAAATATTATTGGATTAGTTTGATACATACCTATAACGTTTGGTTAAAAAAATTTAATAAAATGACTAGAAACAATTATCAGTCTTATTATGTCTTGTATTGTTCTGTCTGTGTGTAGTTATTCTGCGTTAATTCCATGTTTGTAAAGTCCCCCGTAATACAAGGATTGTTTCCTTAGTGCAGGCTTTTGTCTTCATAAAATAAAAAAAAAAATCTTCTGCCAACTAGAAGGCATAAGTTAGCAATATTATAAAGGCAATTTAAAGATAAGACCAGCAGAATATCAATAGGTACCTACATATTAACTTGTTTTTTGTCAAAGACCATAAACCGACCCATAACGACGACCATATGATTGCTAAAGAATTTTTAAGGGTAACGACCATAACAAAGTTGTTAATGCGTTCGAATAGATTAATATTTTATACAAAAACCAAATTGTTATTTGCTAGTCAACAGCAAAATGACATTTGGCGGGCTTTTCAGTTAGGTTTTAAAAATTGTAATTAGGGATTTTAAAACTTATTTTAAGTGCAATTAAGTTGAAATTTGTTTGTTTTGTTTATAAATGCGATCATATGATTGTTACTTTGAATTTTATCTATGTTTGTGTGAGATACTGAACGTTAATATATATTTAATACATTATTATCCTTCCTACTATGTATTAAAGTTTAAATTTCCCTGTGATTATTTTTTTTCGTGTGTGAGAACAGGATTTGTTTCCCATATGATTTTTGTATAGCATTCCTTTTTATGATTTATCAATTTAATTTAAACTCTATTCACATACAAATACGACTAACATTAGAATATCGCCTATATATCCTCGATCTAGTTAGGAGGTAAATTTCAGACGGGTTCCTTTGTCAGTTGCCAGCTAATAAAAATCTATTTCTACCAAAAATTAAAACAATTATTTAAATATATTAATTGTGAATTATTTTATTTTTTAATAGATTTTCATAAACTTAATAATTGATCTAAATACAAAATTAATGCAGTTCATTATATTTGATTCTTACGAGATATTAAACTATGGCGACAGATTGTATTCTACACAGGCTTCACTTATTTTTAGCATATGACTAATATTACCGATACACCACGGCATTTAAATTTTTGTTGATCCTCAAAAACAAATTCATTACCTAGTGTTGTTATGCGGAAGAGTGAGTTACGTAATGATTACTCCGTTATTGTACGAAACACTAACTTTAATAAGATAACGTATATAGGAAATTAATCAATGGGGATAGACATATAAACCTTATCTGTGAAATTACATATACATACCAATTTTCATAGTGATCGGTCCAATAACTTTTGAGTTTAGCGATGTCATATACATATACAAACATCCTCTTTTATAGATATAAATTAAAGTGTGTAGAGAATAAACAGATTTGATTATTTTATTTTCTTTGCACAACTCAGTGATTCAAATACGTAATGTATTTGAATCACTGAGCGTTTGAAATATTAATAGCAATCAACAGTAACATTTGACAATATATAAAACTTTCTTAGTACTTATACCTATAAAAATATTTAGTTTAAAAGCATCGAAAGAGATTTCCTTTAATTAATACAAATGATAAAAGACATAAAGACAGAAAAATAAACTGAGAAAAGGGATTCAGGCAATAGTCACTTTGAACCACAATGAAATTTAGAAACGTTAAGCTACTATCTAAACATAAATTATACACATAAGCATATAACATAAGCATGCTGTGTATGAGTTGAGAAGATGCAGATGCAACACAAGCTATAGGTGTATGAAAAGTTATAATAAATTGCAATAATACTCCAATTATTAGCTTATTAACGTTCAATTTTGTACATAAGCCTCAATAAGTGCGATAGAATCATTATCGCCTCGTTTACGGATTACAGTTGAAGTATTTATATTCATTTAAGGCATACTTATCGTTTTTTATATCTATTATCATCATCTCAGCTCATAAAAGACCTATTGCTGGGCTGGAGCCTCTTTCACAATAGGAGGGAAATTAATTTATAGTATTTTCAACCTGATATGAGAGTTTGGTTTAGAGGATTATTTAGAGTTTTCCTTCTTAATTATAGATGTTATTCACATAATATATCTCTTAATCGTGTTTTGTAACATTTACAAGTAAAACAGAGAATGGTGAATTGTATTCTTTCTCCGTCATGATACGAAAAATGTATTCTATGCTTGTAAACTAATTTATGGGGTAAACTTAAGTTTTCAGCAAGATAAAATAAGTATTATATTGTTTTCTACCTCTTTCTCTATTTCAAATTAATATGTGTGTATTACAATTCAAATTAATTCCCATTCTAAGAATATCTACTAAAGAAGTAGAAATTGTTACATGCTTGTCTACCAAAACAAGGGTGGCATCACAAACCGTCGTTTCGCGCCCGCGGGAACCACCCAAGTACCAAATGCAATCGCAACGGCTTCATTCAGTTGGCGCTCGTCCGTGTTAATGGATGGTTGCCTTGATCTGTACGAACTGTGATAAAAGACTTTTGAAAGACTGACCCGTATAATGTACTAGTGTTTTTGTGGACTATATGTGTTTAAAATGTGGGGTGAAAGTAGTAAGAACTGTGAAATTAATTGCCAGTGCTCTGGGTAAGTAATCTATTTATTTCTATTCGCTGAAAATTCTATGATTGTTTTGAAAATATTGCCAATAGTGTTTTTTTTTTGTATATAGTTATTGTTGATTCAAAATGTTAAACTATATCATTTAATAGAAAATAATTTGTTCTGGTTTATTAAGAACTTTAAATAATACTTTAAAAGTAAAATAAATCTGTAATTAATAAATTTTAATAATAATATGAGAAATAACTTCCTGTTTTTTTTTTCTTTTCTTTTTTTTAAATTCGATCTAGTGTTTTTATGTAACGGAAAATATCATCGATCCATCCATAGTATGAACATTTGTAGGCCTCCCTAAGGAGATATAATATCAATCGTCACGCTTGCGGATTTGTAATGGCAGTTGATGTAGATTCCCTAAAATATGGCTGGCCATTCTCCCCTGGTGATTTGAAAATCGGTTTATGTGATTTTTACGGTAAAATAAGGAATGGTGACACAATAATATAATCAATATAGATAGTATTATTTTTATATTTAGTGATGACGGAATAAGAATACAATTTACCACTCCCTATCTTGTCTGTGGGTGATCGTAAAAGGCGACTAAGGGATATAAATATTCATATACAAGAGAAGGAAAACTCGAAACAAAACTATATACCAACCCGTCTAGATATATTAGGTTAATTTCCCTTCTATTGTGTAGGATGCTCGAAACCTAGCTGTGGGACATATATGAGCTGAGATGATGATAATAACAACTATTACATAGCCTCACGCCTATTTCCCAGAGGGGTAGGCAGAGACTACGGATTGCCACAAACCACGATCCTGACATACCTCTATCGCTTCATTCACACTCATCACAGTCTTCATGCATACTCTACGATTACGCATACTCTTAATCTGACCTTTCACCAACATAATTATCTTCAATTTGATCCAGAAAAGTACGAATAATAGGTACATTAGCGACATCTTAAATGTCTGAGGAAGCCGTTGAATGTGTGATATGACCGTTGAGAGTGGTATTCTGATGGTGAGGTTTATGTAAAAGTGTGGACGTCTAGGAGCTGATGGTAGGATGGATTATATTATTATTATTCACTAGCTTTAAGGTAAAGGTTACTTTACTAAAGTTTTTTATCCCCTATTTTTATTTTACCCCTTAAGGGTATTTTTTTTTTTACAAAATTTTAATGTCATATTTATTTACATCTAATCAATAGCCTAAAAATAACTTACAAGCTTCTGGCTTTAAACATGATGATACTTCCTTACAACTTTTCATCCCCCTTTGCAACCCTTTTTTTTTGCATTAAAAAGTAGCCTATGTCCTTTATCAGGCTCTAGAATATCTGTGTACCAAATTTCATTTAGATCGGTTCAGTAGTTTTGTCGTGAAAGAGCGACAGACAGACAGATTTACTTTCGCATTTATAACATTAGTAAGGATTATATAATCTATTGCGTTGGGAAGTTACAAATTTACAATTAATTTACAAATTTAGTGGTAGGACCACGCTGTTGACAGTTCTCTGTCTACAGCCGCGGGCCGGTCCGTCCGGGGTAGTACCACACTGAGCAGAAGATCGACGTCCGAGTAATGGCAATGTGCTATTGCACTTCGTTCGGTGAGCGAGACAGCCGGAAGCCCAACGGTAGGCATCAGCCTAGCTATACCCTTGGTATTGCCAAGTTCCATGGGCGGCAGTAACACTTAACTGTAATAAAAAAAAAATAACGGACATAAATTACACTTTGCCTACCCTGCAAGGGATATGGCGTGATGATATGTATGTATGTATGTATGTAAATTACACTCAAATTCGGAACTATAATTGTCCTCCATGGGAATCGAATCTACGATGCTGGTGTTTGTAGATTGTTATAGTATCCATTACTCCATCTTTGCATACAGTTTCTATATTATTGGGAGCACTAAGAATCATCATCATCATCACAGCCCATAAATGTCCCACTGTTGGGCTCGGGCCTCCTTCGTAATGGGAGGGAAATTAACCTACTATACCACGCTGGTCAGACGTGTTGGTATAGGGTTTTGTTTCGAGTTTTCCTTCTCTTGCATATATGTTATATGCGTTTTATATCACTTAGTCGTCTCTTACGATCACCCACGTGTAAGATAGGGGGGTGGTGAATTGTATTCTTAATCCGTCACCACATGATGCAATAAGAATATATCTAATAATTTCATTGGCCGTCTTTGCAACTTAACCTAGTGTTTACTAGAATTAAAATATTCCAAAAACTTAAAAGAACAATGCAGGTTTATTATAATTCCACGAATATCAAGGAGTCTACCAGTAGTTGGTCTAATGGCAATGGGGAGAGAACACGCTGGGTTATAAGGCCGCACGCCACCCTTCCGTCGCCTCGAACGGAATAACCAGTATCCCGAGCATTGCCTACAAAAAAAAAGAAACGTTTATTGTAATCAGACAATGAAGTTAACCTGAACTAGTGACGTGCCCTGACTGAAATTCAAATTGTTTTTTTTTTTTTTAAATTTTTTATCCCACCACGGTAACTCCTGTAAGCCATGATCCACAATGGTCTCCGTATAAGACACCGAGGTTTTACCCTCGGGAAGTCCCGGGAAACGCTTTTAACTGTCTTGGAACCCGCAACAAATTTAATTAGAAAAGAAAAACAGGAGTTGAAAAAATTCCACTTCCCTCCTATGCAAAGCGGGAGACATGAAGCAAAAATTGGCTAATAGGCCAGTAGATAAGAGGATGTTCTGATACGTGAAGCACAGCAGTACAGCACCACGGATATGGCAACGCTCATGGGGCCTATATGTGAGCCTTAAACATTGATTGCAACAGTAGGTATGGCAGAAGCGCCTGAACGCACGGAATTTTTTCGAGATGATACAAGGTCCGTATAATATACTACCCCAGACGTGATTTTCAGACTGTCTAACATGAGATCGCACTCGTTACGCCAGAGACTGCACTCCCAGAGGATGTGATAAGCTGTTTGCTGAAACTCTCAATTACATGTAGAACATTGACAAAATGGTGAAACTACAAGTTTAAAATAAAATAATTTTCCTCTAAAATTCCCATGACTAGTGAGGAATTGTGCTACAAAGTGGTCAATTTCCAACCATATTTTCTCTAAACGCTCTCGAATAGATGGGAAGAAAAGATATAAATGACGACCCTTAGTTGCTGAGTCCCATCTTTCCTGCCATTCGGTCAGGAGCTTTTCGTCCACGACGGATTGCGGTGCGAAAAGTCTGGTAGTTTTAATACGGTCGCGTGGTAGAAGAAAATCGGTGCTCATGTTTTCTCTGGTAGAATAAAACATTGTGGTTATGGAGAAAGAATATAATACACCCTATCTTGCCTTTTTTTTCTTTGGGGGACTATGGATGCGTCTCGCCCCGCCAAATCGGTCCGGGGTGACGGAAAGGCGGCGCTTGACCCCATAGACCCACCGTAAAACTCCTCTCTTCGCCGTGCGAGCGGACCACCGGTACCCGATTTTTGTCTTCGGTGGACCGCTCGGCGGTTTACCCTCGCGGATTCCTCTCGTCGACGCCCCGAATATTGTCGGGGCGTCGCCCTCACGCGGTGGCCTCACGTCGCATGACCGGACAATTCCTTGGTCCGAACACCCCACCCTATCTTACCTATGGATGTTGTAAAAGCTGGACCTTGATGGAAAATTCTAAAACCCTGCCAACCCGTCAGACCAGCGTGATATAGTAAGTCAATTTGTTTCCTATTGTGATATAGATGATGATGAAGGCCTCTGATTGCAGAGAAGCATGAATCCACCTGGACCTGTATCTCTGTATCTGAGATCTGGACTTCTAGATGAATTTAAAAAACAACTGAAAGGTTTTCGTATTATTCTCCACATTTGGAAAAAATATTTATTGTGCCGACTTTATGTAGTATATAGAAGAACCCGCCGGGAAACCACGGATGTTAACGATTCATTGCCAGTGATTGGCGCAAGGGCGATGGAGAGGGAATACCGTAGGTTGCGAGGCCACGCGCAGCTCTCCGTCGCCCCGGACGGAAGGGACGGCGCGTGTCCAAACCATAGCCCGCCTATAAAAAAAGGATTTAGAAGAAACAAACTATGATGTGCAATGAACCGACTTCTGCTTACTCTGGAAAAGGCGTATATTCTCAACAAAACGATCATGCGTGAAACATATCTTAGATATTATTATCATACAAGAACAAAAACACCTGATGGTAAGTGTCACTGCCGCTCATGGACCTTTGCAATACCAAGGGCATAGTTAGGCCGTTGTCTTCCAATATAAAACCTAAACCCACCCAATTGGTCTTCCTGCTCTCTCGTTAACCAAACGAAGCGCAATAACATATTGCCATTACTCAGACGTCGATCTTCTGCTCAGTGTGGTACTACCCCGGATGGACCGGCCCGCGGCTGTAGATAGAATACTGTCAACAGGTTGCTCCTACTGCTTTCACCACTCACTAGCTAGGTAGTATAGAATAAAAAAATATCGCTAGCTTACCATACCATTCGTTTTGAGACTCCTTCAGAATTCAACGAAATTTTCGATATAGATATTATATTTATATTATTATACTTATTTAACATATGGCAACCGATTGGGGCCACATATGTACGAAGTATGAGTCATATTTATATACATAAGAAATAATTTTACGATACACATATAATTATATTCAAGCTTCTAGATTTAGGTACCAAAATGTGTATGTTAATTCTATTTTATACGCCCACACGGCCCACACATAACAAGACTCTATATCCTAGTCTCTTTTCTCTTTTGTATTGACAATCAGTTACTTAATCGTGCTATTGTTGCCAGTGTCGAGTTAACAATTTTCTTCACGTTTTTACTCCCTTCATATTAGTCATTTTCCATCGGTCATTCACTATACTCTAGCATTTCCTCTGCATCACATTACATAAAATGTCATCAAAATTATTTAATATGAGACGTTAAAACACTTAAAATATTGAATATAAGACTATGATATGACACTCGTATTCCCGCTAAAAGGTTTTTAATTCATAATATATAAGTATGGACTTTGGTATGCATTATACAGCCTAAGTCTGTAGCAACTTGCATTCATATCACATTAGTCTTCCTGTATTATCAAATGTTTAATCTGTGCACATATTTAAATAAGGAATCTTTTTAAATAAATGACATCACCTTTTTTGGCGCGCAACCTTGGCACATAGACTAGGTGAATGAACTTTTAGATGCACGATCCGCGAAGTTGGCGCGAAAGTGCTTGTCGTTGAAAGGGAAAATTTTTAAATTTCTTTTGCATATGAAACTTGATTGATTTTTAATTTAGTTTTTGTGTACTTCTCTGGATAACAAGCGTGGGTTATATATGCATATTGTAAACTTTAGGATGAAAAAAATCTTAAAAATAAGAAAGAATGAAAAAATATATAATCTTCTTAAAAAAAGTCAAGTTAAGTGCTTGGGTAAGTTAAGTACAAGTCCAACAATACAGCGCAAGCTTATTGTCGTTTTCTGGGCACAGTTCCAGTCAGCTAGAAAATTTAATAAAGATTTTTGACCATCGACAATACAGCGCAAGCTTGTTTTCGTTTTCTGGAGCTCCATGGTTCCAGTTAGCTTGAGAATTTAAAAAAAGATTTTTGCCTATTGTCAAAAAAAGATTCGTCACCCAGGATTCGGACAGGCCCTTATATCTGTGTGTCGCGCTCTTTTATCGACGAACAATCAATCAATCATCAATCAATCTGCATAACTAAAATGGACGGCAATCTGCATAACTAAAATGGACTGTAAATAAATTAAGTGAAAGAAACCCATTATTGTCTCATTATTTTCATAGCATAAGACTAACGTGATGGCTCGAGTTCGATTCTTGAAGATGTACTGCAACGCTATTGGGTCTATATACTTGATATGGGAATTCAAATTGGACCTAGCTAGTATACAACGCTGGTTAGAAAGGTTTGTGATTTTTGTTTTTCAGTGAAATGATCTTCCGTGTGGCGACGGAGTAATAATACAATTCATCATCCCCTATCTCACATGTGGGTGATCGTACGAGAGTACTAAGGGATATAAAACGCATATAACATCTATGCGAGAGAAGGAAAATTCGAAACAAAACCCTATACCAATACGTCTGACCAGCACGGTATAAGTACATACATATCATCACGCTACATCCCTTGCAGGGTAGGCAGAGGGAACAGAGTGCCAGAGAACTCTATCCTTGCATACTTCACTCGCTTCTTCAACAAGGAAAAAAGTAGGTAGGTCTAATTTGAATTCCCATGGCAAGTATATAGACCCCTCGAATTACCCTCCCATTATGGAGGAGGTTAGAGCTCAACAGTGGGATATATAGGTATGAGCTGAGATGATGAGATGATGATGAAATGATCTGTTTAACCTTAGTTAAGGTAAATACGGCAATGAATATGGTAATATTGTATTCCTACTCCAGCAACGGGTGGCGAGGAAACGATCTGTACGTCTCCGGCATCGTATTAAAAAAAAAGAACATACTCTATTCTTACCGGACACCTCCCACGCGGCGGCAGTCGAGTATGTTGAGATTCTGTTAGAAGATTACGACATTACCGAACCGCGTTCGTTCAAAAATCCCGTTTCAACCGTCTTGGTGTAAGCATAACGGTCATTGATTTACGTAGCTTTCACAATATTGTGACCATCTAATTTAAAAATCAATGCATTTTATCTACATATTTCGAAATTGTTCTCTTTTGAATTTCCGAACGGTTGGTGAGATTCTTTTTTTTAAATTAATGACCGTTTGATTAGGCTGTATGTCTACTTGTCGATGCTTAATAAAATTTTATAATTAATTATATTTTGACTATGATAAGTACTTTTTGTTTAGTAGTCGTTTTAAAAATATTAATTACTACTTATTTATATTTTTATCTGCGTGTTTAGAGAATTGATGAAGTTTTAGTTTCTTTTTACGGATGGAGAATGGGTGGCTTGGTGTTTGTGGAGCTAACTGACCTGCTAACCCGTACCTTGGAGCGATATGCGGTCAGCCCATAGACCACATGAAAAAAAAGGCAAATAATGTTTCTTAAAAAATAATTATTCTGTTTTTATTTGTTCTTTGTGTATCAAGAAGTTACATTGGCATAAATTAAAATGAATACGTATAAAAGAGATAAATTAGATACCTATTTATTTTTGCTATAAGTTATATTTCGTGTTTAATTGTCGAAATATTTAAAATGCGTATTTTTATAATAAGCACCTAAACATCAAAAGCTTCATAAAACCATTTTTATAAAGCTATTTTATTTTTATCTGCAAATAGGATGTTAGCTGTAACCGATCTGATAAGTTTATATTTCCGTCCCTTTTGCACTTACGGTAATGCAGCAGCGGGAGCGAGACAGCGATAATTCATTGGCGGGAAATAATAATATCAACGGTCTTGTGCTTTATTAAAAAAAAAGTTATACTTACGTACGGTAGGTATAATTAAAATTTCCGTTGCATATTATTGGCATTTTTTTTTATAAGACAACACGCTAAAGTACTAATACTGCACAAATATATAATTAACGTAAAAAGAATATATCGATTGTAGAAAATATTGTCCTGTATCGAATCCGCTATATCTAGTATGATAAGTTAGTATTTTAACTACTACGCCATATGTGCAGTCAATTCATATTACATGTTAGCGAACATCAAAAATTTGTTTCATATTTTTTTTCTTCATCATCATCTCGGCCCTAAATGTCGATGCTCGAGCCTCCTCCGTAATGGGAGGGAAATTAACCTACTATACCGCGCTGGTCAGACGTGTTGGTATAAGATTTTATTTCGAGTGTTTCTTCTCTCGCATAGATGTTATATGCGTTTTATATCCCTTAGTCGTCTCTTGCGATTACCCATGAGTAAGATATGGGGTGGTGAATAGTATTCTTACTCCGTCACCACACGGAAAAACATTTTTTTCTTAACATTCATATACGTAGTGTCCTTTAAGCCGTCACACCCGGGGTGGTGTACTGCAGCACTTATCGCAGCTGCTAAAAAGCCCATGTCTCTCGCATTACATATGAGGAAAGTGGAATATTTCCAACGCCTCCTTTTTCCTTTCTAAATAAAGTTATTGTGGGCCGGAGGACATTTAAAACCATTTCTCTAGATCATTATGTATTCTAGCATACAAAAGTTAGAGATGCGATTAGTTCCAGTAAAACTCACGCCATAAATTCAGAAACATACGAGAAATAATCTATAGAACAAACAGACATTGTTTCAATATCAAAACACAGACAATCAAATTGGTTTTATTTCGTTTTTTTTTTTATTATCAATATGACCCAGATAATACGCGCTGCGTAATGGTTATAATTATTAATAACAATAATTGGCTGATGACATTTCGTTCATTCATTCGTTCCTAACTTTAAAAGATGGCCGCGGTTGATCTCTCTAATCAAATCGCAAATTTTAAAGTTATTTAGGATGAAAGAAAATGTTTTATTTAGCTATAGAAGGTAGGCAAACGAATATGGTATATTCACATAATATAAAACGAATTCGCTGATAGATCTTTTAAACTATACTATGTATTTTAATGTAGATTATCGTCAATAGACAGAGTGATACAAGAGGAAGGTTTATATGTACCTATACATACATGGATATTGTAGTTGATGAAATGACGAGAATTTAAAATATTTCCAACGTAACGTTTCTTTGAGTAGTGGTAGGACTACGCTGTTGACAGTTCTCTGTCTACAACCGCGGGACGGTCTGTCTGGGGTAGTACCACACTGAGCAGAAGATCGACATCTGAGTAATGGCAATGTGCTATTGCGCTTCGTTCGGTGATCAAGAGAAACCCAACTGCGTGGGTTTGGGGTTTCTATTGGTAGGCAGCGGCGTAGTTATACCCTTGGTATTGCGAAAGGTCCATGGGCAGCAGTGACACTTGCCATCAGGTGTGCTGCTTGCTCGTTTGCCACCATAAGAAAAAGAAATATACTTGAAAATAGCTGAGAATTTAAAAGTTTTCTAAATGATATCGTAAAGAAGTCTGTTAAAAACTAATATTTGTGCGCTTACATTTTGAACGCTGGCGTAACGTTTCGAGTTTATGAAACTAAAAAACATCACTAAAAATAAAAAAAACATATTTAGATATGTTTCCTGTAGGTAGTCCAGCTGTATTTAGATACAGCTGGACTATCAACTATACAGGAAATCCTATAGCAACTTTAGTTTCAACTAGACCATTTATCATGCCTCTCATCAGCACTTCATTCAGTACTACTCGCTTTAACTAGAATATGTAGTGATTAAATCTTATTATTTATTCTGACCAAAGCTTCGCGGCAAAAACAGCTTAAGCGCGACCACTATGTCTTATAACACGTACTTAAATAAATAAAAATAAAAAAGCCTTTTATTTCTTGCTACACAATAAAGATTGACAATTTAAAAAAAAAAACAGTGCACATCAAATCATTTACGGTTAAAGATTTTTATTTCTCTAAAAGAATACAATTCACTTACAAGAGAAATACAAAATAAACTTAATACTGGGAAGTGCACGGAATTAATAACAAATTAAACTTATTGTAATAAATGAAATAGTTGACTATTTTAGTATATCTAATTATTGTAACTTAATTTAGTGTTTTAAATAGTTTTTATTAAGTTAAGTTAGGTTAGATTTTAGAACGCCTCGACGGCGAAATCTGTCGAGGCGTCAACAGGAGAGGAGCCCGAGAGGGCATACCGCCGAGCGGGCCACCGAAGACAAAGATCGGGTACCGGTGGCCCGCTCGCACGGCGGAGAAGAGGTGCTTGTAGGGTGGGTCAATGGGGTTGTGCGCCGCCTCTTCCGTCACCCTGGACCGATTTGGCGGGGTGCGACGTCCATGGCCCACCCCAAAAAAAAAAAAAAAAAGGTTAGATTTTAGATAAGCTAAGTAATAACTTTTCATTTCTATTAATTGGAAGGTAAAGGCCCTCCTCCAGAGCTATATAACACGTACTTACTCATAACAAATCTCGGAGCCCTCGTAAGAAAAAAATTACTTCTAAAAATTATGTTATCCGCTTCGTTTTCTAAGTCCTCAATATCCGTTGCTTAATAACACCGTTATTAAAAAATAAATTCAAATCGTGTAAGTACTCTATAAGTACCATAGACTAGGTTGAACGTTCAAAAACCGATGCAGCAGGTTACGAACTCAAAAACTAGTTTTGAAATAATGAAATTCATTACGCCTCCATCTTATGTAATAAAACCGGTTCTCCGAATCTAAGACGACATACCATAGAGAGAGCTCAAATTATATATATATTTTTTTTAAGATTAGAGGTGGTATACGGGCGTATTGTGTGCCCACCGCAGTCATAAAGCTTTGTCTATGGTTTTGTTTTTTTTTTGTTTTCGTTTTCTAATTTTAAACGGCCAGTTGAGTATTCGAAATACAAATTATATGTTTTTAATATAGCAATTAGTATGATCTTTATATGCTAATGTTGTAAAATTAATTGCTTTTATACGGTAGTACATGGCTTTTAAGCCACTTAATTTTATAGACATAATAAGTTGATGATGGACCAGTCCATTGAATGTATCATAGACAAATATTGAAATTTATTTTTTAAATATTTTTTTTACGACTTTTTTAATTTATTTAAAACGCTTGCAATGTTCTTTTTTTTGTTTTAAAAACACCACCAAAGGAAATAGACTTTGTATTGCGGTGTGATTTTACAAAAATATAATTAACGCAAACAAATTACATCCAGACTCAGAACAACACAACAGTGTTGTCACACGAAATATTGTCCTACTTAGGAATCGAACCCATGCCCTGGCTCGGAAGGTTGGTATCTTAACCGCTACTCCATCTGTGCAGTCAATTATATTAACATTTAGCTGAATATAGCTGACATACTTATTCTTAAGATTGTTCCGTGTGGTGACAGAGTAAGATATCAATTCACCTCCTATCTTACCCGTGGGTGATCGTAAGAGACGACTAAGGGATATAAAACGCATATAACATCTATGCAAGAGAAGAAAAACTAAGAAATAAAAACCGTGTTTTATAAAAAAAAAGTACAAATCTCTTTACCGACATACATTACTTAGTCTATCTTTTATTTCTTTGTTCATTTTCTGCTGATACTTCCTAGTGATTCCTTAGCCAATGTTTAAGTCTCTAAAAAGCATATTAAGGGGTTTTTTTTTATTGCTTACGGTGGCTAATGAGCAAGCAGCACGCCTGATGGTAAGTGTCACTGCCGCCCATGAACCTTTGCAATACCAGGGTATAACTTAGGCCGCTGCTTACCAATTAAATCCCCATCCCACCCAGTTGGGCTTCCGTCTATCTCGCTCACCGAACGAAGTGCAATAGCACATTGTCATTACTCATACGTCGATCTTCTGCTCAGTGTGGTACTACCCCGGACGGACCGCGGCTGTAGACAGAGAACTGTCAACAGCGGTGGTCCTACCAGTATTAATTTTTATCTATATATACATATATCATTTATAAAACCCGATTACGAAATGAAAAATGATGTCACAAACGGGATTTGAACCCGCGCCTATTGGGATTCCGGCCCAATCGTGCTGCCACTACATATATATATCATTTTCGTTTTTGTTTTGGACTGACTATGGTAAAAGCATATCTCGCTAAAACATCCAGGGCGAAGGAAGGGACGGTGTGCGACTCCATAAACTGTCGATTGGGACATGGGAACCTGGTGTTCGTCATTGGTTTTATATAGTAGCCTTATGAAAAAAAAAATCTAGATATGATGGTAAATCAATTTTTTTTTAATCTAAACATGTAGGCACATTATGTCAGGAATGAGTTTTTGCGGGAAAGGAAAAGTGTCATGTGGTGGTTTTGTATCATATTCAATATCTTAAAGTTTTAACGTGCTATATCAAATAATTTTGATGGCATTTTATATGAAATGTGATGCGCAGGAAGTGCTGTGGTGTAGTGAATGTGATATAACAGTGCTTTACATACGTTTTCGATTTTCACTGTTGAAGGTAACGATTTGACTTACTGACGGACAATGACTTTAAATGAAGTTAATTTATAAACAATAATTTGGCTTAAAGGTCTTCAAGCAGCCATAAACTCCCAAGTAAAAAAAATGTCACGAATAATAAACAACGGGCGAAGAATTTCTTATTAGAATCAACAAAAAAAGAAATCTTTATAACAATGAAAGGAAGTCGTCAAAACAGCATAGAGTTATGGCGGTATTTTGAAAACAAAAGTTATTTGTACGAAAGTGAATTGTAGTAGTTGGTAACGGTTGTTTAAATAATTGTATGGCTTAAGACTCCTTCACAATAAAAGAGAAATATCATCTTAGCTCATATATGTCCCACTGTTGGGCTCGAGTCTCCTACATAATGGGAGGGAAATTGACCTACTATACCACGCTGATCAGACGTGTTGGTATAGGATTTTGTTTCGTGTTTTTACCTTCTCTTGCATAGATGTTATATGCGTTTTATATCCCTTAGTCGTCTCTTACGATCACCCACGGCTGAGATAGGGGGTGGTGAATTGTATTCTTACTCCACAAGAAAAAGAATTATACCATAATCAAATTTTCTTCTTTTTTTAGTATTGGCAATTAGTTACTTATACAACATTGTTGTCAGTGTCGAATTATAATTAACTTCACTCACGTCTTTAGTCTCTTCATGTTAGTCGTTGTCCGTCAGTAAGTCAAATCGTCACCATCAACAGTGCTATGGACACACTGTTAATGATATCTTATGGGAATTTTGGTGGAAAACGAAATCTTTGTAAAGCACTTTTATATTATATTCACTACGCCTCAGCACTTCCTCTGCATCACATTACATAAAATTCAAAAAAATGATATAACACGTTAAAACACTAAAACATTGAATACAAAATTACCACATGACGCTTTCATATGCCCGCCTAAAGTCATTCAAATCCATTTTGTAATTTCAAGCACATTCTAAACGGTCAAAAATTTTTTTTTTTCATGTCTATAACTATAGCATGTACTCCACGCACGTTCCGTCCATCACGGACCATAGATACGCTACCCTTCGATGGCGGTCGGAGGCAATTTAGATAACATAGACAAGATTTTATTTTTTTTATTTTACAACCCTTTGATGACATAATGATTTGTTTATTTCTTTTTTTATTTTTTAAATCGGAACTAATCATTGTAAAATGTGTTTTTAATTGACTGTCCAGCGGTTTATATGTTGAACTCTAACTAAACTTCACAGATTCAAATTCTACGGCGGCCAATGTCTTTTTACGACAGATATTCCAATTGATTCAGTTGTGTGGTCGCCGCTACGAATACGATTAACCTTTGCATTGTTCGTGGATGTCGTAAATAATATTATATTGATATATTATATAATAATAATAATATTATATAATAATATATTGACTCGGATATATACAGGGTGGAAGTGGACCGCTCACGAAAACAGAGACAGGTGCCCCTACTAGTCCTACTTGTAATGATAGGCTAGAAAAAAAATCGATTCGGATGAAAAAAAAAATTTTTTTCCCATTTTGAACCACAGACTTTTGTCTGTGCCTTTTTTACATACATACATACATATTATCACGCCATATCCCTTGCAGGGTAGGCAGAGAGAACAGAGTGCCAGAGAACTCTATCCTTGCATACTTCACTCGCTTCCTCAACATTCATAATTCTCTTCATACACGCTCGCCGGTTTCGGAGACTCTTGACTCCACCTTCCTTCAGTACGTAACCAATCTGGTCTAGGTAGGTGAGTCTCTGTCTCCCCCGGTATCTACGATACAATGAAAGTGGAAGAATGTAGGTACCAGGTTTGGTATTCCACTAACTTTATTATTAAATACACTCAAAGGAGTACTCAAGTAGCCATTCGTATAATTTAAAACCACATAATACGCTTAGTACTGGTCTCGTAACCTAATATCCTAGATCTCACCTCAAAAAGTATCAACCGACACGGCTTTCAACTTTTATTATACCTTTGCCTACCATGTATATTCTTAAAAAAAAAACAAGTCTATGGCTTCGATGTTAAAAAAAAAGTGGCCAGTAATGGCATCCCTCGGTCAGAAAATTACATTGGAGTGCGTTTAGTATTTTTTTATTTTAACTTTTTTAAACATAGTGTAGTTGTAGGGAAGTATGCTTATAATGAAAATGAACTAGAGATTGGTTATAAAGGAAGTTTGATTTGTCTATTATCAAGGTAAAGGACAAATTAAGATTGCATATAACATATATATATACAAGAGCAGGGAAATGAAATGAAATTTCCCAAACCAGTATAGGACGCACGAAGAGTATCACTTAAATAACTTTAATACCATAAATATTATGATTTTTTTTTTGCACTGTTCAAGTAATCATACCAATAATTTAGTAATTTTACAAGTATCTTCTTTTAAAATATGTTTGCGTGATCTCAAAAGGCATTGTGCTAAACAATAGAACTTTTATCGAGGCGCGATTTTTAAAAATATTCGAAACCATTTCGGCGCAAAGGCGGTGTTATGTGAATTTACTTTATTTTTTAAATATTTAAGCAGGCAGCGGTATCATTACGAATCCGTTTTTTAATATATAATTTTCTGAACTGGATGATTGAATTCCTTCTGAATGACTGAATCGCCAAGCGTGTCGATTAAAGTTGTTATTATAAATTACTCAGAAGATCACTGATATCCATTTACTTTGTACTACGACCCACTTTCTCTAAACCTCTCCTCTCTTCATTGAGGCAGAAGAAGTTGCCCATAATTGAATTTGATAACCATTTCTACCTTCTAACCAGACATCTTCATGAAGGTTTCGATTATAAAACTATATTTCCTTAGTAAATTCAACTGGACCCCTCCATCTGGTGAGTTAGGGGTTTTTTGAGGTCAATCGCCGTTATCAGACTGACCCCGTAAACATTATACGCACCGTTGATTTAATGAAAGAGGGGGTCATATGGTGAAATTATTCGACATGTGTTTTAACTGTTAAGAATTCATTCAGTTTTGAATACATATGGCTTAGTACGCAGTGTGTGGTAGCGGCTACGAATACTACCAACCCTTACTTTGCTTATGGATGTCGTAAAAGACGACTAAGAGCCTTATAACGACCGGACCAGCTCCATCTGATGCCGTTTGGTCAACAATTACATTCACAAGGAGGGTTGGGGTCTGACAGACGGCCGGTCATAAAACTATTGCCAATAACTTTTACAACATATACTATGAAAGAAGAGTACATATTGTATAGACCCTTTTTTTTTGCTGTGGGCTATAGACGTGGTCGCGCCACGCCAAATCGGACCGGGACGGAAGAGGCGGCGCGCAACCCCATAGACCCTCCCTGCAAACACCTCTCTTCGCCGTGCGAGCGGGTCACCGGTACCCGATCTTTGTCATCGGCGGCCCGCCCGGCGGTTTACCCTCGCGGGTTCCTCTCATTTCGACGCCCCGACAGCTTTCGCCTTCGGGGCGTCGTCCTCACGCGGTGGCGTCACGTCGGGTGACCGGACTATTCCTCGGTCCGATCACCCGAATATTGTATCGACCCTAAGTAATTGGGATAAGAGTAGGAGAATAATGAGACGGATTATATGCTGTTTCGCGACTATGAATACTGTCAACCATTACTTTGCTCGTGTATGTCGTAAAAGCCGACTGCGTGCTATATATATCGTCCTGTACCAACTACACGTGATGTCGTCTGATCAACAATTACATAGACAAGTAGTGTGTGCGTGTGACGTCACACAGACACGGCCACACACAACAACTGTTGTCAACAACTATATACAATATGTACGATGTAAGTAGAACCTTTGGGGAGGTTTATGTACTATAGAGGACTTTGATATTAATAGATAACTCATCATCATCTCAGCTCCGAATATCCTCCATAATAGGAGGGGAATTGACCTACTATATCATGCTGATTAGATATGTTACCAGCTTGTAATACTTAGGACCCTTTTACGATAACCTACAGGCTACAGGTAAAAGGTGTTCCCTATGGTGATACCAAAGATGATTAAAATGCATATAAAACCTATGCAAGAGAAGGAAAACTCGAAATTAAACTATACCAACACGTCTGAGCAGCATGGTGTGACCAATTTCCCTCAGTTTATGGATAAGTTTCAAACCCAGCTAAATTGATCGCAACCAAAGTATGGAATCGAATCCAAGACATTCGAAATGAGAAGTCGCTTTATAAACCACTGCATCATCAGCAACTATTAGATGTCACCAAGTCCCTATAAGTCCAAAGTGACCAATAAACAAATAGGAAACACCTATTTTTATAAATACAACACATTTCAAGTACCAGGCTAACATAAGTGTAAAGAATCAATATCATTTATTATATACACAATTAAAATAATTTGACAAGCAAATAAATACTTTATTTAATATTAAATATAGTTGTTATTGCAACGAATCGATAAACCTTACTTTTTATATTCGGCAGGTGTTATAATACACCCCTTGTTTGAGTCCCTACTACGTTGCAAAATGTTTGAATCAATGAAAAAAATTGCGATAAATATATTTTATTTTAACGAAAAAGTCTTAAAAATATATTTATCATCATCATCACATCCCATAAATGTCCCACTGTTAGGCTCGGGCCTCCTCCACAGTGGGAGGGCAATTAACCTACTATACCGTGCTGGTCAGACGTGTTGGTATAGGGTTTTGTTTCGAGTTTTCCTTCTCTCGCATAGATGTTATATGCGTTTTATATCCCTTAGTCGTCTCGTACGATCACCCACGGGTAAGATATGGGGTGGTGAATAGTATTCTTACTCAAAAAAAATATATACATATATATTACAATTACTTTAATTTTTTGGAGCTTGTGGCTTGGTTACTAAAACTTTTAAGCCAAATCTTTGTTCATAAATTAACTTCATTTAAAGTCATCGTCCTTCAGTAAGTCAAATCGTCACCATCAACAGTGGCATGGTCACACTGTTAAAGGTATCTTATGGGAATTTTAGTGGATAACGAAAACGTATGTAAGGCACTGTTATATCATATTCACTAGACATCAGTACTTCTTGCGCATCACATTATATAAAATGCCAATAAAATTATTTAATATAACACATTAAAACACTGACTCCGTGTGGTGACGGAGTAAGAATATAATTCACCACCCCCTATCCTACCCCCGTGGGTGATCGTAAGAGATGACTAAGTGATATAATACGCATATAACATCTATACAAAAGATGAAAGCCTCGAAACAAAACTGCTGGTCAGACGTGTTGGTATAGCCAACACGTCTGACCAGCGTGGTATAGTAGGTCAATTTCCCTCCCATTACGGAGGAGGCTCGAGCTCAACAGTGGGACATATATGAGCCGAGATGATGAGATGAAATATGACATTAACATGTTGTAAAAACTTACCCTTAAGGGGTAAAATAAAAATAGGGTATGAAAAACTTTAGGAAACTAACGTTTTACGCGGGTGAAGTCGCGGGCAGAAGCTAGTATTCAATATCTCCAAAAGAATAGTCCTATAGTCATACATAGATTCAAAAAAAAAAGTTAAAGTTCTTGAACTTTTTAAAATATGCAACAGCTAACCTTTTTTTGCAATGATAATAAAAAAATGGCACAGGGAATTAACACTATTCAGCCAATGAACTTTTAAATGACACCTAACAGTGTATAACGGAATAGGCACAAGTACGCTCAACACTTCCTAGTCACACACATGTCAAATCCACCCCCCTTTGGTTCAATGAACTTGCCAGATGTGCCTACCCTCTTTTATTATAAGGGTGACGGTCGAAGCCCTATTTGTTTATAACTTCTATTAGGTCTGGCATCCTGGTAACTATGGGTTAGGAAACTTTATTTAGATAAAGATATCGTCGGTTTTATTTATTAACGACTCCTAAATTTAAAGTGACACTTAAGCCAATATATATCAAATATTATCGCATTATCTAAAATTTAATATTTTTAACTTTAACAAAAATTAATGAATTATATTGCTTTTTCTTTGTTTTTAGTGTGTCTTAGTTGTTAGCCTCAGATGGCTATGAAAACTTTACCTGGACTGTGGGTGAGCGCTGAGGGCTCTCAACCCGTAGAATTTGATTGCTTTATATTGTTACTTAAAACTTAAGGGTCGTTGGTGAAAACAGACGTAACTTTTGTATTCGCCATTAATAGCAAGATATTTTTTTAAAATTACTGAAATTTAGCATTTAATATGCTTAATTATTTATAAAACTTGATTACGAAGTGAAAAATGATGTCACAAGCGGGATTCGAACCCGCATATTAAATGCTAAATTTCAGTAATTTAAATAACAAGGTTGTGTCATCGTTTAATACAATTCTAACTGCAAAGTTTTAAGTATTAAGCCTATAACAATGTGTAAGCATTGTCGGGTAGATAGCATACCGTCACCTTAAGACGTAAATATGATACGAAGTGAAATTTGCATGGCCTACAATTAGTCACAGTGGTGTAGTGGCAGCACGATTGGGCCGGAATCCCAATAGGCGCGGGTTCGAATCCCGCTTGTGACATCATTTTTCGCTTCGTAATCGAGTTTTATAAAAGATAGTTTTTTTTATTGTTTACGGTGGCAAACGAGCAAGCAGCACACCTGATGGTAAGTGTCACTGCCATCCATGGACCTTTAGGATCGCTACCTACCAATACAAACCCCAAACCCACCCAGTTCGGCTTCCGGCTCTCTCAATAATTTTAAAGATATAAATAAGATTCATATTAAAAACTGAATACGAGCGAAAAATGTCACAAGTGGGATTCGAACCCACACCTGTTGGAAATCCGTTCCAATCGTGCTGCCACTTACACCACCGTGAACTATTGTAGGACATTCAATTCTCGCATCGTATTATATTTACGTCTTTTAAGGAGACGTGTGCCATCTACCCGACAATGTTTACACATTTACTTAATACTTCAAACTTTGCAGTTAGGGTTCGTATCCCACTTGTGACATTTTTCGCTCATATTCAGTTTTTATAAATAATCAAACATATTAAATGCTAAATTTCAGTAATTTGAAAATTCATATAATTTAGACAAAGCAGGTCAATTGTCTTCCTTTTTGACGAATATTTACTTAAACTAAGATTATATTTATACTGTCGGCACGGAATTTAGCTAGCGAATTTAATTCTAAAGATATTTTGAGATTGTTCTTAGAAAATATTAACTTTTTTATGCATCACTATTGGATAGACCTATATAGAGGCATATCGCCACCTTTGGCGGGCGGGTTTTTAATTGCAAGTGTCAAGAGTTTTCTAGGAAGACAATTCTTCCAACTTCCCTGCTGTTTTCACTGGATAATTAAGTTTCACTAATAGATATATGTAATCAACGCAGGGAGGAAAGGTTTTATTCTTATGCTAAGCCATCAATTATATACTGTACTTACATCGTACATATTGTATATAGTTGTTGACAACAGTTGTTGTGTGTGGCCGTGTCTGTGTGACGTCACACGCACACACTACTTGTCAATGTAATTGTTGATCAGACGACATCAGGTGTAGTTTGTATAGGACGATATATATAGCACGCAGTCGGCTTTTACGACATACACGAGCAAAGTAAGGGTTGGTAGTATTCGTAGCCGTTACAGAAATCTCCAGAGAAAATCCTAATCTATATAGACTTACGTATACTTATGGAAAGTATAGTAACCAATTTTCAACGCTCAAATAGCTCTGTATCTAAATCTTCGAATTATTTTTTTTAATTATTATTAAATATGAAGATTTCTCTAAAATAATGTTTATCATAAGTGTTCATAAACGGCAAGGAGAATTGCTTGAAGAATAATAAAAAAATAAATAAACATGTTCTACCATAAACGGACAAGTGTGTCGGCCACGATAAGATTCTGGGTTCCGTATGATATTTTGAAAATTATACGTTGAAGGAGATGAAAAATGCTTTTCATTATTTAATGGCGTTCAAATAGAAGACATTTTTGTGAAACAAATAGTACTATGGTTATCCTATCGTGCTAGTGTCGCGGGTTCATTTCCAATGCATTACAATACTTTGTGCGAATAGTTGTTATGAGTCTGGGTGTAATTTGTCTGCGTTAATTGCATGTTTTTCCGTGTGGTGACGGAGTAAGAATACTATTCACCACCCCCTATCTTATCCGTGGATGATCTTAAGAGACGACTAAGGGATACAACATGCATATAACATTTGTGCAAGAGATGGAAAACTCGAAACAAAACCTTATACCAACACGCTTGACCAGCGCGGTATAGTAGGTTAATTTTACATTACGGTGGAGACCCGAGCCCAACAGTGGGACATTTATGGGCTGTGATGATGATAATGATGAATTGCATGTTTGTAAAGTCCCACCGCAATACAAGGATAATTTGCTTAATGTAGGATATTGTCGGTAAAGAAAAAGAGCATTTTCCTGTGTGGTAATCCCCACAATGGAACCCACAACATAATAGGTTTATATTTTAACCAATCTGTGCAGTCTTAAATCTTTTAAAATTTATGTTATCAGTAATTAGAATTTTGAGTGCCGAAGTTTACCAAACGATTCCTAACTATCAAGTAACGCGTATGGACTGCCATACGCGTTACTTAATAGTTAGGAATCGTTTATACTGGCCCTTGTTTATGGCCACCGAAGACAAAGATCGGGTACACCGGTACCGCCCGCTCGCACGGCGAAGAGAGGTGTTTGCAAGGTGGGTCTATGGGGTTGCGTACAGTCTCTTCCGTCGCCCCGGACTGATTTGTCGGAGCGCGAGCACATCCATAGTCCACCGCAAGGAGAAAAAAAAAAGTATACCACGCTGGTCAGACGTGTTGGTATAGGGTTTCGTTTCGAGTTTCCATCTCTTGCATAGAAGTTATATACGTTTTATATCCCTTAGTCGTCTCTTACGATCACCTACGAGTAAGATAGGGGGTGGTGAATTCTATTCTTACTCCATTACTTCCTTGGACATACCCGGCCTGAAACATTCGTAATGGCGAGCGATTTCATAATATCTCTTATTACATCTCCTACATATGTGGCTCGCTTTTATGATGGTTTCTCTATAAAAATCTCCACGGAACCCAAGTATCAACAAATCAACGAGTTCCATTTAACCGTTATCCTTTGTCCTTGTCTTCCATATATCACTATCTCGCTCGCACACCTAATCTTCATTCCAAACTAAGCACTTATGTCACCCGGAGATTACTGAATGTGATGTTTTTTTTTGTTTTTAATAATACTTGAACGAAATAAATTTTTGGGATATCATCATCATACTCTTATCACCAATTACATATGTTCGTCCCACAATATATACTGTACTTACATCGTACATATTGTATATAGTTGTTGACAACAGTTGTTGTGTGTGGCCGTGTCTGTGTGACGTCACACGCACACACTACTTGTCTATGTAATTGTTGATCAGACGACATCAGATGTGGTTGGTACAGGACGATATATATAGCACGCAGTCGGCTTTTACGACATACACGAGCAAAATAAGGGTTGGTAGTATTCGTAGCCGCTACCATAGAGTATTTTTCTTCACATAAACTAAGTCATCATCCTCCTACCCTTATCCCAATTACTTGGGGTCGATACAATATGTACTCTTCTTTCATAGTACATATTGTAAAAGTTATTGGCAATAGTTTTATGACCGGCCGCCTGTCAGACGTCAACGCTACTTGTGAATGTAATTGTTGAACAAACGGTATCAGATGTAGTTGGCCCAGGTCGTTATAAGGCTCTTAGTCGTCTTTTACGACATCCACGAACAAAGTAAGGGTTGGTAGTATTCGTAGCCGCTACCACACACCATGAAAAATTCACTATATTCATAGGAAATACATAAAGTAGGCACTTAGAAGCACAAGGAAACTACAACTAACAAAAGCATTCCTAAGTAGGATTGTTGTTTCGCAGACGATCGTAAAACTTAACCAATGTATCGTGCAATATTCTGACATGTTATTTCAAATGTGCCTAAATACTAGCTCTGTTAGTTATTCCGATATGTATGGAAAGTCCCGATTTTCAAAGGTTGGGAGACGCATCCTGATTTAAACCAGTTCCGGATGCTAGAAGTCAGACCACTTGTCAGACATCAACCCTCCTTGGGAATGTAATTGTTGACCAAACGGCATCAAATCGAGTTGTTCCAGGTCGTTATAAGTCTCTCGGTCGCCTTTTACGACATCCACGAGCAAAGTAAGGGTTTGTAGTATTCGTAGCCGCTACCACACAGCATTCGCATAAAGTAAGTATGGCATTAAAAATCTTCACGATACAAATAAAATGAATATAAAAAATGATAATTCAAGAAATTAATTCAACTAACAATTAAATATTAATTATTTATAGTATTTTAGTGTTTTTTTTATATATCGGCCATCTTTCTAACGGGCGCTAACGATACTTCACGGGTCTATGGTTACAACTGACTTGTAACGTATTCTTTTTTTTTTTTTTCATTTAATTCAAGGCAAAGGAAAACGTTTTGTTGTATGACTTTTCTATATTTTGTTTAATACACTTTGTACTAAGGAATAAATAAACAATTTTATTGGTGGGAATTTACAAATATGCATTATTTGTGAATCGCATAACGTATTGCGTGGGAATTGAATTTATTATGGTAAGTATCTTAACCACTGCGCTATTTGTGCACTCATATACATATATTAAATTAAATTTATTTTAAAGACTTACAGGATTTCTCCATAAACTCAACTCAGAATAACAATTTGAGGAACTAGGAAATTTAATCTTTAGGAATTTCATCATCATCTCAGCTCATATATGTCCCACTGTTGGGCTCGAGCCTCCTCCATAATGGGAGGGAAAGTGACCTACTATACCACGCTGGTCAGACGTGTTGGTATAGGGTTTTGTTTAGAGTTTTCCTTCTCTTGCATAGATGTTATTTATATGCGTTTTATATCCCTTAGTCGTCTCATACGATCACCCACGGGTAAGATATGGGGTGGTGAATTGTTTAGGAAAATTAGAAGAATTAAATTTTAGCGTTAGGGCCACATACTGCTGACAGTTTGCTGTCTACAGCTGCGTGCCAGTCCGTCCGGGGTGGTACCACACTCTCCCGAATGACGTCCGAGTAGTGGCAGTCTGCTGTTACGCTTCGTTCAGTGAGCGAGAGAGCCGTTAAACTAATTCGTGGGTATCGGTACATCCTCTTATCTACTGGCCTATTGGCCAATTTTTGCTTCATGTCTCTCGCTTTGAAAATTCGTGGGTGGGTTTTAGTTGATAGGCTGCTAAAGTGCTATCTCTGGTATTGCAAAGGTCTACGAGAAGCACTTACCATCAGGTGCGATGCATGCTCCTTTGCCATCCTTAGCAATAAAAAAATATTCAGTTAAACATTTTTCTTATAAGTATGACAGTTGTTCTATATTGTCTATGGGTCGTATTGCTCAAGCGATATGTCATTTTGACAATTGGTCTCGTAATACGCGCCATCCGAGTAGGTACTCGTTTTATGAGTTTGACCTATATATTAGATGTTGTTGAAGGATGTTGCAATTTTAAATGGATGTTAAGATACAATTTTTATATGTTACGAAAATGAAATGGGTTCTTTAAATTTTTGAATGTACATACATACATACATACATATCATCACGCCATATCCCTTGCAGGGTAGGCAGAGAGAACAGAGTGCCAGAGAACTCTATCTCTGCATACTTCACTCGCTTCCTCAACATTCATAATTCTCTTCATACACGCTCGCCGGTTTCGGAGACTCTTGACTCCACCTTCCTTCAGTACATGACCGATCTGGTCTAGGTAGGTGAGTCTCGGTCTCCCCCGGTACCTACATCCTTGTAGTTTATAGTTATACCGTTTAGTTTTTACATTTTTGAATGTAAAAACTATAAACGCGCTATGTCAGCTCATATGTCCCACTGTTGAGCTCGAGCCTCCTCTGTAATGAGAGAGAAATTGACCTACTATACCACGCTGATGAGACAGAGTAAGAATACAATTCACCACCCCCCTATCTTACCCGTGGGTGATCGTAAGAGACAACCAACGATTATAAAGTGCATACAACATCTATGAAAGAGAAGAAAAATTCGAAACAAAACTATACCAATACGTCTGTCCAGCGTGGTATAGTAGGACAATTTCCCTCCCAATATGTAGGAGGCTCGAGCTCAACAGTGGGACATATATGAGCTGAGACGAGGATGAACTGCTAAACCAATTCATTTGAAATGATCTTATTAAAGATAATTGCAATTGTAAAAGTCCGTTAATCTCACAAGTGATTCCTTATTCGAAACGTGTCGCCATTTAAATGGATACATCCTTTGTCTATGATGTAATGGGAAGTGACGTCAGCGCGAAAAAAGCTCAGCAATGAATGTGACGGCGAGATTTACGCGCGTTGGCATTTCGAATTTTTGACATTTAATTCATTTGATGTGTTGGTTTTCCCGCTTAATTTATACATCCTGTTTTTATTCTGTAATAAAATCAATTATTAAATCGTTTAGTTAATTTTAATATCAATTGCCGGGCAATTTAACTTTATACAGACATTTAAAGAACTAGATGATTCTAATTTTGGTTTATCCACTTGCGAAATATGTCCACCCAAAATATAATCAACAGCATATGGGAGCTTTTCTCACATCATCATCATCGCATATATGTCCCACTGCTGGGCTCGAGTCTTCTCTACTACGAGGGAAATTGACCTACTATACTTCGCTGGTCATACACGATATTTATAGTTTTCCTTCTCTTATCTATATAAGTTATAATGTTATACGCATATTACGTCCCTTAGTCATCTCTTATGACACTCTAAGGCAAGATAGGGGGTGGTGGATGCTCACATCGTTATCAACAAGCTAAGTAATAAATATTTTTTATCCTTCATATTTATTGCGTATTTTTTTCATTTTAATACTAAGTATGATAATAGATATTTTCAGTATTATAAGTTCTATTTTACATGCTTTTTATTAGCTTGACCTGTATGTTTGTAACCGACTGCTTTGAACTTGATTTTGACCCACTTCGAACGGTCAGATTTCATTTAAATTTGGTAGACTTATCGAGGATCGATGACAATGCAATAATTTAATAAGATTATACCATTATCCTAATCAGTTATTGGGATAGTCAGGATTAAATTGTTGAATTTAAGTTTCCAATTTCGAATTACGCGCCTAGAGGGCGCTACAGTAAAACAATGTCACTATATTTCGTGACATCAAGGGCATCTGTCAAGCCACTGTATGTTTTTCTTGTTAGTTTCATATTAAATAGTTAATAAAACTCGAGTTACGTCGTTCAATTCATCAGGTTAAGGTCCCAGAAAAGCTCAGAAGTAAAGACAGTGTAATATCTAATGGTAAAATCAGTTATCAAAGACATTGAAGTGAACATTAAAAACAGAACGTAGTTCGTGTAAAAGTTTACTTGTTAGGTCTTTGCGAAGCATTTAAGTATTTGAATTGAGATACCTATCTATTTGAAAATGGCGTTAAATAATACTCTCGCATTTATCGAAAACCTGTCTGGCCATATAAATTATGCAACCTGGCGTTTAGCATGCTAAACTAAAGTTTATGCATTGCTAAACACAAGTACATGAGGAAATCTGGAATTGCATAGAAGACTTCTCAGAAAGAGTAGATAAGAAACGAGATGCTAAAGCTAAGACGAAGATAATACTCTCAGTCAATCCAATAAATTATGTGCACATTCAAATCTGTGTATGTGTGTTGCCAAAGAAATATAGGAGAAATTGACAGGAATTATCTGTGCAGTCCTCAGGACAAGTAAGCTTAGCCACTTATATATTATAAAGGTCATGACAAAAAGGTCCTGTATAATAATGTTTTACATGTTCTCGAACTAGCAATCTGATATCTGAATCAGATTGTTCAAAGTGGTGGCCAAGCATGATCAGAGGCTGAATTTATGGCAGCTTGTGCTGTTAAAAAGAGGCCATGTGGATCAAACAGTTTTTAAGTAAAGAGGACTCTGTCCTAATTTAGATAACCAAACTGCTATCAGTGTCATTAAAAATATTAATTTCCATAAGAAGTGTAAACATATTGAAATTAAAGTCTTTTGACGGGAATTTGAAAACGTCATGTGGTGCTGTTGTATTATATTCTATATCTTAGTGTTTTAACGTGTTATATTAGATAATTTTGATGGCATTTTATGTAATGTGATGCGGCGGCACTACTGGGATGTAATGAATATCATATAAAAGTGCTTTACTACGTTTTCGTTTTCCATCAAAATTCCCACAAAATACCATTAACAGTGTGGCCATTGCACTGTTAATGGCGACAATTTGACTTAGACAATGACTAACTTGAAAGACTAAAAACGTGAAAATATTTATAACTTGACACTGGCACCAATAGCTCGTATATGTAGCTGATTGCCAATATATAAGAAGAAGAAGAACTTATTGAAATTAAATATAACTTTATTAAAGAAAAGTATTATAAAAGATAATTGTATTACAGTTTGTTGGTAGTGATTGACAATTGATTATATATATATATATATATATATATATATATACATATATATATATATATACATATATATATATATATATATATACATATATATATATATATATACATATATGTAAAACTTAGTTTTTTAATTGTTCATACATACATATCATCACGCCATATCCCTTGCAGGGTAGGCAGAGAGAACAGAGTGCCAGAGAGCTCTATCTCTGCATACTTCACTCGCTTCCTCAACATTCATAATTCTCTTCATACACGCTCGCCGGTTTCGGAGACTCTTGACTCCACCTTCCTTCAGTACATGACCGATCTGGTCTAGGTAGGTTAGTCTCGGTCTCCCTCGGTACCTACATCCTTCCACTTTCGCATTGTATATCTTCTTAACCAGGCGTTCGTTCGGCATTCTTTCCACATGTCCGAACCATCGGAGCATTCCCTTTCGCATCTTTACACCAATACTCTCTTTCATACCTACTCGCTCTCTTACGTCGTCGTTACGAATGCGGTCGGTCAGCCTAACTCCACAGATTTTCCGCAGAGATCGCATTTCGACCGCATTAATTTTACTATCATACTCTTTTCTGCATACCCAACTCTCGCTTCCATACAGTAATGTTGGGACAAGCACTGCGTTATGTATTGCTACACGTGCCTTCTGGCTGAGGTGGTGGCTGCCGAGAAGTTGCCCCAACGCTCCGTTCACTCTATTTCCCGCATTCACTCTTCGCTCTATATCAGTGGTGTACCTTCCATCTCGGCTAAATCCACATCCAAGATATACAAATTCATCCACTTGCTGTAGTACATCATTACCTATTGTTACTCTTACATCTGTTCTGGTTTTATCTCTTTCAAAGACCATTATTTTGGTTTTGCTCACATTCACGCGTAGACCCCTTTTCTTACAATCTTCTGTCATTGTGTCGACTAGGGTCTGCAGGTCAATCGCTGACTGTGCCAGCAGGACTGCATCATCTGCATAAAGCAGAGCAGTGACCACTGAGTCGCCCATCTGGACTCCCACATTCATATCGTTCAACCTTTGGAGACATTTATCCAGATATATGATAAACAGCCTGGCTGACAGAACGCACCCCTGCTTAACGCCGATATTGACGTCAAACCAAGGCGACATTCCATCATCCAGCCGCACACAGGCTCTACAGCCCATGTAACTGGACTGCACAGCCTGTAGCAGTTTACCGTTAATACCATACTCCGGTAAAATGTCCCAAAGTTCCTTTCGTACAACCGTGTCAAATGCTCTCTCCAGATCCACAAAACTGCAGAAAACCCTCTGACCTAGAGCCAGATGCTTCTCCACAATGTTGCGCAGAGAGAACACTTGATCCATGCATCCCCTTCCACTCCTGAAACCTCCTTGTGTCTCACACAGTAAACCATCGGACACCATCCTCATTCTCCTTTCAATAATTTTTCCATACACTTTTGCTGCCAAACTGGTCAAGCTTATGGCTCTGTAATTTGCGCAGTCATAACGTGAACCCTTGTTTTTAAACAAAGGCACGATGACTGCGCTATTCCAGTCCCTGGGAACCATTCCCGAGCTCCAACATAAATTGAGGAGCAACAGGAACGCCTCCCAGACACAAGAGCCACCAAGCTTGATCATCTCGGCAGACACCATATCAATGCCCGCTGCCTTACCATTTTTCAAACTTCTTATCGCCCATTCAACTTCATCCATACTGATGCCATCGGAGGACGCCGTTGTCGAATGTTGATCTACTAAACCACATCCAACACCGGCGCCAACCGTAGCATCCGCATACATATCGCCAAAATATTCACTCCATCGGCTTAACACGTCTTGTGTTTCTGTAAGAATGTCTCCACCTTTAGACCTTATTTTATTCATTCTGATTCTCATATTTAATGATTTGGAAAATAATTACAGTTAGCGATAGTAGTCATGGAATCATAGTAGATTAAAATATATAAAATCGCACTTCTGTATTTAGCGGAACTAAAAAATTGAAAATAAATAATAATTTAAAAAACTAAAAAAAACATGCTTTTATATATAAACTAAACTAAAAAGTAGAAAATAACTTTTTTAATCATTCAAGTTAAGGTAGAGTGAGAAATAAAAGAAATTATTTTAATGTAAAAAAGCGTGGGGTGTTTTCTGAAAGTATTTCGCAGCATAACCACAGTGCCTACTTACCCACATGACTGATCAATGGAATGTTAACATCAGGCACCCCACGCTTGTTTACATTATAATAATTTCTTTTATTTCTCACTCTACCTTAACTTGAATGATTAAAAAAGTTATTTTCTACTTTTTAGTTTAGTTTATATATAAAATCATGTTTTTTTAGTTTTTTAAATTGTTTTTTTTTTTCATGACAGATTGTGGTTTGGACACATCCCGTTTTTTGTAAAGACGAATGACCTATATAATTGACCACATAACCTGCTGTATCGCCTACCTATTGCCCTTAATTTCGGTGGGAGAGAATTTACAGGGGCCGGGGATCAAATTCGGTCAGCATTCGTCAGGCGCGCATAATACAGAACCACTGATAACTAAAATTTCATCCGGTGCTACGATGATAGATGGAGATCCAGATATTTTGTCAAGTATACATATATTTTTATTTTTTTTCTTTTAATTATTAAAATGGCTGTTATATTTTCCCCTTGCAGTACAACGATTATTTCCTTAGCGCAGTGTTTTTACATAAAAAAATCAAATATTCTTTTATTAGTTTGACGTTTATTCAAAAATTCTAATTTAGAATTCCATAAAGTAAAAATTTCAAATTTCGAATCATGTTAATGTTTGTTTTGTCGAGCGTATTCCAGCCAGTGTTAATCTTTCAATGGCCGCTGTCTTGACTCGTGTCATCTCGCGGTTAGTTTATCAACAGGATGTCGTTAATAAACTTACTGAGCTCTTGTACACGCGAGAACATAAATATTTTGAAACGGTTCTTGGTCATGTAATGTACATACTTATGGTGACATCATCATTATCCTTACTGTTGCCACAAAGTTCAATGAAAAAAAAATTAATAATAGAATTCGAAATTCAAAACTGGATCTTTACGTTCTATGTTCACACATATTTTTAAAATTTGGATACACCGATTTTTTGGAGTTTACTCCTTAAGAATCGATTTTTATATAAGGCGCCCGGTATATATGAGTATACGCATGCATACGGTATATATAAAAAATTGAGGAGTAAAATCTAGTGATCGAATAACCTCGTTACGTTTTTGGTGCGCAACCTATTCTGCGCACCTTTCATTTTCTGAGGGGAGATAACACTTCACTGAACAGTTTTAATAAATGTAAATAAAATATATATACATATTATTTTTAGTGAAATGAGCTTTTTTTGCGCCTGTTTTGATAATCGTACTTAAGGAGTAAACTCCAGTCGTGCGTCGGAGCTGACACACACACTTTTTTTTTTATTCTTTCTCTTCTATTTGGACAGGTAAAGGGAACAAAGCCCATATAGTAAGTTTCATTGAAGTGTCTTCACTTCTTCAACTTCTTTATGCCAAGTGTTTAATTACAAATTATCACTTCTAGTCCCATCTTCGCCTTCAACAGTAAATGGTATCTTCTGAGAATTTTAGTGAAAAACATATGTAAAGCACTGTTATATCATATTTACTACACCCCAGCACTTCCTATACATTACATAAAATACCATCAAAATTATTTAATATAACACGTTAAAACACTAAGATATTGAATATAATACAAAACCAACCCTCACGATGCCTCCAAAAATCCCAAATCCATAGACCATAGACACTTTGATATGTTCTATGTTTGAAATACATATTCGTTCATTCACTATGCGTGCGTACGCATTAATAATGTCTATTGAAATAAAAAATTAACACAACCGTTCGAAACAGTACCTATTGTTTGAAAAAAAAAAAAAGGCTTTTTATCTCGAGGCTTTGATTATGACCGCAGCCGTTAAACAAACTTTAGCTTTTATCAACATTGATACAAGTACTTTTTAGTTTAAGCTCGTGTAAGGCACAGGAATTTCAACATACAGCCAGCGTATTTTTTTTACTATGATTCTAAAAAGTAACAGTGAATTTTAGCTTTTTAATACACTTTTGTTAAATTTAAAAACAATATCGACCTACATGAAGACCAAAGTTACATATGATTATGATACTCGATCGTTTTTATTGTATATAATTATAAAGCTAAACTGTTCTATAAGGGAGCGTCCATTAATAACGTGAGGCATTTTTGAGGATTTTTTGAACCTGCCTTGGTGAGATCGTAAGATTTTTTTCGATCCCCTTCCCCAATCTCACGTGAGATTTTTCAAAACTGTACTTGAGTATAACAATGTCATCATCATCATCACAGCCCATGAATGTCCCATTGTTGGGCTCGGATCTCCTCTTTAATGGGAGGGAAATTAACCTACTATACCGCGCTGGTCAGACGTGTTGGTTTAGGGTTTTGTTTCGAGTTTTCCTTCTCTTACATAGATGTTATATGTGTTTTATACCCCTTAGTCGTCTCTTACTATCACCTACGTGTATTGTGAATTGTAAAAATGTAATTGTTGGCCAAATGGCATCAGATGGAGTTGGCCCAGGCTCTTAGTCCTCTTTTACGACATCCACGGGATTCTCCTAGTTAATTTTAATCAAAATTACTATTCATGAATGATAATATTTCTCACCCCATACTGCTCCAAATCTCAGCTTCTCATCAAGCGATGCAATTTTTTTTTTTATATATATCTCACTCCCGTTTCAACAATGAGTTATACCCGTGCGAAATATTCCGATTGTCTATTGTTCACTTCCGGATTGCACAAGGAGTTTGTCTTTGCGACTCGTTCCCATGCAAAATGGCGGATTGGTGTTCCTTAAGGGTCAACATGTTCCACCTTCACAGCTGTTACTAATAAAGGTACGATCAAAAAATTTTGTAACAATTGTCAATTTGTTTTATATACTTATACTTATTTTTTTTATATTATACTTAAAAATTTTGAAATGGATGTGTGGTGTGACAAGAATGGATAAAATAAGAAATGAACATATAAGAGGAAGTTTGAAAGTTGCGCCAGTGACGGAAAAATTAAGGAGTGAAAGATTGACATGGTATGCACATGTCATGAGACGGGATGAAAGTAATGTTGTGAGGAAAGCTTTACGTATGAATGTTGAAGGCTTAAAGGGTAAGGGAAGACCGAAGAAAAGATGGATGGACTGCGTGAAACAAGACGTGGATAGACAAGGAGTGACCACAGAGATGACGTCTGATAGAGTTGTATGAAAGAAGACATATCGCGTCCACCACAAATAAATTGGGATAAGAGCAAGTTGATGATGATGATGATATTACACTTAAAAAAATAGTAATATCTTGTTGAACGAATATTCTGTATTATTTTAGAAAAAAAAATAGATATAAAAAAATAAATATAAAAATTAAAAAAAGTTTGTCTGAATTAAGCGACTGCCCGATTTCCTTAAGCTATTTCTAATATTAATGACAATGGCTAAATTTAATTTCATATTTTAGATATAATCAGTGTGGTGACGCAGTGCGAATATTTGACCATCACGCCTATCTTACTCGTGGGTAATCGTAAGAGATGACTAAGGGATATAAAACATATATAACATATATACAAGAGAGGGATAACTCTAAACAAAACCCTATACCAACACGTCTGACCAGCGTGGTATAGTAGGTCAATTCCGGTGGTCCGCTCGCTCGGCGAAGAGAGGTCTATGGAGCCGCGCGGTGCTTCTCCTGTCGCGCCGGACGGATTTAGGAGGATGTGACCAGACCATAGCCTCCTAGTAAAAAAAAAATGTCAACCCTCCTTGAGAATGTAATTATTGACCAAACGACATCAGTTCAAATTAGCCCAAATCGATATAAAGCTGTTAATCGTCTTTTACGATATTCACGAGCAAAATAAAGGTTGGTAGTATTCATAGCCGTTACCACATAGCATTTTTTTTAAATATGTTTACTTTATCTTCCATAGACTATCAACTGCCATATCTGCACTCACTCCAAAGAGTAAAGTTATTAAACTGAAAAAGAGTGGCAACTCGATGATAAAATATGCATGTATGGAAAGTGCTGCTACCCAGAGTTTAAGCGGTGAACTAAAGTTGTAGTGATACAGATGTAGATGTGTATATATATGTGTAATTATATTGATATATCGTATACTATGAGATCTACCCTGAAATATTAAAAAAACCATATCGGCTGATAACGAAAAACAATAATAATATAAGTTTAACAATGAAAATTGAGATGATTTTCAGAAAGTACATCAATAATCGAAAATAGTTCGATGACAATAAGTACGTACGCTAGGAACAAAAAGTAACAATTCTCAGTTGTCAAACGTTTGACAGACAGGACAAAATGGCAGCAGCTAAGTTTGTACAACCAATCTGTAGGTGGCGCGACGGTCAGTAAAAAATAAGTAATGTTTTAAGTGTGCCCCCCCAGACTCACTCTTTTCATATCAAATCCCTATTCACACAATATTTAAATCTCAAACTGAGTCTCAAACGTATTTAATTAATAATTAAAATTATTGCCATTATAGACAAAACATTGCTATAATACGAAGTCGATATAATTTTAAATAAACCAATGTTATGTCAATAGAACCGTTAAACGTTATTCTAATTTTAAACTGCACGGCACCCACACGTTCTATATTCAAACGAGTGTTCCGAATTCAAATAAACCATACGTTTCAGCGGATGACGTCACTAACGGTTTTGCACATTATTACCATACAGTGCGCTTTGTCTATAGTGTTATTACCGCGAATTGATTTATTAGAATGTTAGTCTACATTTGAAAAAAAATAACCGTTTTTAGACATTTTATTATATTTTTATTTAATTTTTAACTATCTAATGTTTCGTACAATACTCAGTGTTGACGGTCACGGAAGTATTTCCGTTTGATAGCTGAAAAGTGTACGAAACGTCGGCAAATAAAAAACTTAAGTAAATAACAAAACCGAGATATTTCAACATTAAAATATAGAAATATATCTACCTATATTATTTAGGCCATAGATTTTAAGGCTCGCATATAACCCCCGTTAAGTTATCCCGTATCCGTTGGTGTCGTACTGCTGCGCTTATCGTAGCTGTACTTCCCTTTACTTATTGGCTGACTAGTCAATATTGCTTTCTGTCTGCTTTGCCGGGGAGGGAAGTGGCATCACTCTTTTCTAACTCCTCCTCTTTAACTTTTCTAATTAAATTTGTTGCGGGTTGCAAGACAATTAAAATCATTTCTCGGGACTGCCTGATGGTCAAACCTCGGTGACATTTATAGTGACCATTGTGGATCCTGGCTTACAGGAGTTACAATGGTGGGAATGTGTGGTGGGATTAGTCCCAAAAAAAAACGCCATAGATTTATTATTCATTACTCTGAGCACAGGCTAAAGGATTTTTTTTCCTCAGAAATAAAACTTCTTATGCTAAGTAGCTAATCCTTGCATTGCGTAGGACTTTATAAATATAACGGATAGAAATTACACCAAAACTCCAATTGCGTGGCACAAAGTATTATTCTGTGCGTGAATTGAACGCGTGACATCTTAACCAATAAACTATCAGTCAATGTCATTCGCTTAAAAAAAAAGTAACAATTTTCAGTGCTGTGTAAACTTGAGGTTCGTAACAAAGGCTTTTAAGACATATATGAATGAAAACTATATCATTACCGGACAGGATGTCGTGTGGTCGGAGGATTCAAGCTTCGGTACACGCTACCCTCAATATATTACATTACGAAGGAAGTCTTGATGACAAGATGACGCCATAATAATTTTCCTTGTGCGACATTATTAGCTTTGTAGTCAAATGTTAATTTTAGGGTCAAGGTTATTGAAAGTCAAACTATTAATCTTTGTTTATATCTAATTACAATACCCCATGAAATGGGCAAGCAAAATATTTTAAAAGCAAAACAATATGCATGGTTCTTAAAACTATTGATAAAGCCATTAAAGATTAAAAAAAGCTAATGCTTTCTAAGATGGCGGTTTCTTTGACAGTGACAAGTAAAAACGCGGGCGAATGACAAAAAAATGGATTACTCGTGATTTACGGAGAATGTTTTCGACTCATATGGTGACGAAGCGAAGCAAGGTGCTTGAACGGAAAAAAATAAAGTATAGCAATGTGTTGTTTGTAAAATATTAAGCGGTAAAGACATTTTAAAAGCTAGTTACTAAGACTTTTAAGCGAAAATATAAAATAGTGTATTGAATTCTGCTGATATTTTTATTTAGCTCAAATAAATACTAAACAGTATATTTATGTTTTAGATTAAAAAGAAATATATCGATAACGGTACCAGATATTTAGTATGCAGGTTTGCTTGGGGGTGGTAAAACTAACTAGATTTAATCTATAGGAAATATCGTTTCGCTAATGTTTTCAACGAATAACTGCCTATGCCAACTACACATGATATCGTCTGATCAATAATTACACTCCCAAACAGTGTTTTTTTTTTTTGGCGGCGGGCCACGATGTGGTCACACCCCGTCAATCCGTCCGAGACGACGGAAGAAGCGGCGCGCGATCCCGAGGACCCGCCCAGCAACGTATCTATCGACGCCGTGCGAGTGGGCCACCTAAACTTGGTCTTCGTATTCATGGCCCACCCGGCGGTATCTAAAGAGGGCTGATGTCAATATTTGCAATATGTACGATTAATAAAAAACTTAAGAACACACTAAAATTGTCACTTGAACATAATTTAAACACAAGCAAAAGATCTATGATATATGACAGAGAAAACTTGCTAAACAGGACTCAGCACGGACTTCAAAAATCCTCAAAAAGCGAAATGATGATGGGGAGAAGTCTTACGAATACCAAACGCAGGATAGGTGTTGAATCGTAATACAGAAGTTATAAAGAGAAAATGTATATTTTTATTGCTTATGGTGGCAAATGAGAAAGTAGCACACCTGATGGTAAGAGTCACTGCCGCCCATGGACCTTTGCAATACCAAGGGCATAGCTAAGCCGCTACCTACCAATACAAACCCCAAAACCACCCATTTAGACTGTCGACTCTCTCGCTCACCGAATGAAGTGCAAAAGCACATTGCCATTAGTCAAACATTGATCTTCTGCGAGTGTGATCCTATCTCGGAGGGACCGGCCTGCGGCTGTAGACAGAGAACTGTCAACACCGTGGTCCTATCAGTTCTAAAATGTATATATGCAGTAAAGAAATCGTCATATGCAATTTTTAAAATCAATCCGTTGACGGTTTGAAATATATTAATAAACCTTGACCCTTATTTGACTGTTTTAAATTTGTGTCATTGTGTTAATATGTCGGCCTTCAAATTAAAATATATGTAACGAATTTGATAAACTTAAACACTGAACTTTGCGTTTTATCATATTGATAATAGGAAGACATTTTGGGAGATGACGTTTGTGATTTTTTAATTTTTTTTTTAAAGACTACGCATGCTACTGGAATTTAAAGATACGGATCTGTTATTTTTTTTTTCATGTGGTAATTGAGTAGGAATACAATTCACAACACGTGGGTGTCGAAAAAAGACTAAATTATATAATATGCATTTAATATCTTAATGATTTCTAATGGTTATCCGAGTATTACACATTTGAAATAAACTACTTTTACGGATACTATCGCGTTTGTATTTGATTTTTAATTACCCGACGTACTGAAGGAAGGTGGAGTCAAGAGTCTCCGAAACCGTCGAGCGTGTATGAAGAGAATTATGAATGTTAAGAAAGAGAGCAAGTATGCAAGGATAGAGTTCTCTGGCACTCTGTTCTCTCTGCCTACCCTGCAAGGGACATAGCGTGATGGTATGTATGTATGTATGAATTGCCCGATGTTTCGAACACTGAAGGACTGACGTCGGAGGACGTCCTCCCGTAACCATGATCACTGAAAAGTGTTTGAAAACGTCCAAAAATTAAAAATCAAATACAAACGCGATAGAATCCGTAAAAGTAGTTATATAACATTTTTACAAAAGAAAAAAGGAGAATTGGACATAACACTATCAATTTTGATTGCTCAGATGGCGTAATGTTTTGAAATACCAACAGGAAAATTATTTTCAAACTATTATTCTGAGTTTGTGTAATTAATGTCAGTTAATTATATGTTTGTGAAGACACAACACAATGCAAGGATTATTTCCTTAGTCTTTAAAATAAATATGTACTTGTAACCGGCGTAAGTGAATCTCTGCCGTTATAGAGTAGAAAAAACCCAGTAGCAAGTAATATGAGTTATAAATAACAATATGTTTTGCACGCCTCACAAGCGAAGCGTTGAGGTCTTGCTCTACTCTCGATATATGAGGACTTTTCACTTATAGGATAATATTATCATACATATGTCAAGAAAAAACATTCGTTTAAACGTATTTGATATTTTTAAAAAGCAATTTGTTTAAAGGAAGACAATATTTGATTAAAAAAATATTCGAGGACGTCCAGATATCTAATCTGGATCTGGCACGATTACGTCCGTTAAAATTAAGGTATCAAAATATTTCTTTTTTTTTAAAAGCTTCATAATCGCAACGCGCTGTTTCCTTTCGAAAATGGCTTGGTAATTCTTTGTCGTTTAATTGTAATTAATAAAAAACTAAACTGCTAAGTCATTAGTGTATGTATTATTATTGCTTACGGCCTTTGGAATACCAGGGGTACAACCAGAAAGATAGCACAGCTCTTTCGTTCAACGAACAAAGCAGCACATTGCCATTACTCAGACGTCGATCTTCTGCTCAGTGTGGTACTACCCCGGACGGATCGGCCCGCGGCTGTAGACAGAGAACTATCAACAGTGTGGTCCTATTACTAATTAATATGCTTCGCTTATTATTATTACACGATTATATTAACAACATCTGTTCACCCATATAGTTTTAGCAACGCGATGTGTAAAATAATATTTGATTGCGTTCAGTCACGCCATTTTTTAATTCGTTGCGTTCGCTTTCGGCATATGGCCGCCACGCGGGAGGCGGGCCCGGGAGGTCCGATGTTTGGCGTTTGGTTATATCTGGGGATATTGTCTTGAAAATAATATAAGACTTGTCTTTGGATTAGTGAGAATAGAGTTACATATTTATTTTAAAATATTTTTTCTATTGTGTTGGCAATTAGCTACTTATAGCCATCGTTGTTGAGTTATACGAGTATTTTATTTAAAAATTACAAATGCCTTCACATCTTTAGTTACTTCATATTAGACATTCGTCATCACATCATCACAGCCCATAAATGTCCCACTGTTGGGTTCGGGCCTCCTCCGTAATGGGAGGGAAATTAACCTACTATACCGCGCTGGTCAGACGTGTTGGTATAGGGTTTTGTTTAGAGTATTCCTTCTCTCGCATAGATGTTATATGCATTTTATATCCCTTAGTCGTCTCATACGATCACTCACGGGTGTGATATGGGTTGGTGAATGGTATTCTTACTCCATCACCACACGGAAACACATATTAGACATTGTCTGTCAGTAATTGAAATTGGCGTCTTCAACAGTGTTAATAGCATTTTCTAGGAATTGTGGTGATAAATGAAAACTTTTGTAAAGCACTGTTATATCACATTCACTACATCTTAGCACTTCCTCTACAATACATTAAATAAAATGCCATTTTTTTTTCAATATAGCATGTTAAAACACTAAGATGATGAAGGTGACGATTTGACTTATTGATGGATAATGACTAATACGATGAGACTAAAGACGTGAAGATATTTATAACTCGACACTGACAACAATAGCTCGTATAACTAGCTGATTGCCAATACATAAAAAAAGAAGAAAAGTCCTTTACTAAAATACTCCAAGAAAAATTACTTTTGACCCGATAGTCTTCGAACAGATAGGACATTGAGACCTCTGGAATAACAAGAAAATAAAAAAAAAGATTGTCTTTTCATAACCTATTTTAATGGCAGATTTGACATTTTTACTTGAATAAGAATTACAATATATTTTACTGAGTTTAATAGTTCAAAGATACGACCCACCATAGCGCCGAATTCTATATTCGGTGCCAACCAAACCAGGATAGCGTTTTATGCAATCAGCATTCTTTAGTGGTAGGATCACGCTGTTGACAGTTTTTTGTCTACAGCCGCGGGCCGGTCCGTCCGGGGTAGTACCACACTGAGCAGAAGATCGACGTCTGAGTAATGGCAAGGAGCTATTGCGCTTCGTTCGGTGAGCGAGAAAGCCGGAAGTCCAACTGGGTGGGTTTGGGTTCCGTATTGAGCTATACCCTTGGTATTTGCAAAGGTCCATGGCACGACAGTGACATTTACCATCAGGTCTGCTGCTTGCTCGTTAGCCACCATAAACAATGAAATGAAAAAAGAAAGCCAGTAATTATACCAAGATTTAGAAAAACTGATTTAAGAAGTAGTTCTATATTCGGTTTGCCTAAAATCATAAGTACATCTTGTATATTTATTATCTGTAACGGTTTTCACGGTCATCTGCCTAAAGAGTAAAAAAAAAATCACAGCTACAAACTATCTTCCCGTTATATCAAATAATAAGATACAAGAAAAAAAATATATCGATTCCGAGGGGAAGAAACCATAAAGGATGCATACAAGTAATATAAGAAAACTTGCAGCTGCGTTATATTGCACTTGCTTAAAGCAGCTGGGTATGGCACGCGTAGGCATAACGGATATTGTCAGTGCCAATCGTGAACTGTTGTTATCTGTGGCTTTGACAGTTGGAAGCGGGTAAATTATTTTCGTATTTAACCTTCGTACGTGCAAATTACGATAATGTTTGTTTTGTTTTAAATAATGATATTTAAATTTCCTTATTAGTTACTGTGTTATTATAATTATTAAAATATTTACAGTTTATAATTTCCTGAAGTGATGCGTATGATATAAATAATTAATTCTACAATCGAGTAAATAATAATTTATAATATAAATATTGCGTTTATTATTATCGAAACGTTTATTTAAAAAAAAAATTCTGTCAGAGACTCACAATAGGGCATATTTTGATTTTTTTGGTTTTAGATGGCATTTTATGTAATGTGATGCGAAGGAAGTGCTGGAATGTAGTGAATAGGATATAACAGTGCTTAACATACGTTTTCCACGAAAATTACTAAAAGCAATTTTGATAATGACTTCTAATGTTTACGCGAGTGTTACACATAAACTAGAACTAGTTTTACGGATTCTATCGCGTTTGTATTTGATTTATAATTTCCCGACGTTTCGAACCCTTTACAGTGATCATGGTCACGGGAGGACTGAGGTGTCTTACGTCCAATATGTCATTGTTATTACAGAAATGAACTTTTTTTTACAAATGAGCAATTTTGATGACGACGATTTGACTTACTCGTGAACAATTACTAACCTGAAGAGATTACGAGTAAAGTTGTGCAGAAAATTAAAACTCGACACTGGCAGCAGTGGCTCGTATAAGTAGCTGATTGGCAATACAAAAAAAAAAGAAGACGCGGAAGACACAGTAGAAGTAGAACATATACCCTACAGGAAATTTTTTTATTTATTATATCAAACACATTTGAATTGTAACGAATAACCTTAACCTTATAATTACAACATATAGCGGTCGCTTAAGCCGTTATTCTCGAGAATTTTTTTTATTAATTCATACATACATATACATACATACATACATATCATCACGCCATATCCCTTGCAGGGTAGGCAGAGAGAACAGAGTGCCAGAGAACTCTATCTCTGCATACTTCACTAGCTTCCTCAACATTCATAATTCCCTTCATACACACTCGCCGGTTTCGGAGACTCTTGACTCCACCTTCCTTCAGTACATGACCGATCTGGTCTAGGTAGGTTAGTCTCGGTCTCCCTCGGTACCTACATCCTTCCACTTTCGCATTGTATATCTTCTTAACCAGACGTTCGTTCGGCATTCTTTCCACATGTCCGAACCATACATATCATCACGCCATATCCCTTGCAGGGTAGGCAGAGAAGAACAGACTGCCAGAGAACTCTATCCTTGCATACTTCACTCGCTTCCTCAACATTCATAATTCTCTTCATACACGACGCCGAAATTTTCAACACAGAAAATGTTACTTGACAGAATTTAAAGCCCTCCTAAGAATTATCACTTCATATACTTATGAATACACTTTTTAAGGCTGACCCAGTATAATTTATTTTAAAAATATACTATAAAAGGGTCTCCTTATTCGTTCTTATCGATAATTCAAGGCGATACTTAACCTAAAAACCAATTTTAATCTTGAAGAACCCAAAAAGTTTTTTTCTTTAACATCGAGCTAGGCAGATGGCATTCGCGATAAACATTTGACATGATTTGTTGTTCCGAATTTAAAAATCTATTTGGCTGTATCAATTTTATTGGCTCGTATTTTCACCATAGTTTAGATATTCTATTTTTTTTATTGTTATATTATGCGTTCTTAATTTAAATTTGTTTGTTTTCTAAATTGAGTTCCTAATTTAAATTTGTCTATATTTTTAAATTATCCACTATAAATTATGTATTTGTCTTATAAATTGCTTTTTTAAATGACAATGGATTTTTTTAATGTTTTTTTTTGTTAATAGACAAAAGTCAAATCGAGGATATAGGTCCCTTTAACCGGATACGGAAACACGTGCGCACCATGCCAAAGATTCTTTCAACGCATCCCATTCATTTTTCACTTTCATTCATTGAGCAATGACTCAATTGAACGTATGTTTTGACAATAATGACAGTTAAACTACTTGTTTGTATTATAATCAGGTGCTTTGAAGAATTTTTAAAAGAAAAAATGGTGTATTTATATTCTTTTCAGGCATGTTCAATTACTTTTTCTTTCTTTGTGGTCACAAAGTAAGAATACAATTCGCCATCCTCTATCTTATCCGTGAATGTTGTTAAAGACGATTAAGGGATGTAATATACATATAACATCTATGCAAGAGAAAGGAAACTTGCTGTGTGGTAGTGGCTACGAATACTACCAACCCCTACTTCGCTCGTGGATATCGTAAAAAACGACTAACAGCTTTATAACGTCCTGGGCCCACTTCATCTGATGCCGTTTGGTCAACAATTACATTCCCAAGGAGGGTTGAGGTCTGGCAGGCGGCCGGTCATAAAACTATTGCCAATAACTTCTTCAATATGTGCTATGAAAGATGAGTACATATTGCATCGACCCGAAGTAATTGGGATAAGAGTAGGTGAATGATGACAAGAGAAGGCAAACTCTAAACAAAACCCTATACCATTACGTCTGACCAGCATGGTATAGTAGGTCAATTTCCCTCTCACAAGTCATCGTTATTACAGTGCTTTATATCTACCCGATACATTATTAGTTGTTAAATTTTAATCAACATTTTTTGAAATTCATTTTTGAAACAAAATAGAAGAAGCAAATGCACCTATAAAACATAAAAATCATTCGTTTGATGATAGTTTAAACATCAGAAACTATATGTAATTTGAACTCACAAAAAGAACAAATGCCCATAAACACTCCCGCGTAAACGTTTTTTTTTTTTTACCACGCAATATATAGGCAATGCGTAAGCGTTATACAGCCGACCGTTATCGATCGATATGCTGGTACATTGTGGTATTAATACTAGTAGGGGCAGTGTTGGATGTAAAAAAAAATATTTGAACTTGTCAATGCGCGGGACGTCTTGGATTCGATTCTTACATGGCAAATATTTATTTACGCAATATATACCTATTAACACAGAACTTGATGTATTAAAATCTAACTGCTTTGCTTATTATGTAATACATACAATGATAGGTGGTGGCAAATAAAATCTATACAAGACAAGGAAAACTCGAAATAAAACTCCAAACTAAACCGTCTGAATCAGCTTGGTATCCTACTAATATTATAAACGTGAAAATTTGTGAAGATGTTTGTTATTTAATCACACGTAAACTGTTGAACTGATTTCAATGAAAATTGGCACATAGATAGACCATTTCCTGGATTAATACAGTATAGGATATTTATTATTTTCAATTTTGGGTAAAGTTATTTACCAAGCGTATTTCACCCCGTGGCCAGAAGTCTTAACAAATTTCTCTCTTGTATTGATGAAAGCTCCAGGCCATAAATACATGTTAGGTCTACCATCCACCATCAGATCCAGGTACAATGGTTATCCATTGTATCATCTATATAGTGTAATACTTATATGTAATTTTGTGGGAGTTGTTGATAGCGGGTCCCCTTGAATTAACGGTTTTATCGATTGGTTTTACGATTTGAGGGTAAGTTGCATTCATTGTTGCGTGCTAACCAAACGTATGAGATTCGTTATCATAGAAGTAATGTTTAATAGTAATTATATCTAGATGATGTTCCGTGTGGTGACGGAGTAAGAATACAATTCACCACTCCCTATCTTACCTGTGGGTGATCGTAAGAAACAACTAAGGGATATAAAACGCATATAAAATGTATGCAAGTGAAGGAAAACTCGAAATTAAACCCTATACCACCACGTCTGATCAGCGTGGTATAGTAGGTCAATTTCCCTCCCATGTAGGAGGCTCGAGCCCAGCAGTGGGACATATATGACCGGAAATGTAAAACCAAAAGATAAATATACGAGTACACATACATACATATCATCACGCCATATCCCTTGCAGGGTAGGCAGAGAGAACAGAGTGCCAGAGACCTCTATCCTTGCATACTTCACTCGCTTCCTCAACATTCATAATTCTCTTCATACACGCTCGCCGGTTTCGGAGACTCTTGACTCCACCTTCCTTCAGTACATGACCAATCTGGTCTAGGTAGGTTAGTCTCGGTCTCCCTCGATACCTACATCCTTCCACTTTCGCGAAAGAGATAAATATATTCCTAATAAATCCATCTACCGTCCATATGCATTCAATAACTTATTTTTAGATATTTTCTTTTGTAAAACAGGATGTTCGGCTTCCTTTAACCTTGCGGTAATTTTAACACTGTTACCCCCTAACCGGGGACAAAAAACAAATGTAGTCCCGTTTGTGAAATATGCCGATATGGTGACTTAGTTATGCACGAAGATAGACTATAAGTCTTAAACAGCAAGGGTTCTGTATATTATTAATTTAAGTTTCTTTATATTGATGATGGTGACAAACGAAAAAGCAGCACACCTGATGGTAAGTGTTACTGCTGACAATGGACCTTTGCATAGCTAGGCCGTTGCCTACCAATAATCCCAAACCCACCCAGAAAAATTGACTTCCGACTCTCTCGCTCACCAAACGAAGCACAGCAGAATCTTGTCACTACTCTGACGTGTATTTGATGCTCAGTCTGGTACTACCCTTTATTTTATTTTTTTATTTTTATTGGTGGACTATGGATGCGTCTCGCCCCGCCAAATCAGTCCGGGGTGACGGAAAGGCGGCGCGTGACCCCATAGACCCACCGTAAAACTCCTCCCTCTTCGCCGTGCGAGCGGACCACCGGTACCCGATCTTTGTCTTCGGTGGTCCGCTCGGCGGTTTACCCTCGCGGGTTCCTCTCGTCGATGCCCCGACAGATTTCGCCGTCGGGGCGTCGCCTGGTACTACCCTGGAAGGACTGGCCTGCGGCTGTAAATAGGAAACTATCAACAACATGGTCCTACACTAGACAGTTAGAAAACCTACCTATTATTTGCCTCTTTTCCTACAATCCACGATTCTCTAGATTATGTAACAAATTATTAAGACTGTTTTAAATCACTTGATACAAACCAAAAGGTTTAAAAAACTACTTAAGTTAGATGATTAATAACTTCAGCACGACTACGTAACGAAAACCTAACCGCCTCCGTCCTTGTGACCTAACCCTCTCTTCCGCCACTGCGTTCAAACCCTCCTTCCTTGTGACCTAACCGTCTCTTCCACCGTTGTGACTTAATGTAGTATTTTGAAGAACCTTACTTGATCAGGTCGCGTAGTATGGATTAGATATATCATTCCTTGTTTTCTGGTGATCTTCAATAGCGCTACTACCTCATGGCTTCATGATATTCATCAATATAGGTATCCCTCATGGATGATCCTGTATTACCCGCACCAACGATTTTTTACCAAGTCCTCGTTCTACCAGGTGGAGGATCTCCACACTGCACCATTCGAGACATAGTCAATAATTATTAACTTTTTAATCATATTATAAACAGCTAATTAAACCATAGACTATAACGGTTTTCAACTGAAAAAGTTTCCGTTGCCCGCGAATTAACCGTTATTATTGCATCACTAGAATGCATATTCAAATAAAGAACAAGAATCTTGTCGGTAAAGTACGGTTTTATTGTGCATTTTAAAATGTATTGTTATTGATGGGGCTGAGCTTCTTTTTTAAAATGTTTTTTTTTTTATACAATCAAGTATGAACTTGTGCATTCGTCTTTTGAGTACGAAACTTGTTTAATATTTTCATTGATAAACTTTTGACGCTTTTGATGCAGATAAGTTGATCTTTAACCGACTTTATGAAAGGAAGTTCTATGTTTCACTGTATATATTTTTGTTATACGCGAGTTTATGTTTTAACTGTTTAATTGAATGTTATGAAATTTTACATACACGTTATTAGGGATAGGATAATGGGTCTACTAGTGGCAGGACCACGCTGTTGACAGTTTTCTGTCTACAGCCGCGGGGCGGTCCGTCCGGGGTAGTACCACACTGAGCAGAAAATAGACGTCTGAGTAACGGCAATTTGCTATTGCGCTTCATTCGGTGAGCGAGAGAGCCGGAAGCCCAACTGGGTGGGTTTGGGGTTTGTTTTGGTAGACAGCGCGCCTAAAAGTCCATGGCCAGCAGTAACATTCACCATCAGGTGAACTGCTTGCTCGTTTGCCACCAAAAGCAATAAAAAAAAAATGTTTTTGAGATAGCTGTTGTTCACGGAACTAGTACAGTTCGCGAAAGATATCAATTTTTTTTTATTCTTATTTATATGGAGGCTTTTGGCTCATAGAGCATGTCAGCCTCATCGTTGATATCAAAATTTATTGCTGTTTTTTTTTTATATAATAGAGACATTTTGAAAGTACCCTCAGTTACAGCAAAATTAGAGTGAACGATTGACATGGTATGGACATGTGATGAGATGGGATGAAAGTAATGTTGTGATGAAAATTTTAAGCATGAATGTTAAAGGCTTTAGGGGTAAGAGAAGACCAAAGAAAATATGGATGGACTGCGTGAAGTATTATTTGTATAGAATCACATTTTTCTCAACATAGATATTAGGGTTTGGTTTATAACGACCTGGGCTAACTCTATCTGATGCCGTTTGATCAATAATTACATTCCAAAGGAGTGTTGACGTCTGGCAGGCGGCCGGTCATAAAACTATTGCCAATAACTTTTACAATATGTACTATAAAAGAAGAGTACATATTGTATCGACTCCAAGTAATTGGGATAAGAGTAGGAGAATGTTGATGGTAGATACTAATGTTTGGTGGAAAACGAACGCATGTAATTAAGTTAAGAATAAGATGATGATGAATCTTTACATCAACATAACCGTAGCCACAAGGATAACTAGTTAATAAAAAAAAAAACGTATATCATTTGCATAAATAATGAAAAAAAAAACTGGCTCAATCCTCCACTATTCGAACACTGCACTATATAAATTCACACGCAAAAACTTTATAAATATAGATTGCGTGTTTTTTTTTTCACGCCGTTGCACGTTCAGGTCGCGACCTTAACGTTCCTTTGCGCCGTTATGTAAAAAAAAAAACTCGACCCTTCAAACGCATCTATTGTTAATCACAGATAAAAGAACTTTCTTGAAGAAATGACAGTTTGGTGATTTTATAGTAGTTATAATGTCCTACTTACTGTATATCTCGTGGGTTCGATTCCTATATAAAGTAATTTCTGTGATTCACATATTGTTTTAAATCTGGATGTATTTTTTTATTGCTTATGGTGGCAAACTAGCAAGCAGCACACCTGATGGTGTCACTGCTGCCCATGGACCTTTGCTAGGCCGCTGTCTACTAATACAAACCCCAAACCCAGTTGGACTTCCGGCTCTCTCGCTCACCGAACGAAGTGCAATAGCACATTGCTGTTACTCAGACGTCGATCTTCTGCTCAGTGTGGTACTACCCCGGACGGACCGGCCCGCGGCTGTAGACAGAGAACTGTCAACAGCGTGGTCCTACTAACAGCTGAAATAATGATAATTAATATCTTCTACTTTTATTTTTTTTAATGACAACAACTAATAAAATAATCTTTGTATTACGTTTTAAAACCATTTAATGATCGGGACACAAATTATACAAAAATTCAGAACAACATATTTTTTGATCGCATAAACTTATCATCATTCTCCTACTCTTATCCCAATTACTTGTGGTCGATACAATATGTACTCTTCTTTCATAGTACATATTGTAGAAGTTATTGGCAATAGTTTTATGACCGACCGCCTGCCAGACGTCAACACTACTTGTGAATGTAATTGTTGACCAAACAGCATCAGATGTAGTTGGCTCAGGTCGTTATAAGGCTCTCAGTCTTTTACGACATCCTCGAGCAAAGTAAGGGCTGGTAGTATTCGTAGCCGCTAACATACAGCGAGATTTTAATTTTTGATCGTATACTGTTCTGTGAAATGAACCTGCGATACTTGACACAATAGATCCATATATTAATCACTACACCATAGATATCCATGTGGTGACGGAGTGAGAATACTATTCACCACCCCATATCTTACCCGTGGGTGATCGTACGAGACGACTAAAGGATATAAAACGCATATAACATCTATGTAAGAGGAGGAATACTCAAAACAAAACCCTATACCAACACGTCTGACCAGCGCGGTATAGTAGGTTAATTTCCCTCCCATTACGGAGGAGGCCCGAACCCAACAGTTAGACATACAGGGTGGAAGGGGACCGCTCCTGAAAACAAAGACAGGTAACCCTACTAGTCTTACTTGTAATGATAGGCTAGAAAAACAATCGATTCGTTGAACTCTTGAACGTATGATCGTGAGTTTTGAATAGATTGCGTCTTTTCTCATCCGAGTATAGTTACGTATTTTTTATGGAATTATCGTTACATGGCACTGTCCTAATACGATGGAATGTGAAAAAAACTTATAGTTCGGTGTGAAAAATATTTATTTTTTTCATCCGAATCAATTTTTTTTCTAGCCTATCATTACAAGTAGGACTAGTAGGGTCCCCTGTCTTTGTTTTCGGGAGCGGTCCACTTCCACCCTGTATATGGGCTGTGATGATGACACCATTCATTCAATTCACAATATTACAATAATACACATTGAAGTTGATTCGTATAATTTTTTTAATCAAACGGAAGCTCCTGACCGTAGATAACCTTTGCATATAAAAAAAAAAAATAATGCATTCATTATTGTGAATGAATTCGTCTGTTTATTTGCTATATGATGTCATATTGACTTTTAGGTTATGACCTAGGCTACCAGACAACGAGACAAAGATCGGGTACCAGTGGCCCGCTCGCACGGCGAAAAGAGGAGTTGCACGGTGGGTCTATGGGTTCACGCGCCGCCTCTTCCGTCACCCCGGACCGATTTGGCAGTGCGAAACGCATCCATAGTCCCCGCAAAAAAAAAGGCTACCAGACAACGGGTAATTGAATTATGCGTAAGCCCCATAAAGGTACTTACCCTTACTTTGTTCGTGGATGTCGTAAAAGACGACTAAGAACCATATAACGACCTGGGCCAACTCCATCTGATGCCGTTTGGTCAACAATTACATTCACAAGTAGGGTTGACGTCTGGCAGGCGGCCGGCCATAAAACTATTGCCAATAACTTTTACAATATGTAGGAGTACATATTGTATGGTCCATAAGTAATTGGGATAAAAGTAGGAGAATGATGATGCCCCATAAGGGAATTTGTTAATTTGCCATTTTGTTAGCATATCTATAGTTCATTTATTTTGGTACTACGTTGCCACAAACATAATTATAATTAAAAAGTATAAAACAAAAGCAATGGATTGTTTTAAATAAAAATATAAATAATTTATTATAATTATCATTTAAACTTGCTTATCAAAACATGTTTACTGTAATCTATTTTTGTAATAATAAGCATATAGATTATGATTTCTGATATTACACATTTGAAATAAAACAATTTTTTAACCGATTTTTAGAGGATGAGAGTTGTTCTCCCGTGGCCACGCTATGGCGTTTGAACGGGCAAATTAAAAATCAAATACAAATACTTACAAAAATAGTTTTATTTCAATATAGATTAATTTGTTTTGTTATAAACTGTTGTTTTAAACTCACTACCCCTTTCCTCCTAAATGTGTAGAGGTATTAAATTGAAATTTATATCAAATACTCAGGTCTATAAGACCTTTAAGCTGAAACAAAATCAAACTTCTATGTCAACGCAATCAAAAGAAACAGCAATTTAAGCCGCATATTAATAGATGAACAAATATCGTGGAAGTTCCAAATAGAGGCTCTTACGAACCGAGTGAAAAAGTTATCACATATTTTTAAGAAACTTCAGTCCATTGCCGATCTTGAACTAATGCGAATAGTTATATTTGAGTTTATGTCAGACGATTATAAATTACTGTATTGGAGTTTGGGGAGCTGCAAATAAAACTTGCCTTCTTAAACTAGAACGAGCACAGAGGTCAATATTAAAAATAGCATATAAAAAACCCTGGCGCTATTCTACTGATGCATTGTACGCTGATTGTAATCATCTTCGCGTAAGACAGTTATTTATATGCTCAATATTATTGCGATTTCACAAAAAGCTAAAGAAGAGGCACGAGTCTCCCATAGAAGTCTAAAATGGGATGGGCCAAGGATTCGTACTTCATTTGCGTATAGATCCTATACATTTTTGGGTCCGTTTCTTTACAACAAGTTTTATAAATCTGATAAAAATATAATAAATACTACTTATAGTTGCTTTAAAGCCGCTGTTTATAAATGGCTAAAATCCAAAGACTATCGGGAAATTGAGAATTTAATGCTGACTGGGTTGTAAATCGTACCTCGTAGGTATTAACACACAAACATACTAACACAACGCACACCCGCAAGCACCTGTACACGTACACACATGCACACGCACAGGCTCACGCGCCACTCACACATACACACACACACACACACACACACACACACCCACACACACAGATACACACACACACACACACACACAGATACACACACACACACACACACACACAGATACACACACACACACACACACACACAGATACACACACACACACACACAGAGATACACACACACACACACACACAGATACACGCACACAGATACACACATATACACACACACAGATACAAACGTATGCACGGGTTCACATACTCACACGAGTATACACGCACACACGCACGCTCATACTCATAGGTATATATGAACATGCGGAAACATGTACATGATTACACAGGCACATATGCATACATGCACGGATATACTCAAGAACGCATGCATATATTTAAATACACACTATATAATTATTTGGGAATGGACTGGCCTCCACGACACAGGGTATCCTAGTGTGGAGTCCAGAGCTAAACCTAATCTAGCAAATAGATATAATTGTATGCCGAAATTGTATAAGTTTAATTTAATTAATTTGATGTTCCTATTTAAATAAATAAATAAATAAATAAATAACACTTATATTTTCAAACACGCAACTACTCGCAAGGGAATCAATACCTAAAAGGTGCCAGTCGATCTAGAATCTTGAAATTTAGCATGAAACAATGTTTTATAGCACATATAAAGGAAATATTCTGAAAACCTTAAATTTTTAGTTACATCACATATTTTTTTATACATAATAATACGGAACCCTTCGTGCGCGAGTCCAACTCGCACTTGGCCGCTTTTTTTTTTCAATCAAATCGCTTTTATTGAGATAAAGATTAAGCGCCTACCAAAACTGTGACAGCAAAAACGTCAGAAACAAAAAAAAATAATTAAAAAAATTAAAAACCCGACTGCGTAAAAAGTAACCAAAACTACGTACATAATAAAAAAACTGAAAAGAAAAACAAGCACTTAGATGTCCGGTGGTTTAGAATTCTATAATATATTATTGAATGAATACTATTGCAGAAATTAAAATATATTCTAATAATGGAACATAACAACTGAACAGTCGGGATCCATTATTCGACAGCAAATCTAATTTTTCAATGGATCCCGACTGTTCAGTTATGTTCTATTATAAAAAAGAGAAAGTATGTATGTTTGTTACTTATAGACTCCGAAACGGCTGGACCGATTTTAATGAAATTTTTAGATGATCTTTAGATTGATCTAACAAAGAATCCTGTAAAGTTTGTTAAAAGCAAAGCTTTGTTAAAGTTGTTGTTAGCAATATTGCCGGCTATGTAAAAAAAATCATGTTTTTCATCCGGCCAGTTGTATTTGGTTTGCTCTCGAGTTAAGATTACTTGCTTGGCTTGCTTCAGCATTAGATTGACTCAGCAGTTGATATCATCATCATCTCAGCTCATATATGTCCCACTATTAGGCTCAAGCCTCCTACGTAATGGCAAGGGAATTGACCTACTATACCACGCTGGTCAAACGTGTTGGTATAGCATTTTGTTTCGAGTTTTCTCTCACTTACATAAGCCCGGCGAAGCGGTTTGGGTACGCTAGTTATAATTAAAAAGAAAATATTTTATTGATATCAAAATGTATTTAATTTAATAAATAAATTATACTTATATATTTTTAAATTAGTTCTTGACATAGACCTAATCCAAGGCGTCATGATCCAATGACCTTCCCCTGGATCCGCCCTTAATAACACGGGGAAATACCTAATCCATTAGTGAAAAGAAGTCGCTAATTTTATTATACTTTTTTTACGAGGCTATTATGGAAGAACAGGCTATGGTAGGTTCCGTACGGGGTGACAGAACAGACGGCGTACAAGCCCATAATTTGCCATACACGTACCTCTACGTTATATGGGTGGGCCATCGATGGCTAGTCCTTATTATCTTTTCGAATACCATCTCGAGTCGACGTACTTTCAACTTTAGTTATCAGGGCATCGTCCTTACGCCGACAGCCTCTCCTCCCTAGTCCAATCACCCCTTCATCAATATCAAGATAATTCAATTGATTCTAAGTCTTATAAATGGTGCTAAATTTGCCTAATATTTAGGTCTCGTTTATACAAGCGGGTATAACTCTAAGATTGTTTTTTTTTATAAGCAGGTGAAATGAAGACCACATGTTTATCAATTTAGTTAAAAGTTTAATGACCGACCATTTCCTATAATATCGAAACTTTCACCGGCGAACTAGTTCTATCTGTAATAGATACAACACGATTGGACCGCCATGTTCAGATTTAAACGTATAAAACAATCGTATAGATGGCGTGATAGTCTTAACTATCAACTTAAAAAAATATATAAAGTTAATAAAAAAAAATTATCACCTAAAATTTAGATAGTCTAACTATGAACTTCTTATACAAAGAGGGGTTTAATTAATATCTAAAAATATTTTTGTGCGATCTACAATATCTACAAACGACTTTATAAAAGGTTTTATTTCTTTAGAAAGAAAAATCTGTACTAATTTTTTTTTTTATTGGCAATGGGCTACGAGTTTAAATTTCTTCATGTTTTTAGTCTCTTCATATTAGTCATTGTCCATCAGCAAGTCAAATCGTCGCCATCAACAGTACTATGACGCTCTTAAATAGTATCGTCTGTGAAAATATAGTGGAAAACGAAAACATAAAGCACTATTGTATCATATTAACTACATCCCAGCACTTCCTTCGCATCACATTACATAAAATAACATCAAAATTATTTAATATAACACGTTAAAACACACAGATATTGAATATAATACTTACAAGACCACTCATATGACACTTTCATATTCCCACTAAAATTCCCTGTTCTTAGTTTTACTACGCTATCGCTGTAGACAAAATGGTAATATAAAAATATATATATGTATATAAGCACAGCAATACCCATATCTTTTCTTTTGCCTATAAATTATTAAAAAGAAGACATAAAAAAAACCGTTAAAATCAGAATAATTCATGACACGATCCCTCCCTTAATGTATATAAATATTGATCGAATAATTTTAAATCGATTACAATATGAAAGAATGTAATATCCATGTTAAAAGACCCGTAACATTTTGACTCTCAATATATTTTTATAAATATTTAGTAAAATAACTGACAATTTAAATATCTACCTACCGTGTATATTTTTCTTTTTTGCTTGTGGTGGACTATGAAAGTGGTCGCGTCCTGCCAAATCGGTCCGGGGCGACGGAAGAGGCGGCGCGCAATCCTATAGACCCACACTACAAGAACACCTCTCTTCGCCGTGCGAGCGGACCACTGGTACCCGATCTTTGTTTTCGGTGGCAAACCGCGCATCTTTTTTTTTTTTTTTTGCGTTGTATATGGATGTGGTCGCGCCCCGCCAAATCGATCCAGGGCAATGGAAGAGGCGGCGCGCAACCCTATAGACCCACCCTGCAAGAACACCTCTTCGTCGTACGAGCGGGCCACCGGTACTCGATCTTTGTCTTCGGTGGCCTACCGTACATATCTGGGAGTAATTTTATATATACAGTTAAAGAAGAATCACTATCCTATACAGCTCATTTCAAATATTTGTCAAGTAATCGTCATTCTCCAACTCTTATCCCAATTACTTTTGGTCGACACAATATGTACTCGTACATATTGCAAAAGTTATTGGCAATAGTTTTATGATCGCTCGTCTGGCTGAACATAACCCTACATTAGGATTGTTGACCAGACGGCACCTCATGTAGTTGGCTCAGGTCGAAAAAAAGCTCTTGGTCATCTTTTATGACATCTACGAGCAATGCAAGGCTTTGTAGTATTCATAGCCGTCATCACACAGCAAGATATTTTTCAAGCATTGTGAGATCGAATTTAAAATATTTAACTCACGAGATCCCATAAGCCACACCAGATCACGAGCTTTATTTACTGAAGCAGCCATTACTCTCTTCAACCAAAGGGAAGAATGGAGAGGTCTGTACCACGTAGCTACCGAAAGTAAAGACCTTTACAGTCAACATGACTAAACCATTGGCTCCAAACTAGACAAGAAACTAAAACAAAAAAAAAACTTAGACAACACTCGCTATACTGTACAATTATAATAATAGCAACAAAAAATTGTGAATTCATACGATAATACGAATCAGCACCATAAAATTGTAACAGAATAACATAAAGAAATTACTGAATGATAATAGGTATACTGTCAAAAATAAATCAATCAGCTGTTGAGAATTATATACTGCAAAATTTAATATTGCCAAAGGTCCTAATACTACAAGCACAATTAATTTGACATTTAAAACCTAACCTCCGCGCGGGAAACGCCAAAAGTAATTCATAAACTTTCTGGACTACCTTTTAAATTAGTTAAAAATATTATTAATTAAATACCTGCAACAATAATCATATACTAGTGTAAAATCATAATTATTTTTGGTAACGTCCATCGAGAACTTTCGCACGAGAATTGTGTACAAACCGCCCAAAATTGTTTTTGAAGTGCTAAGTTTATATATACACTTTTGTTGAGTTTTAACTTGATTTTATATATAAAATCAACCCCAGAAGACTTAAAGAAGGGATCGTCGGTATGTGAAACCAGTTACATTGATTTATTTACGACTATAGATAGGTTATAAAGAAAAAAAAGGAAGGGTTTTAACCATGCTCTATTGTTGTCAATACCCGATTTATTTTAGTTTGTATTTGTGTTAAAACGATACGGCAGTCGCCTTGAGGGGTATATGAACGCAAAGCGATCTCATGACCTTAAAGGTTATTTTTTTAGAGATCAAAATATAAGCTAACGCCCTTATGACATGATTTCGATATTATTGTTGATACGAATGTCGTGTCTAAGTAATTTTTTAGATGTTCACACAGTATTTACTATTTACTGTATAGATTATTGTTAAATATGTTTTAAATTTTAAATACATACATACCATCACGCCACATCCTTTGCAGGGTAGGCAGAGAGAACTCTATGCGATGCTCTATCCTTGCATACTTCATACTTAAATTTTAAACTTGTATGTTTTATTGTGGAGTTATTTTTCACTGTTGGTGGAATATTAACTGAGCAGTCCAGGAAAAGTCCATTAATAAATATTGATCTGAGATAGAAAAAAATTAGAGCTAGTAATTTGACTTTTAATTCGTATGGTGTAAGAATAGAATTCACAACTCCATATCTATACAACAGGTGTTGTATAAGATGACTGCTTCTCACCGACGAACACTGAGGTTTAAGTGACACTTAAGGAACATATTGACGCCTTAGCTGTTAAATAGCATTTAAATTTTATGTAAGAAATTAACAAAAAAAAATTGATCTCTTTCAATGTTATATCTCATTTGCAATGCTTTAAGGTTTACCTAAAATTTAACAGTTATTCATATTGTAATCAATATGGATATAAAATTTGACCCTTTTAATGTTATATCTGCTTTTATACAATTTTAAGCTGTTTTAATACAATTTTCTATGTGGTGACGGAGTAAAAATACAATTCACCATCCCTATCTTATCCATGGGTGATCGTAAGAGACAACTAAGAGATATGAAACGCATATAACATCTATAGAAGAGCTGAAAAACTCTAAACAAAACTATACTAACACGTCTGACCAGCGTGACTCATTATGTAGGAGGCTCGAGCCCAACAGTGGGACGTATATCAGATGATGATGACGATGTTTAAGTTACATTTCAGACGTTGTTTATAGTCTCAACAGAATAATGACATATACCAATCTAATAGACCCTATTCTCTATAAATCGTAAAGAAAAATAAAATACACACCCACAGTGCCAAGTGTTTTCCGATAAATTCCCATGCAGGATAATAGTTTTGTGTAATCCACAAATCCACTAATTGTTGAATCTGTGTGTGGCTTGTGTCCATTAATTATATATTTGTCCCCCGGACAAAAATTACTGGATGTAAAGTGTTGTTTTAAAATAGAAAATGTTTCTTTTTTGTCTCATTAGACTTAAGTATGATAGTGGGCTATTGGCAATATTTTTAAAGATTTTTAAATGAAACTATAATTTGTGTTGTACATCAACTAGACAGATATCATCACCTTATCATCCTTTTATCATCATATAAGATCATAATATTTTATTTAAGAAAGAAAATAAATATAAAAGTTAACACACTGTAATTTTGTATTTAATTTCAACTTTCTATTTTTACAGTTTGATAACGGAAAAATTCAAAATCAACTCCGGCAACAATGGCACAAAAAGGAAACAAGAAGACTCAATAATACATAATTATAAAACAAAAATGAACCCACAGACTATAGATTTCACAAAATCTCCAATATCACCAATATACACACCGGACAAACGAAGAGTCCTAGGAGAGATACAAATACCAAAATCACCTTTAGAAAGACTAAAATCACCACTCACAAATATGAAATCACCCCTCACAAATATGAAATCACCCCTCACAAATATGAAATCACCCCTCACAAATATGAAATCACCCCTCACAAATATGATACCACCTCTCACAAATATAAAATCACCTTTATCAAATATTCAGAATATAAATTCTCCATTATTGAATAGAACCAGTCCAGTTTTAAATACACGAACTCCATTATTAAATAGAAATTCACCATTGACTACTAGAACTAAACGGTCAAGGATAACTAGAGTTATGGAAGAACGGACGAGGTTTAAGAGAGCTAATAAGGAGAATGAGCCTTCACTCATCAGCGAGACCTTCGTGAAATTGGATGTTGAGGAAGAAACAAGAGATTTCTTATTTGGAAACAAATTTGAATCAACTAGAGTGACAGTCACAAACTGGTCTACAACTAAAGTGAGTATTTGCTATTATTTAAATTCCTTCTTTCCCAGTCTCTAAATGTAGGCCTCATAAAAAGGCTCATAGTTGCTCAACACGCTCTGGAAAGTCCTATGCTAGGTGATAAAATCCGGATTACGGCAATCCTTAGTAGAATGGGCCGCTGCCTACCAATATAAACCTCAAACCCAACCAATTGGGCTTCAGGCTCTCTCGCTCACCGAACGAAGCGCAATAGCACATTGCTATTACTCAGACATCGATCTTCTGCAAGAGTGTGGTACTACCCCGGACGGACCGGCCCGCGGCTGCAGACAGAGGACTGTCAACAGCGTGGTCCTAACACTGTTTAGATCGGTGCAATCAATATAGCATATTGAATTAGCATGTTGAAGTCAGCTACATTGCTTATCAAACTGGCAATTGTTGAGGAAACAAGTTTCTCCAGTGATGCTGTGTATGTGAATTGTATTTTCTTATAGCTATAACATGTCTGAGCAGTGTGGTATAGTGGCTTTTCCCTCCTTTTGCAGATTGGGCTCAAGCCCAGTAGTGGGATGTGTGTGGGTCAGGATGATGATGTTTGTAAAGTCATTCACAATGGAAGGATCATTTCCTTAGTCTACACTAATGATGTTGTTTTTTAAAAAACAATCTCCTTTATCATTACGCACCGTAGGGCGACCCCCAAATAGGTGGGCTGATAACATTACAACGGTCGCAGGCCACCGTTGGATGCAGGCAACACAGGACCGTTTCGAATGGCATTCTCGTCGAGAACCCTATAGGCTGATAGATGGATCAATGGATATTAACGAAGCTGCAAACAATGTCATCCATTTCAAGAAATTTCATTAAATATATTATTTTAACCTCCAGGAGTTTTTATAGTTTTTGTAAAAGTAATAAAATTTTGCCATTTCCAGCTGGACTTCTCACATTCACTCCCATCACCGAAACAAGAGTTATTCGTACCTGAAAAAGATGTCAATCAAGAAGCAGAAGATTTTGACACCTTGCATGATTTGGAAGAAGAATTTGAGGCTGATAACTTTGATGAATGCACTAAATATGAAATCATATCCACAGACAGTCCGAACATTATCTCTAGGGGTCGAGCTTCCTCTTCAAGGAAGATAACTGCCAGAAATTTCGATTTTGGAGCACCCTTGGTAGAGAATGAACCATCCACCAGCTTCAACAAGACACAATTAAATGCTAACCGCATGTTAACATTTGATGATGAGGATTTCGAATTCACCTCTCCAGCAGTGAAGAAACAGGCTGCGAAGAAATCTCTAAAATTCTCTGAAACACCTACAAAACTGAGGCACGAGAGATCTGATTCCAGTATTGGCTCAATGAATTCTTCAAGTCAATCGTCTCCAAAAACCGGGCTATTTACTTCTGAGTCAACTACCTCCATGGAAAGTGGTTTTATATCTGAATTGGATGAACCGTTCCTGGAAATGGAAGAATCTAATTCTCCAAAGGTTGCAAACTTTAATGAATTACTTTCCGGTCAGATTAAGACTAACATTGTCACAGATAAATCAAGGAAACCGTTAAACAGGAGTTTGAGTTTCAACCCGGAGAGCAAGGCTAGAATCTCTTTATTCTCAATATTAGAGAATCCTGAAAGAAAGAGTTGCAAAAGAATGGAGAGTTCAGTAATGGAAGTGTCTAACAAGAGAAGGAAATCCAACTGTTTCAGATCTGATATAAGTAAAATACAAAGGCCTGTTCTACAGAGGGCCTTCTCGGAGAACAATGCTTCAATAATGTCTGCTATGGCCAGATGTGAGTACCTATTAATTTTTTTCTAATGGCAACGGAGTGAGAATACCATTAACCTTATTCCATTTCACCCGTGGATGTCGTAAAAGACGACTATAATAAAACGACTAAGGGGTACATGCATATATAATATGCTAGAGGAGGATAACTCGAAGGAACCCAGGGGATAAAGTAGGTACCTCTTATTCTGGAGGAGACTCAAGTCTAGTGTATATGAGTGGTGATGACGATGATGACAGTAAAAGAAATATTCCTCTTGTGATGATGGAACTAGAATTTATTGTGGCACTGGTCACTCACTTCCATGTGGAAATCATAAAAACCGCAGGGAAGTTCACCAGGTGAATGAGCAATGTCCAGGAGCATTCAGTGTTCTTCTGGGTAACTTGATGAATTGATAGTGGATTGGTCTCGGTAATATACTCATTAAATTCTCATGCACTATTTATTTTGTGTGCAATTCAGAAATTATTCTTCCGAGTTGGACGTTGTTTCTGTCCTTTAATATCTCTGACACGAGAATCTATCACTTACAAGATTACAAGTTACATTTGCAATATAACACTTAAAATAATATCCCTTTTTAAAAATTAATAAAAAGGAGAGCATTCAATAAAAATGTAGTTGGGGCAACTTTTCGGCAGCCACCACCTCAGCCAGAAGGCACGTGTAGCAATACATAACGCAGTGCTTGTCCCAACATTACTGTATGGAAGCGAGAGTTGGGTATGCAGAAAAGAGTATGATAGTAAAATTAATGCGGTCGAAATGCGATCTCTGCGGAAAATCTGTGGAGTTAGGCTGACCGACCGCATTCGTAACGACGACGTAAGAGAGCGAGTAGGTATGAAAGAGAGTATTGGTGTAAAGATGCGAAAGGGAATGCTCCGATGGTTCGGACATGTGGAAAGAATGCCGAACGAACGCCTGGTTAAGAAGATATACAATGCGAAAGTGGAAGGATGTAGGTACCGAGGGAGACCGAGACTAACCTACCTAGACCAGATCGGTCATGTACTGAAGGAAGGTGGAGTCAAGAGTCTCCGAAACCGGCGAGCGTGTATGAAGAGAATTATGAATGTTGAGGAAGCGAGTGAAGTATGCAGAGATAGAGTTCTCTGGCACTCTGTTCCCTCTGCCTACCCTGCAAGGGATATGGCGTGATGATATGTATGTATTATACCTAAATAATAATTTAATATATTTATATTATTAATTCATTGTTACAGCGATAGTGGACCCAGATTTAATAGGTGACTTCTCTGTACCATTCGCCCTACCATTAACCAGTGGGGACCACACCGATCTGAAGAGCATATCCTGCGATACACTCGCCGGGTTATTGAGAGGAGAATTCAACAATACCGTTAGTAATTTTCAGGTCAGAATTACTTTTTATATCCTTATATCCTGACCTTACCCCGGACTTACCCGTTGGAGCCTTAATAACCTTCTAAAGGCTGACCTTTACTAGTGAATCGTCTAAATGGTAATAAAGAAGTAGTGTACTCTACTTATGTGAATTATTCAGGGAGGGTGGCCTTCAAAAAGATGAAACTGGAACAAAATTAGGTCCTGGCTGTGTACCAGGGTTCGTTTTCATGGGGAGAGACCTTCGAAAAGACGGAAATTGGAACAAAATTGCGTCTTACCCGTATACCAGGGTTGGTCTTCAGGGTGGGAGGCCTTCAAAAAGACGAAACTGGAACAAAGTTGCGTCTTGGCTGTATGTGGTGGTGTAAGTGGCAGCACGATTGGAACGGATTTCCAATAGGTGTGGGTTCGAATCCCACTTGTGACAATAATTTTTCGCTCGTAATCGGGTTTTTATAAATTATTCTCCATCTTCTACAGGTGATAGATTGCCGCTATCCATACGAGTTCGAAGGTGGTCACATCATCAACGCCATCAATTACTACACACCAGCTCTGGTGCTACAGCTCATAGAGAAACCATTGAATGTCAACAAGGATATTGATAAACGCAGTATCCTCGTCTTCCACTGCGAGTTCTCACTTGAGAGGGGACCTAAATTGTAAGTGTTTGTTTATATTTTTGTTCTAAATATAACAGTCTGTACTAGTGAAAACTTTCCGTGTGGTGACGGAGTAAGAATACAATTCACCACCCCCTATCTTACCCGTGGGTGATTGTAAGAGACGACTAAGGGATATAAAACGCATATAACATCTATACGAGAGAAGGAAAACTAAACAAAACTCTATACCAACACATCTGACCAGCGTGGTATAGTACGTCAATTTCCCTCCCATGGTGGAAAAGGTTCGAGCCCAACAGTGTGACATAAATGAGCTGAGATGATGATGATGACTAGGTAAATAATCTTAAAACTATAAAGTATTTTCGTGCTTGGGAATCGAACTCGTGACGTTGATATCTTAATCACTGCGTCCAGGGGCAATCTTTTAAAATTGGGCCTGTGTAATTTGTTAGATGGGCCACTGTACCAGCCCACTCAAAACGGCCTTGTCTTCTATATGTATAAAAAAGGATGTTTGTATACAGGTTGCCGATTTAATTAGTAGAATCCTTGAAGGGGGTGTATCAGATCATGATACACTATCCAAATCAGTAAAAAAAATAGTACCTAAGTTTTGATTAAATTGCTACAGATAAGCGGTCAATACACTTGTACTATAAAAGTTCGATGTAGGCATATACCCATGCGTGTGACATTGAACTAGTAGGCAAATAGTCCCGCTCTCGCTGCGTTCACCGCCGCACAGCTGGTCGAAATGTACCTACAGGTCAATGTACGGTTACAAACCTACTGTTTTGATAAGAAACAAATCACTTTATCTCGAGATTGGGCAGAGCTAGGAGTCTGCAACTAACTTCAATGTTTTATATGACGTCATTCCTGCACCTAAGTTTAAATTTTTCTAGTAATAAAATCGGCACCCTGTATATGACATCGCCAAACTCAGGAACTATTTGACTGATCATTATGAAAATTGTTATGTATATGTATTTTTTGACGGAGAAGGTGTATATGGTATCCCCATTGATGTAAATCGCCACCAGACGGCGATATATCGACTTCTACAAATAAACCAATGGGCTGGGTTATTACTAGTTCCAACATAAAACAAATCTGTGTGGTATTGGCTAGTCGATAGATATCGGATAAAAAAAAAATTCTCTCTTCAGTCTATAGTTTGACAGTCAAAAAAAAAATTTTACTTCTCTCTTCAGTCTATAGATTGATAGTCAAAAAAAAATTTTTCTTCTCTCTTCAGTCTATAGATTGTTAGTCAAAAAAAAAAAATTTCTTCTCTCTTCCGTTTAAGATTGAGGGTCAAAAAAAAAATTTCTTCTCTCTTCAGTCTATAGATTGTTACTCAAAAAAAAAAAAATTTTTTTTTTATTATTGCTAATGGTGGCAAACAAGCAAGCAGCACTCCTGATGGTAAGTGTCACTGCCGCCCATGGCCCCATGGCCCCCTGCCTATATAAACCCCAAACCTACCCAATTAGGCTTCCCAAAAATCTTTATTTTTGGCGTGTGCAATCTCTCGTAATATATTAAAACAACTTGAAAAAAAAATTGGTTGCCTGTAAAGTCGGTTTACGTGATGACGTCATAAGAAAACATTGATGAAAAATAATGGTACTTTTATGAGTTGAACAAACATAAACAATGGAAACCATATTAACTTTTCATTTCACTTTATAAATATTTCAAGACAGTTCACGTCAAATTCTTAAAATGCAAGAATGCTTAGGCCGATCGTGCCTCTCCGTTGCTTGTACCGCGCTCTCGCTCGCACGCTAGGCTCAGACGGAACGTTGCACTATTTTGTGAGTGCAGCCGACGTTCATCGATTTACAAGACGTTATTACGCTAAAAAAAACTGTTTTTACACTTAAAAAAATCTGTATATAATTGAACTTCTAAACAGCTGGTCCGATTTTGGATAAAATTTGGTATGTCCATTTTTAAAAGATATATTTTTCACAGAAATTATCATTAATAGTTTATCAACATTTTATATTTCAAAAATTAATTTATAAGTATGTAATTCCATGAACAGGAGCAATTTTAGTCAAAACTATTTAAAATGATGCACCAGTATGGTGACAGCCACCACATCTTACTTGCCGCATAAATCGGCTGAAGAATCACCTGGAGAAGTAGGCAGCAGCTCTTTCCAGGGAAATATGTAACACGTCACGGCACCAGCACGCCTGTCAAGCGCGGCGATTGCGGTACAATACGCTCATTGTTTAGAGAGGGGGAGAAAGTCTAAATAACGATTTAATATAAAATTCCTTCTTTCCAGGTCCCGGTTTCTTCGTTCATCAGACAGACAGCACAATGCAGACCGTTACCCTCATCTTCATTATCCAGAAATCTACCTCTTGCACTCCGGATACAAGACCTTCTATCACCAGTACCCAGAGCTTTGCACTCCAAACGGATACACAGCCATGTTGGATCCACAGCATAAATCTAGTTTAAGGCATCATAGGACACAATAGGTATATCCATCTGATGCCCACTGCTGGGCTTATGACATAATTGCTACGTTTGATAGGTCTGTTGGCGATCACTCTTGTATTATGGAATTTCCCTCTTAGTTAACCTTCGGCTGATTTCTATGACACCCATAGATAGGGACTATTACATTGAGAGGTTTATTTAATGGAATTTTGGATCTATAGAAGAATAAGAGGGGGGATTGAATGGGTTTTTGAGTCGAAATGAGAAAATATTTTCGACATTAATTATAAATAACAAAATAAAATCATGAAACTCTTTAAAGTAACTAAGTAAATATACTATGATTTGAACCCATACCCATTGACAATCTGTTTCAATCGCCTCATCAATTAGGCCAGTGTGAGTACGTCTTGTAACCAAATTATGACTTGTGTTATATCAACATTACTGAGACAATTTATATTATTAGTTCGCGTCATCGCTTACAATTCTAACTAAAATAATAATAAAAAAATGAACAATGTGTTAAAATTTTCTAATAGATGGCGCTATAAAACGTTTCACATACAGACAAGAATACGAGTCACAATTTGGTTGCCTTACCTACCTACACTGACCGATTTGGTGAGGTGGTTAAAACTGATTTTTAATAAGAGTTTTCTTAAGTTCATCTGTGTGGTAATCATTTTTCGTCCGCAATTAAGTCTATAAATAGCTTGGTATAAATCTCAGTGTTATAGTTAACATATTCTCCATGACATGGAATAAGAATACAATGAAGTGAAGCCTTACCTGATGAAGGATTAGATATTCTTAGTGCACTATGATAGTTAAGTTTCAGTGAAATTTTGTGTCCGTTCATTATCATCACAGCCCATAAATGCCCCACTGGGCTCGGGCCTACTCCGTAATGGGAGGGAATTACCCAACTATACCATGCTGGTCAGACGTGTTGGTATAGGGTTTTGTTTAGAGTTTTTCTTCTCTTGCATAGATGTTATATGCGTTTTATATCATTTAGTCGTCTCGTACGATCACTCACGGGTGGGATAGGGGGTGGTGAATAGTATTCTTACTCCGTCACCACATAGAAAGTTGTGGCCATTAATTGAAAATTATTTAGTAAATGTGTTACCATTTTAATTTATATGGTAATTATCAAAAATCCATTCTGCTATCAGACTTCAGTGATCAACTATATCTTCTTGAGATCGATTAGACTAGTTACTGAAATTTAGCATTTAATATGCTTAATTATTTATAAAAACCCAATTACGAGCGAAAAATGAAGTTACAAGTGGGACTCTATTAGCTCTATATTGGGTTTCTCTATTAGCTAGTTTAATCTCTGTACAGATTTTGGTGTAGGCTTCGATGAAGTTACGATAGATTCCTTTAACGCACTTTTAAGCTACCGAAAGGCGATTCATATAGTTTTTATTCTCACTGTAATGGTTAATATATTAAAAAAAAAAATGTTAATCAGAAGTCAATTAATTGCTAATTCATGAAATTTTCTTATTTATATGTCTATATGAACTGTTTTTAGTATTGCGGGTAATTTACAAAAAAATAAAAAGGAGGTTTAAAAAAATGTGAATAGAAAATTATGCTTAATTTACCATAGATTCATTAGAGGATCATTATAAAAAAGAAATGTGGGTAACAAAAATTATGCTTCAAAAATATCTAATTACTATGAGGGTTATTATAAAAAATGAGCGTATTTATAAAAAAAAAAATGTGAAGAAAAATTATGCTTCATGAATATCTACTTAGTCTATAGATTCATCATAAAGTATGATGGATTGCAGGCCATAAATTCTATTCTGACTTTCTACCCTACAGTGGTATAAAATAGGGTTGTATATAGTAAATAAGTTTGTAAATAACTTCCAAATGCCATATTACTCCATAAAGAGATAAGAGTACAAATATTTTTTAGTTCATAGGTTTAAATTTAGTTCATAGGTTTTTTAAATTTAGTCGAAAAAATATTCGCCCACCTCTTTAAATTTAGTTTGGTTATAGTTTAGACATTTGCAATATATATTATGTTTTAGACGAAAATTATTCTAATTGATTATGCATTTATTGTTATTCTATATATATTATACATATTTAAATATGGTTAGATTTGTCTGTCCGCATCTCTAGAGTGACAATTACCATCTAGGCATTGGTACCTCTGCCGTTAGAAATAAAAAAAAAACCCACGAGTATTTTTTATTGAGAACCTCAAACACCAGTTTTTGCGAAATTGTCCAACAAAAATATAGTCTTTTCATATAACTTTTCCAATTAAATTTGCATTAGGATTGTAATTCTCAAAAAAATATGCAATTCAGTTTTGTGTTTGATCGAATTGCAATCTTTTATATCCTATTTTATTCCCTTACGAATTAAACCACAAATATTCTTGTTAGTTAAATGTCGATAAAGAAAAATTATAACGAATATATCAATTATTCTATGACAGTGTTACTAAGGGGACGTCCATTAATCACGTGATCTTTTTTTAGCATTTCTTAACCCAACCTTAGTCATACGTGGTGAGGTTTAAGACTATAACCCCTCCGCCACCAACATCACGTGATTTTTTAGTACTTACAAATAAGTGGGTCACAGCTTAGGCTTAATATTCTAGGTTTTATGCTTTTTTATACTTTGCAAAAAGGTCTTGATACAGATCACCTACTTTAAACTTCGTTCGTTGTCTTGCAACGGCAAGTCAAAGTCACACTACACGCCGCTTTTCAGTTTAGAAATCGCGCGTTTGACGAAAAAATAAAATAAAGAGATATCTTACTACAAATCCCCCTTCCTCCCCCTTGTGATATTTCGTGATTTATGTCAAACGTCTCCCCCGCCTTTCAAACCTCACGTGATTAATGGACGGCCTCTAAGAACATTTCTAAGTTGAATTTCTATAATTAATATGTAATTATTTTCAAATATTACACGAGGAACTCTTTGACTTGCTACCACCGTCACCGTATTACCACCACCGTAGCAGGGTTCATCCATTTCATCTGGAAACATTATGGTTTTCAACTGAACGTTTTCAGTGATCATTTCTGCCACGTACATGCAGAATCTGGAATGAATTACCTGCTGCTGTGTTGCCGGAGCTATGACATATCCTTCTTTAAATGAAGTTTAAGAAAAACACTTATGGTAGGCAGCATAGCCAGGCTGTGTACCTGGTATTGCTAAGATCTATGAGCGGTAGTATCGCTGCCATCAGCTCTGCTGCTTGTTCGCTTGCCACCATCAAAATAAGAAATGAAGGTGATGTGAAATATTATTTAATCAATAATTTAAAGAATAAAATGTGTATAGTATATATTTAATAGGACAAAAAAAAACTTTAGATATTATGACAAAAGTGAAACATTTCAAAGGGACAATAATAACTGACGAGGGGTGAAAAACAGATTAAAATTCTTTTCAAAAATAAAAAATATTTCGATAACGTGGCATAGAATTTTCAGAGAAAAAAAAATTGATGCTAGTTCAATTTTCAAAACAAAAATCTAATTTCCATATAGATTACAGCACTAATTAAGCACGGTTGTATCCTCGGATGTATTGGCTGAGCAATATATTTAGTTTCATTTGTCCCCAGTGCAATATACTAGACGCAAGTGAAATCTTACCAGGTTCATCTATTGACAAATAATTTAAATAAAAAAAAAAAACTATTTAACAAAAAAATAATTTTTGAAATAGAAAATACAAAAAACAATTGATCGTATCATCATTTAGTAAAATTTTAGCTGATAACTTAGATCAAGTTACGAATTATATGGTCAAGTTCTGGCTGCTCATCACGCAAGAGTTTGAATTTTCCATATTTTGTATGCCTCTGTGTCGTAATCCTGTATTTCCATCTGTGTTTTGAGGTGCTGTATATTGTATGCCTTTTATCTCTCTTCTAGCGCTCAAGTTATATTTTCCTAGGATAATTATAAACTAGCTCAGAAATAATGTTACTTGATTTCTAGTATGGCATATTTCCCCCCTACACATATACTTACAAAAATACATACATACTTAGCCTCACCTGTTTCCCAGAGGGTTAGCCAAAGACTACGGATTGCCACAAACCACGATCCTGACATACCTCCATCGCTTCATTCACACTCATAACCGTATTCATGCATGCTCTACGATTACGCATACTCTTAATAAGACCTCTCGTCAACACATCTTCAACTTGGTCCGGAAAAGTATGACGTGGTCTTCCCCTTGTATTCGTCCCTTATATAAAAAAAAAAAATATAATTATGGAATATCTGTTATATCTGAACTTGGTTAAATGTAAAATTATTTTCATCAAGAAATTTTCTTTAAGTATTTAAAGTCTTGAGCGAGAGCCGGAGATCAAAATCCTACCTTATGATAAGCAATGAGATAGCCCTGCCCTTGGTATTACAGAGGTCATGAGTGGCAGTTACCACTTACCATTAGATGGGTTGCTCGCTACCTGACGATTAAAAATGTTTCAATATAGACAGACGACTTAAAAGACAAATTTCCCTGAAGAAGTTTCACTTTAAAAAAAAAATATATAAATAGAAAAAATTTTAAGTTTTTAAGCTTTAATAAATACATTTTATTATTCATTAAACTTATATAAAAATAAATTATGTTATTAGTTTCGTTCACATATTTTTATTATTTATATCACTTTAATTAGTTGAATTTTTAAATAAATAAACAAATAAACCTGTTAAAAATTTTATTCAAATAATCCGCCTGCTATTAGGCAACGTGCTCAGAATGCTGGCAGCATTGCCACGTTGCATGGCAATGCAACATGCATCAGACAGGAATAGTTTCGTCAAAAAAAATAATATAATTCTATATAATTTTTTTTTAAATTTAGCTCGATTTAAACTGATATAAATATTAAAACTTTAAAAAAAATTCAAGATTTTTGTTTTTAATAAATTTGTTTTTTATTTCTTCTTCGCAAAAACTGTTGCAATATAATTATGTACGCTTTTCTATTTTTATGGGTTTTCTTTTTTCTTAGATTTATTTCGTTTATAAATGTTTTATTTTAAGGTAAATAAAATTAATTTGTTGGGTTGAGATACATTTGGATATATTTCTGATTTCTATCATCCCCTTATGATATTGAAAGGTACTGGGTTTAATACACCAGAATTAGCTTTTTAATTTTCTTCATAATTAACTCATTTGTATAGGTTTTAAATTGCCACTAGTAGGAATTAAGTCTGTGCACTCTTTAGAAACAACCACCAATGGAAATGGCCTTCATTTGTATATTAAAATACTATCAGCATTTTCTAAGGATTTCGAAAATTTTCTGTATCAAACCCAATATCTGGAACTTAACAGCAATAAGCTCGCCGACTTTTAAATTTTTTTTATACCTCTATTTAACACTTAGGGGATTAAAGGAGGTTAGAATATGAACAAGCAAATAACCAGCTTGTCCCAACACATAATGTATCTGAGCTCAACTTATAAGACATAATGTTATGTATGAATGACAAAATTGATTTCAAATCTAATAATTACAATCGACTTCTAGATAATAAGATAATGAAATTAGACTTAATTAATTCGGCCGTACGTATTCCCACTACTGGGCTCGAGCCTCCTCCATAATAGGAGGGAAATTGACCTAGAATCAGACGTTGGTAGACGAATATGCACTCGAGAGTAAGATATCATCATCTCAGCTTATATGTCCCACTGTTGGGCTCGAACCTCGTCTATAATCGGAGGAAATTGACCTACTATACCACGCTGGTCAGACGTGTTGGTATAGGGTTTTGTTTTGAGTTTTCCTTATCTTGTATAGATGTTATATGTTTTATATCCTTTAGTCGTCTCTTACGATCACCCACGAGCAAGATATTGTGGTGAATTGTATTTTTATTCACTTCTTCAGCATACGGTTAGTTTATGTATTTAATTAATATATCCGACACTGACCGACATGTATTTCATTGCAACCAGCATTAATCTTTTCATCCATCAGTCCTTTAAAGATTAAAGCTGGACATTTTACTGTCTCATAACGGGATGAACGCCACGTTTAGCAGACATGTTGGCGATCACAAAACCTCAAAAGAATGCCGCTGTACATTCTTTTATTTTTACTTCAGTCAGCTTTTGCGGCATCCTCGGTAAAGCATGGTATTGCCTTTATTTTAACACGTAACAGTATGGCGAATATTTTATAACGGTCAAACAAATTAGTTCAAATACAAATATATAGATGGCGTTATTACACATTATGACGGTCACGTTAACTATCTACCAATTTTGTCATTACTACTGACAATATAAATATTGAAATACGCTTATTAGCCATTTATATAAGTTTTGTAAATATATTAATTAAGGAATGTATTTTACTTACCCTGTTGAGTACCAATTTGATTTTGGGGACGCGTATCTCTTACCTATATTATGACTGAGATGTATTTGTAGAGACAAAAATAAGTCGTTTGGGATTGAAATTTATAAATAAACGATATAGACTAATAATATATCAAAACAACATAATTATTATTTCCATATTCAGCTAGTTACGCCATTAGTTAGTTTAGTTCAGATAGTTAAGCCTAACTGGGGTGGGTTTGGGGTTTATATTGGTTAGCAGCGGTCTAGCTATACCCTTGGTATTGCGAAGGTCCATGGGCGGCAGTAACACTTACCATCAGGTGAGCTGCTTGCTCGTTTGCCATCATAAGCTATACAAAAAAGTTACATTTCGGTTTTGTTAATTAGACAAAGACAACAATACGATATACATGACGTCAGCAGAGCAGTCTCCATACTATTTGCATCTGATCTACTTAAATATTGTTACATGGGAATGTGATGGAATTATTTAACTTCAAAAACCCTATAACTCTTGTGTATATATTTTTTAAATATTGCATACATTCTTATAAATTTAAATGCAATTTTAATAAAATATTTAATAATAAATTATATTTTAATAGCAATAAAATTCTTTCGAAAGATATATATTTTGAATGTAGGTTTGTCTGCTGTTTTATACGAAGTTATACAAATACAAAAAAAGGACTCGGCGGTAGGTTTTAATTGTCTGTTGACTGACTGACAAACGGACAGTGAAGAAATTAAAACCGCCGAGTCCTTTTTTGTATAGAATTCTAACTTGTGAAATGTAAATTCTATTTTTGTGTACTTTCTGCTACTTAGATGGGATAAAGTTCAAGTTTTTATAAGGGTTTAAGCGACTGCTATTTCATTTCAGTATGTTACGAATACGCGTATAGTACTCGGCAAGGGCTTAAGTCCCTTTTGTTGCGAAGTTTTAGACGCAAAAATATTACAAAGCGTATAAAAAATTTCAATTTCAAAAAATTAAAATTTTATAATTTGTAATATATATATATATATATATATATATATTTAAAAAGAGATACGCGTAATTAAAATTGATTGTGTATAAATTCTAAATGGTATTTCAACGAGGAATGTTCGGCCATAAAATTTTGAAAATTCTAATTAAATTAATATATTAATTGTACATTTTTTTATTAGTATATATAGAGAATTGTGAATTTTTTTAGTTTATATTTTTTTTCTTAATAAATTATGTGAAAATATATAAAAAAATATTTTTTTTGTTATTTTATAACCCTTTTTACCAGCTTACACTAAAGAATAAATCTTTGTCGCTGAGGACTTTACAAACGCAATTATTACAATAAATATCAACCTCAATCAGAACAAACGTAGATATCATAAAAAAATATCTTGTGTTAAATATAATATTATTATCTATTTTTCTTGACACAGTATAAGTTTTTACATACCCACCTGTAAATAGGTAGGTATACTATAATTTCGTAAATTGTTCTGTTATTCTTTTGAGATTAAACTAATTATTAAAAAAATTATTTTCTACTTTTTAGTGTAAGTTTATTGTATATCGTTTATCGTAGGTATAGTTTTGAAGTCGGTTTTGTTTTTTTTAAAAAATATTTTTTTTATTTTACTAGAAATTTATTTACGACTTATTTATATAGAAATATATTCTCAAACTATTCAAGGAAAGAATTTTTGTTGCAAGCTTCACCAACACGTCCGACCAGCGTGGTATAATAGGTCAATTTCCCTGCCATGGTATAGAAGGCTCGAGCCCAACAGTGGGACATATGACTCAGAGAAGATGAAGAACAAATATAATACATAGGACCTGAGAAGATCAAGAAGAAATATAATTTATAAAACCCGATTACGAAGTGAAAAATGATGTCACAAGCGGGATTCGAACCCGCGCCTATTGGGATTCCGGCCCAATCGTGCTGCCACTACACCACCGTGACTAATTGTAGGACATGCAAATTTCACTTCGTATCATATTTAAATTTCACTTCGTAATCGGGTTTTATAAATAATTAAGCATATTAAATGCTAAATTTCAGTAATTTAAATAACAAGGTTGTGTCATCGTTTAATACAATTCTAACTGTAAAGTTTGAAGTATTAAGCCTATAACAATGTGTAAACATTGTCGGGTAGATAGCGTACCGTCACCTTAAGACGTAAATATGATACGAAGTGAAATTTGCATGTCCTACAATTAGGCACGGTGGTGCAGCACGATTGGGCCGGAATCCCAATAGGCGCGGGTTCGAATCCCGCTTATGACATCATTTTTCACTTCGTAATTGGGTTTTATAAATAATTAAGCATATTAAATGCTAAATTTAGTAATTTAAAGAAATATAATAATACAAAAATCAAAACAATACAATAATTTAATGATTAAAAATTACTTAAGTTTACTTAATTTAACAATATTCATTACATAAAACACAGAAATATATTAATTTTACTTATTATATTAGATATATTAATTAATATGGTACATAATGACTTGTGGTAAACATGAATAGCAATTTTAATATACCTTATACAGGTTGCCGATTTAATTAGTAGAATCCTTGAAGGGGGTGTATCAGACCATGATACACTATCCAAATCAGTAAAAAAAATAGTACCTAAGTTTTGATTAAATTACCATAATGATAAGCGGTCAATACACCTGTACTATAAAAGTTCGATGTAGGCATATACCCATGCGTGTGACATTGAACTAGTAGGCAAATAGTCCCGCTCTTGCTGCGCTCACCGCCGCACAGCTGGTCGAAATGTACCTACAGGTCAATGTACGAGAAACCTACTGTTTTGATAACAAACAAATCACTTTATCTCGGGATTGGGCAGAGCTAGGAGTCTGCAACTAACTTTAATGTTTTTTATGACGTCATTCCTACACCTAGTTTAAGTTATTCTAATAATAAAATCGGCACCCTGTATATGTCGTAAAAGCCGACTAATAGCTTTAAACTGACATGTTGATTATGATAGAAAAAATAAAAATTCATGGCAACGAATTTATAGATATTGTCTACACAGTTTAAATATTATTTGTATGTATATAATTTTTAGATATGGACTCCACAGATGGCGTAGTGGCATACCTTCAGCCCCAGTGGCGTGTTCGCGTGGGTTCGATTCATACGCTGGAAAATACTTAGTGCGATCAATAAAGTTCTGAGTCTGGGTGTATTTTTTTCTATTGCTTATGGTGGCAAACGAGAAAGCAGCATAGCTGATGGTAAGTGTCACTGCCGCCCATGGACCTTGCAATATCAAGGGTATAGCTAGACCACTGCGTCCACTGCCTACCAATACAAACCCCGAACCCACCCAATTGGGATTCCGGTTTTCTCGGTAATTTGTTTACTTTATATAAAGTCCGCCGTTAATACAAGGATAAGATAATTTCCTTAGTTTGAGGTATTTAAAAAAATTGTCTGTAAAATTCAATACTATATTTGAATAACAAGGTTGTGTCATCGTTTAATACAATTCTAACTGTAAAGTTTGAAGTATTAAGCCTGTACAATGTATAAACATTGTCCGGTAGATGGCATACGTCACCTTGAAGACGTAAGATATAATATGAAGCGAAATTTGCATGTCATAAAATAGTTCACGGTAGTGTAAGTGGCAGCACGATTGGGCCGGATTCCCAATAGGTGCGGGTTCGAACCCCACTTGTGACATCATTTTTCGTTTCGTAATCGGGTATTTATAAATAATTAAGCATATTAAATGCTAAAAATTTCAGTAATTTGAACTTTTCTTAATTTGCTTTGCATGTAACTAAATCTTTAAAAGCTATTATCAACTTTAACTTACTTTACTTCTAAATGTTGGATTAATTTTAAATTTTTCTATATCCTTATTCTCTAGCTCTTATCCCAATTATTACAATATGTACTCTTACATACAGTCCTATAAGACGCCACCTCTGTGATCACTCCCTGTCTATCCATATCACGCTTCAAACAGCCCATCCATCTTTTCTTCGCTCTTCGCTTACCTCTAAAGCCTTCATTATATAAAACTTTCCTCACAACATTACTTTTATCCCGCATCATCACATGTCCATACCAACATTCGCTTTACATTTCTATAATAAATACGAAACTAGATTCGTTATACCACGGCAATAAGATGGTTTGATATCAGTTTCTTTTATCTTACATAATTGTCTGCTAAGGGTTGATTAATCTATTACCATTGCCCACGTTAAAGGGTGGGTGTTTTATTACGTCATTACATAGAATAGTCTTATATCTGTTTACATTAACGTTACCTAAAACTTAAATAACACCTAAGACATCACATAACCAGCCTAACTCCACAGATTTTCCGTAGAGATCGCATTTCGACCGCATTAATTTTACTTTCATACTCTTTTCTGCATACTGCATGCTGTGTGGTAGCGGCTACGAATACTACCAACCCTTACTTTGCTCGTGGATGTCGTAAAAGACGACTAAGAGCCTTATAACGACCTGGACCAACACCATCTGATGCCCTTCGGTCAACAATTACATTCCCAAGTAGTGTTGACGTCTGACAGGCGGCCGGTCATAAAACTATTGCCAATAACTTTTACAATATGTACTATGAGAGAAGAGTACATATTGTATCGACCTCAAGTAATTGGGATAAGAGTAGGATAACGATGATGGTGACATCACATAACATTTATATTATGATAAATTAAACCCGCCATAAGATGTAATACGATTCGTACATATTGTTTTAAAAATTAATAATTACAGAATATGTTTTGCTTTTGTTAGCGGCGGGCTATGGTGGGGTTTCACTTCGTTAAATCCATTCGGGACAACGAAAAGGACGGCGTGCGTCTCCATAATACGTCTTACAAGTAACTATCTACATCGAGCGGGTGGCTCCTTGGCGGTATTTTGTATTCTCTAGAATCGAGTCCGCACCAGCTTGACTTACGTCTCACCGTCAGGGCATCGTCCTCACGCGATCACTGACTGTTATGAATCTCTGATCTAGACACCCCCTACTTCGGCTAAAGGCAGACGTAATAATATAGAATATTTATATATTGCTATGATAATTGTATCAGGCGTTTTTAATAAGTATTTTATATCCGTTTTCATTAACGACCATTAAAGTTTAAGTAATATTTAAGCTAATAGATAAAAATGACACATAGGTTTGTTAATCTGTGATGACGGAGTAAGAATACAATTCACCACTCCCTATCTTACTTGTGGGTGATCGTAAAAGACGACTAAGGGATATAATTAAACTCGAAACAGAATCTTAGAACAACACGTCTGACCAGCGTGGTATAGTAGGTCAATTTCCCTCCCATTCTGTAGGAGGCTCGAGCTCAACAGTGGGACATATATGAGCTGAGATGATGAAAAAAATAATTTATCTAAATTATTATGTATTATTATTATTTATATGTATTGACTTAAGTTTGAGAATGAGGATGGTGTCCAATGGTTTACTGTGTGAGACACAAGGAGGTTTCAGGAGTGGAAGGGGATGCATGGATCAAGTGTTCTCTCTGCGCAACATTGTGGAGAAGCATCTGGCTCTAGGTCAGAGGGTTTTCTGCAGTTTTGTGGATCTGGAGAGAGCATTTGACACGGTTGTACGAAAGGAACTTTGGGACATTTTACCGGAGTATGGTATTAACGGTAAACTGCTGCAGGCTGTGCAGTCCAGTTACATGGGCTGTAGAGCCTGTGTGCGGCTGGATGATGGAATGTCGCCTTGGTTTGACGTCAATATCGGCGTTAAGCAGGGGTGCGTTCTGTCAGCCAGGCTGTTTATCATATATCTGGATAAATGTCTCCAAAGGTTGAACGATATGAATGTGGGAGTCCAGATGGGCGACTCAGTGGTCAGTGCTCTGCTCTATGCAGATGATGCAGTCCTGCTGGCGCAGTCAGCGACTGCCCTGCAGACCTTAGTCGACAAAATGCCAGAAGATTGTAAGGGGTCTACGCGTGAATGTGAGCAAAACCAAAATAATGGTCTTTGAAAGAGATGAAGCCAGAACAGATGTAAGAGTAAAAATAGGTAATGATGTACAAGAGCAAGTGGAGGAATTTGTATATCTTGGATGTGGATTTAGCCAAGATGGAATGTACACCACTGAAATAGAGCGAAGAGTGAATGCGGGAAATAGAGTGAACGGAGCGTTGGGGCAACTTCTCGGCAGCCACCACCTCAGCCAGAAGGCACGTGTAGCAATACATAACGCAGTGCTTGTCCCAACATTACTGTATGGAAGTGAGAGTTGGGTATGCAGAAAAGAGTCATCATTCTCTTACTCTTATCCCAATTACTTGTGGTCGATACAATATGTACTCTTCTTTCACAGTACATATTGTAAAAGTTAATGGCAATAGTTTTATGACCGGCCGCCTGCCTGACATCAACCTTCCTTAGGAATGTAATTGTTGACCAAACAGCATCAGATAGAGTTGGTCCAGGTCGTTATAAGGTTCTTAGTCATCTTTTACAACATCCACGAGCAAAGTAAGGGTTGGTAGTATTCGTAGCCGCTAGCACACAGCATGCAGTATGCAGAAAAGAGTATGAAAGTAAAATTAATGCGGTCGAAATGCGATCTCTACGGAAAATCTGTGGAGTAAGGCTGATCGATCGCATTCGTAACGACGACGTAAGAGAGCGAGTAGGTATGAAAGAGAGTATTGGTGTAAAGATGCGAAAGGGAATGCTCCGATGGTTCGGACATGTGGAAAGAATGCCGAACGAACGTCTGGTTAAGAAGATATACAATGCGAAAGTGGAAGGATGTAGGTACCAGGGGAGACCGAGACTAACCTACCTAGACCAGATCGGTCATGTACTGAAGGAAGGTGGAGTTAAGAGTCTCCGAAACCGGCGAGCGTGTGTGAAGAGAATTATGAATGTTGAGGAAGCGAGTGAATTATGCAAAGATAGATAGTGTTCTCTGGCACTCTGTTCTCTCTACCTACCCTGCAAGGGACATGGCGTGATGGTATGTATATATGTAAATCGAATATTAAGAAAAAACTATGTTATGAATGAAATATGTACGTAACGTGTGAAACTTTCGCGTTACATGGGGGAATACCCGTGTTATAAGAGGGGCTGAAATCGCGTAATATCAAAATGGGCTCTAAAAGTACCATGCTATAAGAAGGATTACTGAAGATATTAATTTATTTTAAATTCGCTATAAGTAACTTTTTAGGAAACACGTTATTACAAAATTAAAAAAACAAACTTTTCATAAGAAAGGTGCGCCATCTCGTAAATCTTTGAGGTATTATTATTATTTCATTTGGATTTTAGCTTACTGGTACTTAAAAGTTCTACTAGATGGCGCTATATAACATCGTTACCTACCTATCATGAAAATGTTTTCGTATGAACTTATATGTTTTAGATGTTTCTTTTTTTTTGAGTGAGTTTTTAGTGAGTAAGTACACAGTGCTGGTTCTGATTAGGACACGTTGGTAATTTTAGGGATGCACCTGGATAGGATGATAGACAAAAAAGAACAACACTACTTTTATCTATTATTCCTTTTCAGCTTTCATATCACTAGATTCCTTATTATCATCAATTTTGTTTAAGTTGGTCTCTGATTTTGTTGTTTCAACTTCTTCCTTCTTATTTGCCGTATCGTCTTTAATCACTGGAGATTCCTTAACGTCATTATCTTTAACTTTCTCTATTTTATCTTTATTAACTTCAATATTATCTTTTACAGCTCCCTCGTCTTTAGTTTTATCTTTATTCTCATCTTTTTTATTTTCAATCTTACTAACGTCGATTGAACTTCTAGATAACTGTCGAAGAATATTCTCGAATATTCTCGGCGCGCTTTTTGTATTTGGTAATGAAATATCCGTTTGTGTCGTTACAGTTTCGCTTTTTTTCTCTTCTTTAACTTCTAGAGGCATCACCGGCTCTCTCAGATCTAATGTCATTGTCTTCTTTCTTGTTAATAACTCTGGATCTTCTATCTCTGTTGGTTTAGTTCTTCTTTCTATGGCTTTTGAAAGAACATTGCCAAGAAGGTGTGCGCATTTGATCATGTTCTGGGTCTCCCTGGGGGTGAGGTGCAGGCCTTGATTGCGAATTATATTATTCAAAGCTTCCATATTGTCTGGTGAACGTTTGCGGGAAGTTTCAGATAAATCTAGAAATAATTAAAAAAAACGATTGTATAACAAAATATTAAGTAATTTTGATTATGTGTGGTGACGGAGTAAGAATACAATTCACTACTTACTATCTTACCCGTGGGTGATCATAAGAGACGGCTAAGGTATACAATATGCATACAACATCTATGCAAGAGAAAGAAAACTCGAGAAAAACCCTATACCAACACGACTAACCAGCGCGGTATAGTAGGTCAATTTCCCTCCCATTATGTAGGAGGCTCGAGCCCAACAGTGGGATATATATGAGCTGAGATGATGATGATGAAGCAATTTTGTAAACGGCAACGCATAAGAAACAATTAGTATAATTATCATGATGTAATCAGTATTATTGTAAATAAAATCAGTATTATTGTGAATAAAATCAGTATTATTGTGAATAAAATCAGTATTATTGTGAATAAAATCAGTATTATTGTAAATAAAATCACTATTATTTTAAATAAAATCAGTATTATTGTAAATAAAATCAGTATTATTGTGAATAAAATCGGTATTATTGTATATAAAATCAGTATTATTTTAAATAAAATCAGTATTATTGTAAATAAAATCAGTATTATTGTGAATAAAATCAGTATTATTATAAATAAAATCAGTATTATTGTGAATAAAATCTGTATTATTGTAAATAAAATCTGTATTATTGTAAATAAAATCAGTATTATTGTGAATAAAATCAGTATTATTATAAATAAAATCAGTATTATTGTAAATAAAATCAGTATTATTGTAAATAAAATCAGTATTATTGAAATAAATCAGTATTATTGTGAATAAAATCAGTATTATTGTAAATAAAATCAGTATTATTGAAATAAATCAGTATTATTGTAAATACAACCAGTATTATTATGAATTAAATCAGTATTGTTGTAAATAAAATCAGTTTTTAAAATGGCAATAAAATCAGTAAATAATAGTGCAATGTATGTAATCAATGGAATTGCAAAACAGATTATCCAAATTACAAAGATTTAGTATTTAACATGCTATTTTATTTATAGAAAAATGTTTTACAAGCGAAATACTATTGCCACATGTGGGATTTGAACACATCCAATGGAAATCCATTCCTAACAACCTAATTCTTCGCCTAAATTTTAGTCGTTATGGAGACTTTCCATATGCCCTATATCGGACCAACGTTTATAACATTATTCCGATTCAATACTCTAAACTTTTTAGTTTATAGTTGTATTAAACGATGACACGACCGAATTATCTAGATTATAGAGATTTAGCACTTGCAATGTATTTGTATGCAGCATTTTAAATGATAAACCGATTGAAACGGATTTCCAGTAGATCTGAGTCCGAATCTTATATATGGCGATGATTTTACGCTTATAAAACAAGTTTTTATAAACAGATTAGTGTAAATTAACTACTTTAAATATACTTTAAATAACCAGTGCAATAAGTACTACTTTAGTACATACATATTATTGTAAATTAATCAGTGTGATCGGCACCATTAGAAGTAGATTATTGTAAAATAATTAGTGTAATAAGTACTACTTTAAACATATTAGTGCCATAGAACCAGTGTAATCAGTACCATGACAGAATAAAAACTATCAGTGTAAAATGAACGAGTACAGAAACATCCTCACCCAGTTCTCCAAAGTCAGCCAGATCTAAAGTTTCTGTTCTGTAAGGCGTTGGACATTGATCGTAATAACCCTTCATTGGAACTTTGGACAGAGAGTTATTGTAGTTCGCCCAGAACGAAGACCATTCTCCATCACATCTTGGATCGACTTTCGTGTCAGCATCACTGCAATCCGCCCACGAGGATACACAACAACTGTGAAAGAAATTGATGATAATTTTAACTCGTCTTAGAATACGATGTATTTTTACCACTTATTTTTCGATGGAAGCCGTAAGCAGTACTGATCTGCGCTTGAGGTCCCTCTACGGATAGAACAGGGGTTAGTTTATCCGCAGAGAGGTTCATCGTGGGTATCGATAGAGTATAGTATTCGAAAGGTCTGGGAATCTGTACTAGCGGTCAGCCTAGATGATGATGGGGATGAAATATGGAAGTAATATTCTCTTTTCATATGAAGTCCTATGTTTAATATAGAGTTATTAATGGTTTAACAATGTTACATATATTTTTGCCATGTGTTTATGGAGTTAGAATACAATTCACCACCCCCTATCTTACCCGTGGGTGATCATAAAATACGACCAAATAATATAATATCTATGCATAATATTTATATAAGAGAAGGGAAGCTTGAAATAAAATCTTATACAGACACAGGCAGCCTGGTATGGTAAATCGACTTCCTATTTTGTAGAAGGCTTGAGCCCAGCAGTGGGACGTATGTGAAGTGGGGTGAAGATGGTATGGTTAAGACGTATTTTGAGCCTTTATTAAATCTAATTAAATCTCTTTGCCTACCCTGCAAGGGATGTGGCGTGATGATATGTATGTATGTACGTATTATTTATAAAAACCCGATTACGAGAGAAAAATGATTATCACAAGTGGAATTCGAACTCATATCTATTGTAAATCCGTTCAAATCGTGCTGTCACTTACACCACCGTGAACTATTGTGGGACATCCAATTCTCGCATCGTATTGTATTTTCGTCTTTAAAGTTTTTAACAGGGTTGTGTTATCGTTTAATACAATTCTAACTGTAGTTTGAGTATTAAACATGTACAATGCGTAAATAATATCGGGTAGATGGCGCACGTCTTCTTAAAGACGAAAATATAATACGATGCGAGAATTAAATGTCCTACAATAGTTCACGTTGGTGTAAGTGGCAGCACGATTGGAACAGATTTCCAATTGGTGTGGGTTCGAATACCACTTGTGACAATCATTTTTCGCTCGTATTTCAATAGCCGTTGGTCCAAATCCCATATAGTAATAATTTTTCACTAGCAAATAAGTTTTTATAAATGACCTAGAATTTTAAATGCTAGTAAATATTTTATAATTAATATTTTCAAATCAAATCACTTTTATTTTCAACTTTACCTAGATACTTGCATTTCCTGACTCTTTGGAGACACAATCTGATCTATGTGGCCCGCTCTCGGTGATAGCTCAGTCGAGGACTGTCCGGAGTATTCCGGCGAGACCGACGAGTAATCCAACTCAGTGCCATATCTATGGAATTGGGTGTGGTTTGAAATACAAGGAGATTTGACAATTGTAAAGAAATATGTATTACGTAGATATATCGCAGTTTCCATGAATTAGATCTGAGAGAGCCGGCAGCCCAAATTGGGTGAGTTTTGGTTCGTAGGCAGCAGCCTAGCTATACCCAAGGTATTGCAAAGGTCCATGGACGGCATTAACTCTTACTATTAGGTGTGCTACTCGCACCTTTGACACCATAAGCAATAAAAAAATAGTTTAAAATTAATAGGTCAATAAAATCAATAATCAAATAAATAAGAAATATTTAAAATTTTATATCATCATCGTCTTAGCTCATATATGTCCCACTGTTGGGCTCAAGCCTCCTACATAATGGAAGGGAAATTGACCTACTATACCACGCTGGTCAGACGTGTTGGTATAAGGTTTTGTTTAGAGTTTCCCCATCTCTTCCATAGATGTTATATGCGTTTTATATCACTTAGTCATCTCTTACGATTACCTACGGGTAAGATAGGGGGTGGTGAATTGTATATAATCAAAAGGTGGTATAAAATATTAACAATATACAGTATTGTGGAAGAACATTCATAAAAATTCTCTGCGGAAAATCTTTGGAGTAAGGCTGACCGACCGCATTCGTAACGACGACGTAAGAGAGCGAGTAGGTATGAAAGAGAGTATTGGTGTAAAGATGCGAAAGGGAATGCTCCGATAGTTCGGACATGTGGAAAGAATGCCGAACGAACGTCTGGTTAAGAAGATGTACAATGCGAAAGTGGAAGGATGTAGGTACCGAGGGAGACCGAGACTAACCTACCTAGACCAGATCGGTCATGTACTGAAGGAAGGTGGAGTCAAGAGTCTCCGAAACCGGCGAGCGTGTATGAAGAGAATTATGAATGTTGAGGAAGCGAGCGAAGTATGTAAAGATAGAGTTCTCTGGCACTCTGTTCTCTCTGCCTACCCTGCAAGGGATATGGCGTGATGATATGTATGTATGTACATTCATAAAAAGACAAATTTCAGAATATATACGAGTTCTAGTAACCTAATGAGTGTCAACTGCATTTAGCAGAGAAGCAAATGTTAAGATGGATGTGCGAAATGATGAGAATTGATATCATAAAGTTTTATCCTATAAGAAAAAGTTTAAAAGTGGCTCCAGTGACGGAAAAATCAAGGAGTGAACGCTTGACGTGGTATGGCCATGTGATGAGACGGGATGAAAATAATGTTGTGAGGAAAGTTTTAAATCACTCATCATTCTCCTACTCTTATCCCAATTACTTGCGGTCGATACAATATGTACTCTTCATTCATAGTACATATTGTAAAAGTTATTGGCAATAGTTTTATGACCGGCCGCCTGCCAGACGTCAACCCTCTTTGGGAATGTAAGTGTTAACCAAACGGCATCAGATGGCCCAGGTCGTTATAAGGCTCTTCGTCGTCTTGTACGACATCCACGAGCAAAGTAAGGGTTGGTAGTATTCGTAGCCTTATAACGAGGCCCTAGGGGTAAGAGAAGACGGAAGAAGAGATGAATAGTTGAAGCGTGACATGGATAGATGGGGAGTAACTACAGAGCTGATGTCTGACAGGACTGTATGAAAAGAGAAGATATGTTGCGTCCACCCAAAGTAATTGGAATGAGAGTTAATTGATGATGATTATGAGTCAGTTTTCGCTTCATCCACTAGAAAGATGGGGGGTAGTGAATTGTATTCTTACTCCGTCACCACGGGAAAAAGTCATAATTCTAAGAAAGTCCTTACCTATGTGCACTATTCGTAGATGAAGTCTTGAAGCTGTCTTTGCTCTGATTGAAACTATGCTTGCTGTTGTCTAAAGACTTCAAAACCCTCCTGGTTTCCACCCTTTGCGAGTGTATCTGACTCTGCAAGGAACTGCTCCTCGGCTTTCCTTTAACGAATTTTGGAGTCGAAGTGGCTAAAGCTTGAAACTTTCTGACACCGTATTTGGAGTTACTATCTTCGAAATCTGATACCTTGAAAGATTGAAACTATATTAAAATTTTAATCTTGATAATAAACTCATTTGCAAAAAAAACGGGCGGTTTTGATTTTCATTCATATTTAAAAAGATACAATACCAAAAAGGTTTCAATCGTTTGTACACGTTACTGGCCGGTTTTAAAAATGCTGTGGTATTTAAAAAAGTACGTTCTAAATTCAATTTTTCATTTGATGTTCATTTTTACAGAAAACCCCTTTTTATCCTACATTTTTGGCGCGAAGTTCCAGAAGTTAACATCGACTTTCATAACTTTTATTCAATTTTTATCGATTAATTTCATATCCTTGACTGTCAAAGCTTTATTTAATGCTGTTTGGCTGTATCAAAAATGGTAGATAAAGTGGTAAAAGCTACCAAAATTATCGCGCTGCTTGAAGAGGGTTGCAGCCAATGTTTCGTGGCTAGGAGGCTAAATGTTAGTCGCTCGACAGTCCAAAGGACCTGGCAGCGATATCAGGAGACTGGTTCCGTCGAGAGAAGGCCTGGTTCTGGAAGAAAACCATGTACCCAACCACGGGATGATCGTTTTCTTGTGAGTCGCGCATTGAGAAATCGCAAATCTTCGTATGTGGATCTTAAGAACAACCTCCAAGAAATAAGAAATGTGCATATTAGTCTATGGACGGTCAGGAGGAGGCTTCTCGCTGCCAATATACGCAGTCACCGCCCGGCCCGCGGCCCCAAATTACTCCGTGAGCACAGAGTTCACAGGCTTAGGTTCGCTAGAAATTGTGAATCATGGACTCAAGACGATTGGAATAGGGTTTTGTTCTCTGATGAAGCCAGGATATCTCTGTTCGGTGAAGATCGACGTCGGCGAGTGCTAAGAAGACAAGGAGAACGCTTTGCAGAGGCATGTTTCGAAGAAATCACACCTTATGGTGGGGGCTCTGTTATGTTTTGGGCAGGAATAAATTCAATGGATCGTACAGAGTTAGTCTTCATTGAAAACGGCTCACTGACTGGGCATCGATACATAACGGAAGTTCTAATTTCTCATGCACAACCCGCATTGGCCGCTCTAGGTGAAGACTCGATTTTTATGGACGACAATGCTCGCGCCCACCGATCCCGCGATGTTAATGCGTATGTGCAAGAGGTCGGCATTCGTCGTTTGGATTGGCCAGCTCGAAGTCCCGACCTCAATCCCATAGAGCATGTCTGGGACGTTCTGAAACGGCGTGTGAGATCAGTACACCCGGCTCCGCAGACCATCAGAGAGCTGAAGAATGTGATTACTGCGGAGTGGGAACGTATTCCGCAAGCAAGTATCCGGGATATACTCGCTAGCATGCCCAGACGAATTCAAGCTGTGATTTTAGCTAGAGGGGGTCACACTCGATACTAAACATTTATCTGCTTTTACTTTATTAAAGAAAAACAAACAAAAAACTTTTTTATTTTTACTTCATGAGCATATGCACTACTAGCGAATATACACTACTAGCGAGGTTTAGTATTATTTCCCATAAATTGTATCTAAATTTTATGAAATACTGATGAAAACGATTATTTTCTTATTAATTTACCAAATTGTGTGGATAAAACTACCTATAATTATCAAACAAAGAAATATTAACATTTGAAATGGTTCATTGCTTAGGTGCCCGTTTTTTTTGCAAATGAGTGTATTATCCACCTCTCGAAGCCGTAGCAGGATTCATTCATTTCACCTGGAAACGATACGTCCTCGACTGTACGTTTTCAGCGATCATTTCTCCCACGTACATGCAAGATCTGGAATGAACTACCTGCTGCTGTGTTTCCCGAACGCTATGACATGTCCGTCTTCTAACGAGGTCTAAGGAGAGTACTTTCTTCAAGGTAGGCAGCGGTCTGTCTGTGGCATGGTGATGCTAGGTACCTATGCCACTTACCATCAGGTGTGCCATTTGCTCGTTTGTCACCATAAACAATTAAAAATAAATATAAATGTGAAACATGTTTGAATGTTACTCAGTCATGCCTAAACTAATGACCAGATTTGGATAAAAATCAGCATATATATAGACCATTACCTGGATTAACACACAAGATATTTTTGTCCCGGTAATATGTTCTCATGAGATAATAGTTAACTTTGGATAAGTTACTTTTAACCTGGGCAATGGAGCCGTCAGAAGTGTGTATTAAAAGAAAAATATGCGTGCGCACAAAGTACACATATCAGAAGTGAAACTTTGGCAAACTATTTACATACATCAACCAATAGCGTGTACTCTCTCTCTCTGTCTCTCTCTCTCTCTCTATCTCTCTCTCGCTCTCTCTCTGTGTGTCTCTCTCTATCTCTCTCTATCCCTCTCTCTCTTTCTCGCTCTCTCTATGTCTCTCTCTCTATCTCTCTCTCGCTCTCTCTCTGTCTCTCTCTCTCGCTCTCTCTCTCTGTCTCTCTCTCTCTATCTCTCTCTCGCTCTCTCTCTCTCTCTGTCTCTCTCTCTATCTCTCTCTCTATCTCTCTCTCTCTCTCTCTCTCTCTCTCTCTCGCTCTCTCTATGTCTCTCTCTCTATCTCTCTCTCGCTCTCTCTCTCTCTCTCTGTGTCTCTATCTCTATCTCTATCTCTCTCTCTGTCTCGCTCTCTCTCTATGTCTCTCTCTCTATCTCTCTCTCGCTCTCTCTCTCTCTCTCTCTAGGGTCAGATAGTGGAGATGCTACGAAGAGTCGCACAAAGAGGAGATCGAGAACGTCTAATGTGTTCTATCTCATTCTCTCGCCGGCTGAATCCTATACATTTATGTGTTTGTGTCTCTATGGGCTTATTTGTTCGTTTCATCAACTTTGAAATCACAACGATTCTAAAGAAGTTTCCCTTCAAAAACCTGCTTTAAAGGATCAGTATGAACATCGTCTCAGCTCATATATGTCCTACTATACCGCGCTGGTCAGACGTGTTGGTATATAAGATTTTGTTTCGAATTTTCCTTCTCTTGCATAGATGTTATATGTAAGAAAGGAGTGGAAAATTGTATTCTCACTTCGTCTCTACTAAGAAATACCTTCCCAATATTATATCCAGCGTTATTCCTCTTAGAGGGGCATTAATTACCTGTGATAGGTCCAGGGACATGTCGTCCTCCAAAGATGTTTCCTGACTCTTTGAAGATTGTGATACATTGATTCTTTCATTGACTCTCTTAACTTCAACTGGTCTTCGGAGTTTAGTGGTGTCTACTGATGGTCGACGGCAGGAGCCTGGCAGAGAATTTGCGCGATCACCTCTGAACAAAATTAAATATAAATTATATCTATGAAATAATGGACATGTACTCGTCAGGAAATACTCTGCCCGTTCTTATAACCCCCTATCAGTTTTAATATTTTCATATACAAGTTAGGTGCGCTGGATAACCTTTAGCTAGTTTTTATGGTATTTTTTTTTATTGCTTATGATGGCAAACGAGTAGACAGCACACCTGATGGTAAATGACACTGCCGCCCATGAACCCTTGCAATATCAAGGGTATAAGCTAGGCCGCTGCCTACCAATACAAACCCCAAAACCACCCAGTTGGTCTTACGGCTCTCTCGCTCACCGAACGAAACGCAATATCACATTGCTATTACTCAGATTGATCTTCTGCTCAGTGTGGTACTACCCCGGACGGACCGGCCCGCGGCTGTAGACAGAGAACTGTCCACAGCGAGGTCCTACCCCTATTAAAGACCAGAGATTCCGCATTATATGTTTAATCTGTACAGGTAATTCCTACCTTTTTAATAACTGCTTTCCCGTCACAACAAACTCCAAATTTTGTGCCTTAATCATCTTCTTAGGTGTAGAATTGACAGAACTTGGGGTGCTGGAAGCGGCGCTCTTCATTTCTTTGTCCTTTTTAAAGCTGCTGCGACGGGACAGAGACGCTGAGTTCCTTCTAGACGATGAACGTGAACGAGGCGGTGATGGATCATCGTCTGACCGGTGCATTTTTTCTATAATAAATAAGAAAAATTTATAATACTAGTTTTTGCCTGCGGCTTCGTCCGCGTAAAAGCTCTCTCAAAGTTTTTCGTCCCCTATTTTTATTTTATCCCTTAAGGGTAAATTTTACAACATGTTAATGTCATATTTATTTATATCTAATCAATAGCCTAAAAATAAGTTTCAAGCTTTAATTGAATTTTATGGCCATAGTAGGACTGAACATTTAGCTATGTAGTAGCGGCTACGAATACTACCAACCCTTACTTTACTTGTGGATGTCGTAAAAGACGACTAAGAGCCTTATAACGACCTGGTTCAACTCCATCTGATGCCGTTTGGTCAACAATTATATTCTCAAGGAGGGTTGACGTCTGGCAGGCGGCTGGTCATAAAACTATCGCCAATAACTTTTACAATATGTACTATGAAAGATGAGTACATATTGTATCGACCACAAGTAATTGGGATAAATCAATCATTTAATTTGAGTGCTTCTGTCTATTTTTCTAATTCCTCACCCTGTATTTATGATTCTTGAAAGGAAAGTAGGAGGTATACATTATGTAATGTTTCTATAAATACAAGAAGAATTTATTATTATCATCTTAGCTCATATATGTCCCACTGTTGGACTCTAGCCTCCTACATAATGGGAGGGAAATTGGTCTAATATACACCGTCATCGAAGACAAAGATCGGGTACCGGTGGCCCGCTCGCACGGCGAAGAGAGTCCTTGCAGGGTGGTTCTATGGGGCCGCGCGCCGTCTCTTCATTCGCCCCGGACCGATTTGTCGGAGCCCGACCACATCCATAGTCCACCGAAGGTGAAAAAAAAAAATTGAAGTAACCACTCTGGTCAGACGTGTTGGTATAGGGTTTTGTTTCGAATTTTCCTTCTCTTGTTCAGATGTTATATGCATTTTATATCCCTTAGTCGTCTCATATGATCACCCGCAAGTAAGATAGGGGGTGGTGTGTGTATTCTTACTCCGTCACCACACATAAAGAGTATATTTTAAATCAGATAAGTTATATACAGACGTATTACATTTCCTTTGATGTGATTAAACTGTGATCATTGAAGCAAAATATTATAATTTACACTTAATTAACTATGAATAAATTGAATCTGAATGGATTCCCTATTTTGTCGTTTGATAATGGCGTAAAAATACCATTTACAAACCCCTTATCTTAGCCGTGGGAGTCGTAAATAATATCATCCTACTCTTATCACCAATTACATATGTTCGTCCCACAATATATACTGTACTTACATCGTACATATTGTATATAGTTGTTGACAACGGTTGTTGTGTGTGGCCGTGTCTGTGTGACGTCCACGCACACACTACTTGTCTATGTAATTGTTGATCAGCTGGCATCAGGTGTCGTCTGATGTCGTATTTGAAAACGTCATGTGGTGCTCTTGTATTATATTCGATATGTTAGTGTTTTAACATGTTATATTAGATAATTTTGATGGCATTTTATGTAATGTGATGCGGCAAAACTACTGGGAGGTAGTGAATATCATATAAAAGTGCTAACGTTTTCGTTTTCCATCAAAATTCCCACAAGATACCATTAACAGTGTGGCCATTGCGCTGTTGATGGTGACAGTTTGCTTTAGACAATGACTAACCTGAAAGACTAAAAACGTGAAGGTATTCATAACTCGACACTGGCACCAATAGCTCGTATAAGTAGCTGATTGCCAATACATAAGAAGAAGAAGACATCAGATGTAGTTGGTACAGGACGATATATAAAGCACGCAGTCGGCTTTTACCACATACACGTGCAAAGTAAAGGTTGGTAGTATTCATAGCTGCGAACTACATCAATTTAGCTGTTACTTATGTTTGAGGGTTCATTGAAAAAAGGTGTTTCTTTAGTTTTGTTAGTGACTCTATGTAATATAAGAGAAAGACTAATGATAGTTGAAGATGTTAATCTTAAGTTACAACCCGATCTCGCTTCGCTTTAGTATTTGGACGCTCTGTCTCCAAATATTAAATCTCTGATATCTCTAAGATATTCGTTTTAACGTTATACTGTAAATGACAATTTTAATGTACATTAAATATCCCACGTATCTAATGTATTTAATTGTATAAGAAGAAATACTGTATTGTTGAAAATAGATTCGTAAATAACACATTATATTTTGAATTTAAAATGTGTAAAGGTAGACATGACACTTCGAGTTATACTTAGGAGATAGATATATACTATCGCAGATTATTTTATAGATATTTTTAAGATATACAATTTCGTTGTATATTATTTTGACATATCTCGTAAAGTTTAGCCAGTGTTCGCAAAATAAGCGTATATTCTCGTCATTTCTCAACTACAATATCCATCCAAAGTGGAAGGATTCTCAACTACAATATCCATCCAAAGTGGAAGGATGTAGGTACCGAGGGAGACCGAGACTAACCTACCTAGACCAGATCGGTCATGTACTGAAGGAAGGTGGAGTCAAGAGTCTACGAAACCGGCGAGCTTGTATGAAGAGAATTATGAATGTTGAGGAAGCGAGTGACGTATGCAGAGATAGAGTTCTCTGGCACTCTGTTCTCTCTGCCTACCCTGCAAGGGATATGGCGTGATGATATGTATGTATGTATGTAATTACAGATTGCTATTACAATTATTTCAGGCGTTTGCGTTAAGAGTTTCTGCTTGTTTTCATCAACGATCTTTAAAATTTTAGTAATACATAAAGCAATATAAGCTCAACACATCTACTTATGCTGGCCTCTTCTAAAATGAGAGGGAAATTGACCTACTGTACCACTCTGATTAAAAGGGTTAAGGCATAATGTTTTATTTCGTGTTCTCTTCTCTAGTTTTTATTAGCTTGCGTACCTAAGGGGCCGTCCATTAATCACGTGAGGTTTGAAAAAAGAGGGGGGGGGGGGGAGGGGTTTGAACCAAATCACGAAATATCACAAGGGGAGGGAGGGTGTAGTAAGATATCACGTGTTGTTCAGGCTCAGCCTTAATATTGTCTTAATCTATTTTTTTAAATATATGACTCCTAAACATTTTACATCATTGTTAATACGACTAGTTGCTATCATTTTTTATTTAGGCACTTTCACCAGTGATACGAAAATTACCCCTCTCTTATAATTGTATAACCACTCTTTCTCGCATCTCCAAACAGTCAACACACATAATTGTAACCGTCTCTTTGAGCAAAGTAAAAATTAGAACAGCAACGCTGGAGTTTTATTGTATTGTATAGAACTCCCTTATGTTATCCTTAAAACGTGTAATTATTTTTTCGTCAAACGCTGAGAGTTCTAAACTGAAAAGCCGTTGTCAGACTATGAACGAAGTCGTTTAATCTATATAAATCCTTTGATCTATATAAATACCTTTTTGCGAAGTATAAAAAAGCAAAAAACCAAGAATATAATGAGCTACTTCTTTGTAGGTACCTACTAAAAATTCACGTGATGTTGGTGGGGGAGGGGGGGTCATAGTCTTAAACCTCACCACGTATCACCAAGGGGGAGAGTGGGTTAAAATTGTTTAAAAAAAAGACCACGTGATTAATGGACGTTCGCTTAAAATTTTTCGGGTTGAGAGCCCTCAGCGCTCACCCACAGCCCGGTTACGCCGTAACAGCCCCTAGGCTAACAGCAATCGCAGTGGATACGTTTTAGTGGGTATACTAGCCCTAGGCTAGGAGTCCCACACTTTCCATCCGGGGAGTAAGTGCGTAACGCATTTCGGACCACTGCGTTATCAATAAAAAAAAAAGTTAATGGACGTCCCCTAACACCTATTTTCACCAAAACCTATTCATCTTCTAAATTTAAGGTCGTACTTAATCCATTATAAATTACTCATAACAATAATGTGAATTACTTTTTCTTTATATTAATTTAAGTATAAAGTAAATAATTAAATTAAAAATTAAGTTTTATGTGACACCTAAGCCGACCTAAGGTGACACATTTGACACGTAATATTAAGGTTATGGATACCGGCAATTTACTTAAAGAAAAGAATCCTTTGTGGTAATTGGTTATAAATAAAGTCTACCGCCAAACTTTATTCTCCCGAGGAGTCATAAATACCAGCTGACAAATGTTTCTCGGGATTTTATAAGGATCTTCCATTTCATCTATAGAAAGTAGATATTTATCAAAACTTGGCTGATGTTATAATAATAAGAACGTCTGATTAAATTAGTTCAAAAGAATCAGTAAATTTATTAACATATAGGTATGTAAAAATAAAACTTTTTTTTTCGTATTATATTTTCGTATTGTACTTGATTTTTAATATCTCAACATTTTGAATTTAACAAAAGAATTTTACTATTTCATTTTTATTATTTTAAGATTTTTTTTTTTTAAGGACATCAACCTTTTTTTTTTTTTTTTTTTTTTTTTTTATTGGTGGGCTATGGGTGCGTCTCGCCCCGCCAAATCGGTCCGGGGTGACGGAGAAGGCGGGGCGTGATCCCATAGACCCACCGTAAAATCCTCTCTCTTCGCCGTGCGAGCGGACCACCGGTACCCGATCTTTGTCTTCGGTGGTCCGCTCGGCGGTTTACCCTCGCGGGTTCCTCTCGTCGACAGATTTCGCCGTCGGGGCGTCGCCCTCACGCGGTGGCCTCGCGTCGGGTGACCGGACAATTCCCCGGTTCGATCACCCGAGGCCTGGGTTAGGGCGGCATCAGGCGCAGGTATTCGCGCCTGCGCCGCCCCGGCCGCTGGCGGCGGCCCGGGTCGCGGGAGTCCTCCCTGACTCGTTCCGCCGCCTCCTTCCGCGAGATGACAGCCTCGCAGAAGGCGGCGACCGCGTCCCAATTCCTGACGCTGTCGACCATCGCCCTCGCGACAGCCGGCAGTGCCAGGTCGGCACCGATAATAGCGACGAGGTCGCGGCGCTGCCCGTCCCAGCCCGAGCATTCCTCGAGCGTATGTTGCGCCGTGTCCTCGTCACTATAAGGACATCAACCTGCACTAAGGAAATAATCTTTGTATTGCGGGTGACTTTACAGACAAATCACATCCAGACTCAAGACAACACTTTGTGGATCACACAAAGTGTTGTCCTGCGTGTGAATCGAACCCACGGCACTGGCACGGAAGTTCGGTATCTTAACCACTACGCCATCTGTGCAGTCAAATTGGTATAGATTGTAAAAGGATAAAAAAAAGCAAATCTCTCAATCTCAAAACCATTTTGTCACCTAAATATTATCCGCCCTAGACGTCGTACACGGCCCTAACACATCCACAACGAAAGGGGGTAATTATTACGCGACACTTCTAACAGTATTCTGAGCATTTTTCTAAATCGGTTGATAATTCTAATGATACAAAGATGTATATGGTTTCAACCTACATTAAATTGAAAACAAATAATTATTAATACATATCGAACTTGTCTGAAAAAAATTGGCTGAGGAATCACTAGAAGAAATAATAGTGGTAGAACCACGCTGTTGACAGTTGTCTGTCTACAGCCGCGGGCCGGTCCGTCCGGGGTAGTACCACACTGAGCAGAAGTTCGACGTCTGAGTAATGGCAATGTGCTATTGCACTTCGTTCGGTGAGCGAGAGAACAGGTAGCCAAACTTGAGTAGGTTTGTTTTGGCAGCCAACGACGTATTAACAGCCCTGGTAATACAAAGGTCCATGAATGGCAGTAATACTTTCCATAAGATGTACTGCTTGATTTTTTTTTTTGGTTCTGTTCGTCCATACGGACAGGCAAAGGGATCAAAGCCCATACAGCCAAGTCTTATTTAATTATTTTTCATACATTGTTCATCATTTCTTCATATTATGTAGCCTTAATAGTCATTGTCTGTCAGTAAGTCAAGTCGTTACCATTAATCGGGCGCTGATAACCTAATCAATGATTTTCTTTGGGAATTTTGGACAAATATGAAAATACACTTAAACCACTATTATACCATATTCACTACACTTCAGCATTTTAACTGTACCATATTGCATAAAATACCAGCAAAATTATTATAATATAACACCACAAAACACTAAAGAAATGAATATAATACAAGAGCTTGACATGACATTTCCACATTCGCGCCAAAACTCTGTACTGCTTGACTGCCACTAGTGTTGCCCAAATGCAAGACTTTTGCGAGTCTCTCAAGTTTTATATTTATAGAAATGAAAAATCCACATAGATATTAAAAATTCACACAAAATTAATGAAATGCCATTCATCTAGTATCACTAACTGTACAATTATCAATAATTAGGTACATACCACTTAACGGGAGTGGGGCTATAGTCACACCTATCTATCATAAAACTGTTTAAAATAACATCAAATTATTTCTTCGTGTACTGGTATTGAGAATACAAAATGTTGACAATACTTTCTTTGCCAACTAAGGGATCAAAGCGAGACTCTTGCAGCGAGTCTTGCTCTTGCATTTAAGCTACACTATTTGCCACCATAAGCAATAGAAAAAAACATGTATGCAAGAGCAGGAAAACTATATATAAATCTTTACCTACCCATCTAAACAGCATATTTCATAAATTTTCTTCCTATCGTGTAGGAGATTCGACCCTAGTGGGATTGAACTGAGATAATGATGTAGTATGACAAAATGTCTTACCTGTATATAATCTCTTGTTTTTAAGCACGTTTAGTTATCTGTAAGGTATACAGAGATACACTGAACTGTGTTATTCTGGTAAACATATATTGATACGCATGAATAGAGACAGGGTGTGAGCATACACACAGCGGAACGACAAGCGTAGCGATAAGTGACGCGATGAGCAGCGCAATAAGCGGATTGTAAATATTATTTTCATCATCATAATCTCAATTCATATATGTCCCATTGTTGAGCTCGAACCTCCTACATAATTGAAGGGAAATTGATCTACTATACCAGCGACCAGCGTGGTATAGTAGGTCAATTACCCTCCCATTATGGAGGAGGCTCGAGCTCAACAGTGGGACATATATGAGCTGAGATAATGATGACCAGAGATGGCGAAAAGTAACACGTAATCGCAACGGGCACTCGTTGTGCGGATGGATTGAGTAGATATCTCTTACTCTGTATTCACCACACAATCCCCTATTGCCCCCTCTACTACTTATATCGCCGTGCCACTTACACCACCGTGAACTATTATAGGACATTCAATTCTCGCACCGTATTATATTTTCGTCTTTTAAGGAGACGTGTGCCATCTACCCGACTTTGTTTACACATTGTGCAGGTGTAAGTAGCAGCATGATTGGAATGGATTTCTAATAGGTGTGGGCTCGAATCCCACTTGTGACAATCATTTTTCGCTCGTAATCGGATTTTTATAAATAATCAAGCATATTAAATGATAAATTTCAGTAATTTGAAATCGCTCGCTTATACACAATGTTTAGTATCTTGAATTAAGGGTGAAAGGGACGTGGGGTGGCTACTGGCGCATGCAACAAGTAGAACAGAAATGAAATAGAGTCGACATTATTATTTATCTTTCAGAGTTAACTTGTGAAAATATAACAGAAAAAAAAAGTGTGTGTCAGCTCCGACGCATGACTGGAGTTTACTCCTTAAGTACGATTATCAAAACAGGCACAAAAAAGCACATTTGACTAAAAATAATATATATATTTTTATTTACATTTATTAAAACTATCCAGTGAAGTATTATCTCACGTCAGAAAGTGAAAGGTGCGCAGAATAGGTTGCGCACCAAAAACGTAACGAGGTCATTCGATCACTAGATTTTACTCCTCAAATTTTTCTCATACCTAGGCGCCCCCTATATGAAAATCGATTCTTAAGGAGTAAACTCCAAAAAAATGTAAAAAAAAACCCTATTTCAGCTTTCCTTCCATACAACCTTATCAGATGTCATCTCTATGATCACTCCCTGTATATCCATATCATGTTTCACGCAATTTATGTTCCTTTTCTTCGGTCTTCCCTTACCTCTAAAGCATTTCCACATTCATACTTGAAACTTTTCTCACAAAGTTACTTGCATCCAGTCTCAACATATGTTCACACCATGTCTAGCGATCACTCCTTAACTTTTCTGTCACTTTTCAGGTATAATGGGTGCGTTTCCTTAATCCACCCTTGAACACAAACATTGAAAACAGTAGGTAAAACTCGAAAAAGAAAAATAATATACAAAACGTGAAAATCTTTAAAAAAATGTTAAACATCAGAAAAAAATATATGATACTTCTGTAATTAATGAAAAAAGACAAATGCTTATTTATATCAACGATCACTAAAGTTTAAGTAACTCTTAAGCCATTAATTTTTAATTTTATTTAATATTAATTAATTTAAAAAAATAATTAACATCAATATTGTATGGCATTTATAATGCTTCAGTTACCTAAAAATTAGGAGTCAAGATTAGCGTCATATAATAAAATTACATATCATTCTCCTGCTCTTATCCCAATTACTTGTGATCCACGCATTTTGTACATATTGTGAACGTTATTGTCCATAGTTTTATGACCGGCCGCCTGCCAGACGTCAACACTACTTGTGAATGTAATTATTGACCAAGCGGCATCAGATGGAGTTAGTACAGCTCTATATAAAGCACGCAGTCATCTTTTACGATATCCACGAGTAAAGTAATGGTTGGTAGTATTCGTAGTCAAACAATAAATAACACAAAAAAATCATAATTGAATACCTAAATTACGCGTCAAAATTAGTGCCATATTTGTACACAGTAAAAGGATGAAATAAATTTAAAAAATTCTAAATTGTGTCTCCATTTCTTTTACTGTTTTGAACCCTCACCTTTAAAATATATACGCCTATATATTAACTAAATATAAACTAGTATATCACCAGGTTTTGTTTACGTTCGTCGTTGCAGTACTGGCCTCAAGTATCCTTTATATTAGACCACAGAAATTACTTACACGCTGATCAGACATGTTGGCTGATTTTATTTGAAATTACATACATAGTAGGTAATACATACATATAATCACGCCATATGCCTTGCAGGGTAGGCAGAGAGAACAGAGTGCCAGAGAACTCTATCCTTGCATACTTCACTCGCTTCTTCAACATTGATTTATTTATTTGAAATTATATACCTATATATTATATTACTTAGTCATCTCTTACGATCATCCACGGGTAAGATAGAGGGAATTGTATTCTTACTCGGTCACCACGTCATAAATATATGATGGCATTATCAAATAAGATCATTTAATTATATTTTAAATATCATCCCCCCCTGCCTCCGTTCGGTGCAGTGTGAAGTTGATTCGTGTGCTAATTAAAAGTAGTTTTGTCCTTTTAAGGATATTCTATCGACTCGTGCTGTGTTTTCAATCGTGTTTTATTGTGTTTAGCTCGTGTTTACGTAAGTTACGGTAAGTATTTGTTCTTGTTTATAGTTAAATACTACTAAAATCGGTAAGATTTTTCTATATTCCTAAGTTTTTTTTTTTTTTTTTTGGTAACGTAGTGGTCCAGGAATGCGTGAAGCACTAACTCCCCGGATGGGAAGCGTGGGATTCCTAGCCTAGGGCTAGGTTACCCACTAAACCGCATCCACTGCGATTGCTGTTAGCCTAGGGGCTGTTACAGCGTAACCGGGCTGTGGGTGAGCGCTGAGGACTCTCAACCCGAAAATATTCCTAAGTAGTGGGTAGATTTATTTATAATTATTATTGAGTTAGTTATTTTCTGTTATGTTTACTTCTATTATTATTTTTTATACATAATTTTAAAATGCCTAAATGTTTCAATGACAGCGAACCGCCTGATCGTGGCGCTGACGTATTTCGTTTGAGTCAACTAACACTTCGCTCGCCGCCAGCCGGCACCAGCAGACGTGCCCTTTATAATGAGCCGTCTTCGGCATACATTACACCCGAGACGAAACTTTTACCGGTACCTAGTGCTAATAATTCGTCACCATTTAGTGTCAGCGACGTAGGAAAACCTGATTATTGTGAGTTAGTTTCAGAAGCGGCTGCGGCGTAGCTCTCCCCACGCGGCCACCCTGACAGGGTAGCGGGGCGGGGGCTGGTGCCGCATATGGCCGCTTGTCCGCGGCGAAAGGCAGCCGAACACGTGGTTCTGGAGGCAGCCTTGCCTCCAGAACGGCCAAGCGCGCATTAACCATATTGCCGACGGTATCTATTATGGCGCGCAAGGCCTCGTCCGGCACGCCCCTCACCGCAGGCAGCGGGGCCGGAGCTTTCGGCTGGGCCGCTGTTGGGGCGTGCTCCATGGCATTGGGTGGGCTGGCGCTGGTCGGTGGCGCGCGCTCCGCAGTCGGAGCCGTCTTCGACGCGGCGGCAGCCACTGGACGGCCACCACCTCGAGGCGGCTTCGGAGCGACCATGGCGGTTCCTCCGCGGCGAGCACTGGCCGGCGGCGCAGGTGACGCAGGCGGTACGAGCCGCGCCATTTGGGCCCTCAGCTCAGGCACATCCTTGACGACGACGCGGTTGGCCTTCCGCACCGCGGCCAGCTCCGACTCCAGCCGGCGGTTCTGGGCCCGCAGGCCTGACACCTCGCCACCAAGGTGGGCGTTTTCAGCCTGCAGGGCCTCCATGTTCGCGGCTGGGGCGGTCGCGCGGGCACCAGCGGTCGCCACTTCGGTGGGAGGGATGCCAGACAACACCCCCAGCGCTCTCGCGGCGACCGCCTCGTTGTCGGCCCGCCTACCAGCCTCCGCTCCTCCACGCACTCCGCCGGCCGGGGAGTGGGTCGTCCTGCCGTCGTCGCGGTCCCTCGCCCTCTGCGAGTCGCCGGCACTTTGGGGGGTGGCATGATCACCACGCTCCCCTTGGAATCGGCGCCTGAGCTGCCCTCCTTATTCAAGGGGCGCTTCCGCATCTTCGAGGGGAGGGCCTCCTCCCTTGCCGTCAGGGCCGCGGTCAAGGCCGCCGCCGCTAGACGCGGTGACGACCTGGCGGCGGCGGTTTCGCGTTCCGACCCGCTGACCTCGATGGACGGCTCTGCGGAGACACTCGTCCATCACATCGGCAGATCCACTGCCCTCGTCTCTGGACGGCTCTGCGACAGTACTGTCGCCCTCGTCCATTGACGGCTCTGTAGTGAATCTGCCACCGTCTTCCTCCAGTTTGGCGGCAGCGGCCTCCTTCGCCTTCCGCTCCGCCAAACGCTTTCTTTCTATTGAGGAAGCCTTGTTCGTCCCCCAATTCAGTCGCTTCCTTTGCTTCTTCGTCTTCTTTTTGGGCCTCTTTCGTCTGTGCCGAGCTGTGCTCTTTCGTCTGTATTAGGTTTACGATATGTCGGCGGTGGCATAAGCCTGCCCAGCCCTCAAATGAATGAGTCCCTCTACAACTAGAGGGTCAGGAGCGAATTGGGGCTCAACCCATTGCTGGGGAACCCCCCCTCGCAGCAGAGATTCGCTACGGGCGACAATTCAACAGAAGGATCTGGAGGACTATCGCCCGCACCCAAGGTACACTTCGTGGAGGTTTCTGGCATCGTACCCCAATCAAACTTAAGGCTCACATATAGGCCTCTTAAGCTCTGTCATATCCGTGGTGCTGTACTGCTACGCTCCACGTGTCAGTACATCCTTCTATCTATTGGCCTATTAGCCAATTTTGCTTCATGTCTCCCGCTTTGCATAGGAGGGAAGTGGAAATTCTTCAACTCCTCCTGTTTTTCTTTTCTAATTAAATTTGTTGCGGGTTCCAAGACAATTAAAAGCGTTTCCCGGGACTTCCTGAGGGTCAAACCTCAGTGTCTTTTATGGTGACCATTGTGGATCCTGGCTTACAGGAGTTACAGTGGTGGGAATGTGTGGTGGGATTAGTCCCAAAACAAAAAAAAAATATTTTAAATAAAATTTTGCTTATTTTCAATAATGGTAGGACCACGCTGTTGACAGTTCTCTGTCTACAGCCGCGGGCCGGTCCGTCCGGGGTAGTACTGAGCAGAAGATCGACGTCTGAGTAATGGCAATGTGCTATTGTGCTTCGTTCGGTAAGCGAGAGTGCCGGAAGCTTAACTAGGGTCCTGAAATACCTGAACATGGCCCTACTATTCCATGGGCCCCATGTGAGGCTGCCCATCGGCGCCTCGTTAGTCGTCAACTCCATCCACATCAGTATCCAGGCCCATATGAGGTACTTGGGTCTGGTGCTCGACGGGCGATGGTGGTTCCGGGAGCATTTTCGCCAAATTGCTCCCCGGCTGGTCAGCGTGGCGTCCGCCCTTTCTCGGCTCATGCCGAATGTGGGCGGACCCAGTTTCGAGGGCCGACGGCTGTATGCGGGGGTGATCCGCTCAATGGCCATGTACGGCGCACCCGTGTGGGCGAGGGCTCTGAACGCCCAGCTCAGGGCGGTGCTGTGGAGGCCACTGCGAGCCATGGCCGTCAGAGCCATTCGCGGGTACCGCACGGTGTGGACAGAGGCGGCGTGCCTATTGGCCGGGACACCCCCGTGGGACCTAGAGGCAGAGATGCTCTACCTCAATGCGCGAAGAGGGTGGCTCCCCATCGTTTAACGAGATAGCCACCTGGCGCGAGGACGCCCGCCGAGAAGTCATCGCCCGTTGGGCTACGCGGCTGGAGAGGCCTAGACACGGTGTCACTACCGTCGAGGCCCTCCGGCCCGTACTGATGGAATGGATGGAGCGGCGGCACGGGGTCCTCACCTTCCGACTGGTGCAGGTGTTAACGGGGCACGGGTGTTTCGGGAAATACCTGCACACGGTCGTGTACAGGGAATGGACTCCGGGCTGCCATCATTGCAGTAGTGACGAGGACACGGCGCAACATACACTCGAGGAATGCTCGGGCTGGGACGGGCAGCGCCGCGACCTCGTCGCTATTATCGGTGCCGACCTGACGCTGCCGGCTGTCGCGAGGGCGATGGTCGACAGCGTCAGAAATTGGGACGCGGTCGCCGCCTTCTGCGAGGCTGTCATCTCGCAGAAGGAGGCGGCGGAACGGGCCCGGGAGGATTCCCGTGACCCGGGCCACCGCCCGCGGCCGGGGCGGCGCAGGCGTGAATACCTGCGCCTGATGCCGCCCTAACCGAGGCTTCGGGTGATCGGACCGGGGAATTGTCCGGTCACCCGACGCGAGGCCACCGCGTGAGGACGACGCCTCGACGGCGAAATCTGTCGGGGCGTCGACAGGAGAGGAGCCCGAGAGGGCATACCGCCGAGCGGGCCACCGAAGATAAAGATCGGGTACCGGTGGCCCGCTCGCACGGCGAAGAAGAGGTGCTTGCAGGGTGGGTCAATGGGGTTGCGCGCCGCCTCTTCCGTCACCCCGGACCGATTTGGCGGGGTGCGACGTCCATGGCCCACCAAAAAAAAAAAAAAAAAAAATGGTATTACAAAGGTCCATGGGCGGCAATGACACTTACCATCAGGTGTGCTGCTAGCTGGTTTGCCACCACAAGCAATAAAAATAAAAGTATATTAATACATATGCAACTGTATTTGAAATCAATAAGGATTTTATTATTTTTCTTCTTTTTATGTATTGGCAATCAGTACTTTACGAGCTATTGTTGTCAGTGTCGAGTTATAATTATCTTCACATCTTTAGTCTCTTCATGACTCAAGCGTCCACCCCGCGCAAGCGACACTCGCTTCACCTGTCCGCGCAACAAATGCCACTTAATTATTTTGAATCGCGCGAGTCCTTCTCTACAAAAACGATTACTACTGAGAAACTACTATAGCTACACTCAATTAAAAAATATTCCCGAAAAGTTGAAAATATCTAGAATTTAATTTAGTTTTAAACAAATTTCCTAAATTAATAATAAGGGAAGAATATATAGCTTAAAATTAGGGATATGCAAGAAAAAAAATTCTTTTTATTTCGAGTTTTACAAGAATATATGAAAGTTAGTGTGAACAATTTATTTTATACAATAAAGTACATGATATAACCTATAAAATGACACCAGAATCGACACCAGAATCGCAGTATAAATGTTCATTTTTGTAACACAATAAATTATAAGAATCGAAGAATGGCGAACTGTCATGTTCACTTTTTTTTTCTAAATCCTATGTTTCGATAGTACCGATAATATTCACTCTTATGGATGGTAAATTTAATACACTGCCATCTAGTAGTTTTCTATTAAACTTTTAACGACTGGATGTAACACTGTACGCGTTTAAAGTGGACGATTTCGTTCGGTGACTGTAGTCCCTATGGACAGGTAAGGCGATAATTTTTATGGTGACTACAATCACCGCGGACGGGGAATTTTGGTGGAAAACGAAAACGTTGTAAACCACTTTTATATCATATTCACTACATTCCAACACTTCCTCCGCATCACATTACATAAAATGCCATCATTAGGGTTCCGTACCTCAAAAGGAAAAAACGGAACTCTTATAGGATCACTTTGTCCGTCCGTCTGTCCGTCTGTCTGTCTGTCAAGACCATTTTCCCCGAAAACGCGTGAAGGTATCAAGCTGAAATTTATATCAAATACTCAAGTCTACTGTCCCTTAAAGCTGTGAAAAAATTAAACTTCCAAGTCAATGCAATCAAAAGATACAGTTATGTTTATGCTGCAAATTTCCGCAAATTTTCGACACTCGCAAGGGAATCAAAACCTCTCGGCACCGAGGAGATGGTCAGGCGGATCGAGGCGCTGGGGCTCAGGGTGGCCCTAAACAAGACGGCGGCCCTACTTTTCCATGGGCCCCGCGTGAGGCTACCCATCGGCGCCTCGTTGGTGGTCAACTCCATCCACATCAGCATCCAGGCCCATATGAAGTACTTGGGTCTGGTGCTCGACGGGCGATGGTGTTTCCGGGAGCATTTCCGACAGATTGCTCCCCGGCTGGTCGGCGCGGCGTCCGCCCTTTCTCGACTCATGCCGAATGTGGGCGGATCCAGTTTCGAGGGCCGACGGCTGTATGCGGGGGTGATCCGCTCGATGGCCATGTACGGCGCACCCGTGTGGGCGAGGGCTCTGAACGCCCAGCTCAGGGCGGTTCTGTGGAGGCCACAGAGAGCCATGGCGGTCAGAGCCATTCGCGGGTACCGCACGGTGTCGACAGAGGCGGCGTGCCTGTTGGCTGGGACACTCCCGTGGGACCTAGAGGCGGAGATGCTCTCCGACCTCTACCGGTGGGTTATCACAGCGCGCGAGGAAGGTGGCTCCCCATCGTTGAGCGAGATAGTCACCTGGCGCGTGGATGCCCGCCGAGACGTCATCGCCCGCTGGGCTACGCGGCTGGAGAGGCCTAGGCACGGTGTGGAGACCGTTGAGGCCCTCCGGCGCGTAATGATAGAGTGGATGGAGCGGCGGCATGGAGTCCTCACCTTTCGGCTGGTGCAGGTATTGACGGGGCACGGGTGCTTCGGTTTGTACCTGCACAGGGTCGCGTTTAGGGAGTGGACTCCGGCCTGCCACCACTGCAGGAGTGACGAGGACACGGCGCAACACACGCTGGAGGTGTGTTCGGGATGGGAGCGGCAGCGCCGTAACCTCGTCGCTGTTATCGGTGCCGACCTGACGCTGCCGGCTGTCGCGAGGGCGATGGTAGACAGCGTCAGGAACTGGGACGCGGTGGCCGCCTTCGGCGAGACTGTCATCTCGCAGAAGGAGGCGGCGGAACGGGTCAGGGAGGATTCCCGCGACCCGGGCCGCCGCCAGCGGCCGGGGCGGCGCAGGCGCGAATACCTGCGCCTGATGCCGCCCTAACTGAGGCTTCGGGTGATCGGACCGGGGAATTGTCCGGTCGCCCGACGTGAGGCCACCGCGTGAGGGCGACGCCCCGATGGCTAAATCTGTCGGGGCGTCGACGAGAGGAACCCACGAGGGTGAACTGTCGGGCGGGCCACCGAAGTTAAAAATCGGGTCCCGGTGGCCCGCTCGCACGGCGAAGAGAGAGGAGTTTTACGGTGGGTCTATGGGGTCACGCGCCGCCTTCTCCGTCACCCCGGACCGATTTGGCGGGGCGAGACGCATCCATAGTCCACCAAAAAAAAAAAAAAGGGAATCTAAACCTACAGGGTATTTCCAGTCGACCTAGAATCTTGAAATTTGGCAAGAAGCAATGTTTTATAGCAAATATAAAAGAAAAATTCCGAAAAGCTTACATTTTTAGTTACATCATATATATTTTGTATATATTATGGTACGGAACCCTTCGCACGCGAGTTACTCGCACTTGGCGGATTTTTTTTTAATATAACACGTTAAAACACCAAGATATTGAATGTAATACAAAACCACTACATGACAATATCATATAACCGCCAAAAGTTCTAATATTATTCCAATATCTATATCTAGACGCGAATCTTCATATTTGCAAAATTCCTAATTACGTCTAAAATCTGTTTTCATACCTTTTTTCGCTATGCGGAAGCGTAATGTGCTCTTGTATTATATTCAATATCTTAGTGTTTCAACGTGTTATATTAAATAATTATGATTTTAAATATTGCTTTCGTAACGACGACGTAAGAGAGCGAGTAGGTATGAAAGAGAGTATTGGTGTAAAGATGCGAAAGGGAATGCTCCGATGGTTCGGACATGTGGAAAGAATGCAACGACAATGTTTACACATTGTATGGGTTTAATACTTCAACCTTTGCAGTTAGAATTGTATTAATCGATGACACAACCCTGTTATTCAAATTACTGAAATTTAGCATTTAATATGCTTGATTATTTATAAAAACCCGATTACGAGCGAACAATGATTGTCACGATTTTTTTTTCGTAATCGGCTTTTATATATAACAATAGTTAGAAGTTAATATAAAGATAGTAAATTATTGTATTGCGTGGGTATCGAACCGAAGACACTTATATATTCATTTCCACAGTTAAAATCATGCTTGAATTATTCAATAGTGACCATTAACCTCGTAGGAATGCAGTCACACGGCGAGGTTAGCGCGCTTCGCTGTCGACTCAGTAAGTGATACGCTAGTATCAGAAGATTACGCAATTCTGTTCATATAATAAGGTGACTATGTCCTTCATATTTGTAGGATAATGATTTAAATTTAAATTCAATAATTCCAGCTCATATCTCTCTGTCTCTCTCTCATCTATCGTCTTTTACGACATCTACAAGCAAAGTAATGTTGAGTATTACTCGTAACCGCTACCGCACAACAATTTAAGAAATAAATAATATATTAAATTATTCACAGCTATAATGAGTTCACAAAAAACCAAGATTAGATAACGAATGAAATAGAAAGTGATCTATTAAACTAGTAATTGTGGTTTGAAACAATCATATCGGTATGTTTTATGACTCTATGTGGCCGCCATTTTGTTAATAATTTTTAGAGATCAGTACCTAACTCATAAGGAAAAAAAACGAGAGGTGTCAAGGGACACCCGGATGGAACGAAGTTCATTTCGATTAATTAGTGAAGGAATTGTAATAAAATTTTATTTTTTTTAAGTTATAATAATATTTTTGAAGTACTTAAAACTTCTTTAGGCGCGACTAGGGAGTAACTCAGATTTTTTTTAAATAGGATCATAATCTATTACTAGATGGCGCTGTAACAAAGTTAATGGATTCTAAGAGGACATGTATTAGAGTCTAAATCGCGCTATAGAAATTTTTGCAAATTTTAACTATATATATTAAAATTTATAATAAACTACTGTACTTGCTTCGGCAGTACATATACTAAAATTGGAACGATACAGAGAAGATTAGCATGGCCCCTGCGCAAGGATGACACGCAAAATCGTGAAGCGTATCACATTTTTTAGAGTTTAATTTTTGACAATATAAAACAAGAAACTTGCGAATTGCGATATATAGATATCAATACCACTTACTTTACCATAGGATTCTAAAAATCACTTGTCTATAAATTAATGCACATTTCAATATTATACAGCACGTCCTATAGAAGTGCGTCTGATGGGACCTATATACTCTCCCAAATAGCCAGGTTAATATCAAGAATAACAAATGCGTTTTAAAAAAAATCTCTTATATTATTAGTTATTAAAGAACTATACTGTTAGTAAACAAATGCTCACAGCACGTTCACAGCGATCTATCTGCAGGGTATCCACCAGTGTTGCATAATACACAACCGGAGGTGTCAAGGGACACCCGGATGGATCGAAGTTCTATTTTAATTATATAATTTTTTTCTGCCTTAAGCGATTTTTATCGTTATATTTTAGCCAATTTGCAAAATATCTTTATAAATTATAGCCTATGTGTTATTCTGATGTGCAAGCTATATTACTATAAATTTCATCAAAATCCATTCAGTAGTTTTTACGTGAAAGAGCAACAAACATGTTCACATCCATACATTATTACAAACTTTCACGTTTATAATATTAATAATAGGATATACAATTCCACTAGACTACCAAAACTTTTCGGCCCCGAGCTCGAACGCGAGCCGGCCACGCGGCCCGGTCACGGGCGAAAATAATTTCGTTGCGCATTATTTTGATTTTGCTATATCTCTTAAGGTATTGATTTAATTTGCATGGTCTGAAGGAAAAAAAATATCTTCATGAAATGCTCAAGCCAACTAATGTATTTAAAATGATAAGGATTAATACAGTATTTGTGTAAATAGCTTTTCAATTACCGTTTTATAATAGAACATTTTTTAAAGTATTAAAATGGATATAGTATGTTATCCTTAAGAGATAGATATATACCATTGCGGACTTTTTTGTAGGCCTTTTTAAGCTGTATAATACTGTAGTACTTTATTTTGATCTATTTCGTAGGGTTCAGCCAGCGTTTGCAATGTAAGCGCAAAATAATGTGTTTATTTACGACATCACATTAGAAACCTCTAAAATTATCAGTGTTTCTCTAGTACATTATGCATATATTATACATATAAACCTTCCTCTTGAATCACTCTATCTATAAAAAAAATCGTTGCGACACCACACTGTTCAATGCGAAATAGAAATGAAAATATCTGGCTTGCTTTCTATAAGAGAGCCGACGAGCGACGCCGCACAGCTTACAATAGCAAAAAGTGTCGTGACAACTTTTCGTAAGAATTTTTTCCGTCTAGCCCCCTTTCACAACGCGCGATAAGGAACTTCGTTCCAAAAACTGTCACTGTTGTCTGTCTGTCTGTCAAGACCCTTTTTGTCAGGAACGATGTGAAAAAATCAAACTTCTAAGCCAACCCAATCCTTTTGATTGCATACAGTCGTTTATGCCACAAATTTCGGCAAATTATTGACACTCGCAAGAGAATCAACACCTAAAGGGTTCGGTTCGGTTGGCCTGGAATTTTGTTATATACCAGTTTTGTCTATTTTCCGTGTGGTGACGGAGTAAGCATAAATTCACCAGACCCCTATCTTACCCGTGGGTGATCGTAAGAGACGACTAAGGGATACAACAAGCATATAACATCCATGCAAGAGAAGGAAAGCTCGAAACAAGATCCTATACCAACACGTCTGACCAGCATGGTATAGTAGATCAATTTCTCCCCATTATATAAGAGGTTCGAGTCTTGCGAAAAAAAAAAGGGTGATCGTAAGAGAGGACTAAGGGATATAAAACGCATATAACATCTATGCGAGAGAAGGAAAACTCTAAACAAAACCCTATACCGACACGTCTGACCAGCGCGGTATAGTAGGTTAATTTCCCTCCCATTACGGAGGAGGCCCGAGCCCAACAGTGGGACATTTATGGGCTGTGATGATGATGATGATGATGATGCCGTCCTTACTTAAAGTAATTAAGTAAATAAAACATTGAAACATCTTTATAAACTTTCACATTTATAATAATAGAATATGTACGTTAAAATTATTGTGTTGTAAACTAAATAAAAGAATTGTCTTATCTGAAGATTTTATCTAATAAAAATCTTGAATAAATAATATAATAGAAATACTAATTTTGTTTTAAAGATTTCTTATATATTAATATTGTGTATTTTAGCAAAAACTTTCTTTAAAAATTATTACAACAATGTGGAATGTTTAGTTTTTAATTTTTTAATTAAATTTTAATTTTCAATTTTATTTACAATCCTTACTAATATTATAAATGTGAAAGTAACTCTGTTTGTCTGTCGCTCTTTCACGACAAAACTACTGAACCGATCTAAATGAAATTTGGTATACAGATAGTCTAGAGTCTGATAAAGGACATAGCCTACTTTTTAATGCAAAAAAGGGTTTTAAAGGAGAATGAAAATTTGTAAAGAATTATCGTAATTTTTAAAACTAGAAGCTTGAAATTTATTTTTAGGCTATTGATTAGATACAAATAAATATGACATTAAAATTTCGTAAATTTACCTTTAAGCGGTAAAATAAAGATAAGGGATGAAAAACTTTAGGAAAGTACTTCAAATTACTGAAGTTTAGCATTTAATATGCTTAATTATTTATAAACCCGATTACGAAGCGAAAAATGATGTCACAAGCGGGATTCGAACCCGCGCCTATTGGGATTCCAGCCCAATCGTGCTGATTTCGCTTCGTAATCGGGTTTTATAAATAATTAAGCATATTAAATGCAAAATTTTCAGTAATTTGAATAACAGGGTTGTGTCATCGTTTAATACAATTCTAACTGCAAAGTTTGAAGTATTAAGTCCATAACAATGTGTAAACATTGTCGGGTAGATGACATACGTCACCTTAAAGACGTAAATATGATACGAAGCGAGATTTGCATGTCCTACAATAAATCACGGTGGTGTAGTGGCGGCACGATTGGGCCGGAATCCCAATATGAGCAGGTTCGAATCCCGCTTGTGACATCATTTTTCGCTTCGTAATTGGGTTTTAGGAAAGTAATCTTTTACGCGGGCGAAGCCGCGGGCAGAAGCTAGTATAACATATTTATACATAGTATAATATAAAGACGCCATCTTTATCTGTAAGATTTAATCTTTTAAACTACTCAACATATTTTAACATCGGTTATCGTCAATAGACAGAGTGATACAAGAGGAAGGTTTATATGTATACATACATGGATATTGTAGTTGAGAAATGACGAGAATTTAAAATATTTGTAATGTTCTGTTATAAAAAACATATTTTATTCGCTTACATTGCAAACTCTGGCTAAACTTTACGAGATACATCAAAATAATATACAACGAAATTGTATATCTTAAAAATACAGTCAAAACCGTTTACTGCGACATCGTTTAGAACAACATACCGGTTATAATAACCTAGAACAAAGATCCCGGCTGAATGCTATATGACCGCCTTATCAAAAACATTGCTTTTTACGACATTGCTAATAACGACATACCTCATTAAACGACCGCATTTAACTAATATTTCGGAGAATTAGATCTGTTAGAACGACCGGCTAAGCTGTATTGTAAACAATTTGAATAGGTATCCACATCTGTCTTCAATGACTATTAAAATCAGGAAAGAAAACAATAGGATTTAGTTTAGTGTAGGGTCTTTTCTAATTCTTAGAAACAAAACACGTGCATGCAGTAGAGTCAAAGCCCGCTTCTTCATACATACCTCTTCAGTTACTTTGTTACTTTTGTTGTTGCTGTTAGTGTATTAAGAAAAATTGTTCATTTTAATGAACAGTTCCACATCCAGAGCAATTATGACGATACGTTAATTAAAATCTAACGTGAATTACAAAATATCTTTGCACAGAAGTGTTCCAAACAGACTAAAAATGCCGATTTTATGCACACAGAAAAAAAAAGCATTGTACCTACTTATCTGTAATAAACAAAATGTACATAGCTGAGTGAATATATTTTTCCAATAATTACATATCAATTTATTTGTAATTACACGACACACATTAAACATCACCGGTTGTTACGACTATCGCTTTTTACGACTGAATATGAGTAGTCCTTTCGATGTCGTTATAACAGATTTTGACTGTATCTACAAAAATGTCCGCGATAGTATATATCTATCTCCTAAGTATAACCCGCAGTAACCTTGTCTACCTTTACACATTACTAAACAATGTCTGGTTAAGAAGATATACAATGCGAAAGTGGAAGGATGTAGGTACCGAGGGAGACCGAGACCAGATCGGTCATGTACTGAAGGAAGGTGGAGTCAAGAGTCTCCGAAACCGGCGAGCGTGTATGAAGAGAATTATGAATGTTGAGGAAGCGAGTGAAGTATGCAAGGATAGAGTTCTCTGGCACTTTGTTCCCTCTGCCTACCCTGCAAGGGACATGGCGTGATGGTATGTATGTATGTATGTTTGTATGTTCCTTTGAAGCACTATATAGACCAAACACCTGTACCGATTTTTATGATTCACATTCATGATTGAAAAATCAGATTTGCTGTCGAATAATGGATGCCGACTGTTCAGTTGTTATGTTCCATTATTAGAATATATTTTATTTTCTGCAATAGTATTCATTCAATAATATATTATAGAATTCTAGACCACCGGACATTTAAGTGCTTGATTTTTTCTTTTCAGGTTTTTATTATGTACGTAGTTTAGTTCGCTTTTTACTCAGTCGGGTTTTTTTGATTTTTTTTTAATTTACGAATCTGTTTTAAACAATACAGTATAACTTCTTATATAATTAAATACATTAGATACGTGGTACATTTAATGTACATTAAAATTGTCATTTACAGAATATCTTACATTAAAATATTTTATTACATTAAAATACTATAAAATGAATATCTTATAAGTTATTCATCATCATTATCATCATCTCAGCTCATATAGGTCCCACTGTTGGGCTCGAGCCTCCTCCATAATGGGAGGGAAATTGACGTACTATACCACGCTGGTCAGACATGTTGGTATAAGGTTTTGTTTCCAGTTTTCCTTCTCTTGCATAGATATTATATGCGTTTTATATCACTTATTCGTCTCTTACGATCATACACGGGTAAAATAGGGGGTGGTCAATTGTATTCTTACGTCTTCACCACACGGATGATTTTAAAAGTTATTAGAGATTTAAAATGCTGAGACAGTGATATTATATTTGAATTTCATATTGTATAATGATACGAAAGGCATCAAAAAACTAATTCTTACTAAACATGTAATATTTATTTACAAAAATGTCAATAAAGAAATAATAATAAACAAATCTGCTGAGTTTCTTGTCGGATCTACTCAGTAGCGGTTACGTGGCGATCTGTTGTTAGTTTATTGTACTAATTTAAAATGTTAAAACTGACCATATGTAAGTGCACTCGCTGGGTTTATATACAGGGTGGAAGGGGACCGCTCCCGAAAGCAAAGACAGGTGACCCTATTAGTCCTACTTGTAATGATAGGCTAGAAAAAAAATCGATTCGGATGTTACAAAAATATCTTTCACAACGGTTTTTAAGTTTTTTTTCACATTTCATCGTATTAGGCCAGTGCCATGTAACGATAATTCCATAAAAATACGTAACTTTACTCAGATGAGAAAAGACGCAATCTATTCAAAACTCACGATCATATGTTCAAAAGTTCAACGACCTTGCGTGGTGAAAAAAATTTTTTTTTTATTCGATTTTTTTTTTCTAGCCTATCATTACAAGTAGGACTATTAGAGTCACCTGTCTTTGTTTTCGAAGCGGTCCACTTCCACCCTGTATATAATAAATGAATTTTTGAATCTATATTGATTGAGGAATGTCTCGTATTTGTAAATATTATGGTGAATATACTTGAGTGAAAGTAGGCGTGCCCTACGCAGTGAAAGTTCATACGAGTGGTGACCGCGTCGGGCACGGCCTCGTGTACACTTGTACACGGGCAGGTGAATAAACAAGATATTGTTTAATCTTATTAATAGATCATCTTATAAGCTCATATATGTCCCACAGCTGGGCTCGAACCTACCCCATAATAGGATGGAAATTGAGCCAATGTATAATACTAGTCAAATTGAATTGATAGGTTTTTAAGGAAGCACTTTAAATATAAAACAAACTCACAATATTTACGCTTAAATTTTATAAAATATGCAACATATTTTAATGTCAGTTATCGTCAATAGACAGAGTGATACAAGAGGAAGGTTTATATGTATACATACATGGATATTGTAGTTGAGAAATGACGAGAATATAAAATATTTGTTTAATATGTTATCGTACAAAATGTATTTTTATGCTCTGGCTAAACCTTATGATATATATCAAAATAATATATTACGTAATTGTATATCTTATGTGTGGTAGCGGTTACGAATACTACCCACCCTTACTTTGCTCGTGGATGTCGTAAAAGACGACTAAGAGCCTTATAACAACCTGGGCCAACTACATCTGATGCCGTTTGGTCAACAATTACATTCACAAGTAGTGTTGACGTCTGGCAGGCGGCCGGTCATAAAACTATTGCCAATAACTTCTACAATATGTACTATGAAAGAAGAGTACATATTGTATCAACTCCAAGTAATTGGGATAAGAGTAGGAGAATGATGTAATTGTATATCTTAAAAATATTGTTGCCCAAATGCAAGACTTTTGTGAGTCTCGTAACTCTTGCAACTCTCGCTGTTAAAATAAAGAATAGTCACTTGTTTTGGATAGAAATAAAAAAATCAATTAAATTAATAAAAATTACATGCGTCTAACTGTACAACTATCAATAATTAAGTACATACCACTTAACGGGAGTGGGGGCTATAGTCACACCTATCTATCATGAGACTGTTTAAAATAACATCAAATTATTTCCCCGTGTATTAAGAATACAAAATGTTGACAATCCATTCTTTCTGTTTTTTGTTTTTTTATGGCATATGGTAGCAATCAAGCAAGCAGCACACCTGATGGTAAGTGTCACTGCTGTTCATGGACCTTTGCAATATCAAGGGTATAGCTAGGCCGCTGCCTACCAATACATATCCCAAACCCAGCCAGTTGGGCTTCCGGCTCTCTCGCCCACCGAACGAAGCGCAATAGCACATTGCCATTACTCAGACGTCGATCTTCTGCGAGAGTGATCCTACCTCGGACGGACCGGCCCGCGGCTGTAGACAGAGAACTGTCAACAGCGCACTTATAAAAACATTCTTTGTCAAAGGAATCGTAAAATGCTGTCTAAGGAAGCACTGCGAGACCCTTGCAGCAAGTCTTGGTATTGCATTTGGACAACAGTAATTAAAAATATCTACAAAAGCCTCGGGGATGGCGCATATCTATCTCCTAAGAAGAACCAGAGAAACTTTGATTATCTTTTTACATATGACTGATATTTCTTAAAAATAATAAAGTTAAAATATTTTGTGGAAAGAATGCTGAACGAACGTCTGGTTAAGAAGATATACAATGCGAAAGTGGAAGGATGTAGGTACCGGGGGAGACCGAGACTCACCTACCTAAACCAGATTGGTCACGTACTGAAGGAAGGTGGAGTCAAGAGTCTTCTAAACCAGCGAGCGTGTATGAAGAGAATTATGAATGTTGAGGAAGCGAGTGAAGTATGCAGAGATAGAGTTCTCTGGCACTCTGTTCTCTCTGCCTACCCTGCAAGGGATATGGCGTGATGATATGTATGTATGTAAGATATTTTGATGGGCTTGCATTGCGTAACGCATGCATTTGAGTTATAAAACAAGTTTTTTTTTTATGGATTATATCTGCATTACCAGAGTTCATTCTCCCGAATTTTATTACAGCCAATTACCATTGGCCTCGGCGATCCAATGTAAATATGGCGGCATGGAATTTCGTTGCAATCAAGAAAATTAAAATTCAATAACGTTTTCATTAATATTTAGTAATATAAGTAATTTATATATAAGTAATTTAATATATTTTGATTTTTACGGCGAGTATTATATATTTGAAATAAAACTATTTTTATGTATTCTATAAGCGTATTGTATTTGATTTTTAATTTTTTCGATGTTCAAATTACTGAAATTTAGCATTTAATCATTCTGCTACTCTTATCTCAATTACTTGAGGTCGATACAATATGTACTCTTCTTTCATAGTACATATTGTAGAAGTTATTGTCAATAGTGTTATGACCGGCCGCCTGCCAGACGTCAACACTACTTGGGAATGTAATTGTTGACCAAACGGCATCAGATGGTATTGGCTCAGGTCGTTAAAATTTAGCATTTAATATGCTTGATTATTTATAAAAACCCGATTACGAGCGAAAAATGATTGTCACAGTTGGGATTTGAAACCACATCTACTGGAATTCCGTTCGAATCGTGCTGCCACTTACAGACTTAATGCTCAAACTTTACAGTTAGAATTGTAGTAAACGATGACACATCTGTTACAATGTGTAAACGTTGTCGGGTAGATGGCACACGTCTCCTTAAATATAATACGATGCGAGAATTGAATGTCCTACAATAGTTCACGGTGGTGTAAGTGGCAGCACGATTGGGACGGATTTCCAATAGGTGTGGGTTCGAACTCCATGTGTGCTAATAATTTTCTGCTCGTAATCAAGTTTTTTATAAATAATCAAGCATATTAAATGTTAAATTTCAGTAATTTGAATAACAAGTTGTTATTAAAAATTGTTTTTGTTTATTTAATAATCCTTACTAATATTATAAATGCGAAAGTAACCCTGTCTGTCTGTCTGTCGCTCTTTCACGACAAAACTATTGAATCTATCTAAATGAAATTTGGTGCACAGATAGTCTAGAGCCTGATAAAGGACATAGGCTACTTTTTAAAGCAAAAAAAGGGTTGTAAAGGGAAATGAAAAGTTGTAAGGAAGTATCGTCATTTTTAAAGCCAGAAGCTTGAAACTTATTTTTAAGCTATTCTTTAGATATAAATAAATATTACATTAAAATTTTAGGAAGTAACCTTTTACGCGGGCAGAAGCTAGTTATAGATATATAAAAGCGTTTTATTAACTTGAGCCTGGGACGCCATTATATCCAAAACCATCACTGAATACGGCTGTCATTCGTGGCGATAGTAATTATAGTTTGATGACATAAATAAACAGATGTATGAATTAAAAGTTTTAATTATGAATTATTTTACAATAATATGTACATTTAAAAATAAGTTTTAAATTATAATATCCGTTGCCGAAACCGGCGAGCGTGTATGAAGAGAATTATGAATGTTGAGGAAGCGAGTGAAGTATGCAAGGATAGAGTTCTCTGGCACTCTGTTCCCTCTGCCTATCCTGCAAGGGATATGGCGTGATGATATGTATGTATGTAAATTAAAATATTTACAAAAAAAAAACAGGGAATAAAAAACAAAAAACGCAATCAGGCATCGAAGAATTCCTTCTCATCACTGTCCAGAAGGCTGTCAGCATTATCACGTAGAATGGCAATGCAAAATATAGGTCAGTCTTCTGATCATATAAGGCAGGGATTAATCTTTTTGCGATCTTTTTAACTAAATTGTGAGCATTTGGACCCTAAAGCCTAAGCGTTTCGATCCCAAACGGCTATATATATATATATATATATATATATATATATATATATATATATATATATATATATATATATATATATATATATATATATATATATATATATACATATATATATATATATATATATATATATATATATATATATATATATACAATAATAATATATATACAATTCACCACCTCCTATCTTACTCGTAGATAAGTAAGAGACGAATAAGGGATATAAAAACGCATTTGGGGTTTCGGGGAGAGAATGTCAGTAGACGATCTCTTCGTCACCCCGTAAAAGCGTGGAAGAGACCGCTGTGGTTTTAGTGGGTATTTCGATCGATAAGTCGGCCCACGAGTCCCACACACCTCCTCGTCTGTCACGGTGAAGGATAGTGCGTAAATGCATTTCCACAGCGTGAAAAAGAAACAAAAAAAAAACGCATATAACATCTATGCAAGAGAAGGAAAATTCAAAACAAAACCCTATACCAACACGTCTGACCAGCGCGGTATAGTAGGTAATTTCCCCTCCTATTATGGAAGAGGCTCGAGCCCAACAATGGGACATATTTGAGCTGAGATGATGAAACACAATCGCAATGATGCAATGCCTGCGATCCTCTTAAAAAATTTCATAATTACAATTTAATGTAAATTTAAGACTTTTTTTTAAACAATTTACTTTAAAATTACTATTATTATATAATTATTTTCTACTTTTAATATATATATATTTCTTTTGATATTAAAATGCCGGAAGTTAACTGAATTCAGTCTCCATTTTGTGCTCCCTTCCTTATACTGGTTTCTAATATACAGGTGGTTCATATTTTGACTAAGTAAGAATATAATTAACCGCCCCTTATCTTACCCGGCTGGTGTCTAATATAGGTATAGGATGCCGTAAAAGATGACTGATGAAGAGTGACTGATGAGACAACTGAAGAGTGATATAATATGCATACAACTTAGGCCTGAAAACATTTATAATATTAGTATGCTCATATGCGATAGTAAGCTGTGTATACGAATACTACCAACCCTTACTTTGCTCGTGGATGTCGTAAATGACAACTAAGAGCTTTATAACGACCTGGGTCAACTCCATCTGATGCCGTTTGGTCAACAATTACATTCCCAAGGAGGGTTGGAGTCTGGCAGGTGGCCGATCATAAAACTATTGCCAATGACTTCTGAAATATGTACTATGAAAGAAAAGTACATATTGTATCGATCCCAAGTAATTGGGATAAGAGTAGGAGAATGATGATAATATACAATAGAAGTAATAACTTAAACTAATCAAAGTTGAACTATTTAATATTGAAATTGTTTAACTTGAGACAAAGTTTAGGTTATTTATAAAACCGATTACGAAGTGAAAAATGATGTCACAAGCGGGATTCGAACCCGCGCCTATTGGGATTCCGGCCCAATTGTGCTGCCACTACACCACCGTGACTAATTGTAGGATATGCAAATTTCATTTCGTATCATATTTACGTCTTAAGGTGACGGTATGCTATCTACCCAACAATGTTTACACATTGTTGTAGGCTTAATACTTAAAACTTTACAGTTAGAATAATCGTATATAGTTCGTAATCGGTTTTATAAATAATTAAGCATATTAAATGCTAAATTTCAGTAATTTAAAAAAGTTTAGGTTATTACTTAAATGTTATGTATATTAATATGATTATGCAAGGAAAGGTTATTTATTTATAAATAAAACATTTTATTGATTATAAAATATATTTTATTCTTAGTTACAATTCTTGAATATGAAGATTAGAATTTTATGTACGCACTTTATTAGTATTATTTAATTCTATAAATCGGCCAGACAGACTGGCACCGTTACGCGTTATGTAACGTAGTGCTTTACCCTCACATAAGAAGTTATTCAGTCAGTATTATTATTGCAAATTTAATAACATTTTAAAGAGACTCAATCATTCTGCTACTCTTATCACCAATTACATATGTTCGTCCCACAATATATACTGTACTTACATCGTACATATTGTATATAGTTGTTGACAACGGTTGTTGTGTGTGGCCGTGTCTGTGTGACGTCACACGCACACACTACTTGTCTATGTAATTGTTGATCAGACGACATCACGTGTAGTCGATACAGCTATATATAAAGCACGCAGTCGGCTTTTACGACATCTATTAATAGTATAAGGTTTAGTAGTTATTACAATCGTTATCATACAGATCTTGATATTAAAATAAATCTAATTACAATTTTAAAACACGCTGTATTAAAGAAATCTCGTTATATCTTGTTAATATCAAAAATTTTAATTACAACAAAACTATGCTGTACGCGTTTGTATTAAATTATTTTATGTAATGTATTATATAAGTACATAATTATAATGGAGAATCATTATTATACTAATTGTAGTAATGAGATTAAAAAACATATTGTCACATATTTTTTAAAAAAATGGACGCCATGAATATTCTATTAAGTAATGATGATTGTACTTTTTTTTATTGCTTATGGTGGCAAGCGAGCAAGCAATACACCTGATGGTAAGTGTCAATGCCGCCCAAGGACCTTTGCTATAGGCCGCTGCCTACTATTACAATCCCCAAACCCACACAATTGGGCTACCTGTTCTCTTGCTCACCGAACGAAGCGCAATAGCACATTGCCATTACTCAGACGTCGATCTTCTGCTCAGTTTAGTACTCCCCGGACGGACCGGCCAACTAGACAGAGAACTGTCAACAGCGTGGTCCTAACACTATGCGATCCAGTATCCAGTTACTTAACTAATAAGATAAGTTTGAATTAATATTATTTTTGTAATATTAATTTGTTTAAATTATCGTCATAATCTCAGCTCATATATGTCCTACTATACCGCGCTGGTCAGACGTGTTGGTATAAAGTTTAGTTTAGAGTTTTCTTTCTCTTGCATAGATGTTATATGCGTTTTATATCCCTTAGTCGTCTCTTACGATCACCCATGGGTAAGATAGGGGGTGGTGAATTGTATTCTTACAAACACACGGAGCTTTTTGAGAAAAATATGTCTGTCAATAGACTTTTTTTTTATTTTGGTTCTGTTCGTCCATTCGGACAGGCAAAGGGATCAAAGCCCATACAGCCAAGTCTTATTTAATTATTTTTCATATATTGTTCATCATTTCTTCATATTGTGTAGCCTTAATAGTCATTGTCTGTCAGTAAGTCAAGTCGTTACCATTAATCGGGCGCTGATAACCTAATCAATGATTTTCTTTGGGAATTTTGGGCAAATATGAAAATACACGTAAACCACTATTATACCATATTCACTACACTTCAGCACTTTAACTGTACCATATTGCATAAAATACCAGCAAAATTATTATAATATAACATCACAAAACACTAAAGAAATGAATTTTTTTTTTAATTACAAGTTATTTGTACCTTATAAATTGTGACAGTATCTATATTATTAGGTGCTAGATTTCGGCTTATGTCCGCTAAGCCCAGACCTAGGGCTGGCATATTTTTAGAGGTTCCGTTATTTTAGATGTGGCGAAAAGTTTTAATCGATTTTCTTTTAATTATTAACTGTAATTCAAAAGCAGTAAGAATACAGTATCCCACCCCATATCATACCCGTGGGTAATCGTACGAGACGACTAAGGGATGTAAAAGGCATATAACATCTATGCGAGAGATGGGAAACTCGAAACAAAACCCTATACCAACACGTCTGACCAGCGCGGTATAGTAGGTCAATTTCCCTCCCATTATGGAGGAGGCCCGAGCCCAACAGTGGGACATTTATGAGCTGAGATAATGATCTTTGAAATCAAATATTTTCTCATCTTATTTCTCATTTTAAATTCTATAAATAACTAAAATTTAAAATATCTAATAAATTATAACTAAAAATAGTTTTCGTTTATATATTAATTAATATGTATAATGGAGTAATATTTACTTGGATTTAAACGACATGGAACATCATCATTCTTCTACTCTTATCCCAATTACTTGTGGTCGATACAATATGTACTCTACTTTCATAGTACATATTGTAAACGTTATTGGCAATAGTTTTATGACCGGCCGCCTGCCAGACGTCAACCCTACTTGAGAATGTAATTATTGACCAAACGACATCAGATGGAGTTGGTCCAGGTCGTTATAAGACTCTTAGTCGTCTTTTACAACATCCACGAGCAAAGTAAGGGTTGGTATATTCGTAGTCGCTACCACAATAGGACATGAAACCTAAATCCATTTAATTATCACAGAAGTTTCTCGATTCTATTTAATCTTTTAAGACACGATCTGTCCTCAAAGAATGTATAAACAATGATTAATTTAACATATACAAAATCTAGGATACATTATACATGTTCATTAAGTTTCTTGGACCTACTTACGAAGAACTATCAGTGGCTATAACTAGCACTTTACGCCATAAAAAACAGGGGACTTTTGGCGGGAATCTAAAAACGTCATGTGGTGGTCTTGTATTATATTCTTTTTTTTTTTAGTTCTGTTTGTCCATTCGGACAGGCAAAGGTATCAAAGCCCATACAGCCAAGTCTTATTTAATTATTTTTCATACATTGTTCATCATTTCTTCATATTATGTAGCCTTAATAGTCATTGTCTGTCAGTAAATCAAGTCGTTACCATTAATCGGGCGCTGATAACCTAATCAATGATTTTCTTTGGGAATTTTGGGCAAATATGAAAATACATGTAAACCACTATTATACCATATTCACTACACTTCAGCACTTTAACTGTACCATATTGCATAAAATACCAGCAAAATTATTCAATATAACACCACAAAACACTAAAGAAATGAATATAATACAAGAGCGTGACATGACATTTCCACATTTGCGCCAAAACCCCGTATTATATTCAATATCTTAGTGTTTTAATGTGTTATATTAAATAATTTTGATGGCTTTTTATCTAATGTGATGCGGAGGAAGTGCTGGGGTGTAGTGAACCTGATATAAAAGTGCTTTACAACGTTTTTCATGTTTTCCACCAAAATTCCCAGAAGATACCATTAACAGTATGACCATAGCACTGTTGATGGTTAAGAGTTTGTGGTTCGATGCTCTCTTAATTGTTTAACTTATTCGTTATAATTACGATGAGTTTTGTCAACTTTTCTTCACTTGAAATAATCAAATTAGAATTTGCAAGTGCTTCTATGAGAAGTTCCGTTTCAAATAAAATCATTTCGCTAACCTTAGAGACTTTTGGCGGGCATCTGAAAACGTAATGGCGGTCGGATTATATTTAATATCTTAGTGTTTTAACGTGTTATATTAAATAATTTTGATGACATTTTATATGTAATGTGATACGGAGGAAGTGCTGGGGTATAGTGAATATGATATAACAGTACTTTTCCTACGAAAATCCCCAGAAGATATTATTAACAGTGTGTCTATGGACACACTGTTGATGGTGACGATTTGACTTACTGACGGACAATGACTAATTTGAAGAGACTAAAGAAATAAAGAAAATTATAATTCTACACTGGCAATAATGGCCCGTATAAGTAACTAATTGCCAATACAAAAAAAAGAAGTCACCATAACTAACATGCCATAAACTCTTAATCAAAATAACAAAGAATGAAATTCGTTAGAAAACAAAATTAATTTAATATAATTTAGCAATTAATCATTTAGTTAATTAGATACGCATTAGACGCGCCATGATTTAAACATCCAATAAAAAAAACAATCATTCCTTTTATTACAGTTATTAAATTTTGTTCACGGTACTGAACGAACACGGCCGCCATGACAGTTGTAATTGCTTCATTCACGAATGGTATTTAAATAGCCTTTGACGTATTTATGAATGAATGAATGAAAATATATTCAAGCTAGCTTTGATCTATGACTTCGTCTACGTAGTGTCGAAAACAAAGATCGGATTCCAGAGGCCCGGTTGCACGACGAAGAAAGGCGCTATCGGGGTGGGTCTATGAGGTCGCGGACCGGCTCTTCCGTCGCCCGGACCGTTTTAACGAAGCGTGACCACACCATAGCAAGAAAAAAAGGGTGAGAACTATAGCTTTCTCCTAAAAAGGGAAAGAATATATCCTTTGGGATTCAACAATGGTTGGGTCAAACTGATGAGAGTTTTCTGTCTACAGTCGCGGACCGTCCCATCCAGGATAGTAGGTACCACACTGAGCAGAAAATCTACGTCTAAGTAGTGGCAATATGCTGTTGACTTCGTCCAATGAGCTAAAGAATCAGAAGCACCACTTGGGGGTTTGGTACACCTGGTATGGCAAAAGTCTATGGATGGCATTAACACTTACCACCACGTGTGCAACTGAAAACGAGTATCACTCTGTTGATGGTGACGATTTGACTTACTGACGAACAATCACTAACATGAAGAGACTAAGGACGTGAAGATAATTATAAATCGACACTGACAACAATGGCTCGTATAAATAACTAATTGCCAATACAAAGAAGTAAGAATTAAGAGGCGTTGATACGAAATTTAGCATTTAACATGCTTGATTATTTATAAAAAACTTGATTACGAGCGAAAAATTATTGTCATCGCATCTCATGTGTGACAATAATTTTTCGCTCGTAATCAAGTTTTATATTTTTTTTAAGCTGTGTGGTAGCGGTTACGAATACTACCAACCCTTACTTTGCTCGTGGATGTCGTAAAAAACGACTTAAAAGCCCTATAACGACCTAGGCCAACTACATCAGATGCCGTTTGCTCAATAATTACATTCCCAAGGAGGGTTGACGTCTGGCAGGCGGCCGGTCATAAAACTATTGCTTTTACAATATGTACTATGAAAGAAGAGTACATATTGTATCGACCTCAAGTAATTGAGATAAGAGTAGGAGAATGATGATGATGATAATATTTTATTATTTAAATCTACAACACATTTAATAAATATGTGTGTCAAATGAATAAGAATTTCATGTTTACGTCATATTTATTACATGGTTCCGTATTGTGAAATCTTATGCGTCATTTAATATTATTATGGACAATCCGTGTGGTGACCGAGAATACAATTCACCCGTTTTTTTTTTATGTCCGTGAGTGAACGATGAGTAAAAGACACAAAGATGGCGTAGTGGTTAAGATAACAATCTGCCAGTACCCTGGTCGATTTCTACACAGAACTATACTTTCTGCGATTCACGAACTGTTGTTCTAGAGTAATCTAGAGTATGTGTATAATATGTCTGGGTTAATTATATGTTTGTAAATTCTCTCGCATTACAAGGATTATTTACTCAGGGCTGGGTGGTGTATCTTGGCCACCGAAGACAAAAATCGGGTACCAGTGGCCCGCTCGCACGGCGAAGAGAGGCGCTTTGCAGGGTGGGTCTATGGAGTTGCGCACCGCCTCTTCGCGCGCGTGACGACCTCCATAGTCCACCGCAAAAGAAAGCTGGTGTATATTCTTAAAATTTAAAAAAATATCTATACAATAGAAAGTAATCCCAAAATGTACCAAAAATGGTCAATTTCCCTCCTATTATGGAAGAGGTTCGAGCCCCACAGTGGGATATACAAGAGCTGATTAAAATAGATTCTCTAATGACTAAGTTTCTCTACTAGATGGATTGGTGACATCTTAAGCGTCACTAATTGCAAGTGGCATAGAACTATTTTGAATGGGCAGGCCTTTCATCCATCAGTAGACATCTACGATTGAAGCTTGTCTCAGTTATATTTTTATCTTTAAAAGATTATAGCGCTAAGGAACTATTCTTGTATTAAGGTAGAAATTATAAATATAAAATTAAAATATAAAGCTTATATACAGACTTATAATAACAATTGGCGTGCAAATCAAACCCGCGACACTTTGATTGGTGGGTTGATCTTATAATCACTATGCCATCTGTGAGGTCATTATTTACATTTTTTTTTAAAGATAAAAAAGACAACCTTCTACAGAGTATATTTGCTAATCAAATTGATGTAAAAATTTCCACAGAAAATATAAATTCAAATTTTGGTATACTTCTAACAGCTAGCGCTAACCATAAACACAGCCGGGTTAACCATAACCCAAAAACAACCATAATGACATAATGGAAAGCGACTATTAGTTGTCCAAACATAAGATTTCTCTCGTTAAATAATATACGCACTATACCGGGGCGCAGCCATCTTGCGACATTTTCGAACTGATGACGTAACGTCACTGTGACAGATGACTTGACGTTATTATTGATTTATCATTTAGGCGCCAAAAATGTTAATGGTGTGGACTTTTGACGGGAAATTGAAAACGTCATGTGGTGCTCTTGTATTATAGGCCAAGCGCCGGGTTTTTTTTTTTGCAACGTACGGGACCTGGTATTTTTTTTTGGGAATATGTTCAAGGTCGTCCCCTGAATGTAAATCCAAGTGGGCGCGGCGGGGGGTGGTTCACTTCAGCCGCCATCTTGGAAAACACGTTTTATTGAATATCTCGCGAACCGCGCATCGTATGATAAAAATTGCAGAGATCATTATATTTATATTATTAATATTTATTTAATGGTCAATGATAAATTAAAAATAATGGTAACTGAATTGTAGAGCATGAAATTACCTATAAATTTTATAAGAAACTTTTTCTCGTAGCATTTATAGTCTAAGAGCTGCAGCTTAGTAAAACTTGCATCTCGTACATTATCAGTGGCAATATTGCTCGCTGTATACGAAAACCATTTCATAACGCATAAAATGGCATAAAGTGTTCAAAAAAATGTCAATACACTGTGCAGCAAATCAATTAAAATTATAAATAATGTGGAGAACAACTAATAATTTGTCGATCTTTATTGTTACTTAAAACGGTATCATCATAAAAGATTGTCTATGTAGCAAAAAACAATAGTACATCCCGCTACATCGTAAGAATTGTAATAGTTATTATTTTTATTATTATGTATCTCCAATTGTTATCGAAATTACTAAAATGAAAAGAATTTTACAAATGTTACTTCAAAAAAACTTCTCCTGGTTCGTTGTCGCAATCATAGTCTCGGTTATTATAATATCTACAGAGGACTGTGTTTTAGATCGACGCAGGCGTTCACAGGATTTCATACCAAAATTGACGACGTCTTCTGGATATATACGGTTGGGATTTATACCTAAATACTGTTGGAATGTTAAGAGGGAGAAATTCCGAACGACCCGAAATATATACTACAACTTATAGGGACAATTGAATATACAGCATTATAATCTCATTTACAGCGTTATAGCTCTTAAACTATAAATGCTACGAGAAAAAGTTTCTTATAAAATTTGTAGGTAATTTCATGTTCTACAATTCAGTTACCATTATTTTTAATTTATCATTGACCATTAAATAAATATTTAGTAAAAACCATATTGTAAAAAGTTTGATTCGCTATAATTAAAAACCTATGTGTTATACAAAAAAAAGTTTCAAATAAAAAAGATGGCAAATATTATTATCTACAATAATGATCTCTACAATTTTTGTCGTATGATGCGCGGTTCGCGAGATATTTAATAAAACGTGTTTTCCAAGATGGTGGCTGAAGTGAACAACTTGGATTTACAATCAGGGGACAACCTTGGACATATTACAAAAAAAAAATATCAGGTCCCGTACGTTGCATTACAAACTTACTTTTTTTGCTACGGCGCTTGGATTATTATATTCGATATCTTAGTGTTTTAATGTGTTATATTAGATAATTTTGATGGTATTTTATGTAATGTAATGTGACGGAACTGCTGGGATGTAGTGAATATCATATAAAAGTGCTTTACAATGTTTTCGTTTTCCATCAAAATTCCCACAAGATACCATTAACAGTGTGGCCATTGCACTGTAAATGGCAACAATTTGACTTAGACAACGACTAACTTGAAAGACTAAAAACGTGAAAATATTTATAACTTGACACTGGCACCAATAGCTCGTATATGTAGCTGTTTGCCAATATATAAGAAGAAGAAGAAGAATGTTAATGGCGTTGACAGTTTTAAAGAAAAACTTATAATAAATGAACATTTTAAAAGCATGTAATCCTAATTTAACTCGTTTAATTTCCTAAAGTTTATGTTCCCAATTCTTATACTGTTAATTTAAACACAATTCCTAGCAAAGTTTCGTTGCTGACGTAACCTGTAAAATTAGCCAGCTAAAGAGACAATAGCCATGTCTGTTACCGGATGTACGATTGTTGAAGCAGACAGGTTCTGATAGGGAGACGGAGAACTAGCAGGCGTAAGATAGGACGAACCATATGGTTTGATGGTTTGATGATCTGTAAAAACCATCATAAGACTTCTCTCCGTATTTTTAGTTGATCAATAGGTATTTGAGATTAGTATGCCGCGAAGCCAAGTTACCCTTTCGTGCGTAATCCAGACGAGTCTTCACATCCTCATCGTCTAATCAGCTCATATATGTCCCACTGTTGGGCTCAAGTCTCCTACATAATGGCAGGGAAATTGACTTACTATATACTATACTATATACCACGCTGGTCAGACGTGTTGGTATAGAGTTTTGTTTAGAGTTCTCCATCTCTCGCATAGATGTTATATACGTTTTATATCCTCAGTCGTCTCTTACGGTCACCCACGGGTAAGATAGGAGATGTCGTGAATTGTATTTTTACTTCGTTACCACACGGATAAGAATAAGTCATGTCTATGGCCTCTGTAAATTATCCGAAAGATTAGAGCTATATAAAATTAAGACACTGTAAAATTCGTTCACAAATAAATTTATTTCATAATTAACTTTGTTTTAAAAAGTTAAATATAAAGATTTCGCAAAAAAATTTCGCCTCCGACATTCATAGGTCAAGGAAAAAAAGGCTTAATTTTCAATGACATTTATAACTCATTATAGGTATGTATTTTTTTTTCGTCATAATAATTGGTTCCCAAGAGCAAGTAATTTTTAACATTAAAATTACCTAATTTTAAACTGGATTCCTTTCATTTTGTACTTGATTTTGTCAGCGGATCCGTCGGTGTATATTTTCTTTACCAGTTGGAATAACATAGGTACATATTTTCTTGGGGTAAAAAGTATTTATTTGTAAGTATATGACATACTAGCTTCTACCTGCGGCTTCGCACGCGTAAAAGGTTACTTTTCTAAAGTTTTTCATCCCCTAGTTTTATTTTACTACTTAAGAGTCATTTTTTTACAAAATTTTAATGTCATATTTATTTATATAGCCTAAAAATAAGTTTCAAGCTTCTGGCTTTAAAGATGACGATACTTCTTTACAACTGTTCATCCCTCCAACTAATAATCTTCTAAACTAATCCTTTACAACTTCTTTTTTACATTAAAGAGTAGCCTATGTCCTTTATTAGGCTTTAGACTATCTGTGTACTAAATTTAATTTAGATCGGTTCAGTAATTTTGGCGTGAAAGAGCGACAAACAGATAGACAGAGTTAGTTTTGCATTTATAATATTAGTAAGAATTTGTGAGGAATTCTACATTTTAAATAAAACTTAATTTAATACATATAAATGACACAATCATTTAGATGGATTAATTATTTCATCATCTCAGCTCATATATGCACCACTGTTGGGCTCGAGCCTCCTCCATAATGGGAGGGAAATTGACCTACTATACCGCGCTAGTCAGACGTGTTGGTATAGGGTTTTGTTTAGAGTTTTCCTTCTCTCGCATAGATGTTATATGCGTTTTATATCCCTTAGTTGTCTCGTACGATCACATTATAATATTAGTTAGGATTCTTCTTACTTTACGCATAGAAAGCGCCCATTGTACGGTTTAAATTTTGTAAAATAAAACCATTTTTACAAATTTTAGAGTGTTTGTATATAATTTTTAATTTGTCAAGATTTCTACATTCATGTTCACGGCAAGCAACAAGTAAGGAGTACACCTGAGATGATGGTCCCCCTCACGGATGTTTACAATACCAGGATCACAGCTAAATCGCTGACAAATGAAAATAAACCTGATTACGATACGAAAAATGATGTCGCAAGTGGGTTTCGAACCCACGCATATTGGGAATCCGGCCCAATCGTGTTTTTTTTTTTAGCACGATTGGGCCGGATTGTCAATAGGCGTGGGTACGAATCCCGCTTGTGACATCATTTTTCGTATCGTAATCGGGTTTTTATAAATAACTAGCTTCTGCCCGCGGCTTCGCCCGCGTAAAAGGTTACTTTCCTAAAGTTTTTGATCCCCTATTTTTATTTTTGACCGTCGGTAATACAGTGCAACGGTATTACAATACTCAGGGTTGGAACTTCATTACTGGACTGCTAGATGGCGTTGAAGAAGCTAGATTTTGAGATTTTTTGACAAACCATTTTCTTATTTTTCATATAAAAATTTCGTTTTTTTTTAATAAAAAGTATCCTATGTTACTTTTAATACCTCCAAGAATATGTGTACAATGTTTCATGATGATCGGTTGAGTAGTTTTAGCGTGAAAGCGTAACAAACAAACTTACATTCACATTTATATATTAGTAGGGATTAAGCATATTAAATGCTAAATTTCAGTAATTTGAGAAAAAACCTGATTTAAACAAGGACTAATAACAGTTGCAGGTATTTCATTCCAGATTCTACACGTACATAGATGAAATGATCGCTGAAAATATACAATTGAATATCTACTATAAAGTTACCAGGTGAAATGGATGTGCAAAAGCGATAAAAAGCTGACGGTGATTTTGAACTCGAACAATTCAGTGCAATTTCCATGAAAGAGCAACAAACAGCTCTTTAAAATTAATAACAATTTATCAACATAAACAGAGGGATTTAAATTCTCTCCATCGCTCCAACAACTCCATTCTGCAACTTCTTTACCATGAGAGTGAGGTTGCCCTATTATACCACACTAGTTAGTTGTTGGCAGTCTATGGTCTGGACACACGCCGTCTGTTCTGTCCGGGATGACAGAAGGGTGGCGCGGAGCTCCATAACCCACACTATTCTCTACTCAACGCCATTAGACCAACCACTGGTACCTCTTCCTTGACATCCGTGGCCGTGATTATTCCCCGGGCCAGTCACTAAGTGATAGACAGGTAAATATAGGGTATTTTTCGAGATTTTACTAACAGAGTAAGTTTTTAATGAATTTCAGTAGTTTTTACGATTATTGTTAAAAAAAGGAGTTAATAAATGCATTCTCTGTCACTATAAGGAGAATCATGCATCCATCAGCCCGTGAACGTCCACTGTTAGACATAGGCCTCCCCACGAGAATGCCATCTGTAACGGTCCTGTGTCACCTGCATCCAACGGTTTCCTGCGATCTTCTTGATGTCGTCAGTCCACCTAGTGGAGGGATAAGTAGAATATATTTATAAAATTTATTAATATATTCGCATAAATATTCGAATAAATGTTCGCTAATAAGTGCTAATACTTGTTGATTTAATAGTATTATTTCGTTTAAGAAATTTGTACCTACATATTGAATGATTTCAAAGCTTCGGCCATAAAATTCTATATAAAAATTAGATTAAAATCAATTTCGTGGCAAATAATTTTATAATGTCATATAGGTATAAAAAAAAACCAATTTGAAATCACCCAAGATGGCGATTCGCGCCAAAATATTGACATTTGAGAGAAAGCGACGGAAACATCCGCGTTCAGCCAATATGGCGTCGTCATACACAAATACCAATGGTATGTGGCACAAGTATGTTGAATGAAAACTTTAACTATTGTGTAATTGCGTTATTGTGATAACAATAAGCCAGTTGTTTTGTAAATTTGAAGGGATTTTTTGTTAAATTCACAACATAATGGAAGTTGGATTTCTATGAAATTAGTCACTTTCTTTAGCTTTGATAATGAGCAAGTGGCATATAATTATTTAACGTAAGCTTCAGTTGTCTCAGAGTTGTTTTTAAGGTTCCGTAACCAAAAAGCAAAATGACACTCTATTACCAAGACTCCGCTGTCCGTCCATCACCAGGCTGTATCTCATGAACCGTGATAGACAGTTGAAATTTTCATAAATGATGTATTTTTGTTGTCGATATAAAAACAAATACTAAAAAAACAGAATAAAATCCTCTCATAAAAAAACGTGATCGTTTTTATAGATAATGATACGGCATCTTCATGCGCGAGTCCGATTCGCACTTGGCTGGTTTTTTTTAATAGAGCAAAACTTGATATCGTTCGTTACCCTTCTATACAGTTTCTATGCCAGTATTTTGACATAAATACAGAGGTCTTTTTTTTTTTTTTTTGGTGGTGGGCTACGGTCGGCGCACTCCTCGCACCACTCCATCCGGGGTGACAGAGGGGCGTAAGCGCGCACACCCGTAACCCACCCGTGACGTCACCTTCGTCGTTGGGCCGACCACCGGAGCAGAGTGACTTGACGTCAGTGGTCGGCCCGACGGAATACCCCTGAGGAGTACCCTCTCCTCGACCGACATCCCCCCCTCGGGTAGGATGTCGGTCTTTCCTCACGCGGTCGGCCTCTCGGCGGGTGACGGACTAATTCCCCGATCCAGTCACCCGCGGCCTTGGCTAGGGCGGCATCAGGCGCAGGTAATCGCGCCTGCGCCGCCCCAGTCGCCGGTGGCGGCTCGCGCCGTCGAGGAGACGCTCCTCGCGCACGCGCTCCGCCGCCTCCTTCCGCAAGACTACTGCCTCGCAGAAGGTTGCGACCGCGTCCCAGTTCCTGACGCTGTCGAGCATCGCCCTGGCGATGGTCGGCAGCGTCAGGTCGGCACCGATGATTGCGACGAGTTCACGACGCTGCTCTGCCCAAGCGGCACAAACCTCGAGCGTATGCTGCGCCGTGTCTTCGTCGCAATCGCAGTGGTGGCAGGACGGTGTACTCTCCCTCCTGACGACCTTGTGCAGGTATTTGGCGAAGCATCCATGCCCCGTCAAAACCTGCACCAGTCGAAAGGAGAGCACCCCGTGCCGCCGTTCCAACCACTGCATCAGCACCGGCCGGAAGGCCTCTACGGCCCGCACACCGAACCGAGGCCTCTCCAGCCGGACTGCTCAACGGGCAATGACATCTAGGCGGGCGTCAACGCGCCAGGCGGTGAGTTCCCTCAAAGAGACCACACCGCCCTCCGCGCGCACCCTCGACACCCGCCGATACAAATCGGCGGGCATTTCCGCCTCCAGGTCCCACGGGGGACTCCCGGCCAACAGGCACGCTGCCTCCGTCGCCACCGTGCGGTACCCGCGTACAGCCCTGACCGCCATGGCCCTCTGTGGTCGCCACAGAAGAGCCGAATACAGAGGTCTCCGGATGAGTATACAATAATATCTTGCTTGGGAATGTCATTAAAGAAGACCGAAGTGTTATAATATGCATATAATATTTACTTATAACTAGCATTCGCCCGCGACTTCGTCCGCGTAAACGTCGAAATTGATTCTAATAAAATCTTTGATTGTTTTTTTACCTTCATAAAGGTTAAATAAGCGTGAAAATGAAATAAAATTTGGTTATATTTTATAAACACGAAACTTTTTTCTTAGCAGACTATGATTTGAACAAACCCCGCCCATTCCGACCGAGGCGACGGAAGAACGGTGTGCGGCCCCATAACCCATCCTGCTTTCCATCGACATTATGTCGTCCACTAATACCGCTTCCTTGACATCCATAGCCTGCCCGGTGGGTTTATCCTTTCGGGCCTCATCACCGTGTGATCATCACTGAAATAGAGTATCGACCATTGCCGTAGCATGACACAAACGGATATACAGATATTGTTACACAAACTGCAATGCATCGTGTGAGCGATGGATTTCAGTTATTCGATGCAAGGTATTACCATAGCTTTGAATTACAATATTATGCTTTACAAAGAAAATTACCGTCCAATCATTTCAAATTTCAAAGTCTACGTTCATATGAGGCCGTTTCCTAAAAGACCTCTCTAAAGTTTAGAAACCTATAAACACCGTACTAATATAGTGCGGTGACATTCGAGACATTTCAATTTTAAAAAGTATTTGCATTATACCAAACGTTTATGTGACATCAACCTTTTTAGAGTTCCATGCCCAAAAGATAAAACAGGACCCTATTACTAAGACTCCGCTGTCCGTCTGTTGCTTCGCCTGTCTATCACCAGGTTGCTCTCATGAACCGTGATAGTTGGACAGTTGTAATTTTCACAGATGATGAATTTCTTTTGCCGCTACAACGAAAAATACTAAAAAACAAAAAAATTATTATTTAAGGGGGCTCCCACACAACAAAGGTAAACTTTTTGCTCGTTTTTGCTCGAAATTGATAACAAAAATAGGTAGACGTTTGAAATATTCACAGAATATTTAGTAATATATTCACTTTAGAAATAAATAATTGAATTAAAATAAAACGAATAGAGAATGTAAGAGGGGCTCCCGTACAACAAACATGATTATTTTGCCATTTATAGATAATGGTACGGAACCCTTCGTGTGCGACTCCCAGTCGCTTTTGACCGGTTTTTTTTAATATAATCGAATTGAGTTTTCAAACGGACTTTTGACGGGAATTTGAAAATGTCATGTGGTGCTCTTGTATTATATTCAATATTTTAGTGTTTTAACGTGTTATATTCGATAATTTTGATGGCATTTTATGTAATATGAAGCGGCGGAACTACTGGGATATAGTGAATATCATATAAAAGTGCTTTACAACGTTTTCGTTTTCCATCAAAATTCCCACAAGATACCATTAACAGTGTGGCCATTGCACTGTTAATGGCGACAATTTGACTTAGACAATGACTAACTTGAAAATATTTATAACTCGACACTGGCACCAATAGCTCGTATATGTAGCTGATTGCCAATATATAAGAAGAAGAAGAGCTTTCAAACATGTGTCAAAATAAAATGTCTTTTAAATCAAAATCACTAAAAACTATTGATATCAACTTTAAAGCAAATCATCCCTAAAATAACTATCCACCCCTTTTTAACTGAGTTAGGAAATAAATCTCAATATATATATATATATATATATATATAAATTTAAAAAAAAACATTATAATATGCAAAAGTTTTTTGAGGAACGGAGGGAACCCAACCAGTCGGCCTGGTATGTCATTTTTCCTGCTATTTATATTATTTAGGAGGCTCGAGTCCAGTAGTGGGATATATATGAGCTGAAATGATGACGAAGATATAAAAAAAATATGTGGTAAAATATAATATTCTATATATGTTAAATAACGAACGTCTGGTTAAGAAGATATACAATGCGAAAGTGGAAGGATGTAGGTACCGGGGGAGACCGAGACTCACCTACCTAGACCAGATTGGTCACGTACTGAAGGAAGGTGGAGTCAAGAGTCTCCGAAACCGGCGAGCGTGTATGAAGAGAATTATGGATGTTGAGGAAGCGAGTGAAGTATGCAAGGATAGAGTTCTCTGGCACTCTGTTCTCTTTGCCTACCCTGCAAGGGATATGGCGTGATGATATGTATGTATGTTAAATATTTCTAAATAGCGGATACGAGGAAACGTGGTCTCTAAATGTCGGCTTCATAAAAAGGCTCAAAGTCGCTCAGCGTGCTATGGAGAGGGCTATGCTCGGTATTTCTCTACGTGATAAAATCCAGAATACGGAAATCCGTAGAAGAACGGGTGTAACCGACATAGCCCGAAGAATTAGCACGTTGAAGTAGCAATGGGTAGACCACATCGCTCGACGAATTGACAACCGTTGGGGAAAAAAGGTTCTAGAGTGGCGACCATGAATTGGGCGACGCAGCGTAGGACGACCCCCCACTAGATTAAGCTAGGTGGCCTGACGACATCAAGAGGGTCGCAGGCAACCGTAGGATGCAGGTGGCACAAGACCGTTATGAATCACATTCTCGTGGGGAGGCCTATGTCCAACAGTGGACGTTTATGGGCTGATGGATGGATGGAGAGGATACTAAGCACCATTTGCGAATGCTTACCAGTAAACCACACATAATAATAATCAACTGACATTGTTGGAAATTGTCTTCCCGAACGAGAAAAATTGCTATAATTGCCAATAGAAGAAGAGAATATAAAATGAATGATGATGAAAATAAGAATATCTGAAAGAAGACTTTCACGATCTTAATACAGAAGAAAGTCTTTTCCAGGCGAAATACTAAAAAAAATATAACGTCTCAGCGGGCATTATTACTAAAGCGATCAGCAACCGAACACCCGGCACCAGTAGAAGTGAACCGTTCGGCAGTGCGGTAGTTTGGGCGAGATGTGGACCACAGTCTATCCTAAAAGGAAAGAAAGACTCGCAGCAACACTCAGTCTGTATCATTCGCAAAATAGATTGTCAAATATTTCCAACTGCACAAGATTAGATTATAAAAAGTGAAAGTAGGAAATCCTGGGACAGGATTAGAAAGAATTGTCATTCGAACAATCAATTAAATGTTTTTTTTATTGTATAAATAACTAATAAAACATATTTATATGTAAACTAAGTATAGATTTATCAATCTTTCTAGATATATTTAATTTTTTTTTTTGGAATTTATGGCTTAGTTACTATAAGATCTTTAAGCCAAATCTTTGTATATAAATTAACTTCATTTAATATCATTGTGCATCAGTAAGTCAAATCGTCACCTTCCACAGTGACATGACCACACTGTTAAACATATCTTTTGTGAATTTTGGTGGAAAAAGTATGGGAGGGGTTTCACAAAAATCACGAAATGTCACAAGAGGAGGAGGGGGGGCTGTAGTAAAATATCATGTGTATGTATTTTTTCCTCAAACGCTGAGATTTCTAAACTGAAAAGTGGCGTGTAGTGTGACATTAACTTGCCGTTGCCAGGTTTAAAAATGCTTAAAAAAAGATCACGTGATGAATGGACGTCCTCTTATATCATATTCACTACATCTCAGCACTGCCTCTGCATCACATTACATAAAATACCATCAAAATTATTTCATATAACACGTTAAAACATTAAGATATCGAATATAATACAAGACTGGTTATCTTGACCGGCGTCATCACACTTTTCCTTTCCCGCTAAAACCCCCAATATATTTAAATAAAGCATTGGTAAGGCACTTATAGTGCCATTTACTGTTGCCTTCCAAATTTTTATAGCGATTTTTTTTTAATCTGTATTTATTTAAAGACTTGTTACATGTTAGCTCCGTCGTACTCTGTGGTAGCGGCTACGAATACTACCAACCCTTACTTTGCTCGTGGATGTTGTAAAAGATGACTAAGAGCTTTATATATAGCTGTACCAACTCCATCTGATACTGTTTAGTCAACAATTACTTTCACAAGTAGTTTTGACGTCTGACAGACGGCTGGTCATAAAACTTTAGCCAATAACTTTTGCAATATCCAGGAAGAGTAATTAGGGGAATAGCTAGAGATTGACGTTGAACCCCATCGTACCTTAATTATTAACATTATTCTATGGATATTACAGATTATGTTTTTAATTTAAAAACATCCTATACAGATCTAATTTTCTTTGTTTTTCGTTTAAAAAAGACAACACCTTTTTTTTTCTTACGGTGGACTATGGATGTGGTCGCGCCCCGCCAAATCGGTCGGGGGCGATGGAAGAGGCGGCGCGCAACCCTATAGACCGACGCTGCAAGAACCTACCTTCATAGGAATAATCCATGTATTGTGGTGGGACAACAAACATACAATTACACATAGACAGAATAATACTTTGTGAATCGTTATAAAATATTGTCTTGAGTGTGAATCGAATCCATGGCATCAATTGTCGGTATATTAACCACTAATCACCACACCATATGTGCAGTCTTTCTATAGCTGCCTTTGATGTAAACATTAAAACATCAACATGATCATCATCACAGCCCTTATATGTCCCACTTTTGGACTCGGGCCTTCTCCGTATTGAGAGGGAAATTAACCTATTATACGACGCTGGTCAGACGTGTTGGTATAGGGTTTCGTTTCGAGTTTTCCTTCTCTTGCATAGATGTTATATGCGTTTTATATCCCTTAGTCGTCTCTTACGATCACCCACGGGTAAGATATGGGGTGGTGAATTGTATTCTTAGTCCGTCACCACGCGGAAAACTTTACAACACCTTACAAATTTAAGTCGTACCTATGTAATAAGGACTCTTAACACTTTTGTTATTTGTCACAACCAATCAGTAGGTATTGGATATCATATAGTTTTATGACCGGCCGTCTGCCAGACGTCAACACTACTTGTGAATGTAATTGTTGACCAAACGGTATCAGATGACGTTGGTCCAGGTCGTTATAAGGCTCTTAGTCGTCTTTTACGATATCCACGAGCAAAGTAAGGGTTGGTAGTATTCGTAGCCGCTACCACACAGAACAAATAATCCCGGACAATGATTACATAGATTCGAATACCACGTTTGTATTAATATTTCGCTCGCAAAATCATTTTTTTTATACATACATATCATCACGCCATATCCCTTGCAGGGTAGGCAGAGAGAACAGAGTGCCAGAGGGCTCTATCCTTGCATACTTCACTCGCTTCTTCAACATTCGTATTTCTCTTCATACACGCTCGCCGGTTTCGGAGACTCTTGACTCCACCTTCCTTCAGTACGTGACCAATCTGGTCTAGGTAGGTGAGTCTCGGTCTCCCCCGGTACCTACATCCTTCCACTTTCGCATTGTATATCTTCTTAACCAGACGTTCGTTCGGCATTCTTTCCACATGTCCGAACCATCGGAGCATTCCCTTTCGCATCTTTACACCAATACTCTCTTTCATATCTACTCGCTCTCTTACGTCGTCGTTGCGAATGCGGTCGGTCAGCCTAACTCCACAGATTTTCCGTTGAGATCGGAATTTATATTTGTATTTTTTTTTATAAAGAACATTAAATTCAATTTTAGGAAGCACATTTTAAAATATAATGATCTTAAATGTTCAAGTGGAGAAGACATTGATAGTCGACGAAAGCCGTTAAATAATAACGGCACAGGACAGTTCTAAGTGGCATTCTCGTGGGAAGAGTTACGTCCAATAGTGGACATCTAAATACCGATGAATGAACGGTTAACTTTAAGTACTATCATCATCGTCATTCTCCTACTCTTATCTCAATTACTTGAGGTCGATACAATATGTACTCTTCTTTCATAGTAGTTGTACAAGTTATTGGCAATAGTTTTATGACCGGCCCTCTGACAGACGTCTACTCTCCTTGGGAATGTAATTGTTGACCAAACGGCATCAGATGGAGTTGGCTCAGGTCGTTATAAGGCTCTTAGTCGTTTTTTACGACATCCACGTGCAAAGTAAGGGTTATATTATACTTGAATACATTAAAAAGATGGCAATAAAATATAGAGACCAAAGGGATTGACATCACAATAAAGACCAACAATTCATACATGGAGTATAAAAAGACATCATCACAAGTTCACAATAAACTAATAACGAAGAATCTCTTTAAAAATACTTATAAACCATCATAAATGTATAATATCAAAGCCACTTCAAGAAAAATTGAATTATATAACTTCAACTTCAACATAACGACTAAAATATACAACATAAAAAAGGCACGGACAAAAGTCTGTGGAACAACAATTTATTTAACAAAAAAAACTGTGTGTGTCAGCTCCGACGCACGACTGGAGTTTACTCCTTAAGTACGATTATCAAAACAGGCGCAAAAAAAGCTCATTTTTATTTATATTCATTAAAACTGTTCAGTGAAGTATTATCTCACGTCAGAAAGTGAAAGGTGCGTAAAATAGGTTGCGCACCAAAAACGTAACGAGGTCATTCGATCACTAGATTTTACTCCTCAAATTTTTCTCATACCGGGCGTCTTATATGAAAATCGATTCTTAAGGAGTACCTAAACTCCAAAAAAAAAGTAAGGGTTGGTAGTATTCGTAGCCGCTACCACACAGCACCGATTTTAAGCACCATACATAGTAAAGACTTTTCCTTCGCAAATACAATTGTAACCTTTCTTCCTTTCATTATTTTAAATTGATTTCTGATAAAGAGATTGCAGGCGCGGCCGGTATCCGCGTAGCCTTACGTAACAACACGCAGGTTCGAAAGTTTTTTTTTTTCGTTTGATTTGTTAATAAACCTGTTTCATTGCTAAGAGTAATGGCCGACTTTATACATAAACAATACACGAAACAAAAAAAAATATCTATAGTTTTACTTATATATATTTAAATATATATTTATATATTTTTCTTTTTTGAATTTTTGTCCTGATTACTTAAGACTTTTAAGCCAAATGTTTGTTTATAAATTAACTTCATTTAAAGTCATTGTCTGTGAGTAAGTCAAATCGTCGCCTACAACAGTGACATGGAAATACTGTTAAAGGTATATTTTGGGAATTTGAGTGGAAAACGAAAACGTACGTAAAGCACTGTTATATCATATTCACTACACCTCAGTACTTCCTCCGCATTACATTACATAAAATGCTATTAAAATTATTAAATATAACATATGACACTTTTCCTTTCCCGCTAAAAAGCTCTATATTTTACAAAATTTCACAGCTTCTATTTTTATTATTTATTCGCCCTTATAGTCAGTCGATTATACTGCCTTGTCTTACGTATAAATTGTTTTCATATATTATTTATCTTTATATTATGTATTCTTAATAGTATTTTATATATCCCCAAGGAGGGTAGACGTCTGGCAGGCGGCCGGTCATAAAACTATTGCCAATAACTTTTACAATATGTACTATGAAAGAAGAGTACATATTGTATCGACACCAAGTAATTGGGATAAGAGTAGGAGAATGATGATTCTTAATAGTATTTTGTCCGTCAGTAAGTCAAGTATTAATTGGGCGCTGATAACCAAATCTATATATCTATCTTATCCGTGTGGTGACGGAGTAAGAATACTATTCACCACCCCGTATCTTACCCGTGGGTGATCGTACGAGACGACTAAGTGATATAAATCGCATATAACATCTATGCGAGAGAAGAAAACTCGAAACAAAACCCTATACAACAAGTCTGACCCGCGTGGTATAGTAGCTTAATTTCCCTCCCATTACGGAGGAGGCCCGAGCCCAACAGTAGGACATTTATGGGCAGTGATGATGATGATGATGAACCAAATCTATGATTTTATTGGGAATTTTGGCAAAAAATTTAAATACATGTAAACCACTATTATACCATATTCACTACACTTCAGCACTTTAACTGTATCATATTCCATAAATTACCAGCAAAATTATTCAATATACATACATACATACATATCATCACGCCATATCCCTTGCAGGGCAGGCAGAGAGAACAGACTGCCAGAGAACTCTATCTCTGCATACTTCACTCGCTTCCTCAACATTCATAATTCTCTTCATACACGCTCGCCGGTTTCGGAGACTCTTGACTCCACCTTCCTTCAGTACATGACCGATTTGGTCTAGGTAGGTTAGTCTCGGTCTCCCCCGGTACCTACATCCTTCCACTTTCGCATTGTATATCTTCTTAACCAGGCGTTCGTTCGGCATTCTTTCCACATGTCCGAACCATCGGAGCATTCCCTTTCGCATCTTTACACCAATACTCTCTTTCATACCTACTCGCTCTCTTACGTCGTCGTTACGAATGCGGTCGGTCAGCCTAACTCCACAGATTTTCCGCAGAGATCGCATTTCGACCGCATTAATTTTACTATCATACTCTTTTCTGCATACCCAACTCTCGCTTCCATACAGTAATGTTGGGACAAGCACTGCGTTATGTATTGCTACACGTGCCTTCTGGCTGAGGTGGTGGCTGCCGAGAAGTTGCCCCAACGCTCCGTTCACTCTATTTCCCGCATTCACTCTTCGCTCTATATCAGTGGTGTACCTTCCATCTCGGCTAAATCCACATCCAAGATATACAAATTCATCCACTTGCTCTAGTACATCATTACCTATTGTTACTCTTAAATTTTTCAATATAACACTACAAAACACTAAAAAAATGAATATAATACAAGAGCGTGACATGACATTTTCATATTCGCGCCAAAACTCTTTTCACAGCCTCTATTTAAACGTGGATGTCGTAAAAGACGATTAAGGAATAAAATATGTTGGTCACGGATGTTAAGGATTAAGTACCATTGGTCGTCTTAATAGCGATGGAAAGGAAATACCTACAGAGAGTTGTGAGACCGCGCTTTCGTCACCCCGAACAAACTTCTTATACCCAGACAACAGTCTCCTAAAATAATAGCATACGCACCACGGTGCGACACTGTCACTTTGCAAAAAATGTAAAAATGAGTTAAATATCCAAAAATGATCTTAAAGCACCCCTTTACTTGGTGCGATAACGTTACTTTTGTAGTACGATAGTTTCCGCATGAAGGCGTGAGTGTCATTGCCGTTTTGGCGCGAATCACGCGTCGCTGGGAGCAACATAACTACAGTTATAATTTTTCGTTAGAGCCACAACTTCACTTCTGAGGGGGTTGAAAGACTTAAATAATGGTATAGTATATATTTTTTACAATATAGAGTGATTAATATTTATCCAAAAGTAAAGTTAAAAGTTGACGTTGTATTATAAGATGTTCATGTCATCTATATATTCTTAAGTCATTGTTTTGTGAGGTGTCAAAGTTTTAAATGCTTCTCCTGGAAAACTACATTTTTGCATAAGTGACAGTGTCGCACCGGGGCCGCGGAGGTGCGATATAATATCTGTGCAAGAAAAAAAGCACTCAAAATAAACGCAATTCAATTAGCCTTCCATTTTAAAGGAGATTTCAAGCTGAATATTCAGACGTTTCGTGGTTTATTTATCACGGATGTACGGTCTGAGTGTGGAGGCCGTTGCTTAATATGCCATGTGTCCATTCTCAAGTTTGCTAAAGTGCCATACTTATTTATCTATTGTTACAAATTCAACATTTATTGAAAACTGTTGTTAAAAAAAGTAAAAGTTATGTCGCCATTGTATGTATTCTTGTGACTACAAAGATATAACGCTGTGGTTCTAATTAGTGTTGTATTAACGTGTCTTCATTTCTAGTTCTAGACAGTAGGACATTTATTTTTACGATAAATAATTTATTTTTGGAACGATGTTCCTTATCGCGCGTTGCGAAAGAGGGCTAGACGAAAAAATTAAGACCAAAAGTTGTCACGACACTTTTTGCTATAGCTGTAACCGTGCGGCGTGCGCGTGTTTCTTTGTCTGTCCCTCTCTCTCTCTCTCATAGAAAGCAAGCATTGAATTGAATATGAATATTAATATTAATTATTATGTATATTTGATTTTTTTATATAAACTTAATCAGTAGGCTCAATTGTTATATAATTGAGCCTACTGATTAAGTTTATATTACACTAGCTTTTGCCCGCGACTTCGTCCACGCAGAAGTCATCTCTGACAGAGTTAAATAGAAAAAGCAATGCAAGGTGTTGAAGGTTTGTCGCTAGGATAATAATCAACAGTGTCAGAAACTGGGATGCGTTGAGGTGTTGATTCTGCGAATTAGTTGTCTAACGGAATTAGGCAATAGGGTGGGTCCGAGAGAAAATACTCTACGTTGACACGCTCTACCGTCGGTGCTTTGGGCGGCGCAAGCGTGAGTACCTGTATTTAGGTTCATTGCATGAGGGCTTTGACTCGAGATGATACCCGGTTGCGGTGGCCCGCCCGCACAACGTAGATGTACGTGTACGGCGCGCGTGTGTCTATATACCATAGCCTGACCGGCTATGGTATATAGACTAAAGAAAAAGGTGGTTCAAAGTTCTATTCATTCTACAACTTATATTGCGATTAATATACTATTTACGGTATGACCATTTTTTTTTGCGGTAGGCTATGGACGTCGCACTCCGCCAAATCGGTCCGGGGCGATGGAAGAGGCGGCGCGCAACCCCATTGACCCACCCTGCAAGCACCTCTTCTTCGCCGTGCGAGCGGGCCACCGGTACCCGATCTTTGTCTTCGGTGGCCCGCTCGGCGGTATGCCCTCTCGGGCTCCTCTCCTGTCGACGCCCCGGCAGCTTTCGCCGTCGAGGCGTCGTCCTCACGCGGTGGCCTCACGTCGGGTGACCGTTAGCGTGCACAAACACACAGACAAACAGATAAACAGACCAAAAATTTAAAAATTATTGTTGGAACGAAGTTCCTTATCGCGCGTTGTGAAAGGGGGCTAGACGGAAAAAATTCTTACGAAAAGTTGTCACGACACTTTTTGCTATAGTAAGCTATTGTAAGCTGTGCGGCGTCGCATGTTTCTCTGTCTGTCTCTCTCTCTCTTATAGAAAGCAAGCCAGATATTTTCATTTCTATTTCGCATTGAACAGTGTGGTGTCGCGACGATTTTTTTTATAGATAGAGTGATTCAAGAGGAAGGTTTATATATATAATATATGCATAATGTACTAGAGAAACACTGATCATTTTAGAGGTTTCTAATGTGATGTCGTAAATAAACACATTATTTTGCGCTTACATTGCAAACGCTGGCTGAACCCTACGAAATAGATCAAAATAAAGTACTACAGTATTATACAGCTTAAAAAGGCCTACAAAAAAGTCCGCGATGGTATATATCTATCTCTTAAGGATAACATACTATATCCATTTTAATACTTTAAAAAATGTTCTATTATAAAACGGTAATTGAAAAGCTATTTACACAAATACTGTATTAATCCTTATCATTTTAAATACATTAGTTGGCTTGAGCATTTCATGAAGATATTTTTTTTCCTTCAGACCATGCAAATTAAATCAATACCTTAAGAGATATAGCAAAATCAAAATAATGCGCAACGAAATTATTTTCGCCCGTGACCGGGCCGCGTGGCCGGCTCGCGTTCGAGCTCGGGGCCGAAAAGTTTTGGTAGTCTAGTGGAATTGTATATCCTATTATTAATATTATAAACGTGAAAGTTTGTAATAATGTATGGATGTGAACATGTTTGTTGCTCTTTCACGTAAAAACTACTGAATGGATTTTGATGTTTATAGTAATATAGCTTGCACATCAGAATAACACAGGCTATAATTTATAAAGATATTTTGCAAATTGGCTAAAATATAACGATAAAAATCGCTTAAGGCAGAAAAAAATTATATAATTAAAATAGAACTTCGTTCCATCCGGGTGTCCCTTGACACCTCCGGTTTTTTTTTTCTATTCTATTAGTGTTGATAAAGGTCCCAGTAATATTTTTTTTCATATATCTTTTATGTACAGACAGCGACCCGTTACATTTTTATTATATGTATAGATTATTTTTGTTAATAATAAAAAAAAAATATTATTATAACTTAAAAAAATAAATTCCTTCAATAATTAACGAAAGGAACTTCGTTCCATCTTTTGATATTAATGTTATTTATTTGTTTTAAAACATATCAAAGGCGTGTTTCTTAAATTGGTGTAAATAAAAAATAAATTAGATAATAGGTATATCGCCTCTTTGATGCAATAATGTGTTATCTTGAAAAATGAAATTTTAGAAGAGTGTATTTCAAGTTTCAAAAAATAATCTTCTTAATATATGTATATAAATTACGCGACACGTTGTTTATCCGCGATGGACTCCTAAAGCACTTAACCGATTTTAATGAAATTTGCACAGCATGTGTAGTTTGATCCAACTTAAAAGATAGGATAGCTTCCATATCAATTTATAGTCGCAATATTATTTTATTGCAAATTATTTGTCTATTATTTGACAGTCACAATTATCTGTTATCTCCAAACGATTCTAATAGATGGCGGTATCTGTTGACTGGATTGAGTAAGTATTTAATAGATGGCGCTATGTTAAACATACAAACGTTTTATATAAGCTACAATTTATTAGCATAACCACCACGTGTTACTGAGGCCACCTTAGCCACAGCAACGCGTGGCCGAGTCCGCTAGTTGATATATAAATCTATGATTTTAATTATGTCATTATTCTATAAATAAATCATCTATGATTTAAATAAGATTTACGATAAAAAAAAAAACATTGGTAGTGAAACAATTATTTTTTTAAACTTGAAAAAGATTCCTCTAAAAGGTCATGTTTCAAGATAATACATAATTGAAGCAAAGAGGCGATATATCGTTAAGGCATACGATAAAAATGTATCTAATTGTATTTTCAGTGTAACATATGTAATTATATAAAACAAACAGTTTTGTTTTATTGAAAGCTCTTCGTAGTATGTGTGATGTAAGTCAGGTAGTGACGTAGAGCTATTATGTTCGTGCTGCCGAATTTTAGTTCCAAATACGCCCACGGTGCGCTGTTATAGTTTTCATACAAAATTTAAGTGAAACTAAACTGTCACGTAAACTACTCTATAGAGCAAAATGTTCGTGCTAGCACCTCTGAAAGATAAAATTAGTAATAGTGTTATAAGAGAGCGCTGTGGTGTGAATGAAGAAGTAACGACAAAGATAGAAAAGGTATGCTGAGGTGGTTTGGACACGTGGAAAGAATGAAGGCAGAAAGGTTGACTAAACAAGTATACCAAGTGAATGTGAGATGGAACGATTATAAAGTGAAGACCACGTCGTACTTTTCTGGATCAAATTGGCAATGTGTTGGCGAAAGGTCAGATTAAGAGTACGCGTAATCGTAGAGCATGCATGAAGAATGATGAGTGTGAACGAAGCGATGGAAGTATGTCAGGATCGTGGTTTGTGGCAATCCGTAGTCTATGCCTCCCTCTCTGGGAAACAGGCGTGAGGCTATGTATGTAAACACTTTTGTATATACATAGAGCTGTGTTTGTATGTAAATTTATTTCTTTTTCTGCCGTTTTTTTTTGTATTGGCATTCAGCAACTAATATGAGGTCATTTTTGCCGGTGTCGAGTTACATTTTTCTTTAAAAAGTTTCTTTATATTAGTCATTGTCCATATCGCTGCTTTTAAATGGAAGGGCCACAAATCAAAATTATTCAAAGTCGTTTTTTAATAAAAATATAGCCGAACTCATAAGCCCTTTTGGTTTTTTAACGTATTGATGGCTAACTTCAGATCTAAACGGCCTTACTTTTAGTTGCAACCTGATCGCGAATACGAATACAATACGTTAAAAAACCAAAAGGGCTTATGAGTTCCGCCATATTTTTATTAAAAAACGACTTTGAATAATTTTGATTTGTGGCCCTTTCGTTTAAAAGCAGCGATATGTTAAGTTGTGTAGCGGCTAAGAATATTACCAACTCTCACTTTCCTCGTGGATGTCGTAAAAGACGACTAAGAGCCTTATAACGACCTTATTTTTTTTTTTTTTGTTTTTTTTTGTTTTTTTCACACCGTGGAAACGCATTTACGCGCTGCCCCTCGCCGGTGACAGACGAAGGGGAAGTGTGGGACTCGCCGACTAGCTAAACCTGACCGGAATACCCACTAAAACCACAGCGGCCCCTTACGCGCTTTTACGGGGTACCGGAGAGATCGTCTACTGACATTCGATCCCCGGCAACCCAACGCTTGGCCGTCGGGCCACGCCCTGTCGTCATTCATGGCGGTGGGAGGAGTTGCGCATATCGGCGCCTCCTCCTCCGTGGCCGCCGCCGGCGGAGCGAGTCTGCGGACGCAAGTGCCTCGCGTTGTCGCTCCGCGGCCTCCTTTATAGAAATGACCTCCTCACAAAAGGAGGCCATCGACGACCAGCACCTGTCACTGTCGAGCATCTTTGAGATGACGTTTGACAGCGACAGGTCCCCTCCAACAACCACCGACAAGATGCGGCGCTGGGGCCCCCAGGCGGGGCATACCTTCAACGTGTGGCGCGCCACACTCATGGCACCCTGGGGCCTCTTCTCTCCCAATTCTGTGCAGGTACTTACCGAAGACCCCGTGTCCGGTAAGCACCTGCACCACCCTGAAGCTCAGGCTGCCGTGCCTTCTGTTGATCCAGCGGTGGAGATGTAGCGCAACCGCCTCTACAGTACCCCGCCCTGCTATGGGGGACTCCAGTTCATCTCTCCACCGCCGGATGACTTCCCTTCGGGCCACTTCCAATGCTCTGCCCAGTCTCCTAACGGAGACTTGCTCGCCGGCGGCCCGCGCCGCAACGCGGATTCGGTAGGCCTCCGCCAGAGCCTCAGCCACTAACGGCCAAGGTGGGTCGCCCGCCAACAGCGTTGCCGCGGTCCAGGACACCGTACGGTAGCCCCTAATAGCCCTCACCGCCATGACCCTCTGCGGTCTTCGCAAAAGGGCTCTGTTGCGGGCGGTGAGGGAATCCGCCCAAATAGGGGCTCCATACAGTGCCATAGATCGCACGACTCCAGCGTATAATCGCCGACAGGACGACCCGGGACTCCCAGTATTTGGCAGAAGCCAGCCTAACGCCGCGGCTGCCTTGACGAGCCTTGGGACGAGCTGGGTAAAGTGTGGCCCGAATTTCCATCCAGAATCAAGGTGCAGACCCAGATATTTCATCTGGGCCCGCACCGGTACGGCAACCCCAGACACACCGATGTGTGCTCCTCGGGGGGGACCTCGACGTGGGCCATGAAATAGGAGGGCCTCGGTTTTCTCCACCGAGACCTTCAGGCCCAGCAGGCCGATCCGGCCGACAACAAGCGCTCCTCTGCCAATCGGGCAGCCCCCCGAAAATCGGGCCTCCTCGCCGTGATGAGGGTATCATCCGCATAGCAGATGACCCCCATCCCGGGGAGAAGCCGACCCCGTAGGAGCCAGTCAAATCCGACGTTCCACAGAATTGGACCGAGGACCGAACCCTGTGGGACGCCGCACTCTACCCGATGGCGATGTATGCGCCCGTCGCCCCCCTCCCAGAGCACGTACCTTCCCTCGAGGTACGCCTCCAACAGCCTCCGGAGATATGGAGGCACTCCATGATACCGGAGCGCCTCCCTTAACGTCTCATGTGGGAGACTGTTGAAGGCGTTCTTGGTATCGACCGAGACCGCCAGGAGAACTTCCTTTTGGGCCACCGCTTCGTTGACCAGGGACTTAAGGGCGGCCAAAGCATCGATTGTTGACCGGCTGCCCTTGAACCCGTATTGACTCTCTGATAGTCCCGGCCCGATTTCCTCGAGGTGCTGGACGAGACGGTCCGCGAGTACCTTCTCGAATAATTTGGCCGTTTCGTCCAGCAGCACCAGTGGTCTGTATGCAGATGGGGAGTCGGCTGGGCGACCCTCCTTCCGCAGCAAGCACAGCCTACCAACCTTCCATTGCTCCGGGAACTGCCCAGATCTCAAACATGCGTTGAGCAGTTCCCGGATTTCGCCCTTGAGGTATTCCACGGCGATGCCGAGCACAAGACCCGGGACGCCGTCCGGACCAGGCGATTTCCTCTTGCCCGGAAATCGGGAGAGAGCCATTTCCATTTCATGGTCGGTGATAAGTGGAACCAAAGTCTCTGTCTCCATCACCGACTGAGGAGCCATTCGAGGGGGAACGTGTCCCACGGAGCGAGGGAACAGTTCCCCCATTAACCTCGACAGGAGAACTGCATTCATCGATTCAATGATGGGGTCGCCACAAGCGCGGCGTTTGTTTCGCGCCCGCTGATATGGTCGCCCCCACGGATCCCTGTCGAGGCCCGTAAGTAGCTCCTCACGGGCTCTCTCCTTCGCCTGGCCGATTGCCAGCTGCAGAGTTTTCTTGCTGGTTTTATACACTATCCGCAGCTGACTCTCAAGGACGTCATCCCGGTTAGCCCGCTGTCGGCATCGGACGTAAGCACGCCGCGCCTGGTTAGCGGCCACCCGAAGATCAGCAATCTCGGGCGACCACCAGTACACCTGACGTCGCGGCGGCCTTCGTCGGGCCCTCGGCATCGCCGCATCACAAATCGCCTCAAAGGCACTTCCTATATGGGCAGCAAGCCCCATCACATCTGTGGGTAGCCGCACTGTCCCGCCCCAGCGCTGCACTATGGCGGACTCCCGAGCCATTGCAGGGTCGAATTGACTAAGAGCCCATTTTGGGAGTCCACCCCTTCTTCCGTGCCGGGGCTCTGGTGGTCCACCGGGGGTGGAGACCTCGAACCGCACGTAGCGGTGGTCTGAGAGGGTCTCCACCCCCTCTTCCACTCTCCAGTCACTCACCCCGCGAGCTACACCGAGACTGGCGAACGATAGGTCCACCACGGACCCACCTCGATGTCGCACGCAGGTATGGACCGTCCCCCTGTTCAAGAGGGACAGACCGGAGAGCAGGGACCACCTCTCGACGGCCGTGCCCCTGGCATTCGTGGTGGGGTTCCCCCACGTACGAGACTTCGCGTTGAAGTCGCCGAGGACAACAATTCTCCTCGGTGACTGACGACGGACCGCGGCACTGACAGAGTCTAAAAATAACTCAAACTCCGCCAGCCCGCGGTTAGGGGAAAAGTAAACACCGATAATGACGAAGTCTCGCCACCCCACCACAACGTAACCATTGCCCTTCTCCAGTGTAGAGAGGGCAGGGCCGGCACATCCTCTGGAAGCCTTATAACGACCTGGGCCAACTCCATCTGATGCCGTTTGGTCAACAATTACATTCCCAAGTAGTGTTGACGTCTGGCAGGCGGCCGGCCATAAAACTATTGCCAATAACTTTTACAATATGTACTATGAAAGAAGAGTACATATTGTATCGATCACAAGTAATTGGGATAAGAGTAGGAGAATGATGGTGATGATGAGTCATTGTCCGTCAGTAAATCAAAATGTCGCCATCAACAGTGCTATGGTCACACTGTTAATGGAATTTTATTGGAATTTTGGTGGGAAACGAAAACATTTATAAAATACTTTTATATCATATTTACTACACCCCAACACTTCCTCTGCATCACATTACATAAAATGCCATCAAAATTATTTAATATAACACATCAAAACACTAAGATATCGAATATAATACAAGAACACTACATGACGTTTACATTTTCCCACCAAAAGTTCATGTCATAGTCGTATTTTGAGACATCTATGGGTAACATGACCCCATCTTAAGAATACAACTCACCACCCGGTGAGTTGTATTCTTACTTCACCAAATAGAAAGTATTAATTCACTGTTCATATTATCTTATTTACAGAAAACTTTTTACCATCTTTCGTAAACAATTTACACATTGGAATATATCAAAAAAATGTAGATTCTTTTTCCTTTTACAAATGATTATTAAAAAAGAAATTAAAACGTCAAATGACAGATCAACATAAATTATTTAAAAAAAATCTAATTAAATTTAATATCTATTATGTCGGTGAATGTAATTGTAATAGAAACGTATATATAATACAATAATTAAGTTCCTTTACTTGATAGTTCAGTAATAAATTACAAATATCATTTGCTTAATTTCTATTTCACCTTGTTATTATTATGTAAAAAAAGAAATATCTCCAAAATATATATGATTATTAATATTTAAATTAAACGGCTGTTCAAACTATTTTCTAAATCAATATTTAGCGCGTACGCGTATACTACCTGCACTAAAAACTGGACTGTAGTATAAAAAAATAAAGTTAAAATCTCTTTCCACGTATATTTACAAAGTTGCACGATTAATGTTATTGGAATTTATGCTATAAATGTATTGTATATAGTTGAATATCATTTGTGTTGATCTCAAGACGTGCTCGAGGCATACTGCCGTATGTGTCAGCAACCACCCACTTTCTTCGAACAAGCTCTCCTACATTCAGTCACAATCCTACACTCAATACCTTTGCTCGCGTGAATAGAAAAAAAATAATTAAAAAAAATAAGGTGTCACTTGTTTGACATGAATTAAATAATAATTTAAAAAAAAACTAAAATAAAACGCGGGAATGCAGTGACAGTTGTGGTTTATTTTTTTTTAATTCTCTTTAAAGGGTGTTTTCGAAGAACGGTTAGTGTGTTTGGATTTTGAAGAAACAAATACTGTTTTCTCGTGAAAATGGTGAGCTTTTATTTCTGTTCTACTTTTTTTTTAATAATTAATTATATTTTACAATATTTTTTTTAGAAATAATTAATTAAAATAGCTATTGGATTTATAAAAGATTTGTATGTATATATTAAATGAAAGTCATACTTTCTAAAAATTAATAAAAAGACTTACTCAACACTATCATTGAGTAATTATTATTAATTATTATTATTAATTAATCATTGAATTTAAATAAATTCATTAAATTTATAAATTCATAATGACGTAATATGACTTTTCAATTTTAATCTTCAACTATATGGTAAGAAACCACCATTGAAACATAGAAGTCAAAATATTTTATTTAAATCTAATTTATTGGTTTTATTATCAATTTATTATAAACATTTGAATTATGGTTAATTATTAAGTAAATAAATAATATATTTAATTTCCAATCTCAATAAAATTAATAAAATACTGTCGCGCCTCTTTGAGTTAGTTGAATTTACAATTGGAACTAATTTCACTCTTATTCTTGTTTTGCACAAATTACGTAAAAAAAATACAATTTAATTAATATAACATATAAAATATAATTAAAATTAATTACTGCTATATATATATATATATATATATATATATATATATATATATATATATATATATATATATATATATAATATTATATATATATATATATATATATATATAATATAAAAAATTAAAATCGTATATACTGAACGCTTTCATGGAACGTAACGAATTTGAAAATATAACGATCTCCGCAAATGCGATGCTAATTATTAAATGAAAGTTTTTTACAAAACACGTCCGAATTCTCACTTTCTTGGCATGCATAAATGTATAATAATATTATAATCTATTCATATATATATACGATGTTTAGGCAAAACGAAACTGGTAACACTTTTGATGAAAACATTACATAGACTCACGAAAAAAAAAATGGCTGAGCAACGAATCAGATTTAATACTTTTCCAACATATTTTGAGTTGCTAAATCAATATAAGTCAAAATTATGATCCTGTGTTTAATATTTTTTACAATAACTTAAAAACTTTATTATTATCGTTCTAGCGTAAACTAGATCGTTTTGTAAGAGTCAATTGGCTTTATTACATTTAGATATAAGTAGTTAGTAAACGTCCACTGTTGGACATATGCCTCCCCACGAGAATGCTATACAACACGGTCACGCGCCACCTGCATCCAGCGGTTTCCTGCGACCTTGATAATGTCGTCAGACCACCTAATAGGGGGTCGTCCATCGCACGCCGTCCGATTCGTGATCTCCACTCGAGAACCTTTCTTCCCCAATGGTTGTTGGTTCGTCGAGCGATGTGGCCTGCCCAATGCCACTTCAACGTGCTAAAAGTATTAACACTGTATAAATAAAAAATAAAACAAAACCATAACGAGGACCGACAGAAGTGAATACTTCATCATCATCTTAGCTCATATATGTCCCAGTGTTGAGCTCTAGCCTCTTCCATAACGGCAGGGCAATTGACCTACTATACCGCGCTGGTCAGACGTGTTGGTATAGGGTTTTGTTTAGAGTTTTCCATCTCTCGCATAGATGTTATATGCGTTTTATATCCCTTAGTCATCTCGTACGATCACCCACGGGTAAGATAGGGGGTGGTGAATTGTATTCTTACTTTATCACCACAAGGAAGGTAAAAGAATCTTATACAGGATCTTATTTCTGACTTTGTATATTGATTCATCAGCTCAACATACATAAGAAAAGCACAACAATTTTTATTTTATTTATTATGTTGTATTATTATATATAAAATTAAAAAAAACTATGTCTTAAAGGCATACGATAGAATTGTAACGTTGTTGTATCTACAATGAAACATATATAATAATATACATCAAACAGTTTTGGATATACATAAATACTGGATACCAGCTGTGTGGTAGCAGCTACGAATACTACCAACCAAAGTAAGGACTTTGCTCGTGGATGTCGTAAAAGACGACTAAGAGCCTTATAACGACCGGACCAGCTCGATCTGATGCCGTTTGGTCAACAATTACATTCACAAGTAGTGTTGATGTCTGGCAGGCGGCCAGTCATAAAACTATTGCCAATAAATTTTACAATATGTACTATGAAAGAAGAGTACATATTGTATCGACCACAAGTAATTGGTATAAGAGTAGGAGAATGATGATGATGAGAGCTGGGTACATACATTTATTTATATATAGATTATTTACGAGAAAAGAGAGTATAATCTCACTCTTGTATATATCCTAAGTTTAACAGAGACACTTCAGTCACAATACAGTATTTGCCTACTTAAACTTGAGTCACAATCTTCACCAAAATTAACGTCTGAGCAGCTGCAATGTCCTGCTATGCTTCGTTTGGTGACAAAGAGAGCTGAAAGCATAATCTTCTGGATGGTTTTGGAAATTTGATCAAACGAACGTCTGGTTAAGAAGATATACAATGCGAAAGTGGAAGGATGTAGGTACCGAGGGAGACCGAGACTAACCTACCTAGACCAAGGAACCTACCTGAAGGAAGGCGGAGTCAAGAGTCTCCGAAACCGGCGAGCGTGTATGAAGAGAATTATGAATGTTGAGGAAGCGAGTGAAGTATGCAAGGATAGAGTTCTCTGGCACTCTGTTCTCTCTGCCTACCCTGCAAGGGACATGGCGTGATGATATGTATCTATGTTTTGGAAATTTCATTAGCCGCCTAGCTATACTCATGATATTGCAAAGATCCGATCGCCAATAACACCTACCAGCAAGTAGCTTGCTCGTTTGACAACAAGTAATCCTAACTAATATTATAAATGCGAAAGTAACTCTGTCTGTTTGTCGCTCTTTCACGCCAAAACTACTGAACCGATCTAAATGAAATTTGGTACACAGATAGTCTAGAGCCTGATAAAGGACATAGGCTCCTTTTCAATGCAAAAAAAAGGTTGTAAAGGGGGATGAAAAGTTGTAAGGAAGTATCGTCATTTTTAAAGCCAGAAACTTGAAACTTATTTTTAGGCTATTGATTAGATATAAATAAATATGACATTAACATTTTGTAAAAAAAATACCCTTAAGGGGTTAAATAAAAATAGGAGATGATTTTTTTTAGGAAAGTAACCTTTTACGCGGGCGAAGCCGCGGGCAGAAGCTAATAATATATAAAATTACTTGTGGTGGAAGTAATATGTAGGTACTTTTCATCTCTTCTTTCTTCTTTTTCTTCTGTGATCACTATCTATCTATTCATGTCATGCTTCACGCAATCCATCTTATCTTCCGCCTTCCCTTACTCTTAAAGCCTTCAACATTCATATCATCATCATCACGACAGCTCATATATGTCCCACTGTTGGGCTCGGGCCTCCTACATAATGGGAGGGAAATTGACCTACTATACCACGCTGGTGAGACGTGTTGGTATAGGACTTTGTCTCGAGTTTTCCTTCTCTCGTATAGATGTTATAAGCATTTTATATCCCTTAGTCGTCTCATACGATCACCCGCAAGTAAGATAGGGGGTGGTGAATTGTATTCTTATTCCGTCATCACACGGATAATGCTCAGACTTCGATTTTTTGTAAGTGCGGCGGGCCGATCAGAGGATACATTTGTATTGAAAAAATTTGGTCACTTTCCCACTTATTATGTAGGAGGTTCGAGCCCAACAGTGGGACACATATGAGCTGAGACGATGATATGTCTGCTTACTCACTTAATTTATGTATATAAATTATGTAAATTATAATAATTAAAGAGAAGCAGCTGTTTGAAACTGGGTCGCCATTTTTTTTTACACCTGCTCAAATATGAATGTTAGAAATTTCTTTTATATTATAGGATATAATGTAGTTGCATAGATGGTGCAGTGATTAAAATATCGACCTATTGAAGTGTCAACAGATGTCGCAGGTTCATTTCAGTGCAGTGCAATATTCTATCTCCCATAAATTGTTATTTCGAGTCTGTGTTTAATTTAGATGATTATGGTGATAGGTTTTCCGTGTGGTGACGGAGTAAGAATACAATTCACCACCCCCTATCTTACTTGCGGGTAATCGTAAGGGGCGACTAAGAGATTTAAAATACCTATATATAACATCTACACAAGAGATGGAAAACTCTAAACAAAACCCTATACCAACACGTCTGACCAGCGTGGTATAGTAGGTCAATTTCCCTCCCATTATGGAGGAGGCTCGAGCCCAACAGTGGGACATATATGAGCTGAAATGATGATGATGAAATGGTAATGGTATAGGTACTTACCTGTTCTTGACGTTAAGCAGAAAATGCCATATTAGTAAATACAAATTTGAGCCAAATTAATTCTTTTTTCTAAACCTCTATTTAGCAAAAGAAAAAGTAAGTGTTACTGACATTAATAATTTTTGCAATAACAGATACAGCTAGATCGTACCATATCAATGAAAACTCCAAAGCTATCAAAAAAGTTGGGCTATCGGTCTCGTTCACCGAACGAAGCGCATTATCACTTTGCCATTACTCAGACGTCGATCTTCTGCTCAGTGTGGTACTACCCCGGACGGACCGGCTCGCGGCTATAGACAGAGAACTGTCCACAGCGTATCACAACAAAATTCAATATATCAATGACTTGTGTAAAAACTACACGAGCCACTTCGCAGATATTATGGATGGTCACCGACGGGAACAAGAAATAATCGTAAAAAATTACTAATATAGTAAATATATATATATATATATAATAGTAAAGTAGTAGAGTATAATATATAGTAATAGTAAATATATACATACATACATATCATCACGCCATGTCCCTTGCAGGGTAGGCAGAGAGAACAGAGTGCCAGAGAACTCTATCTCTGCATACTTCACTCGCTTCCTCAACATTCATAATTCTCTTCATACACGCTCGCCGGTTTCGGAGACTCTTGACTCCACCTTCCTGCAGTACATGACCGATCTGGTCTAGGTAGGTGAGTCTCAGTCTCCCCCGGTACCTACATCCTTTCACTTTCGCATTGTATATCTTCTTAACCAGACGTTCGTTCGGCATTCTTTCCACATGTCCGAACCATCGGAGCATTCCCTTTCGCATCTTTACACCAATACTCTCTTTCATACCTACTCGCTCTCTTACCTCTCCCTCTTACTGCTCGTATCGTTTCCCTAATATCTATAGCCAACATAGCGGGTTACTCTTTCAAGTTTCATCCTTGACACAATATCACCACGATATTTGTTACCAGCTGACCTTCAGCGTAGTTTGAATCTTCACTTCGCATGTGAAAGTTGACAAAATATATAATATTTAAGTTTTTGAGTGAAATATTAATATTATGTTAATTCATGTAAATATATTTAGTGAAAGTGTTTCACTAAAAATACATATTTCAACTTGTATTCATATTGTTTGTGTTTTTGAAATGAATAGGTAAAGAATTGAATAGGTTATGAAGTATACGAATAGACATACTAGCTTAACACTGACTTCACTCCATATATAAAATTTGCACCGCTTCTCCCCACATCTTAAAAACGCTCTGCCTTGCCCTATACCTAAAAAACGCTCCGCCTTGTCTCATATCTTAAAAACGCTCCGCTTCGCCCCACATCTTAAAAACGCTCCGCCTTGCCTTTTTTTTTTTTTGCTGTGGGTTATGGACGTCGCACCCCGCCAAATCGGTCCGGGGTGACGGAAAAGGCGGCGCGCAACCCCATTGACCCACCCTGCAAGCACCTCTTCTTCGCCGTGCGAGCGGGCTACCGGTACCCGATCTTTGTCTTCGGTGGCCCGCTCGGCGGTATGCCCTCTCGGGCTCCTCTTCTGTCGACGCCCTGACAGCTTTCGCCGTCGAGGCGTCGTCCTTACGCGGTGGCCTCACGTCGGGTGACCGGACAATTCCCCGGTCCTATCACCCGAAGCCTCGGTTAGGGCGGCATCAGGCGCAGGTACTCGCGCCTGCGCCGCCCCGGCCGCGGGCGGCGGCCCGGGTCACGGGAATCCTCCCGGGCCCGTTCCGCCGCCTCCTTCTGTGAGATGACAGCCTCGCAGAAGGAGGCGACCGCGTCCCAATTCCTGACGCTGTTGACCATCGCTCGTGCAACAGCCGGCAGCGTCAGGTCGGCACCGATGACAGCGACGAGGTCACGGCGCTGCCCGTCCCAGCCCGAACATACCTCAAGCGTATGTTGCGCCGTGTCCTCGTCACTACTACAATGGTGGCAGGACGGAGTCCATTCCCTCCGCACGACCGTGTGCAGGTACTTGCCGAAGCAACCATGCCCCGACAAGACCTGCACCAACCGGAGAGAGAGGACTCCGTGCCGCCGCTCCATCCACTCCATCAGTACGGGCCGGAGGGCCTCAACGGTAAAAACACCGTGTCTGGGCCTCTCCAGCCGCGTAGCCCAACGGGCGATGACTTCTCGGCGGGCGTCCTCGCGCCAGGTGGCTATCTCGTTGAACGATGGGGAGCCACCCTCTTCGCGCATTGAGGTAACCCGCCGATAGAGGTCGGAGATTTTTTTTTTTAAGCTCCGCCTTACCCTGAATCTTAAAAATGCTCCGCCTTGTCCCTTATTTTAAAAACTCTCGGTTCGCCCCATATAATAAAAATGTTCCGCTTCGCTCCACACCTTAAAAACGCTCGGCCTTACCCTACACCTAAAAAACGCGCCGCCTTGTCCCGTACCTTAAAAACGTTCCGCTTCGCCCCATATAATAAAAACGTTGCGCTTCACCCCACATCTTAAAAACGCTCCGCTTCGCCCTACATCTTAAAAACGCTCCGCTTCGCCCTACATCTTAAAAACGCTCCGCTTCGCCCTACATCTTAAAAACGCCCCGCTTCGACTCACATCTTAAAAACGCTCCGCCTTACCCTACATCTTAAAAACGCTCCGCCTTACCCTACATCTTAAAAACGCTCCGCCTTACCCTACATCTTAAAAACGCTCCGCCTTGTCCCATATCTTAAAAGCGCTTCGCTTATCTCATAAAATCTTTTGATTGACCTCACCCTAAACCCTCACCTCCTTTTATTACCCGACTGCAAAGGAGTGGTATTGTGTTTAACAGTCTATGTATGTATGTATGTATGTTTGTATGTTCCTTTGAATCACTATATATACTGTGACTGTTCAGTTGTCATGTTCTATTATTCAAATATATTTCATTTTCTGCAATAGTATTTATTCAATAATATATTATGGAATTCTAGACCACCGGACATCTAAGTGCTTGTTTTTTTCTTTTCAGTTTTTTTATTATGTACGTAGTTTTGGTGAATTTTTTACGCAGTCGGGTTTTTTGATTTTTTTAATCATTTTTTTTATATTGATAAATGCTTCACTTCGCCACATAACGTTAAACCCTTTCTTAGCTCTCACATGTTAAAAACGCTTTTTCTCTTTATTTTGAAACTTCTTCGCTTCGTGCTCATATTTTATTAAAGCACTGCTGCACATATATATCAAAAAACGCTTCTAATCGCCTTCGTATCACATCGCTTCAAAGAACACATCGTGAATCGATTAATTCAAATGTTTTAAAATCTCTTCGCTTCGCCACCATATCTTACAATAAAAATATAAACACGATTAAAAAAACCGACTTCAAAAATTGAAAAGTACACAATAACTTAAAATTCTATCATTTGTATGTGCTATCTATTGATAGGTTTGAAATCGGTGCCAAGCCGTATCAAGTATTGGCAATCGGATACTTATACAAACCATTGTTGTCAGGGTCGAGTTATAATTTACTTCACGTCTTTAGTCTTTAGTTCATCAGTAAGTCAAATCGTCACCATCAACAGTGCTATGATCACACTGTTAATGGTCTCTTCTGGGAATTTTAGTGGAAAACGAAAACGTTGTAAAGTACTGTCATATCATATTCACTACATCCCAGCACTTCCTCCGCATCACATTCCATATAAAATACCATCAAAATTATCTAATATAATACATTAAAACACTAAGATATTGAATATAATACAAGAGCAGCTTTTTTAGTAGTTTCTTCCTCTTGCCCTTATGACCGCTTGCATTCTGTCTGACATCCTCTGAATCAGATTTTTGATGTCAATTTGCGATTAGTCTCGCCAAGCAGTGCAGCGTCTCGATGCTGGTTAAGAGTTCGTGGTTCAATGCTCTTTTAATTGTTCTATTTAACTTATGCCATATAATTACGATAAGTTTTTGTTAATTTTTCTTCACTTAAAATAATCAATTTAGAATTTGAAAAATCTTTTTATAAGAATGTTCTTTTGAAATAAAATCAATGCGCTAACCCTAGAGAATTTTAGCGGGAATCTCAAAACGTAATGGCGGTCGGATTATATTTAATATCTTAGTGTTTTAACATGGTATATTAATGACTTCTAATGTTTACGCGAGTATTACACATTTGAAATAAAACTACTTTTACAGATTCTATCGCGTATATTTGATTTATAATTTCCCGACGTTTCGAACACTTTTCAGTGATCATGTCAGTCCTCCCGTGACCATGATCACTGTAAAGTGTCAGAAACGTCGGGAAATTATAAATCAAATACAAATGCGATAGAATCCGTAAAAGTAGTTTTATTTCAAATGGTATATTAAATAATTTTGATAGCATTTTATGTAATGTGACGCGAAGGAAGTGCTACGATGTAGTGAATATGATATAAAAGTGCTTTACAACGTTTTCGTTTACCATCAAAATGCCCAGAAAATACCATTAACAGTATGTACATAGCACGATTGATGGCGACGATTAACTGATGCTGACGGATAATGATTAATCTTAAGACAAGTATCTAAAGAAGTAAAGCAAATTATAACTCTACGCTGGCAACAATATCTCGTATAAGTAGCTGATTGCTAATACATAAAAAGAAGATGAAGACTACTATAGTCTGTCTAATCTAAGAAGTGCACTTTGACAGCTGTCTGAGTAAGTTGTCTAGGTATGTGAACCAAATAATCGCTATCGAAAATATCCGATTTTGCTGAGAAATCGATATTGATTCTTTATAATTAATAATCGGTTTATTTTTTATTTTTCAAAAAGGTGATGAATAAATTAAGTGCTAAATTAGTACTAAACAAATTTAATTATTTCAGCATAGAATCTACTCATCATATTTAGTAGGATTAGGTTAATTAAAAACAGCAACTGGATTTGAAAATGGCTATTTATTAAGAATTACTACTATTACTTGAATTATCAGCGTCGCGAACATTAATAATTATTTCCTCATCAATCAAAGTGTCGAAATGTACATCTCTGTCAAAATCTCTATTCGATTAATTGTATTATTCTAATATTTTTACCGATTATTTGGATATTCGTGAATTGGAAGTTGTCAAGCACTACTGTATAGAACGTGATGACGTGACATTGTTAGGTCGTCACTAACAATTACTATTTACCATGTTATTTCTATTTTAAATTAGTTTTACGAGTTTCAACATTAGATTATTGTACAAGAAAGTCACCCGCAATGTTAATTATGTAAATAACTTAATAGTTGTTTAAAATTTCAGATTTAGTGTTTACAATCATGTATATACGTTTGACCGAGGTTATTGTGTATTAAAAAATGCAAAACGTCAAAATGCAATTCTTAGATTAGATGAACTATAGTAGATTAAAAATGTAAATTTTACTTATGCTTTTTTATCACAGCTGTTCGTTTAGTGATGAGTTGAATTATCTTAAATAATAAGAGAGAGGCGTGACGTTCAAAATTTTCAACACATTTGACATACTCATACATATTTATTAAGCTTTCTATGATTTTTGTATTACTCATTATGACCGCTAGGATTACGTGCTACAGAAGAAAAAAACCTATCTATCTATACATAGAATTAAATGGAAGTTGTCGGTTTTTGTTTAAGCTTAGATCTTTTAAATTTCGCAATGGATTTGAATGCAATTTACATCAATAGATAGAGTGATTCAAGAGGAAGGTTTAAATGTATAATACATGCATATAATAGTTGAGAAATGACGAGAATTTAAAAGAATTGTAATGTGATGACGTAAAAAAAATTGCCCAAGTGCGAGTTGTACTCGAGCCCGAAGGGTTTCGTAAAACTAAAAAAATCTATTTTGTTGTATGGGTACCCCCCTTAAATATTTATTTTATTTTATTTTTAGTATTTGTTGTTATAGTAGCAATAGAAATACATCTGTGAAAATTTTAACTGTATAGCTATCACCGTTCTTGAGATACAGCCTGGTGAAAGACGGACGGACAGCAAAGTCTCAGTAATAGGGTCCTGTTTTTACTCTTTGGGTACAGAACACTAAAAAGTGTTATTCGCTTACATTGCAAACGCTAGATAAACTTTACGAGATATATCAAAATAATATATTATGAAATTGTATATCTTAAAAATTAACTCCAACTCTTCCTCTTTAACCTTTTCTAATTAAATTTATTACAGGTGCCAAGACAATTAAAATCATATCCCGGGACTGCCTGAGGGTTACACCTCGGTGTCATTTATGGAGACCATTGTGGATCCTGGCTTACAGGAGTTACAATGGTGGGAATGTGTGGTGGGATTAGTCCCAACAAAAAAAAACTTAAAAATGATTTATAAAAGAAACTACGATGGTTTATCTCTAGTTAGTAAAAATAACCCGCGGTTAACTTTTTTTTTTTAAGAAAGCTATCGTTTGGACACACGTCCTTTCAATCCGGGGCGATGGAAGGACGGCTCGAGGCCCCATGACCCACCATATTCCCTCTTCATCGCCATTAGGTCATCCACTGGTAACACTGGTAACTTTGACATCTGTGGCAGCTCGGCACAGAGCTCATGCTTATTTTTTACACGTTATTAAAAAAATAATGTGTTATTTACGAAGCTATTTTTATCAGTACAGTATTACTTCTTATACAATTAAATACATTACATACGTGGGATATTTAATGTACATTAAAATTGTCATTTACAGTATAACATTAAAATAATTATCTTATATGTAAGTTAAAAGAAATTTAAAATGCTAATACAGGACGACCAAAATACCAAAGCAAAGGGAAGGCGGATTGCTAATTAAATATATTAAAATAACATAAATTAAATTCACTAAAAAGTATATATATATATATACTTGCTTTTTATGTTTTGATAGAATAACAATACAATTCACCAACCCCTTAATCTTACCCAAGGGTGTCGTAAAAACAGACTAAGGGATATGAAACTATAAAATTATAACATTTTTAGTGATAGGACCACGCTGTTGACAGTCCTCTGTACAGCCGCCGGCCGGTCCGTCCGGGGTAGTACCACAACGGAGCAGAAGATCGACGTCTGAATAATGGCAATTGCGTTTCGATTTAGTGAGCGAGAGAGTGGGACGCCCAATTGGGTGGGTTTGGGGTTTGTATTGGTAGGCAGCGGCTAGCTATACTTTTGAAAAAAGTCTATGGGCGGTATTAACACTTACCATCAGGTGTGCTTCTTGCTCGTTTGCCACCATAAGCAATAAAAAAATCATATATAACATCTATACAAGAAAAGGAAAACTAAATAATAGCCGAACAAATTTGATCAGCGTGATATATTACATCAATTTCTATCTTACTGTAGAGAAGACTACATCCCAACAGTGGGAATTATACGAGTTAAAACGATAAACTTACACCTCTGCTTATAACTTTATAGATATAAGCGTGAAGTTATTATATGTAGGTATAATATTAAAATTACAATTTCATGATATCTAGTATTCTTAAAGCGGAAACTAAAAGTTTGAAAGTAAATGTCAAGTCATTGAACTCGCACGAGGTGTTATGGCATAGACAATATATCACAGATACGACGATCGACTCTAAAGTTTTATGCCTTTTTTTTTAATTCTTAATAAAAATATTGAAAATATTGTTACCAACAAACAACCGATTTTAACTAGTAATTAGTGGATTAAATTGAAATGGACTATCACTAGCTTCGAATAAAAAGAATTTTTTTTTTTTTTTTTCACTTTATTGGGTAAACAAACAATATCACAATGAAGTTTGGTTATAGTGGTTTGAAGTTATACAATATTAAAAAAAAGTGATATCCACACCGTTTACCACCGATTGGACAAATATACATATTCATATAAAAGTAGTACAGGGTGAGAGAAGAAGGCTTGCATGTACGTTTTTTTTTTTTAATATTTTTAGTTATAGTTAAAAATATATACCAAATCGTTAAAATTGGTGACCTATTTAATATTGATGTAGAACTTGATCATCATCATCATCTTCTCAGCTCATATATGTCCCACTATTAGGCTCGAAACTCTTATATAATGGGGAGAAATTGATCTACTATACCATGCTGGTCAGAAGTGTTGGTATAGGATCTTGTTTCGAGCTTTCCTTCTCTTGCATGGATGTTATATGCTTGTTGTATCCCTTAGTCGTCTCTTACGATCACCCACGGGTAAGATAGGGGTCTGGTGAATTGTATTCTTACTCCGTCATCACACGGATAACAGATACGGAGCTTGGTCAACTTGTATATTTTTTTTTGGACCGATCATGGTCCGGTCTTAACCCATCTAACGCGTCACATCGTCTGACGTCAACATTACTTGTGAATATAATTGTTGATCAGACGACATCAGATGTAGTTGACCCAGGCCTCGATATAAAGCTCTTAGTTGTCTTTTGCGACATACACGAGCAATGTAAGGGTTGGTTATTATTTGTAGCCGCACAGAGTAAAGTTGCCTTTATGCCTATAACATCTTCAAAAAATAAATAATCTGTGGCAATAATTAACATACAAGATGTATTTCACACGATAATTTCATATAACAATGATTGTTTAAACAAATTCACGATCAAAGGGGGGAAAATGTGTGGGAATGTTGTTTGGTATTCAGACATTGGACGATTTACGTTTTAATTTTTATGGGCGCATATTTATATATAGTTTCATATAGAGTCACTTTGTCCGTTTGTACGCTTATATATTTTAAACTACGCAACATATTTTAATGTCAGTTATCGTCAATGGACAGAGTGATACAAGAGGAAGGTTTATTTGTATACATACATGGATATTGTAGTTGAGAAATGACGAGAATTTAAAAGATTTGTAATGTGATATCTTGAAAATATCTACAAAATAGTCCGGGATAGTATATGTCTATGTCTTAATAATTATGTTTTACTTAAAAATTATGTTGTAGTTTTTTGTAGTGTAGCTTTTAATACGACTTCCAACAAGGTTGCTTTAAACGTCTTGGCACTCGAACGCATGCGCGTAGTATACCTGTTACAGGCCAGTGCGAGCGTTAGCAAAGTATAGCGTCCAATATTCCAATGCAAGAGGCAGAGAGAAAGAAAAATACACAAAGGTAGAAAGTATGAGAGAGAAAGAGAGTAAATCGGTAGATCTCAAGCACATGCGCGTGGTATTCTTGCTATGCAGCGAAGTAAACAGTGTGAGCGTCGTGAAATTAGCTGAAATACGTACATGTTGTTCTATTTTAATTTATAATATACATTATTTTCATAGGTTTAAGTTTTCACTTCTGTTGGCAGTCCTCATGACTGCTCTGTGTTTTTTTAAAGACAATCTAGAATAGAAATAATAATAAAAAATATACGGGTAGAAATTATACACAAAAAGAATTGTCCTGAGTTTAAATCGAAATTATTAATACTAATTAATATTATAGTTTGGTATTCTAAACGTTACAACCATATCTGCAAAGTTTTTAAGTGAAACCTTTTAGACGTATTCCCGCAGCCAAGTTTTATGACTGTCATGAGAATTTAAAAAAAGATAGTTAACCATTGTAAACTTAAAATGTCACTACAAAATGAGCGGAAAAAAAAACGAACAAAGGCAAAAACATAAACAAAATTACAGCAATGAATTTATTTAAGTTCGTCAAAACTTTGTGATTTTTATACACAAGTTCCTTAGATTGTATCATTGTTCACATATTCAAGGTTGTGACCGTCGCCATTTAATTTTGTAACGCCGACATCCGGTGATTATGGCGGTTGAATCTCACATCCGGCGCCAATGACAATCTCGCGAATGTCGGTGATTTAGTAAGACTATGGCGGCAATTTTCGGCGGAAAAATGAAAGTGTCATAATGGTTTTGTATTATATTCAATATCTTAGTGTTTTAACGTGTTATATTAAATAATTTTGATGATATATTACAAATTACTGAAATTTAGCATTTAATATGTTTGATTATTTATATGAAAGAGAGTATTGGTGTAAAGATGCGAAAGGGAATGCTCCGATGGTTCGGACATGTGGAAAGAATGCCGAACGAACGTCTGGTATGATATACAATGCGAAAGTGGAAGGATGTAGGTACCTACCGGGGGAGACTGAGACTAACCTACCTAGACCAGATCGGTCATGTACTGAAGGAAGGTGGAGTCAAGAGTCTCCGAAACCGGCGAGCGTGTATGAAGAGAATTATGAATGTTGAGGAAGCGAGTGAAGTATACAAGGATAGAGTTCTCTGGCACTCTGTTCTCTCTGCCTACCCTACAAGGGATACGGCGTGATGATATGTATGTATGTATTATTTATAAAAGCCCGATTCATCATTTACCTACTCTTATCCCAATTACTTGTGGTCGATACAATATGTACTCTTTTTTCATAGTACATATTGTACAAGTTATTGGCAATAGTTTTATGATCGGCCGCCTGCCAGACGTCAACCCTCCTTAGGAATGTAATTGTTGACCAAACGGCATCAGACAGAGTTGGCCCAGGTTGTTATAAGGCTCTTAGTCGTATTTTACGACATCCATGACCAAAGTAAGGGTTATAAAAACCCGATTACGAACGAAAAATGATTGTCAAAATTGGGATTCTAACCCACATCTATTGTAAATCCGTCCCAATCGTGCTGCCACTTACACCACCGTGAACTATTGTAGGACATTCAATTCTCGCATCGTATTATATTTACGTCTTTAAGGAGACGTGTGCCATCTACCCGACAACGTTTACACATTGTACAGACTTAATACTTCAAACTTTACAGTTAGAATTGTATTAAACGATGACACAACCCTGTTATTCAAATTACTGAAATTTAGCATTTAATATGCTTAATTATTTATAAAAACCGAATTGAATTTTGATGGCATTTTATATAATGTGATGCGAAGAAATAGAACTTTTATCGCTAGCATTAAATTATTTGCAAGTCCGGGCTTACCTAATGCTAATACTCTGTAATTTGAAGAGTATTTATCATTTAGACCTGTCAATTTTTTACATAATGACCAAGCTTAAGAGCGGCATTCTTTTCTTAAATATATTGAAAAAATACATACATACATACCATCACGTCATATCCCTTGCAGGGTTGGCAGAGGGAACAGAGTGCCAGAGAACTCTATCCTTGCATACTTCACTCGCTTCCTCAACATTCATAATTCTCTTCATACACACTCGCAGGTTTCGGAGACGTTTGACTCCACCTTCCTTCAGTACGTGACCAATCTGGTCTAGGTAAGTGAGTCTCGGTCTCCCCCGGTACCTAAATCCTTCCACTTTCGCACCGGAAAAAAAGGGTTCATTCATTTCACCTGGAAACGCTGCAGTCGTCATCTGTAGATCTAGCGACATATTCGCCCGTGTACATGCAGGTACTAGATTGAATTAACTGCTGCTGTTTCTTGGGCACTTTGGAAATGTTTTTCTTTAAACGAGGTATAAGAAGAGCACTTTCTTCATAGATATATTCTAAATAGCGTATTAGCTATACCCCTGGTATTGCAAAGGTCCGGGCAATAAATGAAAACACCTTTAAACTTTTTAGTAAATTATTTTTTTTTATTGGTCAATTCGGTTTCAAATTACGGAGAGTCGATAATAATTGCTTGGATATTTTGAATTACATGTTTAATTTTGAACTTAAGACTATCCAATTGCCTGCGGGCCATACAAATACTCGAGCTCTTTACATGTGTAAATAACTTTTTTTTAGAAAGCTGTCAAGTGAGAGTCGGTTGTGACGCAATAACCGCACCTTGCCCAAGAGGCGTATGACAAGCAAGTTTCGGATGTACGCTAAGAGGAAAGCTTAAGTTATTTGATATTATCAATAGCTAGCTATCTATAAAGAAGTTGGTTGACTAACTTACTAACATACAGCCAAAACTACTGAAGAAATTTTGACAGAAGTTTCTTTTTAGTCTGTGTACCTTTGGGTTTTAGCGGGAAAGGAAAAGTGTCATGTTGTTAGCCTTGTATTATATTCAATATTTTAATGTTTTAACGTGTTATATTAAATAATTTTGATGGCATTTTATGTAATGTGATGCGTAGGAAGTACTGAGGTGTAGTGACTATGATATAACAGTGCCTTATATACATTTTCGTTTGCCATGAAAATTCCAAAAATATACCTTTAACAGCGTGTCCATTGCACTGTTGAAGGTGACGATTTGACTTACTGACGATGAGTTTAAATGAAGTTAATTTATAAATAAAGATACTTTAATTTAGAACCGAGCCCGCGTCTGTAGATAGAGAACTGTCAACAGAGTGACCCCAATACAAATAAATGATATATCCGGTATGTTCTCATTAAAATTTGATCAAGATCTGAGTAGAGCCGGATCTATCATATGGCTTTTAAGGCTTCAGCCTAGGGCCTTGTGGATTGCCCCCTTCTAAGTCAAAAATGGACGATAATAATTTAAAGAATTTGCCAAATGAAAGTGCAGAAAGGTTGTTTTATAATTTGTCGTTTTATTTACTTTTGTATTTAACAAACACTAAGGCATTCTGTGTGGTGACGGAGTAAGAATACAATTCACCACCCCCTATCTTACCCGTGGGTGATTGTAAGAGATGACTAAGTGATATAATAGTCATATAACATCTATGCAAGAGAAGGAAAAATCGAAACAAAACCCTATACCAACACGTCTGACCAGCGTGGTATAGTAGGTCAATTACCCTCCCATTATGGAGGAGGTTCTAGCCCAAATGTGGGACATATATGAACTGAGACGATTATGAAGGCATACTGTATTATAATATAAAAATTAAATATTTTATTGCTTCATTTTTTTCCTTTAATACTTTGAGTAATTAGGTGGGTCCCTAAATAGTATTAGCCTAGGGCCCCCCTAAACTCACGGTCCGGATTAAGATCTGAGCAATAGTTTTTTTTTTATTTATTCACAATAATACGCATTTGGTTGATTTAGATATTACATTGTCTTATAGTAGGATTTTTTTTATAATTTTTTTTAATGATTAGAAACGCAGTAAGAAAGTATTTTACGAATTTCAACATCAAAGAGAACAAAACGCAACGCCAAGTTTTTACAGGAAGATAAAACCTTTATCCATTGTCTTCAAAGTGCAAATACTCTTTAATAAAATTAAAAGATATCATTTTTTTTATTCTCTGTGTAAAATAGTGGCTTTTGAACTTTTGGCGGGAATATTAAGTGTCATGTGATGGTCTTGTATTATATTCAATATCTTAGTGTTTTAACGTGTTATATTAAATCATTTTGATGGTATTTTATGTATATATATATATGTATATATATATTTTATGTATATATATATATATATATGTATATATATATTTTATGTATATATATATATATATATATATATATATATATATATATATATATATGTATATATATATTTTATGTATATATATTTTATCATATATCTGGATAAATGTCTCCAAAGGTTGAACGATATGAATGTGGGAGTCCAGATGGGCGACTCAGTGGTCACTGCTCTGCTTTATGCAGATGATGCAGTCCTGCTGGCACAGTCAGCGACTGACCTGCAGACCCTAGTCGACACAATGACAGAAGATTGTAAGAAAAGGGGTCTACGCGTGAATGTGAGCAAAACCAAAATAATGGTCTCTGAAAGAGATGAAGCCAGAACAGATATAAGAGTAACAATAGGTAATGATGTACTAGAGCAAGTGGATGAATTTGTATATCTTGGATGCGGATTTAGCCGAGATGGAAGGTACACCACTGATATAGAGCGAAGAGTGAATGCGGGAAATAGAGTGAACGGAGCGTTGGGGCAACTTCTCGGCAGCCACCACCTCAGCCAGAAGGCACGTGTAGCAATACATAACGCAGTGCTTGTCCCAACATTACTGTATGGAAGCGAGAGTTGGGTATGCAGAAAAGAGTATGAAAGTAAAATTAATGCGGTCGAAATGCGATCTCTGCGGAAAATCTGTGGAGTTAGGCTGACCGACCGCATTCGTAACGACGACGTAAGAGAGCGAGTAGGTATGAAAGAGAGTATTGGTGTAAAGATGCGAAAGGGAATGCTCCGATGGTTCGGACATGTGGGAAGAATGCCGAACGAACGTCTGGTTAAGAAGATATACAATGCGAAAGTGGAAGGATGTAGGTGCCGAGGGAGATCGAGACTAACCTACCTAGACCAGATCGGTCATGTACTGAAGGAAGGTGGAGTCAAGAGTCTCCGAAACCGGCGAGCGTGTATGAAGAGAATTATGAATGTTGAGGAAGCGAGTGAAGTATGCAAGGATAGAGTTCTCTGGCACTCTGTTCTCTCTGCCTACCCTGCAAGGGATATGGCGTGATGATATGTATGTATGTATGTACTAGCTTCTGCCCGCGGCTTCTCCCGCGTAAAAGGTTACTTTCCTAACGTTTTTCATCCCTTTTTTTTTATTTTACCCCTTAAGGGTATTTTTTTTTACTAAATGTTAACGTCATATTTATTTATATCTAATCAATAGCCTAAAATAAGTTTCAAACTTCTGGCTTTAATAATGACGATACTTCCTTACAACTTTGCATCCCCCTTTACAACCCTTTTTTTGAATTAAAAAGTAGCCTATGTCCTTTATCAGGCTCTAGACTACCTGTGTACCAAATTTCATTTAGATCGGTTCAGTAGTTTTGGCGTGAAAGAGAGACAAACAGACAGAGTTACTTTCGCATTTATAATATTAGTATACATATTATGTGAACGAGAAGAAAGAAAAGCATTTATTTTGCAATATATCTAAAAAAAATTGGAAGAAAAAAGAAAAGTAAAACAATGATAGCTTATGTACTAATAAAACACATCATCATTCTCCTACTCTTATCCCAATTACTTGGGGTCGATACAATATATACTCTACTTTCATAGATGTATTAATTATAACTTCCTGGGCCAACACCATCTGATGCCGTTTGGTCAACAATTACATTCCCAAGGAGGGTTGACGTCAGGCAGGCGGCCGGTCATAAAACTATTACATTATATAATAGAAAAATTGGATTTTTCCGTAGAAATCGATTATTTATTTTTATTAAAATCGATTTTTGGCAAATCGATTAATATTGAATAAAGAAAAATCTTTTTCTTTTTTTTTTATATAATTTATAATAATAATTTATTCATACAACTTATATTTATTCATAAACTATTGCCAATAACTTTTACAATATGTACTAATAAAACTAAAAGCTAATATATTCTGAGAGATAAAAAAGGAGTGAAGTGTGCAAGGATAGAGTTCTCTGGCACTCTGTTCTCTCTGCCTACCCTGCAAGAGATATGACGTGATGATATGTATGTATGTATGTAAAAAAGAATCTTAGCTCAGCTTGTGCTTTTATTTTCATTGAAGCAACGTTGGTATTCTGCTAAGACCTAGAGTTGAATCACAGACAGTTATAATTACAATAAAATACTAAATACAGTTACAAGTAGTGAAAAAGAGAGTATATCTAACGTGGCCATTTATTTTTTGAGTCAAAACGGGACATTTTAGTCGGGTGGTCAATTAAAAAACACTTTTTAAAGGTATTCAGAAAAAGTTAGTTAACTTAAAAGTTATGAATTAAAAAATATACGCGAAAGGTTCAGTTATCATATTTATTTGAGAAATAATTTGCTTTAGTATAACTTGTGAAGATTTTAAGTAAGAATAAAACTCTTGGCACGTTTTTGAATTACTCAAATCCAACCTTTGCGCGGTTGCCGAAAACGGGACAATCCCAGTGTTCGTTACGGGGACACCGGGACTCGTTATTATAAAAAGGGACAGTTCCGTTCAAAACGGGACGTCTGATCACATTAAGTATACCTAACTCTTTCATACACGAAAACAAAACGTGAATTTAAAACAATGTCTTTAAAAAATGTGCAATGAATACTTAAAAATGTTAATAAATCGAAACGCAACGAATACGGTTCGACATTGATCTATAAATTAAAAAAAACTAACCACGTAACCATTGATACAATTTATATTATATAATAGCAAGTAATTCGTCCTTCGTATGCGTGAATTGAATTTCAAATCTGTATCTATTTATACGTAGTGTACAACATCGCCGCCATTATCTGTACGCTTAGATATTTTAAACTAAGCGACACATTTTAATGTCAGTTATCGTCAATGGACAGAGTGATACAAGAGGAAGGTTTATATCTATACATACATGGATATTGTAGTTGAGAAAATACAAGAATTTAAAAGATTTGTAATGCGATGTTATTAAAAATGTTCCGCGCTTATATTGTATTCGCTGGCTAAACCTTATATCGTATATATCAAAATAATGTATAATGAAATTATATAACTTAAAAATATCTACAAAAAAAAACCACATATGGTATATATCTATCTCTTAAGGAAAATTCATAATGGCCATCTTTTTACACATTACTAAAATTAATGTGTTATTTACGAATCTAATTTCAACAATACAGTATTATTTCTTATACAATTAAATAAATTACATACGTGGGGCATTTAATGTACATTAAAATTGTCATTTACAGTATAACATTAAAATAAATATCTTAGAAGTTATTAGAACAGAGACGAGACAAGAGACAGAGAGACAGAACGACCAAATACCGAAGTAAAGGCTCCGTTATTATACTTTTTTAAAGCTGTAATAATTATGAAAGGGAATGCTCCGATGGTTCGGACATGTGGAAAGAATGCCGAACGAACGTCTGGTTAAGAAGATATACAATGCGAAAGTGGAAGGATGTAGGTACCGAGGGAGACCGAGACTCACCTAGGTACCTAGACTAGATCGGTCACGTACTGAAAAAAGGTGGAGTCAATAGTCTCCGAAACCGGCGAGCGTGTATGAAGAGAATTATGAATGTTGAGGAAGCGAGTGAAGTATGCAAGGATAGATTTCTCTGGCGCTCTGTTCTCTCTGCCTACCCTGCAAGGGATACGGCGTGATGATAGTAGGATCTATTATGAGTTTCCACTAATGACCCATAAAGTTTAAGTGACACCTAGGCCAATATAAATGACGTATAACATTAATATTATTGTTATTTTCTTTACCATAAATATTTTTTACATACACATACATATCATCACGCCATATCCCTTGCAGGGTAGGCAGAGAGAACAGAGTGCCAGAGAGCTATTTTTTTTTATTATCAAATAATTTGAAAAAGATAATTAACTTTAAAATTATCTGTCATTAATTATAATATAAAATTCTTACTTAAAATTTAGGCGTCGTTGTTGTAAATAAAGCTTGAATAAACATATTACGAATTTCACAAGCTCGAGAAATATGTACAACGACCTTTCCCGCCAATGTCGTTCGTTAATGACAGTGCTGGCTGTATGAACGTCGACCCGTGCCTGCTTTCACGATGGAAAGTAAAACTGGTTTGTCGATGATGGTTCCGTATTTATATTACGTTATTTATTAACATATAAAAAATGATATAGAGATATTTTTATTCATGGTCATAAAGGAGAATTCGCGTTAGTATAAATAATAAAAAAAATAGATTTATTTAATTTGGTTGTTTGAGTAGTTAACTCGTGATTAAATTAAATATCTCTTTATAAAAACCCGATTAGGAGCGAAAAATGATTGTCACAAGTGGAATTCGAACCCACACCTATTGGAAATCCGTTTCAATCGTGTTGCCACTTACACCACCGTGAACTATTGTAGGACATTCAATTCTCGCATCGTATTATATTTTCATCTTTAAGGAGACATGTGCCATCTACCCGACAATGTTTACACATTGTACAGATTTAATACTCTAAATTTGCAGTTAGAATTGTATTAAACGATGACACAACCCTGTTATTCAAATTACTGAAATTTAGCATTTAGGGGGCATTGATATGGTGTCTGCCGAGATGATCAAGCTTGGTGGCTCTTGTGTCTGGGAGGCGTTCCTGTTGCTCCTCAATTTATGTTGGAGCTCGGGAATGGTTCCCAGGGACTGGAATAGCGCAGTCATCGTGCCTTTGTTTAAAAACAAGGGTTCACGTTATGACTGCGCAAATTACAGAGCCATAAGCTTGACCAGTTTGGCAGCAAAAGTGTATGGAAAAATTATTGAAAGGAGAATGAGGATGGTGTCCGATGGTTTACTGTGTGAGACACAAGGAGGTTTCAGGAGTGGAAGGGGATGCATGGATCAAGTGTTCTCTCTGCGCAACATTGTGGAGAAGCATCTGGCTCTAGGTCAGAGGGTTTTCTGCAGTTTTGTGGATCTGGAGAGAGCATTTGACACGGTTGTACGAAAGGAACTTTGGGACATTTTACCGGAGTATGGTATTAACGGTAAACTGCTACAGGCTGTGCAGTCCAGTTACATGGGCTGTAGAGCCTGTGTGCGGCTGGATGATGGAATGTCGCCTTGGTTTGACGTCAATATCGGCGTTAAGCAGGGGTGCGTTCTGTCAGCCAGGCTGTTTATCATATATCTGGATAAATGTCTCCAAAGGTTGAACGATATGAATGTGGGAGTCCAGATGGGCGACTCAGTGGTCACTGCTCTGCTTTATGCAGATGATGCAGTCCTGCTGGCACAGTCAGCGATTGACCTGCAGACCCTAGTCGACACAATGACAGAAGATTGTAAGAAAAGGGGTCTACGCGTGAATGTGAGCAAAACCAAAATAATGGTCTTTGAAAGAGATAAAACCAGAACAGATGTAAGAGTAACAATAGGTAATGATGTACTAGAGCAAGTGGATGAATTTGTATATCTTGGATGTGGATTTAGCCGAGATGGAAGGTACACCACTGATATAGAGCGAAGAGTGAATGCGGGAAATAGAGTGAACGGAGCGTTGGGGCAACTTCTCGGCAGCCACCACCTCAGCCAGAAGGCACGTGTAGCAATACATAACGCAGTGCTTGTCCCAACATTACTGTATGGAAGCGAGAGTTGGGTATGCAGAAAAGAGTATGATAGTAAAATTAATGCGGTCGAAATGCGATCTCTGCGGAAAATCTGTGGAGTTAGGCTGACCGACCGCATTCGTAACGACGACGTAAGAGAGCGAGTAGGTATGAAAGAGAGTATAGGTGTAAAGATGCGAAAGGGAATGCTCCGATGGTTCGGACATGTGGAAAGAATGCCGAACGAACGCCTGGTTAAGAAGATATACAATGCGAAAGTGGAAGGATGTAGGTACCGAGGGAGACCGAGACTAACCTACCTAGACCAGATCGGTCATGTACTGAAGGAAGGTGGAGTCAAGAGTCTCCGAAACCGGCGAGCGTGTATGAAGAGAATTATGAATGTTGAGGAAGCGAGTGAAGTATGCAGAGATAGAGTTCTCTGGCACTCTGTTCTCTCTGCCTACCCTGCAAGGGATATGGCGTGATGATATGTATGTATGTATGTAGCATTTAGGTTTTTATAAATAATCATGCATATTAAATGCTAAATTTCAGTAATTTATATACCTCTTGTGGAATCTGTTCCAGCCATCTTTTAAATTATATTTTGTGAATTATATTATATATTAGTTCTAAATGTATTAAACTGGATATTTACATATAAATAACTAAAATTCGCTGAGTTTCTTGTCGGTAGTGTTGCTCAAATGCAATACTAAAACTTGCAGCAAGAGTTTCGCAACTCTTACTGTTAGAATAACACACTGATTTTCTTTTGAGCACATGTTATAAAAATGAAAAATCCAACAAAATTAATGAAATTCCATTCATCTAGTGACACTAACTGTACAACTATCAATAATTAAGTACATACCACTTAACGGGAGTGGGGGCTATAGTCACACCTATCTATCATGAGACTGTTTAAAGTAACATCAAATTATTACCCCGTGTACTTGTATTGAGAATACAAAATGTTGACTAACCTTTCCTTTGCCAAAAGCGACGTAAAATGCTGTCTAAAGGAGCACAGCGAGACTCTTGCAGCGAGTCTTGGTCTTGTATTTGTACAACACTTAATGTTTAGATATTTTTAGGGGACTCTCAATCAATTTTTACGACTTACTTTGCGCGTTAAGAGGTGATGATACATTTTATATACTATATGGGACTTTTGACTTATTAATAAATTATATTATAAACGACGACGTAAGAGAGCGAGTAGGTATGAAAGAGAGTATTGGTGTAAAGATGCGAAAGGGAATGCTCCGATGGTTCGGACATGTGGAAAGAATGCCGAACGAACGTCTGGTTAAGAAGATATACAATGCGAAAGTGGAAGGATGTAGGTGCCGAGGGAGACCGAGACTAACCTACCTAGACCAGATGGGTCATGTACTGAAGGAAGGTGGAGTCAAGAGTCTCCGAAACCGGCGAGCGTGTATGAAGAGAATTATGAATGTTGAGGAAGCGAGTGAAGTATGCAGAGATAGAGTTCTCTGGCACTCTGTTCTCTCTGCCTACCCTGCAAGGGACATGGCGTGATGATATGTATGTAATAAATTATTTAATTACTAGCTTCTGCCCGCGCCTTCGTCCGCGTAAAAGGTTACTTTCCTGAAGTTTTTGATCCCCTATTTTTATTTTTGACCGTCGGTAATACAGTGCAATGGTATTACAATACTCAGGGTTGGAACTTCATTACTGGACTGCTAGATGGCGATGAAGAAGCTAGATTTTGAGATTTTTTGACAAACAATTTTTTTATTTTTCATATAAAAATTTTGATTTTTTTTTTAATAAAAAGTATCCTATGTTACTTTTAATACCTCCAAGAATATGTGTACAATGTTTCATGATGATCCGTTGAGTAGTTTTAGCGTGAAAGCGTAACAAATAAACTTACATTCACATTTATATATTAAGTAGGGATTAAATTCATAGACCTTTATAAGCAAATAATAATCTTATAATTGGTCAATTATAATGATTTACAAATATTAACGTGAATGAAATAAAACTATTTTTGTTGTGTCATGTTTGAAATAAAACTATTTTTAATGATTCTATTGCGTTTGTATTTGATTTTTAATTTACCGAAATTTCGAATACTATATAGCGTTTATGGTTACTGTAGGACTAAAGTGTCTCACGTCCAACAAGTCATCGTTATTATAAAGATTTATATCTACCCGCTACAGTATTTGTCATTAAATTTTTAAAAATATTTTTATATAAATTCATTGCCAGTACAAAAAGAAAATGATTCTATATTGATTTTGGAAAGTCATTATCAAAAATTTTACTCATTTCTTTTTTTTTTTTTTGTTTATGATGACAATCGAGCAAGCAGCAGACCTGATCAATCGTTTGAAATATAAATATGAGACTAGTTTTGATGTTTTAAAATCTAAATGATTAATATTTTTATAGGAGTTTTTTTTTTTGACTGGACTTAGACAATGAACCGACATGACTTGACGACAAAAATATATATATCTATTATAATTTTTTAAACTTATTTTACTTGACATTGGCGAAGTTGTGGTTAATCACTCACAGAGGCCATTCATTAAGAAGAAGAAGAAGCAGACCTGATGGTAAGTGTTACTGCCGCCCTACCTAGTTGCTACCTATCAATCAAAACCAACCTAGAAACTTTATGCTTCCAGTCCTCTCGTAAACGAAGCGCAAAAGCATATTGCCACTGCTTAGAAGTTTTCTGCTCAGTGTGGTACTACCCCATACGGACCGGCCCGCGGTTGTAAACAGAAAAATGTCACCAGGCCCTACTACAAGGAATATGTAGACATTAAATACATCCGTTTGGAACTATTACATCCGTAGAATACATACAGCGGATACGGTCAAACATTTTTGTTAAGTAATTATAAATAAGAAAAACTAATTAAGATTATATCTGATATGTACGCGAGTATTACACATTTGAAATAAAATTAATTTTACAGATTCGTCTTATTTAAATTTTTTTCTTCTTCTTCTTTTAAATATTTTATTTTAATTCGTATTAATTTTACAGTTCGATATCTGAGCGATTAGCGTTTGTATTTGATTTTTAATTCGCCGACCTTTCTTGTATCTTTTTGGTTTTTATGTATTGTCAATCAGCTACTTATAAGAGCCATTGTTAGTTAGTCATTGTCCGTCAGTAAGTCAATTCGTCACCATCAACTTTGCTATGATCACACTGTTAATGGTATTTTTTTGGGATTTCGATGGAAAACAAAAATGTATATCATATTCACTACAATCCAGCACTTCCTCCGCATCACATTACATAAAATACCATCTAAACTATTTAATATAACACGTTAAAACACTAAGATATTAAATATAATACAAGAGCACCACATGACGTTTTCAGATTCCCACCAAAAATCGCTATGTATTGCACTGTTGAAAAATATTCAACAATGCAACGGCGACATTGTTAATGATAACTATTAAGAATTTTGATGATAAACGTAAACATAAAGCACTATTAAAATATATTCACTACATCTCAGTACTTCTTACGCATCACATTACATTAAAATCGAAAATATTTAATATAACACGTTAAAACATTAAGAATGCTATGGCATTACACATTACTGGCAAAACTTCTCTTAGTTGTTTTTTTTTAATATTCACGAGCAATTTAAGGGTTGGTAACATTCGTAGCCGCTATCACACAGCGGTAATCATATCTCGTCCATCTCTAAATTATGAGTAGAATGTTATTTATCTGTGAATCATATCTATTCGTTTACATAACAATAAACTAACTTTCACTTTTTTATAAAACCATCGAGTAAAATTTATTTATTTTAAGCCTAAGAGTTTGTTTTTTTTTTTTTAAATAATCTTACATAATGTACTGACAATTACTTTATTTATACTTTCAAATTCTTTGCTAAAATTCGTATTCGCAGTTAATTTAATTAAAGCAAATATCTTTTGGCTGTCATTCATATCTTAAGAGACGGCTAAGAGTTTAATATAGAGCCTGTACCAACAACATCTGATGTCGTCTGATCAACAATTACATTGACAAGTAGTGGTACGTGTGACGTCACATATAAGGGGCCGTCCATTAATCACATGAGGTCTGAAAGGGGAGGGGGAACAGGTTCCACAAAAATCACGAAATATCACAAGGTGGATGGAGGGTGTACTAAGATATCACGTGTATTTATTTTTTCGTCAAACGCTGTGATTTTTAAACTGAAAAACGGCGTGTAGTCTGACTTTGACTTGCCGTTGCCATAGGTGATCTGTATAAAGACCTTTTTGGGAAGTATAAAAAACAAAAAACCGAGAGTATAATGAGCTGTGGGCTACTTCTTTATAGATAATAAAAATTCACGTGATGTTGGTGGTTGGTCATAGTCTTAAACCTCAGCACGTATCACCAAGGTTTGGGGGTTAAAAATACTAAAAAAAAAGATCACGTGATTAATGGACGTCCCCTAACAACTGTTGTCAACAACTATATACAATATGTACGATGTAAGTAGAGTATATATTGTGTGACGAACATATGTAATTGGGATAAGAATTAACAGTAAGTATTATCAAATCGGATTAAGGGGATAAAATTTTGTAATTATTTACCCGCGTGAAATCGAAAACAGTTAAATAAAGACATTAAAAAAAATAGACGCCATTTAAAATCATATTATATGTATTTAAAAAGTAATATAGGTATATAAAAATAAATGTTTTTTTTTGTAAATATAAATTTCGTTTTCGTTACGGTTAAAAATATAATTTAGCGTATAATATCGTTTATTTGTTGATACAATCGTAATTTAACGGTTTTAAAACGACTTAAAGAGTCGCCATTTTTGTTTTAATTATACTTATGTAACGACATGCGAAGTTTTCGAGTTAACTTCCTTGATTGGTGATTGCGAAATTGGATTGGGTTAATATAAATTGCGTGATGGTTAAGCTATTAAAGATTTCTTTTTTTTTTATTATTTATTTATACTATTCTTTATAAGTTTGATCTAGTTTTTTTGCGTATCTATAATAAAAACTAAATATTGAGGGTGATTTCGTTACGGAATTATTTAATAGCTTACCTTTATTAGTTGTTTTTTTTTTTCATAAGAACTAGTTATTTAAATAATAAAATATATGTTGAAATAATAAAAAAAAAACAATCATATAAAATTAAAAAAAGGAAAATCCCAAAGGATCGTACCGGGATTGTCTGAATAGCCCAAATCCTAAGCCTTATCGTCTAAATTAACGTGCATATTTTTAATTACATGTAATAAGAATTTCTATACCTAAATAAAACAAAGCTAAATATATTTACCACCTTCGAAGTCACATTTCTAAATGTCATTGAAATCGTTGGAGCCGTTACTGAGATTCTAAATATATAGAAAAAGGAATTGCTCTTTTAAAGATATTAGATAGATAAACTCTGAGAATTCACATCAAATTCAATACATAGAGTATAATTTGATTTTAATTTTTAATTTTAGTCGTTTTCTTCTTTTTTTTTATGTATTGACAATCAGCTACTTATACGAGCCATTGTTGTCAGTGTCGAGTTATAATTATCTTCACGTCTTTAGTCTCTTCATGTTAGTGATTGTCCGTCAGTAAGTCAAAGCGTCACCATCCACAGTGGTATGGACACATTGTTGATGGTAATCTTTAGGAATTTTGATGGAAAACGAAAACGTTGTAAAGCACTTTTATATCATATTCACTACACCTCAGCACTTCCTCCGCATCACATTACATCAATTACTATCAAAATTATTTAATATAACACGTTAAAACACTAAGATATTGAATATAATATAAGACCACAAAATGACGTATTCAGATTCCCACCAAAAGTCTTTTACAGGATCCTTTTAAAACATAGTCTAATGAATTCTGATATTTACGCTATTATTATGTAGATAAAATAAAATGATTTTTATCTGAATATATTTTGGTGTTGTTATATTTCGATCCGGTGTTACCATACATTAGACTACATACATACATACATATCATCACGCCATATCCCTTGCAGGGTAGGCAGAGAGAACAGAGTGCCAGAGAACTTTATCTCTGCATACTTCATAATTCATACATTAGACTATTTGAAATTAATAAATGGTTGCAATATAATAATTATTATATTCTTTTATATTCATAAATAACTAGTACACTCTAGTGTGTAGATACAAATCTCTGTAATAACGATGACTTGTTGGATGTCAAACACCTTAGCCCTATTATGACCATACACACTGTTAATTCCAAACTTCTATAAAATAAAAAAAAACAAATAAATACACGATGAAATCCGTAAAATTATCCAAAATTTATTAAAAAAATAAATGCCTCATCTCAGCTCATATATGTCCCACTGTTGGGCTCGAGCCTCCTCCATAATGGGAGGGAAATTGATCTACTATACCACGCTGGTCAGACGTGTTGGTATAGGATTGCATAGATATTATATGCGTTTTATATCCTATAGTCTCTTATGGAAAAATATAGGTCAACTTAATAGCGCGGAATTTTAATGCCTTTGTTAAAATGGAGGACAATTGGCACGGATCTGGAGTGCCCTTATTGATAACGTACATTAATAGGTGTGATTAGAACGTGTTAAGTTTCATGTAACATATCAATAGCTTGCGAGATGTGATCACGAAGACATGACAAGTTTTAACTTTCACTATTAAAACAAGTTCTGATGTCACCGCAGAAAGTTGTTTTATGTGCTAATTTTAGGACATGAACATCTTAAGAACGTTTAGGGGCTATAAGATCCGGGAAAGCCTTTTTTTTGAAGTGAATTTTCTTTATCGGCGTTGGTAAAAAAAAAAATACCGTCACATTTTTCCGTTACGCGCCATCTTTTGTTTGAAGGGAAACTTTTTTTCGCGCATGAGGGTAAAATTTTTACAGATGAAACGCACCACAAGAGAAAGAGAGAGCGATAGATAGAGTGAGAGATAGAAAGAGAGAGAGAGAGTACACGCTATTGGTTGATGTAAATAAACGAGATTTAAAAAATAGTTTGTCAAAGGTTCACTTCTGATATATGTACTTTGTACTAAAAGGGGTAGTAGTCTTCAATAATTAGAGTGATTCCTATTTAGATTAATTTTATTCATCCAAACTTATTTAATTATACTAGGGGTGTTTTGAATAGCACTGACTTATACTCTTGGAGCTTTCGCTAGCTAAGCCCCGTACTCAATGTCCTCTTCGAGCGATTTTTTCTACTAAGTGCCGTAAAAGTGTGGCCAACGCAATCAATGAGATCTACCGACTAACTTAAATTAGATAACTCTCGCACTAATATTGCCATAATAATTATTTAATAATACCATTTTGTTGTGTAATATAATGAAATCTTACAGTACGCATTCATAATTTTTTTTTGAGTTTAGCTGTTAGCCGCAGATGGCTTTGACAGCTTTACGCTGACTCTGGGCTCTCAACCCAAAACCGGGAAAAGCTATTTTGTTATTCAAATTACTGAAATTTTTAGCATTTAATATGCTTAATTATTTATAAATAACCGATTACGAAACGAAAAATGATGTCACAAGCGGGGTTCGAACGCGCACCTATTGGGAATCCGGCCCAACCGTGCTGCCACTTAATTTCAGTATTTTGTTTTCGTTTTCACTAATTTTCAGTAATTTGAATAACAAGGTTGTATCATCAGTTTAATACAATTCTAACTGTAAAGTTTGAAGTATTAAGCCTATACAATGTGTAAACATTGTCCGGTAGATGGCATACGTCACCTTGAAGACGTAAGATATAATATGAATCGAAATTTGCATGTCCTAAAATAGTTCACGATGGTGTAAGTGGCAGCACGGTTGGGCCGGATTCCCAATAGGTGCGGGTTCGAACCCCGCTTGTGACATCATTTTTCGTTTCGTAATCGGATATTTATAAACTATTTATAACAAGGGTTCACGTTATAACTGCGCAAATTACAGAGCCATAAGCTTGACCAGTTTGGCAGCAAAAGTGTATGGAAAAATTATTGAAAGGAGAATGAGGATGGTGTCCGATGGTTTACTGTGTGAGACACAAGGAGGTTTCAGGAGTGGAAGGGGATGCATGGATCAAGTGTTCTCTCTGCGCAACATTGTGGAGAAGCATCTGGCTCTAGGTCAGAGGGTTTTCTGCAGTTTTGTGGATCTGGAGAGAGCATTTGACACGGTTGTACGAAAGGAACTTTGGGACATTTTACCGGAGTATGGTATTAACGGTAAACTGCTGCAGGCTGTGCAATCCAGTTACATGGGCTGTAGAGCCTGTGTGCGGCTGGATGATGGAATGTCGCCTTGGTTTGACGTCAATATCGGCGTTAAGCAGGGGTGCGTTCTGTCAGCCTGGCTGTTTATCATATATCTGGATAAATGTCTCCAAAGGTTGAACGATATGAATGTGGGAGTCCAGATGGGCGACTCAGTTGTCACTGCTCTGCTTTATGCAGATGATGCAGTCCTGCTGGCACAGTCAGCGACTGACCTGCAGACCCTAGTCGACACAATGACAGAAGATTGTAAGAAAAGGGGTCTACGCGTGAATGTGAGCAAAACCAAAATAATGGTCTTTGAAAGAGATAAAACCAGAACAGATGTAAGAGTAACAATAGGTAATAATGTACTAGAGCAAGTGGATGAATTTGTATATCTTGGATGTGGATTTAGCCGAGATGGAAGGTACACCACTGATATAGAGCGAAGAGTGAATGCGGGAAATAGAGTGAACGGAGCGTTGGGGCAACTTCTCGGCAGCCACCACCTCAACCAGAAGGCATGTGTAGCAATACATAACGCAGTGCTTGTCCCAACATTACTGTATGGAAGCGAGAGTTGGGTATGCAGAAAAGAGTATGATAGTAAAATTAATGCGGTCGAAATGCGATCTCTGCGGAAAATCTGTGGAGTTAGGCTGACCGACCGCATTCGTAACGACGACGTAAGAGAGCGAGTAGGTATGAAAGAGAGTATTGGTGTAAAGATGCGAAAGGAAATGCTCCGATGGTTCGGACATGTGGAAAGAATGCCGAACGAACGCCTGGTTAAGAAGATATACAATGCGAAAGTGGAAGGATGTAGGTACCGAGGGAGACCGAGACTAACCTACCTAGACCAGATCGGTCATGTACTGAAGGAAGGTGGAGTCAAGAGTCTCCGAAACCGGCGAGCGTGTATGAAGAGAACTATGAATGTTGAGGAAGCGAGTGAAGTATGCAGAGATAGAGTTCTCTGGCACTCTGTTCTCTCTGCCTACCCTGCAAGGGATATGGCGTGATGATATGTATGTATGTACCTATGTATAAACTATTTTATTATTCTTTATGGTGGCAAACGACCAACAGCACACCTGATATGAATATTACTGAAATTTAGCATACAACATGCTAGATGCTAGGATATTTATATATAGCTGTGTGGTAGCGGCTACGAATACTACCAACCCTTACTTTGTTCGTGGATGTCGTAAAAGACGACTAAGAGTCTTATAACGACCTGGACCAAATCTATCTAATGGCGTTTGGTCAACAATTACATTCACAAGTAGTGTTGACGTCTGGCAGGCGGCCGGTCATAAAACTATTGCCAATAACTTTTTCAATATACACTATGAAAGAAGAGTACATATTGTATCGACCACAAGTAATTGGGATAAGAGTAGGAGAATGAATTTTTTTAGGTTATTTATAAAAACTTGATTATGTGCAAAAAATGAGCTAAAAATCTCTATAATGTATATTGTCGGGTAGATAGCACACGTCTACTTTAAAGATGAAAATATGAGCCGTAGAAATGATTGTGATACGACAGCACACACTTGTCTAAGTAATAGTATCACTAAAACGGATTACCAGTCGGTGAGAGCTCGAGTCCTACGTACGACGTTAATTTTCCACTCGTAATCAAGTTTTTGTAAAGCATACCTGATGGTAAGTATTTCTGGGGGGCAAGCGAAGACAAAGATTGGGTACCGGTGTCCCGCTCACACGGCGAAGAGAGGTGCTTGCAGGGTGGGCCTATTGGGGTTCCGCCTCTCCTTGTCGCCCCGGACCGATTTGTCGGAGCAAGACCACATCCATGGTCAACCTTGCAAAAAAAAAAATTGTATGTATTTCTGGCGCTCGGACCTTTGTGCATTACTAAAAGTACAGTTAGTTCGCTGCCTAACCAAAATACATCCAAAAAAAATGTACTTTCGGCTCTGTCGCAAACGAAGCCACACTTTTTGCCATTGCCCCTGCTCTGACGTCTGTCCTCGAACGGACTGGTCCGCGGCTGTATACAGAAAACTCTCAACAGTATAGCCGTATAATTACAGCAGCTTAATTTTCTTGTGAGATCCTTAGACATTAAACAGACAGAATATTTTGATGTATTAATCCATAAGATCAATTATTTGTTTCGAACGCCATATCGCAATAAATAAATGGAATTTCTGAGTCTAAAATTTGTTATTACCATTATTAAATAGTAATGTTATTATATTTTTTAAAAACCGGCCAAGTGCGAGTCGGACTCGTGCGTGAAGGGTTCTGTACCATTATCTAAAAAAACAAAAAAAAATTACATATGTTGTATGGGAGCTATACTTAAATATTTGTTTTATTTTAATTTAATGATTTATTTTTATAATAAACTCACATACACAATATACATAATGATCGGTCAAATAGTTTCTGAGTTTAGAGATGCCATACAAACATACTTTTTTAAAGATATAGATTAAATAAAAAGTAACAAAATATAATAAACTCGCTGCATTTCTTGATGGATCTTTTTAGCTGCATTCTGATGGTAGTAGGTAGGTAAGTAGTGATATTACATACATACATATCATCACGCCATATCCCTTGCAGGGTAGGCAGAGAGAACAGAGTGCCAGAGAACTCTATCCTTGCATACTTCACTTGCTTCCTCAACATTCATAATTCTCTTCATACACGCTCGCCGGTTTCGGAGACTCTTGACTCCACTTTCCTTCAGTACATGACCGATCTGGTCTAGGTAGGTTAGTCTCGGTCTCCCCCGGTACCTACATCCTTCCACTTTCGCATTGTATATCTTCTTAACCAGACGTTCGTTCGGCATTCTTTCCACATGTCCGAACCATCGGAGCATTCCCTTTTGCATCTTTCACCATTTTCGTAGTGATATTAATTTTAAATAACCACCCCCTATCTTTCCTGTGGATGATCGTAAGAGACGACTAAGGGATATAAAACGCATATAACATCTATACAAGAGAAAAACTCTAAACAAAACCCTATACCAACACGTCTGACCAGCGCAGTATAGTAGGTCAATTTCCCCTTCCATTATGGAGGAGGCCCGAGTCCAACATTGGGAGATATGTGGGCTGAGATTATATATATATATATATAAATTAAATAATTTAATTAAATATTAATAAATATTTTTGTAATTGTTTCAGATATCACGACGGAGAGCGGTGAGTTGTTACCAAACTAATGCGATGCGTCCTCGCTTCGTTTTGTTATTCAGTACCTCTATCTCCAAATTTTAAATCTCTAATAACTTCTGAAATATTCATTTTAAAGTTATATATACTGTAAAGAGCAATTTTAATGTACATTAAATGTACCACGTATGTAAAGTATTTAATTGTATAAGAAGTAATACTGTATTGTTGAAAATAGATTCGTAAATAACACATTATATTTTTAGTAATATGGAAAGATAGACAGGGTTACTGTGGGTTCTACTTAGGAGATAGATATATACTATTCCAGACTTTTTCATAGATATTTTTAAGATATACAATTTCATAGTATATTGTTTTGATATATTTCGTAAGGTTTAGCCAGCGAATACAACAATAAGCGCGTAAACATTTTCTACGAAATCAGATCACAAATGTATTAAATTCTCGTCATTTCTCAACTGTAATATACATGTATGTATACATATAAACCTTCCTCTTGTATCACTCTGTCTATTGACGATAACTGACATTAAAATATGTTGCGAAGTTTAAAATATGTAAGCGTAAATATGGCGGCAAGCGAATTTGTTTTATGTTTAAAGTGCTTCCTTAAAAACCTATCAACTCAATTTGAGTAGTATTATACATATATATATATATATATATATATATATATATATATATATATAATAATGGTAGGACCACGCTGCTCAGTTCTCTGTCTAAAGCCGCGAACCGTTCCGTCCCGGGCAATACCACAGAAAGAAGAAGAAGATCGACGTCTGTGTAATGGCAATGTGCTATTGCGCTTTGTTCGGTGAGCGAGAGAGCCGGAAGCCCAACTAAAACAACAACCGGAAGTCACCGCCATTATCTGAATAGCGGGGATTTTGTTTTATACAATACTATCAGAGCCAGCCACGCGTTGCTGTGGCTAAGGTAGCCTCAGTAACACGTGGTGGTTATGCTAATAAATTGTAGCTTATATGAAACGTTTGTACGTTTAACATAGCGCCATCTATTAGAATCGTTTGGAGATAACAGATAATTGTGACTGTCAAATAATAAACAAATAATTTGCAATAAAATAATATTGCGACTATAAATTGAGATGAAAGCTATCCTATCTTCTATGTTGGATCAAACTACACATGCTGTGCAAATTTGATTAAAATCGGTTTAGTTCTTTAGGAGTCCATCGCGGACAAACAACGTGACGCGTAATTTAAATATATTAAGAAGAAGATATAGATAAACATTGTATTGGACAATATATAGCGGCAAACCAATATTATTTTATAATAATACAAAGGAAGGAAGAGTCATCACTCACTTACGATACGAGTTAGGATCGTTCATCATTCTCCTACTCTTATCCCAATTACTTGGGGTCGATACAATATGTAGTCTTGTTTCATAGTACATATTGTAAAAGTTATTGGCAATAGTTTTATGACGAGCCGCCTGCCAGACGTCAACACTCCTTGTGAATGTAATTGTTGACCAAACGGCATCAGATGGAGTTGACCCAGGTCGTTATAAGGCTTTTAATCGTTTTTTACGACATCCACGAGCAAAGTAAGGGTTGGTAGTATTCGTAGCCGCTACCACACAGCACGATACGATATAGGATATAAGAAAGTATTCTAACTCCTATATAATAAGCATTCCCCAGAACTTAGCATATAAATTTGACACGTATATAGGTCTCTTAAGAAATTCATCTCCTTTTCTTAAGATATGCGATTAATATTAAAGTAGTGAATCTCACTTACGATAAGATTCACGATAAGAGTACGAAACCGATCCAGCTGCAGAAAGGCGTGAGACAGGGAGACGTTATCTCTCCGAAACTGTTCACCACTGTGCTGGAAGGTGTCTTCAAGCTCTTAGACTGGACCGGACTCGGCATCAACATCAATGGCGAATACATCACTCACCTTCGATTCGCAGATGATATCGTAGTCATGGCAGAATCCCTGGAGGACCTTGGCACCATGCTCAATGACCTCAGCAAGGCCTCCCAACTAGTAGGGCTGCAAATGAACATGGACAAGACGAAAGTCATGTCTAATGCCCATGTCATTTCTGTACCGGTCCTGGTTGGGAATGCGATTCTCGAAGTTGTCGATCACTATGTTTACCTAGGACAAACAGTCCAATTAGGTAGATCCAATTTCGAGAAAGAGGTCAGCCGACGAATCCAACTCGGCTGGGCAGCATTCGGGAAACTTAGGAGGATCTTCTCGTCTAATATTCCGCAGTGACTGAAAACAAAGGTTTATAACCAGTGTGTGTTACCAGCGATGACTTACGGAACTGAAACGTGTTCTCTAAATGTTGGCCTCATCAAAAGGCTCAAAGTTGCTCAGCGTGCTATGGAGAGGGCTATGCTCGGTATTTCTCTACGTGATAGAATCCGAAATACGGAAATCCGTAGAAGAACGGGTGTAACTGATATAGCCCGAAGAATTAGCGCGTTGAAGGGGCAATGGGCAGGCCACATCGCTCGACGAACCGACAACCGTTGGGGAAGAAAGGTTGTCGAGTGGAGACCACAAATCGGATGGCGCCGCGTAGGACGACCCCCCACTAGGTGGACTGACGACATTATCAAGGTCGCAGGAAACCGCTGGATGCAGGTGGCGCAGGACCGTGTTGAATGGCATTCACGTGGGGAGGCCTATGTCCAACAGTGGACGTTTACGGGCTGATGGATGGATGGATGGATGAATCTCACTTCTTCTCCATAATTTTTAAACATCATCATCATCACACCGCATATATGTCCCACTGTTGGGCTCGAGTCTCCTCCATAATGGGAGGGAAATTGACCTACTATACCACGCTGGTCAGACGTGTTGGTATAAGGTTTTGTTTAAAGTTTTCCTTCTCTTGTATAGATGTTATATGCATTTTATATCCCTTAGTCGTCTCTTGCGATCACCCATAGGAAAGATAGGGGGTGGTGAAATGTATTCTTACTCCCTCAAATATGTCTACAGTGAAAATATTGTTATATATAGTATAGTTTTCTTTTTTATTATATTAAAATAGATACATATATCAGCGCATTCTGATTTACTTTTTCTGCTCTCAATAATCTGTGTTAACTTCCGTTTTCTAGGTTATTTCCCTGTCATTTGCTTCCCATAAATACGTAAAAAGTCTATAAACTACAATTTGTCTTGTACATTGCTCTGTGGTGTAATCATCGACAATGCTAGTTTAAAAAAAAAGTAGAATTATTAATTGGTGTCTAGTGATGCGAATATACTTTATATAGTATCGATATTTCGTTTTATCGATAGTTTTTTTAATGGTTTATTAAGTAGATTCCTTGCTCGTTTACCGTCAAATATATTTAAAAAGGTTTACCTTTTATGTAATAAAATATCATCTCTTATTTCTTACTGGGGTTAAAAAATATATTTTATGCATTTGTTTATATAAGTAAAACGTTAAATTTTCAAACACAAATACAAATAATACAACAAATAATTCAAATTTATTCATTATGAATAAACCCCACGGGGACACTTACTTATATATTGGCAACATATTGTTTTAACATAAATATCCGCTACTGAGAAGATCCCGCAAGAAACTCAGCGGGTTTCTCTGTTATATTTTGTACTGACTCCTTATTCTTCTCAGTCAGGACGTTCTTGATAGGACAGATATTGTTAGCTACAGTGTTCCGCCTTGTTCCTCTATTCGAGGTCATCCTAAAACACTCATTTACAAGACCTACAGCAGACCTAATTTAGTCGTTCTATCATATGGCTGATCGACTCGGCTTATGCCTTCTACCTTGCCTTGCCTTGGAGCGACTGACAGACTAGACATTCTATGGATTAGTTATCACCTCTAGAAACATACCCGAAAAAATACAATGAAGATATTTACTGATTTATTTCATATAAAATTGTATACAACAGTTAAATTTGCAAAAGGATGACTGCATCAGTTTTTTTATTGCTTATGGTGGCAAATGAGCGTACAGCACACCTGATGATAAGTGTTACTGCCGCCCATGGACCTTTGCAATACCAAGGGCATAGCTAGGCCGCTGCCTACCGATATAAACCCCAAACCCACTCAGTTGGACTGCCGGCTCTCTCGCTCACCGAACGAAGCGCAATAGCACATGGCCATTACTCAGACGTTGATCTTTTGGGAGAATGTGGTGCTACCCCGGACGGACCGGCTCGTGGCTGTAGACAGAGAACTGTCCACAGCGTGGTTCTACCACTAAATTTCAGTAGCCTCGTAAATCAGCAGTTCTCGTAAATCTAAAAAATGAGACATCTTTTTTACAATACAATTATATTTTATCGATAACCTGAAGCATAACATCACTACAACTAATTACATTCCGTGTCACGTCACCAATTAAGTATTTATCAGAACTTTTCCCATCACTATTTAACAAGACGTAAACCGGTGTACCGCTTTCTCATTGTATTCCGATCGACGACTTCCGAACAATATTAAAGTTAATATAGGAAATAACTTGCATTCTCTCTCAACCCCCATTAAGTTAGAATTATTATCGTTAATTTTAAACTAGGATGTAAGTACCGGAGGAGACCGAGACTCACCTACCTAGACCAGATCGGTCACGTGCTGAAGGAAGGTAGAGTCAAGAGTCTCCGAAACCGGCGAGCGTATATGAAGAGAATTATAAATGTTGAGGAAGCGAGTGAAGTATGCAAGGATAGAGTTCTCTGGCACTCTGTTCTCTCTGCCTACCCTGCAAGGGATATGGCGTGATGATATGTATGTATGTATGTAATTTTAAACTAAGTTGAGCTTTGTGAAGGCTCGTATAGTTTTCTATCATTTAAGACAGTTGTATGAAGTGATAACTTCTTATGTGACGGTAAATCGCTTCGTTACGTAACGCGTAACGGTGCCAGCCTGTCTTCGCTTTATATGATTAAATTATAATACTAATAATGTACATACATAAAATTCTAATGACCATATTCAAGAATTGTAAGAAAACTGTCAACAGAAAGGACTTAACAATACTATTTTTGTCTACATAACAATATGTGATTCAAATTACTGAAATTTAGCATTTAATATGCTTGCTTACTTATAAAAACCGAATACGAGCGAAAAATGTCACAAGGTACGAGAATTGAATGTCCTACAATAGTTCACGGTGGTGTAAGTGGCAGCACGATTGGGACGGATTTCCAATAGGTGTGGATTCGAGTCCCACTTGTGACATTTTTCGCTCGTATTCGGTTTTTATAAATACATACATACATACATATCATCAAGCCATATCCCTTGCAGGGTAGGCAGAGAGAACGGAGTGCCAGAGAACTCTATCTCTGCATACTTCACTCGCTTCCTCAACATTCATAATTCTCTTCATACACGCTCGTCGGTTTCGGAGATAAATACATATGTGCTCCTATTAAGAATTATCATTTTTATCATCATCTCAGCTTGTATATGTCCCACTGTTGGGCTCGAGTGTCCTCCATAATGGGAGGGAAATTGACCTACTATACCACGCTGGTCAGACGTGTTGGTATAGAGTTTTGTTTAGAGTTTTCCATCTCTCGCATAGATGTTATATGAGTTTTATATCCCTTAGTCGTCTCTTACGATCACCCACGGGTAAGATATGGTGAATTGTATTCTTACTCTGTCACCACACGTTGCTTATTAATATTTTTACTATTACTCAAAATGGTACAAAAGAATATGTTGTTTGGTTAGAGGAGTAGGGTCATTTCAGACTGCATAGATGGTGTTAGTGGTTAAGGCACCAACTTTCCGTGCCAGGATTAGGGGCGGCTTTACCTATAGTGCAGAGGGCGCGGTGCACCCGGGCGCCGGATGTTAGGGGGCGCCGAGAGCCGCTTGGGAAAGATAGAGCCTCCACTGTAACGCTCCGCACGGAGCGGGCGCACCGAACACAGCAAGTGCCTAACCATCTATAAACATAGTGGGTGCGTTATATGACAGGTTTGGGTAGGTTGCTTGGTCGCCATGCTCACTGTAACTTCATAATCCGATCGCGTATACCTAGTTTTGTGTCAAAATAACGAGACTAAGCATGCGACAACGCATTCCAGCGAGGTTCGGAGTTTAGTCGAACGTGTTGTAACTATCAACTTATTCCATTTTGTTCACGCATTTTGATACAAGAGGGCGCCAGGTGAGTGATTGCACTCGGGCGCTACATGTGCTAGAGCCACCTCTGGCTAGGATAATACTTTGTACCCAAATAAACTGTTGTTCTGTGTCTGTGTGTAATTTGTCTGCGTTAATTATATGTTCGTAAAGTCACAACACAGTACAAGGGGTTATTTCTTTAGTGTAGGGTGTCTTTTACTTGTAGTACAGGTCTATGGCGTCGCGCGCCATTTTATCTGGCACTCCAAACCATAACATAGACTTTTTTATGGTTCTGTTCATCTGCTCGGACAGGCAAAGGGATTAAAGCCCATGCAGCCAAGTCTTATTTAATTGTTCGTATATTATTTATCACTTGAAGATTTGATTTATTGACGAACCACAACCATTTGTAGTCTTAATAGTCATTGTCCGTCAGTAGGTCAAGCCGTTACCATTAATCGGGCGCTGATTACCAAATTAATGATGTTTTTTGGGAATTTTAGCAAAATATGAAAATACACGTAAACCACTATTGTACCACATTCACTACACTTCAGTACTTTAACTGTATCATATTCCATAAAATAACAGCAAAATTATTCAATATAACACTACAAAATACAAAAGAAATGAATATAATACAAGAGCGTGACATGACATTTACACATTCGCGCCAAAACTCTCTATAACATAGACTACCGCAAAAAAAGTTAGATAAAGACACTAACGTTTCTTTTTAATTATATCATCATCATCAATTCAGCTTATTGCCGTCCACTGCTGAACGTAGGCCTCTCTCATTTTACGCCACAGAGTGCGGTCCTGTGCCGCCTGTATCCAATGACGCCCAGCAACCTTCATTAAGTCGTCTGTCCACCTAGTGGGGGGCGTCCCACACTGCGTCGTCCGGTACGTGGTCGCCACTCTAGAACCTTTTTTCCCCAGCGGTTATCGGTTCTTCGAGCGATGTGGCCTGCCCATTGCCACTTCAGCGTGCTAATTCTTTGTGCTATGTCGATTACACCCGTTCGTCTGCGGATTTCCGTATTTTGGATTGTATGTCGCAGAGAAATCCCTAGCATAGCCCGCTCTATAGCACGCTGAGTGACTTTGAGCCTGGTTATAAGGCCTACATTTAGGGACCACGTTTGCGTGCCGTAAGTCATCACTGGTAACACACACTGGTCATAGACCTGTGTTTTCAAACACTGAGGTATATTGGATAAGAAGATCCTCTTGAGTTTGCCGAACGCTGCCCAACCGAGTTGGATTCGTCGGCTGACCTCTTTCTTGAAATTGGATCTACCTAACTGGACTGTTTGTCCAAGGTAAACATAATGATCGACAATTTCGAGAATCGCATTGCCAACTAGGACCGGTACAGGACTGACGTGGGCATTTGACATGACTTTCGTCTTGTCCATGTTCATTCGTAAACCCACTAGTTGGGATACCCTGCTGAGATCGTTGAGCATGGTGCCAAGGTTCTCCATGGATTCTGCCATGACGACAATATCGTCTGCGAATCGAAGGTGAGTGATGTATTCGCCATTGATGTTGATGCCGAGTCCGGTCCAGTCTAAGAGCTTGAAGACATCTTCCAGTGCAGTGGTGAATAGTTTCGGAGAGATGGCATCTCCCTGTCTCAAGCCTTTCTGCAACTGGATCGGTTTCTTACTCTTATCCCGAATACGGACTGACATTGTGGCGTTCCTATACAAACACTTAAGCACTTCGATATAACGATGGTCGATTTGGCACCGCTGAAGGGACTGCAGCACCGCCCAAGTTTCGACTGAATCAAAGGCTTTCTCAAAAACCACAAACGCTATACACAGAGGCCAATTGTACTCCTCGGTCTTCTGGATAATCCGCCGAAGCGTGAGGGTATGGTCTATGGTGCTATAGCCTTTTCGGAAGCCAGCTTGTTCGGGCGGCTGGAAGTCATCAAGCTTGCACGTGAGTCGATTGGTAATGACCTTCGAAAACAATTTGTAGACGTGGCTCAAGAGTGAGATGGGTCTGTAGTTCTTTAGAAGAGCTTTGTCGCACTTCTTGAAGAACAGCACCACCACACTCTTGGTCCACGACTCTGGAACGTCGCCCTCGAGGATAACGGAATTAAATAGCTTCTGAAAGGCTTTTAAGACCGGCTTGCCGCCTGCCTTCAGTCTCGTCTAGACGTTCTCGTTCTCGTCTTCACTCGTCTAGACATTGGAAGCGATTGTGTAGCTCGAGTTAAAAGTTTTCGAGGTTCTGGTATTGGACAGGTGTAGGTCGGAGGGTAGACTTCATCAAGCGTGACCGTTTCACTTTTGTGTTGATATTTAATGTGCCTCGTACTATTCGGTGATCGCTCCCAGTTTTAATCCTGCTGATCACTGAGACATCATTAAATATATGTCGTTTGTCCAAGAAGATGAAGTCTATCTCATTTTTTGTTGAACCATCGAGGCTAATCCAGGTCCATTTCCTTTGTGGCTGCTTTCTAAAGAAGGAATTCATCATAGAGAGGCTTTCCTTCTCCAGAAATTCAGCTAGTTTCTGGCCCCTCTGGTTTCTCTGTCCATATCCATGTTTTCCCACTCTCAACTCATCATCACTCCCTTTGCCTTAATAACCTCCCTTTATTTAATTATATAATAAATAAATATTTAAAAAAAATTACAATTATATAATTAAGGTGCCTAAACAAATAATGATAGCAACTAGTTATATTAAATATTCCTATATACCAAGCGTCAGGAGTCCAAATACTTAAAGAAAAATGGAAACAAAACTAAAACTGAGACGGACCCGTACTAACATTTATAAATTTAAAAGTTTGTGAAAGAAAGGGAACACTTTGTGATAGAGAAAATATAATTCGTCATCTATCTTATCTATGGATATATATATACGAGACGCTTTTTTTTGACAACAAAAGAAACGGCACGTGACCCCATAGATCCGCCCTACATGTACTTATCAACGTTGTGCGAGCGTGCCACTGGAACACGCTTTTTCAAATTACTGAAATTTAGCATTTAATAAGTTTGATTATTTATAAAAACCCGATTACGAGCGAAAAATGATTGTCACAAGTGGGATTCGAACCCACACCTATTGGAAATCTGTTCCAATCGTGCTGCCACTTCCTACAATAGTTCACAGTGGTGTAAGTGGTAGCACGATTGGAACGGATTGGAATACCATAATGAATAGGGGTATAACTAAGCCGCTTCCTAGGAATGTAAATCCCTAACCCACCCAGAAATTTGGATTGCCAGACGTCGATTTTCTTCGAGAGTGTAGTACTACCCCGGACAGACCGGCCTGCGGCTATAGACAGAAAACTGTCAACAACATGGTCCCAGAACTATTGAAATAATAATAAATAGTTTGGAAAATCCAAAAGTACACGCCTCATATTTTTTTATTATTTATCATTTGCTATTAGCCAATGTCATAAATGAAGGAAATAAAATACTTTTGAAATTTCGCGCCATTCTCGACGTACCTAGCGCAAAACATAGCTTGCAAGCATTGTAAGCGAACCCATGGCTATATGGGCTTTGTTCCCTTTGCCTGACCGAATGGACGAACAGAACCAAAAAAGTAAATGAACCCAATTTTCATAAGGTATACATACACTAAAGTCTAAACGATAAAGAATTACTAAGCCATTTTAGAAAGGAAACAAAGAGTTGCGATTATGAAGCTTTAAAAAAAATAAAGAAGTTTCACTTCAACAAATATTTCGATACATTCATTTTAATGGTCGTGAGAATGCCAGATCCATACTGTATGGATCTGGCACTCTGGAACGACAGACATCCGGACGTTCTCGAATATTTTTTTAATCAATGTTTTTCTTACTTTAAACAAAATAATTGCTTTTTAAAAATATCAAATACGTTTAAACGAATGTTTTTTTCTTGACATATCTATGATAATATTATCCTATAAGTGCAATGTGAGAAAAATACAGTCATTTTTAGTTTTGAAAAGTCCTTGATTTTCATATATCGAGAGTAGAGCAAGACCTCGACACTTCGATTATGAGACGTTGAAAAGCACTTATCTAAAAGGCTCGCTTCTATAAAACTGTACATATTATATTTTTTAAGCTTTTATAAATATGTTTGTTTTTTGTCTCCAGGTTTTAATACTGCTCCTGGCGACGCTATGTTCGGCGGTCTCCGAAGAGACACCCCCCGGGCTGGTCTCCACAAACAGCGAGCAAGATCTCGTCGCTGAAGCTTCACAATTAGGTATATACTTTATTTTTTTTAGTTTTCCATATCCAAAGGGTAAAACGGTATCCTAATGCTAAAACTCCGCTCTCTGTTCATCTGTCTGTCACCTGACTATATCTCACGAACCGTGATAGTTAGACGCTGGTAATATTCACAGTTATCCGTTTGGTGACGGAGTAAGAATACAATTCACCACCCCCTATCTTACCCGTGGGTGATCGTAAGAGACGACTAAGGGATATAAAACGCATATAACATGTATGGGAAGAGAAAGAAAACTCTAAACAAATCCCGTACACCAACACGTCTGACCAGCGTGGTATAGTAGATCAATTTCCCTCTCATTGTGTAGGAGGCTCGAGCCCTACAGTGGGACATATACGAGCTGAAATGACAATGATGAATATTCACAGAATATTTAGTGATATATTCACTTTAAAAATAAATAATTAAATTAAAATGACAACAGATGTGACACTTTTGCCATTTTATAGATAATGGCACGGAACCCTTAGTGCGCGGATCCAACTCGCACTTGGCGGTTTGATTTTTATTACGACACTGTTGTTAAGCTTAGGAATAAAAGATTTCCTTGTATTTTAATGAAATTTCACAAACATAGAATTAACTAACACAAACTACACTCAAAACCAAGGGCGGCTCTAGCACATGTAGCGCCCGGGTGCAATCACTCACCTGGCGCCCTCTTGTATCAAAATGCGTGAACAAAATGGAATAGGTTGATAGTTACAACACGTTCGGCTAAACTCCGAACTTTGCTGGATTGCGTGGTTGCATGCTTAGTCTCGTTGTTCTGATACGAACCCAGGAAAACGCAATCGGATTATGAAGTTATAGTGATCATGGCGACATTATAGGTAAAGCCGGCCCTGCTCAAAACTACAATTTATTAATCGCATAAAGTATTGTACTACGCAAGAATCAAATCCACGATATGCTAATTAAAAACACATTCTTAAGAACAGCAGTTTTGAATATTGGCGGGAATCTGAAAGCGTCATGCCGTACTCCTGTATTATATTTAATATCTCAGTGTTTTATGTAATATGATGCGTAGGAAGTGCTGGGGTATAGTGAATATGATATGTCAGTACTTTACAATGTTTTTATTTTCCACCAAAATTCTCAGAATCATTAACAGTGTGTCCACAGCACTGTTGATGGTGACGGTTTGACTTACTGACGGACAATGACTAACATGAAGAGACTAAAGACGTGAAAATAATTATAACTCGACACTGACAACAATAGCTCGTATAAGTAGCTGATTGACAATACATAAAAAGAAGAAGATGACCATCAGTTTATAACCCCCTATTTAATTTCCAGGAGGTGTTGCACAGAAACGTGACGTAGGTCTGTCTAACTCCTACGGGGAGCCATTACCTCCTGATGCGTATGGACCGCCCAGCGATCTATCAAATGCAAGTAAGACAACAACTCTGTTTTCAACTCAATTATACTTACATACTTGTATAGGAATTACCAATAGATGGCGTTGTAAAAAGTTTCCTATAAAAGCGAGTGTTTATAGTACATAGGGTAAACTTCTAGTCAATGGACACTACTAGTCATTGGACAGAATACAATTAAAGTATATTTATTAAGGTTGCTTTGATAACAGGAGAGAGAGGTTGCTTTGATAACAGGAGAGATCAGTTGCAGTGTGCAACTGATCTCTAAAAATTAAATAAATTTGAGCAATTATAAACTCTACTGCCTTTAACTTTAAGCTAAAGCTACCACAAATTGTATTTTTCTTTAAAGACGTTTTCTACTAGTCTTTGGACAGGGTGTCCAACGACTCATATTAATGTGTCCAATAACTCGTTGGCTGCAGGTAATCTTGGATAGCGGTTTGTAGAAGGAAAACAAAGATGCCTAAGGGAAAAAATAAAGACTATGATCCTAGTACTTTACATCTAGCACTTAATGAATTAAAAGAAACAGGTAAAATCCGAGAAATAGCGCGAAAATACGATATCCCCAAGTCAACTTTACATTTTAAACTCAAAAACCCAACACATAGAACATCTTTTGGTCCACCTCCTATTCTGACTGAAGAAGAGGAGCGTATTTTAGAAATTTGGATAAAGGAAGTTATGAGAAAAGGATTCCCTTTAAAAACTGACGATTTAAAACAAAGTGTTTTCAAGTTTTTGACACAAAATCCACGACCAAATAAGTTTATTAATAATTACCCTGGAGATGGATGGGTGAGAGGATTTTTAAGACGACACCCAGCTATTGTATTCCGTACTAGTGAAGGTGTAACGCAATCTAGTGCGTGTGTTTCGGAATCTGATATCAGGAAATGGTTCTCTGAAATTCATGAGTACTTATCACAAAACAACCTGCTACATATTTTCAATGAACCATGTAGAATCTATAATGACGATGAAAGTGGATTTCAACTATGTCCTAAAACGGGTAAGGTGTTAGCAGAAAAAGGAACCCAAAATGTATATAAAGTGGATCAAGGTAATGCCAAAGAGTCAGTAACAGTTATGTTCACTTTTTCCGCTGATGGTAGTGCGTGTCCTCCTATGGTTGTCTACAATTATCAAAGAATACCTCAAAAAATTGCGGACGGAGTTCCCAAAGAATGGGGAATTGGGAGAAGTGAAAATGGTTTGATGACATCTGAACTTTTCTTCGAATATATAGCAAATACTTCACCCTCATTTGGTTGCTAAAGGCGTACAGTTTCCGGTCATTTATTTTTTAGATGGTCATAAAATCCATCTAACTTATGGTGTAAGTAAGCTGTGCAAAGAGTTGGGTATCGAAGTAATAGCATTGTATACTAATGCTACTAGGATCCTGCAACCGGCCGACGTAGCTGTCTTCAGGTCAGTAAAAGCCGCTTGGCAAGATGCTGTAAAGTTATGGCATTTAGAAAACAACGGAGAACCAATTACGAAAGCTAATTTTGCATGTGTTCTGGAACTAGCATTACAAAAATCTATTAAACCAGACACTTTGATTAATGGGTTTCGTTGTTGTGGTTTAGTACCATTTGATCCTAACGCAGTAGACTATTCTAAGTGCCTCGGTGAAAAAAATAACAATAATTTAAGTACAGATGTTCTTCCTATTCTACAAGAACCAGAAACACATTCTTCAAATGTTATTACTTTAGCAAAATTTAGAGAAATAGTTGGACCATCAATAATGACAAAATTATATGATTATGACAAAAACTCTGAAGATATTGAATACTTGAATATTTTGTACCGTCTCTACTCAGTATTTGACATTAACTCCTCTCAGTCACCATCAGCACAAAATATTTTAACAAGTCATGAAGAAAATATACCTATGGAGTGTATAGAGCCGCCTTTGATTATTCAAGAAGAGCCCAATGAAGAAATAGAAATAAATAACGAAAGTCGATATGATAAAGATATAACACATGAACAAATATTTAATGAACATGAAATAAACAATAACTCACAATGTATATTTTCCAACAATGTTCATTGGACTGAAGATCTACTGAATATCGATACTGTTCCACAAAACACGACTCCAGCAAAACAAGTTATTAATTCTGATAATATATCTACAAACTAAGCACAAGTTAATGTTCAGCAATCTACATGCGATACTAGCCCTGCTTTTAAAATTGTTTCAAATAGTCCTTTGGGAAATTTTTTGACTTTTCCAAAAACGCCCGAAAGGAAAGGTAAAAGAAACACCGTGAGAATGCCATTTGCAGTAACGTCTGCCAAATATAGAGCAATGTTTAAAGAACAACTCATAAAAAAGGAATTGGAGACAAAAGCAAAAGAGGAGAAAGAGAAGAAAAAGGAAGAAACTAAACTACAGAAAGAAAAGGAAAAGATAGAGAAAACAAAAAAGAATGTTAACAGAAGATCACAAGCTGTTTCGACAAATACGTGCAAGGTATGCTGTAGGTCGACTAAGACATCAAATCGAGTGGTGTGCGATATGTGTTCGGCGATATTTCACGTAAAATGTATACCTGCAAAGCATCAAGAACACGTGCCTGAAGATTTAAGGATTGATCTTTTCGTATGCCATCGTTGCTATAAAGAAGATAATAACGACACTCTGGATCTCACCTCTGAAAGGAATAGCGAAGATAGTGGTGACGATGCTCAAACATTGTTTGATATGATAATCGAACAAAAGAAAAAAGGAAGTTATTAACGTTACTGATTTAAGAGATAATTGTTTTGTTTTGATGCAAACTTTATAATTTCATTTTATTTTATGTTTTAAGCTTAAATACATATAGGTATAAGATTACCTAAGATTCGGTAAGACTGAATAATATAAGTTTTGTTTCCAAAGGTGATTAACAAATTAATTCTAAGATATGAGAATATATGTTCTTATTAATAATTTCCCAATAAATACAATTACAAACAATTTTTAGTTCTTTCACTTCCTTTAAAAACAGATTTCATTGACTATTTTGATGATATAAGAGATCATTAAAGTGCTGTCCATTGACTAGTTGATGCTGTCCAACAATAAAAATTCTGTCCAATGACTATATATTTTGTCTCTTTTTTTTTTTAATAGGATTTTTTCGCATTTTTGGTGTTAAATGTTGTTTTTAAGAATGTATTATAAAAAGATGCATATTAAAATAATAGAATAACAATAAATTTAACAAGAATCTTTTTAAGCGTATTCATAAACTATTTAAAACCTTCAAATGATCGTTAAGTGTCCAATGACTGGAAGATTACCCTACATACATATCATCACGTCATATCCTTTGCAGGGTAGGCAGAGAGAACAGAGCGCCAGAGAACTCTATCCTTGCATACTTCACTCGCTTCCTCCATATTCATAATTCTCTTCATACACGCTCGCCGGTTTCGGAGACTCTTGACTCCACCTTCCTTCAGTACATGACCGATCTGGTCTAGGTAGGTGAGTCTCGGTCTCCCCCGGTACCTACATCCTTCCACTTTCGCATTGTATATCTTCTTAACCAGACGTTCGTTCGGCATTCTTTCCACATGTCCGAACTATCGGAGCATTCCCTTTCGCATCTTTACACCAATACTCTCTTTCATACCTACTCGCTCTCTTACGTCGTCGTTACGAATGCGGTCGGTCAGCCTAACGCCACTAACGTGTATAAACAGTTAGTAGTTAGTACTCGCCAATATATATTACACGTCGATCTACGAAAAGAGACATTCAACTAATTTCGGCTTCATGGAGCGCTGTCTTTGTCATATAGGATTTTGTTTCGAGATTTCCTTCTCTTTGCATAGAAATTATATGCATTTTATATTACTTAGTCGTCTCTTACGATCACCCACGAGTAAGATAGTGAGTCGTGAATTGTATTCTTACTCCGTCACCACACGGAAAAGAAAATGTAGGTAATTGTGTCCCAAAATATGTAGTTACATATTTTGTTGTATAGAGTTAATAAAAGCGCAACAGTTTAGAAATAAAAGCCTGTTGTATATGTGTATTTTAGTTTATAACGAAATGTTATAATTATTTTAATAGCTTGTAATAGATATCAGACTGTTAGCGCTTCATATGACGACACACAAATAGTGTGCGACAGGGATAGCGCACTACAATGCCGAAATTAGTCGATTGTCTCTTTCTAATATTCGATGTACAATATATATTCACCGGTTAATGTTCTATAATTTATTATTAAATGGCGAAGGAACAGATTTCCATTAGATGTGGTGTTTTTTTTTTATATTGCTTATGGTGGCAGAAAAGCAAGCAGCACACCTGATAGTAAGTGTCACTGCCGCCCATGGACCTGTACAATAACCAAGGCTATAGCTCGGCCGCTGCCGACCATTACAATCTCCAAACCCACCCTGTTAGGCTTCCGGCTCTCTCGCTCACCGAACGAAGCGCACTAGCACATTGCCATTACTCAGACGTCGATCTTCTGCTCAGTGTGGTACTACCCCGGACGGACCGGCCCGCGGCTGTAGACAGAGAACTGTCCACAGCTTGGTCCTATCACTAATATAATGTCAAATGTTCTCTGGTGATTCAGCCTTCTGCCATCTATTGCTGGATGTAAGCCTTCTTAATAAATCCCCACAAAGTGCAGTCCTTTGCCATCTGAATCCAACGACTTTCACCAAGTCGTTGTTGCAACTGCTGGAGAGATGTTCTGTATAGGGTTGCCAACATTTTCTTCAGCGAAATACAGTATTTTTCAAAATAAGCTATAAATAATATAGTACACTTTTATAAAAAAAAATTTAGTATTTTATAGCAAATTTAAAAATAAACAAATATATATTTTTCACTTGTTTATTTTTATAAAAAATATATTTATTTTCACTTCTTGCATTTTTTAACAATGTTTTGTCTGAAATAAAAGTGTCATTTGCATGACATTCAATTTTTATATTAACATAAATCAAAAGGTTATTCAAATTACTGATATTTTTAGCATTTAATATGCTTAATTATTTATAAATACCCGATTACGAAACGAAAAATGATGTCACAAGCGGGGTTCGAATCCGCACCTATTGGGAATCCGGCCCAACCGTGCTGTCACTTACACCATCGTGAACTATTTTAGGACATGCAAATTTCGCTTCATATTATATCTTACGTCTTCAAGGTGACGTATACCATCTATCGGACAATGTTTTACACATTGTACATACATATCATCACGCCATATCCCTTGCAGGGTAGGCAGAGAGAACAGAGTGCCAGAGAACTTTATCTTTGCATACTTCACTCGCTTACACATTGTATAGACTTAATACTTCAAACTTTGCAGTTAGAATTGTATTAAACGATGACACAACCTTGTTATTCAAATTATTGAAAGGTCATCTTCTAAAGGTCATTTTTTATTAATGAGATACTACTTTTGTTTCTCTCTTTTCACAATTTCCAATTCATAGTTGAAAAAAAAAATAGTTTTTGTTCAGTGTTGAAAATATAGTATTTTTGCGTACTATATATTATTCCAATAGATATATAGTGCGCAGACCCGAAATATAGTACAATCCTTACTAATATTATAAATGCGAAAGTAACTCTGTCTGTCTGTCTATATATCCCGCTTTCACGGTAAAACTTCTGAACCGATTTAAATGAAATTTGATACGCAGATAGTCTAAAGCCTGAGAAAGGACATAAGCTACTTTTTAATTGAAAAAAGCGTTGTAAAGGTTTGAAAAGGAGGATGAAGGATTGTACGAGGAATAGTTACTTTGGAATAACGCTAACTTACGACTATTCCACGCGGACGAAGTTGCGGGTAGAAGCTAGTACTATATATATATATAATAGTATGGCTGGCAACCCTAGTTCTGTACTCGTCATAGACATGATTTGTGGTCACCACTTGAGAATTTTTCTACCTCAGCGATCATCAGTGCTTCGAGTGTTGTGACCTGTCCATTGATTCAGCGTACTAAATCTTCGTACTTTGTCAGATATACTTGTTCTCAAATTATTATTTATTATTCTTAAGATCATCGTCATCATACTCTTATCCCAATTACTTGGGGTCGATACAATATGTACTCTCACTTTCATAGTACATATTGTAAAAGTTATTGGCAATAGTAGAGTGAGTAGGTATGAAAGAGAGTATTGGTGTAAAGATACGAAAGGGAATGCTCCGATGGTTCGGACATGTGGAAAGAATGCCGAACGAACGTCTGGTTAAGAAGATATACAATGCGAAAGTGGAAGGATGTAGGTACCGGGGGAGACCGAGACTCTCCTACCTAGACCAGATCGGTCATGTACTGAAGGAAGGTGGAGTCAAGAGTCTCCGAAACCGGCGAGCGTGTATGAAGAGAATTATGAATGTTGAGGAAGCGAGTGAAGTATGCAGAGATAGAGTTCTCTGGCACTCTGTTCTCTCTGCCTACCCTGCAAGGGATTTGGCGTGATGATATGTATGTATGTGTATTGGCAATAGTTTTATGACCGGCCGCCTGCCAGACGTCAACATTACTTGTGAATGTAATTGTTGACCAAACGGCATCAGATCGAGCTGGCCTAGGTCGTTATAAAGCTCTTAGTTGTCTTTTACGACATCTACGAGAAAAGTAAGGGTTGGTAGTGTTCGTAGCCGATGCCACACAGCTATTTATTATTCTTAAGATATAATAGTAATAAATTATCATCTATTCTTTGTTACAATTTATAAAGAAAATGCTAATCAATCTTTTCTCAGTTTCAGATCTGCCTTTATCGCCACCAGTGTACGGAGTACCAGACCTATCCACCTTCCAGGAGGCACCTCCGGGAGCATACGGACCACCATCACCTGTCTCCTTTGTCAGCCAAGTTTACCATGGACCTCCTCCACCAATATCTAAACCGAAATCTGGCTACGGGCCTCCTAAAATATATGGCCCTCCAAAACCTGTCTATGGCCCTCCAAAACTAAATTATCCTAAGCCTACGTATGGTCCACCTAAGAAGCAATACGGTCCACCTAAACAAACTCAACCGAGACCTACTTACGGAGTACCATTTAAACCACCAAAAGTATCTTTAAATAAACCAATTTTCTCTCCCCCGAAACCAGTGTATGGTCCACCAAAACCTGTATACTTCCCTCCACCTAAAGTGACATATGGCTCACCAGTCTCCAACCTCCAAATTCCTCTGAGCACTCCACCAGAACCCATACTAGACCTACCAAACTTTTCACTACCACCAGTGGAAAATAACGTTGACATCGGTTTGAATTTACCAGCACCAATTTATGGCACTCCATTTGTTTCCTTACCAGACGACCTGAAACCAAACTTCCCCATAGTGAGCGAGTCATATGGAACACCCGGACAAGTCATTGGTACACCTATTGGGCCTAACGATCAAGTTGTATTCGAAAATCTCGGTGGTATTAGTCACTATGGACCACCACAGCCTGATCCTAATCCAAAACCACCTCACCCTGGCATCCCTGCACCACCAACTCCTCCTCACGTATTATACGATGGTTGGAGACCAATCCCCGGTGTATCATTCCCATTAAACTCAAACGGTGATCACGATTCACATCAAGATTTAAGCATAAATTTCGAACAAACTCTGCCTAATATCGACCAACAGAAACAATTTTCATCAGCGCAAATTACTACTGGATATGCCAACGTTCACCAAGACGTCTTAAGCAACATTGACCTGAACGCTATCGTTGGTGGAGACTCTAACGGCATTGATCAATCAAAGACAGTATTTGAAGCGCATTATACTGAAAACCAAAACCATAGACCTCAAGTTGACTATTCTGTGGTACATAATAATGGTGAGAAACCTTTTGATACTTATGGTGCACCACCCTTAGATGCTTTCTCCTCGGGTGGATCATACTCTTCATCTTTAAGACAGCAAGGAGCTAAAGGTTTTACATCATCAGGATCAGGATTTTATGGCGTGTCCGTGGGCAATCAGTACTCAACACCGAATCGTCACCATCACAACCTACCTCTGTCATATGGTCAGCATACCGGTGGAGGTCATTCTGGACTTAACTCACCTCCAAAACCAATTAAATTTAGAGAATCCGTACCAGAAGGACTGTTTGAAAACATAGGCCAACTCACACAACACAAGGATACTCATGCTATTGACCATATCCATCAAGGACCTTCATATTTGCCACCACCTATCAGAGATGTGAAGGACTACCATTCTCATTCTGGGCATTCAAGTGGTAGCAGTGTTTCTCTATCCATAGAACCAACGAATTTATATAGTCTGCCTCATTCAGGTAATCCAATAAATTTCCATCAGCAGCAGGTACCTTCAAATCTCTATGGATCTCCTATTGACTCTTATGCTGCGCCTCTACTGACTGTAGGAGATCATGCTACTGCTGGATCATATACAAATGCAGTGACATCTACTATCGATGGTACATTATTAGCTAATCTCTCCAATTTAGATGCTGCAGCGATTTTGAAACACTGCCCTTACCACGAAGCTATTTTAAAAGCAGCTAAATCTGGCGAAAAAATACCTACGGATTTAGCTACGAGTTATGTAAACAGTCTAAGTAGCTTAGGAAGCGCTTTAGGTAAATCAGCAAACCCAATAATCATGTCGGATGCCTATCCAAAAGATCTAATAACATCACAAACTATAATTTACCCAAATTACAGCAATGATATTAAAACTGAAAAACGAGAAAATTACAGCTTACAAAAAGGCAAATCGTTTAATGGAAAAACACCAATCAGAGACGAAAGACTACAATTCGTTAGCGATCAAATTCAGAAGACCTCTGAAAGGATCAGAGATTTGAACCAGGAAGCTAAAGAATTGCAGCAGAAAATCGCCGCCACAAATCAAAATCTGCACACAGAGGTACCTATTCCCAGTAAAATAGGTTCCTATTCTGTCCAGATTCAAGGATCCGCCAACCAAAAGGGTAGGGATAGTGTACCGCATGATCAATTACTATCTGAAGGTCTATTGCAAAGTATATTACAAGCTATTGAAGACCCAGAGAAAAATCGTTCACAACAAAATTATCAACAACAGCAATTCTTCCAAAACCAGATACATCAACAATCTTTGCCGTTACCTCAAGCAAATTACCAAAATTTCTCACCAAGCGCAGACAGTTTTCAAGGCATAGTATTGCCCGAAGGTTATGAACCTGTAGATCATTCGAAGGATCAATCATTACAAGCAACTATTAAATCTGAAATTCAACATGATAATACTAATCCTTGTGAAATAAATTCATCTAGTTCCTTAAAAAAAGAAGTAGTAGTACCGGCTCCTAAAGCTGAAGAAGATACTAATAAAGACGAGAACGATGTAGCCATTTTCTTTGATGAAAAACCTGTTACGGAAATATCAGTGGCCACTAGTATAAGCGAAGAAGAAAGTAGTGGTAAAAATAAGTCATAATATATAATATCTAGTCCCACAGCAGACATTTGTACTTATTTCTGATAGATCATAAGCCTAATTTTGATATAAATTTCGTGCTTCTTCATGTTTGATAAGAAAATTATGACGTCAGTACACACTAGACCAAAGAGGACATCTTTCATTATCTAAAATGAGCATTTCGTTGATTTTTTTTTTATTATGAAAGCACAGATGTTAAATATTATGTTTTCTAATTTTAAAAAAATATCCAACTACCTAAAGTATTCATATATCAGAATATTTAGCAATATCGTTACCAACCTATACAACGTTTTAATAATTTCGTTATTTAGATAGAACAAGCCAAATCAGATACAGTTATTTGTATTCCAAGTAGGTAAATTTATAATGAATTACATAAATAATTAGAATTGCCATTAAAAATAAAAGGATTTGTCTTTTCAAACTAGTGATGTATGAAAATGTTAAAATACTAATATGTTTGTGGGTGTAACGAAATTTTATGATATGTTTTTAGGCTTGTAACACCAAACCGTCAGTCCATAGATAATATAATACTTAGTAGTTAGTGCAAAAATGCTATAAGTTATATAGCATTTTTGCACCGAGAGCTGTCAGTTGGATTTCTGTTATTTGGTTCTTGTATAACGTACCGTATAGAGTCTAATGTAGGTACACATATTTATTCCCTAGTCTTTAAAAAAATATAACTTTAACTGTAAAACGATATCTGTCTATAATATAAAGGTGCATGTCTCATATTTTATATTATACGTTGTCAAATGTTTGTTGAAGCCATTATGGTTTAAAGCCATTGAGACAGAGAATATAATTTTAATTATAATTTATAATTATTTAATTTTTAAGTTATAGCAGTATTCCTCGGGATTTACAATATAATGAATAATTTTATTGTAATTTTGTATTGCAAATAATAGAGATGAATGTTGTTGTAGTAGTGAGATTAGCTAAATACAGCGCTGTCTCCATGCTCAAATAATATATATATATATATATATATATATATATATATATATATATATATATATATATATATATATATATATATATATATTTTTAATATTTCTACTTACGGCTATTTAACCAGTTTTGGTGGGAAATTTCGGAATGTAAATAATAATAAATTAAATTTTATTTAATATACTTTAAGAGAAATTTTAGTTTAATATATTCTGATGACATTGCATTAATAGTAATTACAAAATATATTGATTTATTTTTATAATTTCTATGTCAACTAGATAAATACATCCATTGTTGCTCGCATACTGTGTAAGCTTGTGGTCTTCGGAACAATCTCTCAAAGGGCTTATGAAATTACTTTAATCGATCAAATGGTTCCATTATTTAATTGATTAAAACAGATTTCGGGGTTAGCTTGATAGTTTACTCTGAATTTCATTGCTCACTCTGTAAACCCTATAGTAAAAATAAACTATTACTCTGTGTATCGAAATTAAAAAAGTACAGATCAACAAGTTCACTCATAGCTTATGGTCTTATAGGTATGGTCATAAATATAAACTTAAGAACTGAGTTCCTTAGAATTTTGAAGACTTAAAGTAGCTTATGTCCAATGGAGGATAATTGACTCATAAAATTATAAAATGAGACGAATAAAAATATACGAGTCCAATTTAATTGTATTAAAACTTCTCCCTAAATTTAAGGGTAAAACAAAAAACTGAGCATACTCTGTGTATAAAAAAAAGACAGAAAAAACATCTCTTATTTGCTTAATACGAATTATTTTTTTATATATTTGAAGATGGAGGCGATTTTGTAGGTATTGCTTGCATCGATACAATATTTTTTTTGTATTGTGGCAAACATTTCATCTATATAATAAATATATGAATGATTATACTTTTTAATCACAGATTTATTAAATAAAATATGTCTCTATAAATATTTGTGAATGATAATGAAAAAAAATGTAAAATTTCTAATTTTTAACATTAGTATGGTAATCTCGAATCAAATTTGATACTAGGTCTTTATAGTCATATGATGGACATAACATTGAGTAAACAATTCAATGGACTTTTGGCGGGAATCTCAAAACTTCATGTGTTGCTTTTGTATTATATTCGATATCTTAGTGTTTTAACGTGTTATATTAATTAATGTTCATGACATTTTATGTAATGTGATGCGACGAAACTGCTGGGATGTAGTGAAAGTGATATAAAAGTGCTTTACAATGTTTTTTTCCATCAAAATTCCCAAAATTTACCATTAACAATGTGGCCATAGCACTGTTAATGGCGAAGACTTGACATACTGACGGACAATGACTAACATGAATATTAAAGATGTGAAGAAGGTCGTAACTCGATACTGGCAAAAATGTCTCTTAAAGTAACTGATTGCTAATACGAAAAAAAAAAAGAAGAAGAAACAATTCAATTATGATTCACTTCTATCACACGCATATTTTTTTCATTAAGATTATAATCATATATTATTCATAGTCAAACTTTGAAATGATAAATCATCATGAATAAATTAGTTTTTTTTTTTAACAAAATCCCTCACATCTTCACTATCTAAATTAATTATTATAATAAGATTATTTAGTTTTTATTTTGTCGCAGTACAATAGTCGTTAATAATAGTACAATAATGTCAAATTAATATTTTAAATTGTATTTATTATATTATATTTAATATTTATAAGCTATGCATGTTATTTAAATTTGAAATTAAATGTACAAACTTTGTAATTGTTTGTTTTTTTTTTTTATTGGAGTTTACTCCTGAAGAATCGAATTTCATATAAGGCGTTCGGTATGAGAAAAAATGACCTCGTTACGTTTTTGGTGCGCAACCTATTCTGCGCACGTTTCACTTTCTGACGTGAGATAATACTTCACTGAACAGTTTTAATAAATGTAAATAAAAAAATATATATATTATTTTTAGTCAAATGAGCTTTTATGCGCCTGTTTTGATAATCGTACTTAAGGAGTAAACTCCAGTCGTGTGTCGGAGCTGACACACACACACTTTTTTTTTAAACTTAAAACTGTTTTAGAAGGATTTAGAAATTCTATTCCACAATCTTGTGTAACGAAATGTTGTCGAAAAAAAGGGCTTAAGTGACTGCGGTAACACATATTTATGTGTATATTTTTCAGAGTTGTCAATTTTCCTCAGTCCGTCTGTAGGAAGTATATGATAGGGTAGGTCTATAGGAAGTATATATATCGCGCGCCGCTTCTCTGTCGCCCTGGACGCATTAGCTGGGCGTAAAGTACCGTAGCCCGCTGCCAAAAAAAAAGGACGTATATGACAGAGTGCTAAAAATATATAATAAATCTACGCCGTTTCTCATGTATATTTTCATGTTCTACCGAGATTCCAAGAGAAATCTTTAATATGAGAGTCAGCACTCAAATAAAGGCAAATAATTTACACAGTGATTTTTTAATAAATTACTTATCATCATCATAATTATCATCAGTAACGTACATAGCTTTACGGTCTTTAGGTATATCATTGCCTGCAAGAAAGAACAGGGCGACTTGAAAAAATTATAATTTTCACTACTTCATGAATTCTTCATGTGTCTCATTATCATCATTCATCTCCTCAAACAAAGGAGATACTACGTAAAGGGCTTGGTGTATATCGCTAAGAATCTAAGCCTGATATTAACATTCCATTGATAGAGTCATATGGCTAAGTACGAGCTGTGGGTAGGCTGCGAAATATTTTCAGAAAACACCCCACGCTTTTTTACATTAAAATAATTTATTTTATTTATTACTCTACCTTCCTGACAGAAGATTGTAAGAAAAGGGGTCTACGCGTGAATGTGAGCAAAACCAAAATAATGGTCTTTGAAAGAGATAAAACCAGAACAGATGTAAGAGTAACAATAGGTAATGATGTACTAGAGCAAGTGGATGAATTTGTATATCTTGGATGTGGATTTAGCCGAGATGGAAGGTACACCACTGATATAGAGCGAAGAGTGAATGCGGGAAATAGAGTGAACGGAGCGTTGGGGCAACTTCTCGGCAGCCACCACCTCAGCCAGAAGGCACGTGTAGCAATACATAACGCAGTGCTTGTCCCAAGATTAATGTATGGAAGCGAGAGTTGGGTATGCAGAAAAGAGTATGATAGTAAAATTAATGCGGTCGAAATGCGATCTCTGCGGAAAATCTGTGGAGTTAGGCTGACTGACCGCATTCGTAACGACGATGTAAGAGAGCGAATAGGTATGAAAGAGAATATTGGTGTAAAGATGCGAAAGGGAATGCTCCGATGGTTCGGACATGTGGAAAGAATGCCAAACGAACGCCTGGTTAAGAAGATATACAATGCGAAAGTGGAAGGATGTAGGTACCGAGGGAGACCGAGACTAACCTACCTAGACCAGATCGGTCATGTACTGAAGGAAGGTGGAGTCAAGAGTCTCCGAAACCGGCGAGCGTGTATGAAGAGAATTATGAATGTTGAGGAAGCGAGTGAAGTATGTAGAGATAGAGTTCTCTGGCACTCTGTTCTCTCTACCTACCCTGCAAGGGATATGGCGTGATGATATGTATGTATGTATGTTATTTTCTACTTTTTAGTTTGGTTTATATATAAAAGCGTGTTTTTTTTTATTTTTTAAACTAGTATTTATTTTCTATTTTTTAGTTTTGCTAAATACAGAAGCGCGATTTTATTTATTTTAATCTACTATGATTCCGTGACTACTATCGGTAACTGTAATTATTTTCCAAATCATTAAATATGTAGAGCTGTATTAATCGTGAAATCTCGATTTTTAAAATTCATTCAAATAATTTTACATTGTCGTCTTGTTACTTGATAATCGAAGCATTTCATCAATTGCTATGTAACAGAGAAGCTTTAGATGAAATGATTGGATTACGAAGACTATGACCAAGTGCTACATAAACTTGTCCAGCAGCAAACAGTCGAGAGCCTAGATAAATGACTGCATGATCAACTGTACAGACTTGAATCTTGTGGACGCTCGATGCCCAACTCAGAATGTCAATGGCAACATTCGTCTCTCAGCAGTTCCATATTTGGCTATTTTCTATCCAACTTACCTACTGCATAAAAATGTAATAAGTGCAAATATTTATAAATTTGAATTCATATAAATGTTAATGTTTTGAAATTATATGAAAATATAATTTTAACTGTATTTAACAATCAATTAAAATTTGAAGTAGTCACAAACGGTACTAAGATGGCTGAAACCAGTAGGTACTTCTTGTAAATTAGATAATAACTCACAAATGAACAATTAAAAAACTAAGTTTTACATTATTCCTGCATTAGTCACTACATATGTTTTATAATAACATTCCAACCTTAGATCTTAAATATTATAATAATACAAAAGTAAGTTATATAATACCATTTCAATTTTTAACTTTACACATAAGCACTGAAACAGTTGAAAACTATGTTATATGATAACATTCCAAGCTTTGACCTTACATACATACATATCATCACGCCATATCCCTTGCAGGGTAGGCAGAGAGAACAGAGTGCCAGAGAACTCTATCTCTGCATACTTCACTCGCTTCCTCAACATTCATAATTCTCTACATACACGCTCGCCGGTTTCGGAGACTCTTGACTCCACCTTCCTTCAGTACATGACCGATCTGGTCTAGGTAGGTTAGTCTCGGTCTCCCTCGGTACCTACATCCTTCCACTTTCGCATTGTATATCTTCTTAACCAGGCGTTCGTTCGGCATTCTTTCCACATGTCCGAACCATCGGAGCATTCCCTTTCGCATCTTTACACCAATACTCTCTTTCATACCTACTCGCTCTCTTACGTAATCGTTACGAATGCGGTCGGTCAGCCTAACTCCACAGATTTTCCGCAGAGATCGCATTTCGACCGCATTAATTTTACTATCATACTCTTTTCTGCATACCCAACTCTCGCTTCCATACAGTAATGTTGGGACAAGCACTGCGTTATGTATTGCTACACGTGCCTTCTGGCTGAGGTGGTGGCTGCCGAGAAGTTGCCCCAACGCTCCGTTCACTCTATTTCCCGCATTCACTCTTCGCTCTATATCAGTGGTGTACCTTCCATCTCGGCTAAATCCACATCCAAGATATACAAATTCATCCACTTGCTCTAGTACATCATTACCTATTGTTACTCTTACATCTGTTCTGGTTTTATCTCTTTCAAAGACCATTATTTTGGTTTTGCTCACATTCACGCGTAGACCCCTTTTCTTACAATCTTCTGTCATTGTGTCGACTAGGGTCTGCAGGTCAGTCGCTGACTGTGCCAGCAGGACTGCATCATCTGCATAAAGTAGAGCAGTGACCACTGAGTCGCCCATCTGGACTCCCACATTCATATCGTTCAACCTTTGGAGACATTTATCCAGATATATGATAAACAGCCTGGCTGACAGAACGCACCCCTGCTTAACGCCGATATTGACGTCAAACCAAGGCGATATTCCATCATCCAGCCGCACACAGGCTCTACAGCCCATGTAACTGGACTGCACAGCCTGTAGCAGGTTACCGCTAATACCATGCTCCGGTAAAATGTCCCAAAGTTCCTTTCGTACAACCGTGTCAAATGCTCTCTCCAGATCCACAAAACTGCAGAAAACCCTCTGACCTAGAGCCAGATGCTTCTCCACAATGTTGCGCAGAGAGAACACTTGATCCATGCATTCCCCTCCTGAAACCTCCTTGTGTCTGTGCTTTGTCCTCCCTGTGCTTTGACCTTAAATATTGAAATTTATCTTTAAACAATGCTCTTGTAAGTATATCTGCAAATTGTCAATCACTACCAACAAACTGTAATACAATTATCTTTTTATAATACTTTTCTTTAATAAAGTTATATTTAATTTTAATATGTTTACACTTCTTATGGAAATTAATATTTTTAATGACACTGATAGCAGTTTGGTTATCTAAATTAGGACAGAGTCTTCTTTACTTAAAAACTATTTGATCCACATGGCCTCTTTTTAACAGCACAAGCTGCCATAAATTCAGCCTCTGTAGTAGTTAGAGCCACAGTTTGTTGTCTTTGGCTGTACCAAGCCACAACCGTCCCATTCTTGATGAAAGCATAGCCAGTAAGTGAATGACTTGTATCCATGTTCAGCCGGTACATGTTATTGATTATAAATTAGCTGTTGTTAATTTTTACTGTTTATAATAACAGTCAGTTTTGTCAAATCATACTTGGCCACCACTTATTTGTTGGATTGACTGAGAGTATTATCTTCGTCTTAGCTTTAGCGTCACGTTTCTTATCTACATTTTCTGAGATGTCTTCTATGCAATCCCAGAGTTCCTCATGTTGTAAGTATGCATTACAAAACGCCAGGTTGCATAATTTGTATGGCCAGATAGGTTTTCGATAAATGAAATGCGAGAGTATTATTTAATGCCATTTTCAAATAGATATCTCAATTCAAATACTTAAATGCTTCACAAAGACCTAACAAGTAATCTTTTACATGAACTACGTTTTGTTTTTAATGTTCACTTCAATGTCTTTGATCACTGATTTTACTGTTAGATATTACACTGTCTTTATTTCTGAGCTTTTCTGGGACCTTAACCTGATGAATTGAACGACGTAGCTCGAGTTTTATTAACTATTTAATATGAAACTAACAAGAAAAACATACACCCGATTACGAAATGAAAAATGATGTCACAAGCGGGATTCAAACCCGCGCCTATTGGGATTCCGGCCCAATCGTGCTGCCACTACACCACCATGACTAATTGTAGGACATGCAAATCTCACTTCGTATCATATTTACGTCTTAAAGTGAAATCCCAATAGCCGGCATCCCAATAGGCGCGGGTTCGAATCTCGCTTGTGACATCATTTTTCATTTCGTAATCGGGTTTTATAAAAAAAAAAAAAGAAAACATACACACTACACAGTAGCTTGATGTCACGAAATAGAGAGACATTGTTATTGTTAGAGGGCGCTGCTTTACGGTAGCGCCCTCTAGGCGCGTAATTCGAAATTGGTAACTTAAATTCAACAATTTAATCCTGACTATCCCAATAACTGATTAGGATAATGGTGTAATCTTATTAAATTATTGCATTGTCATCGGTCCTCGATAAGTCATCGGTCCTCGATAAGTAAATTTAAATGAAATCTGATCGTTTGAAGTGGGTCAAAATCAAATCCAAAGGAATCGGTTACAAACATACAGGTCAAGCTAATAAAAAGCGTGTAAAAACAATTTCAACTAAATTGACTACGTGCCATATAATTAAAATTACATACTACATTTAGGTACCTTACTAAGTTTACACCTACACTTAACTTACTCCCGTATTCTAAGTCAGTTACCTCGAAATTGCCTCGACTCGACTCACCCTCAATGAAGATGTTTCCTATTCACATTTGTCATTTTTGTCATCATCTTTAAACATTTCCTCAAGTGAATTGAGGTTGAGTGCATGGAGACTAGAGTATAAGGAGAATCATCTGTGTATATGGAAAGTGTCCGTTGAAATGTATTAAATAAGGTTGGCGCCACATTAGCATCAAGGTAAGTTTGAAAGGAAGCGGAGAAGGAAACTAATAAATCAATAAGCTTACTATTCACAGTTTCCGAAATAAAATCACTCGAAACTAATAAATCAATAAGCTTACTATTCACAGTTTCCGAAATAAAATCACTCGAAACTAATAAATCAAAAAGCTTACTATTCACAGTTTAAGAAATAAAATCACTCGAAATTAATAAATCAATAAGCTCACTATTCACAGTTTACAAAATAAAATCACTCGAAACTAATAAATTAATAAGCTTACTATTCACAGTTTAGGAAATAAAATCACTCGAAACTAATAAATTAATAAGCTTACTATTCACAGTTTAAGAAATAAAATCACTCGAAACTAATAATTTAATAAGCTTACTATTCACAGTTTAGGAAATAAAATCACTCGAAACTAATAAATTAATAAGCTTACTATTCACAGTTTAGGAAATAAAATCACTCGAAACTAATAAATTAATAAGCTTACTATTCACAGTTTAGGAAATAAAATCACTCGAAACTAATAAATTAATAAGCTTACTATTCACAGTTTAGGAAATAAAATCACTCGAAACTAATAATTTAATAAGCTTACTATTCACAGTTTAGGAAATAAAATCACTCGAAACTAATAAATTAATAAGCTTACTATTCACAGTTTAGGAAATAAAATCACTCGAAACTAATAAATTAATAAGCTTACTATTCACAGTTTAGGAAATAAAATCACTCGAAACTAATAAATTAATAAGCTTACTATTCACAGTTTAGGAAATAAAATCACTCGAAACTAATAAATTAATAAGCTTACTATTCACAGTTTAGGAAATAAAATCACTCGAAACTAATAAATTAATAAGCTTACTATTCACAGTTTAGGAAATAAAATCACTCGAAACTAATAAATCAATAAGCTTACTATTCACAGTTTAGGAAATAAAATCACTCGAAACTAATAAATCAATAAGCTTACTATTCACAGTTTAGGAAATAAAATCACTCGAAACTAATAAATCAATAAGCTTACTATTCACAGTTTAGGAAATAAAATCACTCGAAACTAATAAATCAATAAGCTTACTATTCACAGTTTAGGAAATAAAATCACTCGAAACTAATAAATCAATAAGCTTACTATTCACAGTTTAGGAAATAAAATCACTCGAAACTAATAAATCAATAAGCTTACTATTCACAGTTTAGGAAATAAAATCACTCGAAACTAATAAATCAATAAGCTTACTATTCACAGTTCAGGAAATAAAATCACTCGAAACTAATAAATCAATAAGCTTACTATTCACAGTTTAGGAAATAAAATCACTCGAAACTAATAAATCAAGAAGCTTACTATTCACAGTTTAGGAAATAAAATCACTCGAAACTAATAAATCAATAAGCTTACTATTCACAGTTTAGGAAATAAAATCACTCGAAACTAATAAATCAATAAGCTTACTATTCACAGTTTAGGAAATAAAATCACTCGAAACTAATAAATCAATAAGCTTACTATTCACAGTTTAGGAAATAAAATCACTCGAAACTAATAAATTAATAAGCTTACTATTCACAGTTTAGGAAATAAAATCACTCTAGGTCTACGTTTTCTTGTAATAATTATATATATGAAACATACAGGCCCGAGCCCAAACAGTGGGACATAAATGTCCCACTGTTTGGGCTCGGGCCTCCTCCGCAATGGGAGGGAAATTAACCTACTATACCGCGCTGGTCAGACGTGTTGGTATAGGGCTTTGTTTCGAGTTTTCCTTCACTCGCATAGATGTTATATGCGTTTTACATCCCTTAGTCGTCTCGTACGATCACTCACGGGTAAGATATGGGGTGGGGCATGGTATTCTTACTCCGTCACCACACGGAAAAAAATAAAAGGTTGCCTGTAAAGTCGTTTTAAGGACGATCATTTTACGTGATAACGTTATAAGAAAACATTGCTTACTTTTATGAATTGAACAAACATAAACTATGGAAACCACATTAACTTTTCACTTCACTTTTTAAATCAAATGTTTAAAATGCAGAAACGCTAAGGTGACGGTTGCCTCTCTATCGCTTGTGCCGCGCTCTCGCTTGCACGCTCGGTACAAGCGGAACGTGACACCATTTCATGCGTGCAGCCGGCGTCCAAGGATTTTTAAGACGTTATCACGTCAAAACTTTCGATTCAAATAGTGGTAGGACCACGCTGTTGACAGTTTTCAGTCTATAGCCACAGGCCGGTTCGTCCGGGGTAGTAGTACCACACTCTCGCAGAAAATCGACGTCTGCGTAATGGCAATGTGCTGTTGGGCTTCGTTCGGTGAGCAAGAGAGCGCGAAGCTCGATTGGGTGGGTTTGGGGTTTGTAATGGTAGGCAACGCCCTAGTTATACCCTTGGCATTGCAGAGGTCCATGGGCGGCAGTGACACTTACCATCAAGCGTGCTGCATGCTCGTTTGCTACCATAAACAATAAAAAAAAGGAAAGTTTCAAGTAAGTGCCTAAAATTGGAATTGAGTTGAGTACGCAATTGTTAGTTGCTTAATATTTTCAGAATGTTGGTGATGATTTGTATAAAACCAGACAATCAATTTTCAAGAATTGTGACCAAAACTTTAGGTTTAAAATTGAGAGGTGTTATTTAATTGTCTGAAGATGTTGACCTACGTCGCGCTAAAGTATAATTTTGTCATATCGCAACATTTCCGAACAAAAAAAAGGAATAAAATTTTACCACAAATTCTTAGAGTGTTAATTAACATAACGAAGAGAATGCCTCAAAATTATGACGTCATTCGTGACGTATCACCTCCACTCTACCTTATTAAAGTAATTTCTCATAAATTTGCCTCAATTTAGAAATGCCGATGTTGAGGAAGGTTCGAGACTATCCTCGAAACATCCAGAACGTGAATGGAGACGATTTCAAGGTTACGTAGATAAGAGGATCCTCATTCACAAAAAAAAATCCCTAATCCTAAGTTAGGCCAGAAATAACTTCCTGTACCCTCTATAGAAATGATTCAGACGGCTAATTGTCGAAGTAATAGCTTTACCCGCTTTTGCAAACGTCGTAAGCCAGGATTTATATGGAATGTAAGCACTCCAAAGATTTTAACGTAACACTAATGTTATGGGAGTGTCCAGTTAAATACCACTGGATAAGATATATGGTTTTATTAGTTAAGAATCAGACATACCGTATAATGACATTTAATAAATGAATACAATATTCTGATATTTAAAAAGGTAAAATAAAGTGGCCAGATACATATCATAACAGGGAGTAAATTTGATAGTGTTCCAGGAGAAATTATACTTCCCATGTCGTGCGGTGTTCCGCAGGGGTCGGTTCTGGGGCCGACTCTGTGGGACATCGGGTACGACTGGGCGTTGAGAGGGAGTCTCCCCCCCGGGCTGAGCGTTATTTGCTATGCTGACGACACGCTCGTCACAGCCCGGGGCAGGACATTCGAAGAGGCGGCGAGCCTGGCCACTCTCGGCACCGAGGAGATGGTCAGGCGAATCGAGGCGCTGGGGCTCAGGGTGGCCCTAAACAAGACGGAGGCCCTGCTATTCCATGGGCCCCGTGTGAGGCTGCCCATCGGCGCCTCGTTAGTCGTCAACTCCATCCACATCAGTATCCAGGCCCATATGAGGTACTTGGGTCTGGTGCTCGACGGGCGATGGTGGTTCCGGGAGCATTTTCGCCAAATTGCTCCCCGGCTGGTCGGCGCGGCGTCCGCCCTTTCTCGGCTCATGCCGAATGTGGGCGGACCCAGTTTCGAGGGCCGACGGCTGTATGCGGGGGTGATCCGCTCAATGGCCATGTACGGCGCACCCGTGTGGGCGAGGGCTCTGAACGCCCAGCTCAGGGCGGTGCTGTGGAGGCCACAGCGAGCCATGGCGGTCAGAGCCATTCGCGGGTACCGCACGGTGTCGACAGAGGCGGCGTGCCTATTGGCCGGGACACCCCCGTGGGACCTAGAGGCGGAGATGCTCTCCGACCTCTACCGGCGGGTTGCCTCAATGCGCGAAGAGGGTGGCTCCCCATCGTTTAACGAGATAGCCACCTGGCGCGAGGACGCCCGCCGAGAAGTCATCGCCCGTTGGGCTACACGGCTGGAGAGGCCTAGACACGGTGTCACTACCGTCGAGGCCCTCCGGCCCGTACTGATGGAATGGATGGAGCGGCGGCACGGGGTCCTCACCTTCCGACTGGTGCAGGTGTTAACGGGGCACGGGTGTTTCGGGAAATACCTGCACACGGTCGTGCACAGGGAATGGACTCCGGGCTGCCATCATTGCAGTAGTGACGAGGACACGGCGCAACATTCGCTCGAGGAATGCTCGGGCTGGGACGGGCAGCGCCGCGACCTCGTCGCTATTATCGGTGCCGACCTGACGCTGCCGGCTGTCGCGAGGGCGATGGTCGACAGCGTCAGGAATTGGGACGCGGTCGCCGCCTTCTGCGAGGCTGTCATCTCGCAGAAGGAGGCGGCGGAACGGGCCCGGGAGGATTCCCGTGACCCGGGCCGCCGCCCGCGGCCGGGGCGGCGCAGGCGCGAATACCTGCGCTTGATGCCGCCCTAACCGAGGCTTCGGGTGATCGGACCGGGGAATTGTCCGTTCACCCGTCGCGAGGCCACCGCGTGAGGACGACGCCTCGATGGCGAAATCTGTCGGGGCGTCGACAGGAGAGGAGCCCGAGAGGGCATACCGCCGAGCGGGCCACCGAAGACAAAGATCGGGTACCGGTGGCCCGCTCGCACGGCGAAGAAGAGGTGCTTGCAGGGTGGGTCAATGGGGTCGCGCGCCGCCTCTTCCGTCACCCCGGACCGATTTGGCGGGGTGCGACGTCCATGGCCCACCACAAAAAAAAAAAAAAAAAAAAAAAAAAAAAAAAAAGGAGAAATTATACTTACAGCAGATTTGACGCAATATTTGTGCATAGAAACCTAAAATATATAGGTGCAATTAACGCCATATCTCTTACACTAGCTTCCGCCCGCGACTTCGTCTGCGTGGAATAGGTACTTTGGGCTAACGTTAACTTCAACTCGCGAATTCGTTTACGTAAATATTTTATTTATATTATTTAATTAGGTGGAAATATTTTAAATAATACATACGTTAAAGCTATTTTAGGTACCTAGATGACGCTTTTATTAGTAAGAGTGGAACATTAAACCCTTTTTTTTTTTTTTTTTTTTTTTTTTTTGCGGTGGGCTATGGACGTCGCACCCCGCCAAATCGGTCCGGGGTGACGGAAGAGGCGGCGCGCAACCCCATTGACCCACCCTGCAAGCACCTCTTCTTCGCCGTACGAGCGGGCCACCGGTACCCGATCTTTGTCTTCGGTGGCCCGCTCGGCGGTATGCCCTCTTGGGCTCCTCTCCTGTCGACGCCCCGACAGCTTTCGCCGTCGAGGCGTCGTCCTCACGCGGTGGCCTCGCGTCGGGTAATCGGACAATTCCCCGGTCCGATCACCCGAAGCCTCGGTTAGGGCGGCATCAGGCGCAGGTACTCGCGCCTGCGCCGTCCCGGCCGCGGGCGGCGGTCCGGGTCACGGGAATCCTCCCGGGCCCGTTCCGCCGCCTCCTTCTGCGAGATGACAGCCTCGCAGAAGGCGGCGACCGCGTCCCAATTCCTGACGCTGTCGACCATCGCTCGCGCAACAGCCGGCAGCGTCAGGTCGGCACCGATGACAGCGACGAGGTCACGGCGCTGCCCGTCCCAGCCCGAACATACCTCGAGCGTATGTTGCGCCGTGTCCTCGTCGCTACTGCAATGGTGGCAGGACGGAGTCCACTCCCTCCGCACGACCGTGTGCAGGTACTTGCCGAAGCAACCATGCCCCGACAAGACCTGCACCAACCGGAAAGAGAGGACTCCGTGCCGCCGCTCCATCCACTCCATCAGTACGGGCCGGAGGGCCTCAACGGTAATAACACCGTATCTAGGCCTCTCCAGCCGCGTAGCCCAACGGGCGATGACTTCTCGGCGGGCGTCCTCGCGCCAGGTGGCTATCTCGTTGAACGATGGGGAGCCACCCTCTTCGCGCATTGAGGTAACCCGCCGGTAGAGGTCGGAGAGCATCTCCGCCTCTAGGTCCCACGGGGGTGTCCCGGCCAGTAGGCACGCCGCCTCTGTCGACACCGTGCGGTACCCGCGAATGGCTCTGACCGCCATGACTCTCTGTGGCCTCCACAGAACCGCCCTGAGTTGGGCGTTCAGAGCCCTCGCCCACACGGGTGCGCCGTACATGGCCATTGAGCGGATCACCCCCGCATACAGCCGTCGGCCCTGAAAACTGGGTCCGCCCACGTTCGGCATGAGCCGAGAAAGGGCGGACGCCGCGCCGACCAGCCGGGGAGCAATTTGACGAAAATGCTCCCGGAACCACCATCGCCCGTCGAGCACCAGACCCAAGTACCTCATATGGGCCTGGATACTGATGTGGATGGAGTTGACGACTAACGAGGCGCCGATGGGCAGCCTCACACGGGGCCCATGGAATAAAAGGGCCTCCGTCTTGTTTAGGGCCACCCTGAGCCCCAGCGCCTCGATTCGCCTGACCATCTCCTCGGTGCCGAGAGTGGCCAGGCTCGCCGCCTCTTCGAATGTCCTGCCCCGGGCTGTGACGAGCGTGTCGTCAGCATAGCAAATAACGCTCAGCCCGGGGGGGAGACTCCCTCTCAACGCCCAGTCGTAACCAATGTCCCACAGAGTCGGCCCCAGAACCGACCCCTGCGGAACACCGCACGACATGGGCGTCCGCACAATGTCCCCTGCGGGGCTCGCGTAGAGAACACTGCGCCCCTCCAAATAGTCTGCCACCAGCCGCCTGAGGTACAGGGGCACTCCGTGGAACCGGAGCGCCTCCCTGATGCAGCTGAATGGCAGACTATTGAAGGCGTTGGCGATGTCCAACGACACCGCCAACAGCACTCCTTTGCCGGCGACAGCCTCCGCGGCCGTCTGCCTCAGGCGTAGCAGGGCCCCGATGGTCGAACGCCCCCTTCGAAACCCAAATTGAGCGTCCGACAGATCGGGCCCCACCTCTTCCAGGTGCCGGACGATGCGGGCAGCGAGGACACGCTCCAGCAGCTTACCCACATCATCCAGAAGCACAATGGGCCTGTAGGCCGACGGCGAATCCGGGGGCCGTTCCGGCTTTGGCAGGAGAACCAACCTCCCTTCCTTCCAGCACTCAGGGAACTGTCCAGACGTCAGACAGGCGTTGAACAGTCGCCTGAGGCGAGGTTCGAGATGCTCGAGGAGCAACGTCAACACCCGGACTGGGATTCCGTCCGGGCCGGGGGCCGTGGTGGCGGAACGAATCTTCGCCACGGCTGCCCCCACTTCCGACTCCGTCACGGGCGGAACACTCTCGACGGCCTCCCGGTCGTGATCTGGCGAAGCCATGACCGGGGGCGTGTGCTCCGACTGCCGCGGGAACAGCTCCTCGACCACTCTACGAAGGAGGTCGGGCTGGAGGGTCTCGGTGAGGGGGGGGCCCTGCGCGCGAAGCTTATTCAGCGACGCGCGATACGGGCGACCCCAGGGGTCACGGTCAAGACCGTCCAGCATCTCCTGCCAACTCGCGTCCTTGGCGGACCGGATGGCCAGCCGAAAGGCGGTACGCGCACTGCGGTACGCCTCGTACAGCTGGCCCTCCCGCTCAACATCGCGGCGACGCCGCCGACTGCGGGTGTAGGACCTTCGGGCACTAATGCACGCCGCACGAAGGTCCGCCAGTCTTGGGGACCACCAGTAGACCCCCTGCCTCGGAGGTAGACGCCGCACCCTGGGCATGGCCGCATCGCAGACCTGCGTTAACGCACTGCGGATGCGGACAGCCTCAACGTCCACTCCGTCCGCTAGGGGTGGTGAGGACAGCCACGTGTTCACGATGGCCGCCTCCGCCAGTAGGTCCCTATCCAGCCGCCCCACAGCCCACCGCGGAAATGCGGGAGCTCGGTCCGCCCTGTGACCCCTGCTGGGGTCCCGGAGAGGGGAGACCTCCATCCGGATGTAACGGTGATCCGACAGGGTCTCCGCCTCCTCCAGGACACGCCAGTTCCTCACTCGTGGTGCGACAGCGGGGCTAGCGAACGACAAGTCCACTATCGACCCACCCTGCTGTCGCACACACGTGTTCACTGAGCCTCTGTTTAGGACACAGAGGCCCAGTGACGCCGCCCACTCCACGATCGCCCGCCCGCGATCGTCCGTCATCGGGGACCCCCACGCCGTGGATTTGGCGTTGAAGTCCCCCAGGACCAGGACGAGGCCCGGTGCCAGTCGCCGTATCGAAGCCTCCAAGGTGGTGAGGGAGGCCCCGAAATCGTCCATTCTCCTGTTAGGGGAGAGGTAAACGCTGTACAGTGTGACCCCTCCCCAATCCGCCGCGACAAATTCCTCGCCCCTATCCAAGAGGGATAAGGACGGGAAGTGCCGCTGCGTGGAGGTGACGATTGCCGCGGTTCCGTTCCGGCTGACCACCCAATTGGGGCGATCAGGCACGACGTACGGTTCCGCGACTACGGCTGCACCGATCGTCCACTCCGCCATGGATTGCAGGAGGAGATCCTGCGCACCGGCGGAGTGGTTGGTGTTGGCCTGCAGGAGGTGAGTCGACTGGGCAGCCATTAATGGGCTGTGTCCATTATCACCTCCTGGCTTGGGGCGGGCGATCGGGCCGCGCTAGGAGCGGGAGCGGCCGGAGTCGAAGGGCCGCTCCGCCCCTTTGGAGCCGAAGCCGGAGGTCTGCACGCCCCAGAGCCCATGCGGTGCTTGGCAGGCTTATTGCCCGCCGCACACGCGGGGCAGTGGGGCGGGGCGGCGCAAGATGCCGCCATATGCCCAGTCTGACCGCAGCGGAAACAGAGTCCGCCGCAGTCAAAGCAATTAGTGCATGTTGGCCGGGTGTGCCCGACCGCCATGCACTTGAAACACCTCGCAGGCCGGTGCTCCAGCACGGTGACTCGCGCTGAGCTCCAGCCCACGAGGAGCCTGCCTGAGTCGGCCAGTTGCCTGACCGACTCCACTGGGCACTGCACCCAGGCGGCACCTACGCCGCCCGGACCGGGCCGGATGGCGCCAACCCGGACGGTGTCCATGGGACACCCGGTTTTCGAGGCAATGGCCTCCCGGATGTCTTCCACCGTCACGGAGTCATCCAAACCCGCGATGCGCATTTCGGCGCACTTTACGGGTCTGGCGATTTTGACGCCACCCTCCTCGGCGAACAGACCTCGCAGCTTCGACGCCACGCTATCGGCCGTTCTGGTGCCCTCGGCCCCAGGGAACTCCAAAATCCGAGCCCCTGTCCGGGCCTTGCGGGTCCGGGCTTCGACGCCTCCTATGTCGGAGACGTCGAGCTCCTGCCGGGCTTTCCTCAGAACGGCCTCATAGCTGAGGCCCCTTTCTGCCGCCTCAGGCAGCACAGTGATCACCACTGCGGCTGTCTTCGGCGGCCGGAGCCCCTTGCGCGGCCTCTTCCTCTTCAACCTGCTGCTGCCTCCTCCGGCTCCTGCCTGGGGGGCGACGACCTCAGCGGCGCGCTTGGCCGCCGCTCTCCTCCTCTGCCCGCGACTCTTTCTGCTGCGCTCGGCCACCTGCCAACCCTGTTCGGGCGCAGCGGGCGTGCCAGGCGCGGAAGGCGCAGTCGCGGGTGCGCGGGTCGTCGCCGGCGGTGTCGGTGCGGGCGACGACTGCGGTCCGGCAGGAGCCGGTGCCGTCTTTCTCTTTGGAGCGGGCCCCTTGGGCTTGGGCCCAGCCGCGGCTGCGGCGTAGCTCCACCCCACGCGGCCACCCTGACAGGGTAGCGGGGCGGGGGTTGGTGCCGCATATGGCCGCTTGTCCGCGGCGAGAGGCGGCCGAACACGTGGTTCTGGAGGCAGCCTTGCCTCCAGAACGGCCAAGCGCGCATTGACCATATTACCGACGGTGTCGATAATGGCGCGCAAGGCCTCGTCCGACACGCCCCCCACCGCAGGCAGTGGGATCGGTGTTGCCGGCTGGACCTCTGCCGGGGCCTGCTCCACGACGGCGACATTTGGCGTGCTGGCACTGGTGTTGGTCGGCGGCGCACGCTCCGCGGTCGGAGGCTTCTTCGGCGCGGTGGGAACCACTGGCCTGCCAGCTCCTCGGGGCGGCTTGGCTGCGGCGACGTCTCGGCGGCCGGCATTGGCCGACGACGCAGGTGGCGCAGGCGGCATAAGCCGCGCCATTTGCGCCTTTAGGTCGGCCACGTCCTTGGTGAGGATCCGGTTTTCCCTCCTCACCGCGCCCAGCTCCGATTCTAGGCGGCGGTTCTGGGCCCGCAGGCCTGACACCTCGCCACCTAGGCGGGCGTTTTCGGCCTGCAGGGCCTCCATGTCCAGGGCGTCACCGCTCGCGCGGGCGCCAGCGGTCGCCACTTCTGTGGGAGGGATGCCGGACAACACCTCCAGCACCCTCGCGGCGGCCGCCTCGTCGTCGGCCCGCTTACGAGCCTCCGCCCCTCCACTTGCTCTGCCGGCTGGGGAGTGGGTCGCCCGACCCGACGCCACGGCCCCTCGCCCTCTGCGAGAGGCCGGAACCTTGGGAGGAGGCATGATGACAACACTCCCCTCGGAATCGGCGCCCGAGCTGCCATCCCTGTTCAGGGGGCGCTTTCGCACCTTCGAGGGGAGGGCCTCCTCCCTTGCCGTCAGTATCGCACCGACCTCCTTGGACGGCTCCGCGGAATTACCGCACTCGTCCATTTTATCGGCAGATCCACTGCCCTCATCTTTGGACGGCTCTGCGACACTACTGTCGCCCTCGTCCATTGACGGCCCTGCAGTAGATCCGCCGCCATCATCTTGGGGTCCAGCGGTGGCAGCCTCCCTGAGAGCCCGCCGCTCCTCCCGCTCCGCCTGTCGCTTTTTGGCGCCGGAAGCCTTCCCCCTATTCGGGGGTCTCCCACGCCTCTTCGTCTTTGGGGCCTCCTGTGATGGTGCCGGGCCCTCGGCGGATGCCTCGAGTCCTGAGGACGAGGCGTCGTTTGTGCCAGTTTTCTGTTGGCTTAGCAAGGCCGTAGAGTGGGAATCCGTAGGATCCCCGTCTTTTGAGAGTAAAATAGGCAAATCCATATCAATTCCCACGAGCATGGGAGAAAAACCGTCGACCCGGGCAGAGATCCCTGTACCCGGGCAAGCCTACATTTACCAACCAGGGGGTCGGCCGGTACCCTGGCTGGAGCGTGCTAACGACAGAACAACCCATCTGCCATGCATCTTCTCGCCGCACGCCAGAACTTAAGATTCTGGGTGATTTCCGAATTCGAATGTTGATTCGAACTCTTTATAGAGGTTGTCTTCCTCGCGGTCCGGGCGGTTAAGCCAAGACCCTCGCTCCTGATACTACGCCTCACGACAACTTGTCTTGAAGCAAGATATCAGGTTTACGATATGTCGGCGGTGGCATAAGCCTGCCCAGCCCTCAAATCAATGAGTGACCGGGCCCGTCCGAAATTTCGCCTCCTATACCCTCTACAAATAGAGGGTCAGGAGCGAATTGGGGCTCAACCCATCGCTGGGGAACCCTCCCTCGCGCCAGAGATTCGCTACGGGCGACAATTCGACAGAGGGATCTGGGGGACTGTCGCCCGCACCCAGGGTACACCACGCGGAGGTTTCTGGCGTCGTACCCCGGAACATTAAACCCTAAGTAAAAGTATTGGGTCTTATCTATACTTTTTATAGATACATATATACATACACTTACGCCTATTTTCGATTACGCATACTTTTAATGTGTATGACCTCGCTGTGTGGTAGCGGCTACGAATACTTCCAATCCTCACTTTGCTCGTGGAGGTCGTAAAAGACGACTAAGAGCCTTAGAACGACCTGGGCCCAGTGGCGGACTGACAGGGGGGCGGAAGGGGCGTCCCGCCCCGGGCCTCTGGTCTTTTCAATGCGTCCGCGTTCCTCTGCTCAAATCCTAAGCAAGACTTTAAAAATGTGCTTAGTAGCTTCATAATTTCATCAAGATCAAAACATTGCAGCCGACACCACATTTTCAAGATCCATCAAAAGCAAATCTAGATACAAGATCAGGAGCAAACCTGCTCTTACCGGCTAATTCTGATTTTAGCTTTCTAACCTATATAGGTACAATTCTGGCTTTCTATACTTTTCTTTTTAGGTAGGCTATGGTCCGGACATACGCCTCCCGTTTCGTCCGGGGCGATGGAAGAGCGGCGCGTGGCCCCATAAACCACCGTATTTCCTCCCAATCGCCATTGCGCCAGCCACTGGTACCGCTTCTTTGCCATCCATAGCCAGCCCGGCGGGTTACCCTTTCGGGTACCATCCCTTTTCGACGCCCTGACTATTCCTTGGTCCAGTCACCCGCGGCCTTAGCTAGGGCGGCATCATGTGCAGGTACTAAGTCTGCGCCGCCCCAGGCGCTGGTGGTAGAGCATGTCACACAAGAGGTTTTCCTCTCGGAGCCGTGCTGCCGCCTTCTTCCGCGAGACGACTGTCGCAGAAGGTGGCGACCGCATCCCGGTTCCTGAATCTGTCAAGCATCGCCTTAGCGATGGTCCTCGTCGCAATCTCAGTGGTGGCAGGACGGTGTCCTCTCCCTCCTCACGACCGTGAGCAGGTATTTGTTGAGGCAACCATGCCCCGTCAAGATCTGTACCAGTCTCTCGTTCTCTTTACTCTTCTCTCTCTTTTTTCAATCTCGTTTACACACATACATCAACCAATAGCGTGTATTTTTTCTCGTTCTCCTTTTCTCTCTCCCTCCTCTCGCTCCATGGCTATGTGCTTTATGCGACGTTCGTCCTATCTTACTCTCTCTCAACCTTTCTCGTTAGCTCTCTCCCACCTTTTGCTCCATGGCACCGTTCGTGATGCGACGTTCGCTCTATCTCACTCTCTCTCGCTCTCGATCTTTCTCACTCGCTTGCTCCCTACTCTCGCTCCATGGCCTGTGCTTCATGCTATGTTCGCCCTTTCTCAATCGGTCTCAGTCACTCTATCCCTCTTCTTGGACAAAAAGTCCCACATTTTCGTGTCACTAATATTGCGTTACATCTGTAAAAATGTTACCCTCATGGCGCGCAAAGAAGTTGCACTTCCAAAAAAAGCTTGTAAAATTACATATTTTTTTAAACCCCTCATTCAGTCATCGTCAGACGTCATCGCCCGTGGGGTTACGCGGCTGGAGAAGCCTAGATACGTTGTTGTTACCGTTGAGGCCCTCCGACTCGTACTGATGGAGTGGATGGAGCGGCGGCACGGAGTCCTCTCCTTCTGGCTGGTGCAGGTATTGGCGGGGCACGGTTGCTTCGGCTTGTACCTGCACACGGTCGCGTATAGGGAGTGGATTCCGTCCTGCCACCATTGCAGTAGTGACGAGGATATGGCGCAACATACGCTTGAGGTATGTCCGAGCTGGGACAGGCAGCGCCGTGACCTCGTCGCTGTTATCGGTGCCGACCTGACACTGCCGGCTGTCGCGAAAGCGATGGTCGACAGCGTCAGGAACTGGGACGCGGTCGCCACCTTCTGCGAGGCTGTCATCTCGCAGAAGGAGGAGGCGGAACGAGTCCGGGAGGACTCCCGTGACCCGGGCCGCCGTCAGCGGCCGCGGTGGCAAAGGCGCGAATATCTGCGCCTGATGCCGCCCTAACCGAGGCTTCGGGTGATCGGACCGGGGAATTGTCCGGTCACCCGACGTGAGGCCACCGCGTGAAGGCGACGCCCCGACGGCGAAAGCTGTCGGGGCATCGGCATGAGAGGAACCCGCAAGGGTAAACCGCCGGGCGAGCCACCGAAGACAAAGATCGGGTACCGGTGGCCCGCTCGCACGGCGAAGAGAGGTGCTCGCAGGATGGGTCCATGGGGTTGCGCGCCGCCTCTTCTGTCGCCCCGGACCGATTTGTCGGTACGCGACCACATCCATGGTCTACCTTGCGGGGAAAAAAAAAGAAAAAAAAGAAAGGGAGCCTCATTCAGTTTTGCCGCCCCGGACCTCTGGCGGAGTTAGTCCGCCACTGCCTGGGCCAACTACATTTGATGTCGTTTGGTCAACAATTATATGCCCAAAGAGGGTTGACGTCTGGCAGACGGCCGGTCATAAAACTATAGCCAATAACTTTTACAATATGTACTAAAAATGAAGAGTACTTATTGTATGGACCCCAAGTAATTGGGATAAGAGTAGGAGAATGATGATGATGATGATGAACTCTTGTGAACAAATCTCCAATTTGGTCCAGAAAAGTATGACGTGGTCTTCCCCTTGTATTCGTCGCATTCATGATTGCTTTATATGTTTGCTTAGTCAACCTCTGCCCACTCATTCTTTCTTCCGCTTCGTGTGCAACCCACCTCAGCATACCAGCGCTCTTTTATAACATTATACCTAATTTTAATTAATGCGGTCGAAATGCGATCTCCGCGGAAAATCTGTGAAGTAAGGCTGACCGACCGCATTCGTAACGACGACGTAAGAGAGCGAGTAGGTATGAAAGAGAGTATTGGTGTAAAGATGCGAAAGGGAATGCTCCGATGGTTCGGACATGTGGAAAGAATGCCGTACGAACGTCTGGTTAAGAAGATATACAATGCGAAAGTGGAAGGATGTAGGTACCGGGGAGACTGAGACTAACCTACCTAGACCAGATCGGTCATGTACTGAAGGAAGGTGAAGTCAAGAGTCTTCGAAACCGGCGAGCGTGTATGAAGAGAATTATGAATGTTGAGGAAGCGAGTGAAGTATGCAAAGATAGAGTTCTCTGGCACTCTGTTCTCTCTGCCTGCCTATCCCTTGCAGGATATGGGTGATGATATATATGTATGTGTGTATGTGTATACCTAATTTTATCTTTCAGACTTACATCACACACGTTACGAAGAGCTGTCAGCTCTACAGCATTTATTCTACTTTCATGTCTTCTCCGCCAAATATAACTTTCACTGCCATACATGAGGGCAGGCACTGATACTTCCTTTACTCATTATTATTATTTAGGATGTGTAAAGCCGACGGAAGGTCATAAGAAGAAAACAAAACTAAAAGTGTAGTGTGTGCAAAAGTACTTTGAAATAACATTAGTTTGAGTTTTTTTTTAATATAAGATTATAAGACCCAGTATTTTTACCGTAAATGCGCGTCCAGTACTTGATCATTATTTTGCTGCGATGTTATTTTTAAACTGCGATATATCCATAGATATTCATTGAAATCAAATAATGTAAAGGGCAATTTTGCTTTAAATTAAATACTTGTGATGAATAACTCATTTATTTGGATAAGGATTAATATGTCGCCTTGGTTTGACGTCAATATCGGCGTTAAGCAGGGGTGCGTTCTGTCAGCCAGGCTGTTTATCATATATCTGGATAAATGTCTCCAAAGGTTGAACGATATGAATGTGGGAGTCCAGATGGGCGACTCAGTGGTCACTGCTCTGCTTTATGCAGATGATGCAGTCCTGCTGGCACAGTCAGCGACTGACCTGCAGACCCTAGTCGACACAATGACAGAAGATTGTAAGAAAAGGGGTCTACGCGTGAATGTGAGCAAAACCAAAATAATGGTCTTTGAAAGAGATAAAACCAGAACAGATGTAAGAGTAACAATAGGTAATGATGTACTAGAGCAAGTGGATGAATTTGTATATCTTGGATGTGGATTTAGCCGAGATGGAAGGTACACCACTGATATAGAGCGAAGAGTGAATGCGGGAAATAGAGTGAACGGAGCGTTGGGGCAACTTTTCGGCAGCCACCACCTCAGCCAGAAGGCACGTGTAGCAATACATAACGCAGTGCTTGTCCCAACATTACTGTATGGAAGCGAGAGTTGGGTATGCAGAAAAGAGTATGATAGTAAAATTAATGCGGTCGAAATGCGATCTCTGCGGAAAATCTGTGGAGTTAGGCTGACCGACCGCATTCGTAACGACGACGTAAGAGAGCGAGTAGGTATGAAAGAGAGTATTGGTGTAAAGATGCGAAAGGGAATGCTCCGATGGTTCGGACATGTGGAAAGAATGCCGAACGAACGCCTGGTTAAGAAGATATACAATGCGAAAGTGGAAGGATGTAGGTACCGAGGGAGACCGAGACTAACCTACCTAGACCAGATCGGTCATGTACTGAAGGAAGGTGGAGTCAAGAGTCTCCGAAACCGGCGAGCGTGTATGAAGAGAATTATGAATGTTGAGAAAGCGAGTGAAGTATGCAGAGATAGAGTTCTCTGGCACTCTGTTCTCTCTGCCTACCCTGCAAGGGATACGGCGTGATGATATGTATGTATGTATGTATGTAGGATTAATATTATGTTTATAAAAACACCTTCGAAAATATCACATTATTTTAAAATAAATTAGATTAAAAGGTTATAGTGAGCCAATCTTAAAAGATAGACATATGCTCTCGCGGACTTTTATTTAGAACTTTGAAAGGGCAATAATTATGTCGTACATAATTTTCACGCAACTTTAACCGTTTACGCAGCGGAAGCTCTCAAATGGAAACAAAAACCCGATTTTGAAACATTCTTCATTGTTGCTCTGCTCCTATTAGTCTTAGCGTAATAATATATAGCCTATAGCCTTCCTCGATAAATGAGCTATTTAACACTAACAGAATTTTTTAAATAGGACTGGTAGTTCCTAAGATTAGCGCGTTCAAACAAACAAACGCTTTAGCTTTATAATATTAGTATAGATTGAAGTACCTAACGAAATAGCTGGAAATCAACAAGTCAAAATGACTTTAAAATAATCATTTAGTGGAAATATGAAAGCATCACGTGGTGGTCTTGCATTATATTCACTATTTTAGTGTTTTAACGTGTTATATTAAATCATTTTGATGACATTTTATGTATGATGTGAACGGGGAGGGGGAACGTCTCTCAAGGAGAGGGTACCCCTCAGGGGGTATTCCCTTGGGCCGGCCACTGACGACAAGTTAACGCTGCTCTGGTGACTGGTCCAACGACGAAGGCGAGGTTCACGAGTGGGTTACGGGTGTGCGTGCTTACGCCCCTCTGTCGCCCCGGACGGAATGGTGCGAGGAGTGCGTCGATCGTAGCCCACCCCAAAAAAAAAATGTATGATGTGAAGAAATTGCTGGGGTGAATATGATATAAAAATGATTTCCAATGTTTTCGTTTCCACTAATATTCCCGGAAGATACCATTAACAGTGTGGCCCTAGCACTGTTGAAGGCAACATTTTGGCTTACTGACGAACTAATATGCAAAGACTAAAATTTAAAGAAAATTGTAACTTGAAACCTAACATAGCGTTACTCTTTGCTTGACACTATAGTCTGTCTAATTTATGAAGTGCATTTTGACAGCTGTCTGAGTGAGTTGTCTAGGTATGTGAACCAAATAATCGCTATCGAATATGTCCGATTTTACTGATAAATCGATATTGATTCTTTATAATTAATAATCGGTTTACTTTTTATTTTTCAAAAAGGTGATGAATAAATTAAGTGCTAAATTAGTACTAAACAAATTTAATTATTTCAGCATAGAATCTATTCATCATATTTAGTAGGATTAGTTTAATTAAAAACAAAAAATGGATTTGAAAATAGCTATTTATTAAGAATTACTACTATTACTTGAATTATCAGCGTCGCGAACATTAATAATTATTTCCTCATCAATCAAAGTGTCGAAATGTACATCTCTGTCAAAATCTCTATTCGATTAATTGTATTATTCTAACATTTTTACCGATTATTTGGATATTCGTGAATTGGAACTTGTCAAGCACTACTGTATAGAACGTGATGACGTGACATTGTTAGGTCGTCATTAACAATTACTATTTACCATGTTATTTTTATTATAAATTAGTTTTACGAGTTTCAACATTACATTATTGTACAAGAAAGTCACCCGCAATGTTAATTATGTAAATAACTTAATAGTTGTTTAAAATTTCAGATTTAGTGTTTACAATCATGTGTAGACGTTTGACCGAGGTTATTGTGTATTAAAAAATGTAAAACGTCAATATGCACTTCTTAGATTAGATGAACTATAACAACAATGGCTCGTATAAGTAACAGATTGCCAATAAAAAAAAAGAAGAAAAAGTCTAAAATAAAAAAACAACAATGTCAAATTGTCAATGTTAAGTAGCTGTCAAATTTGTCAAATCCGCGACGCTTGATGCCGTTACGGTAAACATTTGTGATTTAATCAATATTTTAATGAATTATAGTTGACCATTAACATTTATAATAGTATTTTAACACAAAAACATTACAAAAGTTTAATAATGGAAGATTTATGTACATCATGTTTATGTGCCGGAAGAAAATTATACTTTCTTAGCGAAACTGGATTTGAAAATTTATATTCGCAAATTATCAATGAAATACCTGTAAGTTTTATTATATTTATAATTAATTACTACATTTACGTTTAAATATTCTTGATATTGGCTTAGCTAATGGTTTTTAAAGCCATCGCTATATTATTTGCATGTGGACATGTTTTTGCTTGTAAATATGGATGACCCAGTGATAATAGTCAATTTAATACTAAAGCAGCGAATTTACCCAGTTAGGAATAGTAGGAATAATAATAATATTGTACCTGGCATAATTTTGTATCTCTTTATAAGTGAACAGTAATTTTTTTAACTTTTTTTTAACTGTTTCTGTTTGATGACGGATTAAGAATACAATTCACTACCCCCTATCTTACCTGTGGGTAATCGTAAGAGACGACTAAGAGATATAAAACGCATATAACATCTTTGCAAGAGAAGGAAAACTCGAAATAAAACCCTATACCAACACGTCTGACCAGCGTGGTATAGTAGATCAATTTCTCTCCCATTATGTAGGAGACTCGAGCCCAACAGTGGGACATATATGAGCTGAGATGATGATGATGAACAGTAACTAAGTTTTTAAAAGAAATAAAACATTTTAAAAATAGTTTAATAGTTCAAATTAAAATAAAAATCAAATACCATATAATGAAATAATTTATTTATACATTTTAGTATCAAAATTATCACGATTTTCATACATATTAGAATCAAGTATATCCAAACCAAGTTTCAAGGGTGTCATATGCTCATAATCAGGCTGAGTTGTATTAAGAAGACGAGCCAACACATGTATATATATAGCTACAGGCAGTCAATTATCAACAGGGATTTTTTTTTATTGCTCTTGGTGGCAAACAAGCAGCACACATGATGGTAAGTGTCACTCCCGCTCAAGAACCTTTGCAATACCAGGAGAACAGCAAGGCCGCTGCCTACCAGTAGTTTTCTATCTCTTATAGAGATGTTTTCTGTATAGTAAACTACCCTTCTCCCAGTTGTTCTTTAAGATATCTATGATTAAGGTTGGTGAGTTGTATTCTCGCTCGGTCATTACCAGTGATCGGAGTAGGTATATTGATTTTTGCTTTTTTTTTTTTTTTTTTGGAGTTTATGGCTTGGTTACTTAGACCTTTAAGCCAAGTCTTCATAGTTTAGACACTTCGTGCCTTGTCTTCCTTATTATTGTTTACCACTTCTTCAAATTGTAATTAGTCCTTGATAGTCACTGTCCGTCAGTAAGTCAAGTCGTTACTATCAATTTGGTGCTGATAACCAAATTCATAGTTTTGTTGGGAATTTTGGGTGAACACGAAAATACACGAAAACCACTATTACACCATATTCACTACACTTCAGCACTTTAACTGTATCATATTCCATAAAATACCAGCAAAATTATCCAATATAACACTACAAAAAACTAAAGAAATGAATATAATACAAGAGCGTGACATGACATTTCCATATTCGCGCCAAAACTCCTGATTTTTGCTACTTGCGTCGGTAATGTTCATGTAAAGATTAACATGGATACGCCATTTTTCCGGAACGTCATTCCGGTACTTCCGGAATCACTGAAGTATTGTCTACAAATTCAAATAATTAATATAATTTGTTTTTTTTTTTAATAGATTGCATTAAACAGATTTCAAAAGCTTTTATTTAACTTGTAATGTTTGTATACATGTTCGACACTAATTTTGGAAGCTAAGTTAGAATCACTCCTCTATGTGTCCGTATGGGCTCAAATCTTATGTACCTTCGGTGAAAATACAATAACATGGTACCATGGAGCTGTTCTGTTTGTGGAGCCGGAAGAAAGCCATTGGAACTTTTTATTCTATGTTAATGTGTAACGGGACGAGCAGATCGCTCGCCTGATGGTAAGCGTCACGTCTGCCTATGGACAGATACAGTGCCAATCAGTAACTAAATAGTTCTGTCTGGCACTGCCCAGCGCCCGCTACACCGAGACGACAGTTATTTATTAGGTCTGATATACCCAGTAATTGCACTAGCTTCAATGCCCTTTCACCGAAACATAGAAGTGTTGAACACACTCTCATTTTAGGAAGAAATGTCTGGCAAATCGGTGGTACCCACCTAGACGGCCCAGTACAGGAACCTACCACCTGGTACCACCTTAACTAAATACTATAAACCCATCGACTTTGGACTTATTTGTTTTGTCTTTGTAAGTACTTGTTGCTACCTGATATCCCTACTATATATCTTGGATGTGGATTTAGCCGAGATGGAAGGTACACCACTGATATAGAGCGAAGAGTGAATGCGGGAAATAGAGTGAACGGAGCGTTGAGGCAACTTCTCGGCAGCCACCACCTCAGCCAGAAGGCACGTGTAGCAATACATAACGCAGTGCTTGTCCCAACATTACTGTATGGAAGCGAGAGTTGGGTATGCAGAAAAGAGTATGAAAGTAAAATGAATGCGGTCGAAATGCGATCTCTGCGGAAAATCTGTGGAGTTAGGCTGACCGACCGCATTCGTAACGACGACGTAAGAGAGCGAGTAGGTATGAAAGAGAGTATTGGTGTAAAGATGCGAAAGGGAATGCTCCGATGGTTCGGACATGTGGAAAGAATGCCGAAATAACGTCTGGTTAAGAAGATATACAATGCGAAAGTGGAAGGATGTAGGTACCAGGGGAGACCGAGACTAACCTACCTAGACCAGATCGGTCATGTACTAAAGGTGGAGTCAAGTGTCTCCGAAACCGGCGAGCGTGTATGAAGAGAATTATGAATGTTGAGGAAGCGAGTGAAGTATGCAGAGATAGAGTTCTCTGGCACTCTGTTCTCTCTGCCTACCCTGCAAGGGATATGGCGTGATGATATGTATGTATGTATTATACAGTAATTGTCTTTTATGTAATTTAAATCATTTTTTAAATTTTTTTCAAAAATATTTTTCACGTTTCGAATAGAAACAGCATCAGAGCTGCTCAAACAAGATAAAACATAAAGTAAAGTTTGAAGTATTAAGTCTATACAATGTGTAAACATTGTCCGATAGATGGCATACGTCACCTTGAAGACGTAAGATATAATATGAAGCGAAATCTGCATGTCCTAAAATAGTTCACGATGGTGTAAATGGCAGCACGGTTGGGCCGGATTCCCAATAGGTGCGGGTTCGAACCCCGCTTGTGACATAGTTTTTCGTTTCGTATTCGGGTATTTATAAATAATTAAGCATATTAAATGCTAAAAATTTCAGTAATTTGAATAACAAGGTTGTGTCATCGTTTAATACAATTCTAACTGTAAAGTTTGAAGTATTAAGTCTATACAATGTGTAAACATTGTCCGATAGATGGCATACGTCACCTTGAAGACGTAAGATATAATATGAAGCGAAATCTGCATGTCCTAAAATAGTTCACGATGGTGTAAGTGGCAGCACGGTTGGGCCGGATTCCCAATAGGTGCGGGTTCGAACCCCGCTTGTGACATAGTTTTTCGTTTCGTATTCGGGTATTTATAAATAATTAAGCATATTAAATGCTAAAAATTTCAGTAATTTGAATAACAAGGTTGTGTCATCGTTTAATACAATTCTAACTGTAAAGTTTGAAGTATTAAGTCTATACAATGTGTAAACATTGTCCGATAGATGGCATACGTCACCTTGAAGACGTAAGATATAATATGAAGCGAAATCTGCATGTCCTAAAATAGTTCACGATGGTTTAAGTGGCAGCACGGTTGGGCCGGATTCCCAATAGGTGCGGGTTCGAACCCCGCTTGTGACATAGTTTTTCGTTTCGTATTCGGGTATTTATAAATAATTAAGCATATTAAATGCTAAAAATTTCAGTAATTTGAATAACAAGGTTGTGTCATCGTTTAATACAATTCTAACTGTAAAGTTTGAAGTATTAAGTCTATACAATGTGTAAACATTGTCCGATAGATGGCATACGTCACCTTGAAGACGTAAGATATAATATGAAGCGAAATCTGCATGTCCTAAAATAGTTCACGATGGTGTAAGTGGCAGCACGGTTGGGCCGGATTCCCAATAGGTGCGGGTTCGAACCCCGCTTGTGACATAGTTTTTCGTTTCGTATTCGGGTATTTATGAATAATTAAGCATATTAAATGCTAAAAATTTCAGTAATTTGAATAACAAGGTTGTGTCATCGTTTAATACAATTCTAACTGTAAAGTTTGAAGTATTAAGTCTATACAATGTGTAAACATTGTCCGATAGATGGCATACGTCACCTTGAAGACGTAAGATATAATATGAAGCGAAATCTGCATGTCCTAAAATAGTTCACGATGGTGTAAGTGGCAGCACAGTTGGGCCGGATTCCCAATAGGTGCGGGTTCGAACCCCGCTTGTGACATAGTTTTTCGTTTCGTATTCGGGTATTTATAAATAATTAAGCATATTAAATGCTAAAAATTTCAGTAATTTGAATAACAAGGTTGTGTCATCGTTTAATACAATTCTAACTGTAAAGTTTGAAGTATTAAGTCTATACAATGTGTAAACATTGTCCGATAGATGGCATACGTCACCTTGAAGACGTAAGATATAATATGAAGCGAAATCTGCATGTCCTAAAATAGTTCACGATGGTGTAAGTGGCAGCACGGTTGGGCCGGATTCCCAATAGGTGCGGGTTCGAACCCCGCTTGTGACATAGTTTTTCGTTTCGTATTCGGGTATTTATAAAGATAAAACATCTTTAATTTTCTCGAAGTTTTGAGCGTAGTAGGATGCTGCCTCTAACCAAGTACCCCACCTGGTAACGATTGGTTGAGGAGGCAGCGGGGCAAATCTGGGTATTTTTCTTTTAAAATTTTAACTCTGCTTGGTGCTCTCAAAAATATTTTTTTTACATTAGCAATTATGATGTCAATATCATTATATTCTGATCTAATTTGTTCCGATACACGGTGCAAAGCGTGCGCCAAACATGTGACATGCTTCATTTCTGGCAAATAACTTTTTAAATTTCGTCCTGCAGATAACATGTACGCTACGGCATCAGTGCAGAGCACAAGAACGTTGCTAGCTCTAGTTTCGAATGAATTTTCCCATAAATTCTCTAAGCACTCTATTACGAATTGCGTAATTGTTTGTCCATTAATCACAGTTAGCACCTTACACGCTATCAAATAAGGTCGATTGAAATTAATGGGATCTAATGGTTTTATTAGAAAACTCACTACATATCGACCTAAAAAGTCTGTCGTTTCATTTAACGAAATCCAAAGTTTCTCATTTTTATTACTTCGTCGAATGGAATCTAGTTTATTCTTGTAAAAATTATCCAAATAAACTTTCACTTAACTGTGATTCATCGGGTAGTTTACGATTAGCACACGCACAACAACAGGTACTACACATATATTTCTGACAAAAATCTTGAAAAGCAGTATTTCTCATCTGAGACCATGGAATATTGTACAAAATCAAAAATTTGATAAGATCGAAGTATAACTCCTAGTGCGGCTGCTTATACGTTCCCTGGTGCATAGCGCCTTCAATATGTTTTTTCACGTTGCCTTTATTTCGAACTATCAAATGGCTCTCACACTTTGTGCAGTACATTGCACATGAAGAAGAATTCCAAATGTTTTTTTTTTTTTTTTATTAGATTAATTGTTGGTCCACAGACTTTTGTCCGTGCTTTTTTATGTTGTATATTTTAGTCGTTACGTTGAAGTTGAAGTTATATAATTCAATTTTTCTTGAAGTGGCTATGACATTATACATTTATGTTGGTTTATATGTATTTTAAAGAGATTCTGCGTTATTAGTTTATTGTGAACTTGTGATGATATCTTTTTATACTTCATGTATGAATTGTTGGTCTTTATTGTGATGTCAATCCGAGCTCTTGTATTAATTACCCTTTGGTCTCTATGTTTTATTGCCATCTTTTTAATGTATTCCAGTATAGTACTTGGGTCCTGATCTATAGACTTCCTCATGAGTTTCCAGATGGCATCTTCACGGGTGTCTGTGTAGTAGGTGCAGGATCTAGTACGCCTGGAGATGGCAACCACGGCGTGTTGGATACTATGGTGTAGTTTTTCAAATGTTATTGAATGATTAATATATTGTCAACAGATGTATAATATAACAGACTTATGTATACGTATTTGTTGGGAGTGCAAAGCTTTATTGAATAAAGTAAATAAGTTCAAAGAGCAAGTCAAAAGATGTTATATGGAATTACTACGCTACGTACAGCAGGTAAGGAAATATGTTCCGATGTTATGCAAATTTTTTACATATATACATATCATCACACCAAATTCCTTGCAGGGTAGGCAGAGAGAACAGAGTGCCAGAGAACTCTATCCTTGCATACTTCACTCGCTTCCTCAACATTCATAATTCTCTTCATACACGCTCGCCGGTTTCGGAGACTCTTGATTCCACCTTCCTTCAGTACATGACCGATCTGGTCTAGGTAGGTTAGTCTCGGTCTCCCCCGGTACCTACATCCTTCCACTTTCGCATTGTATATCTTCTTAAGCAGACGTTCGTTCGGCATTCTTTCCACATGTCCGAACCATCGGAGCATTCCCTTTCACATCTTTATACCAATACCCTCTTTCATATCTACTCGCCCTCTTACGTCTTACAAGGACTTATCTATACATATAATAAAAATGTAACGGATCGCTGTCTGTACATGGTAGATATATGAGAAAAATAATACTGGGACCTTTATCAACATACATAAATAGAACCCAAAACAATGACTGTTAAAATTTTTGTCTGTTTATCTGTTTGTCTGTGCGTTTATGCACGCTAATCTCAGAAACGTCTTATCCGATTTAGACGCGGTTTTCGCTAATATATTGTGGTAAGTTATATGACTGCACAGATGGCGTAATGCTTAATATTTCCTTCTGTGTCAATGCTCTGTGTATAATTCCTACATGGGACAATACTTTGTGCGAACCACATAGTGTTGTTCTGACTCTGTGTGTAATTTATCTGCGTTAATTGTATGTTTGTAAAGTCCCAACGCAATACAAGGATTGCTTTAAAAAAATCTGCCAAGTGCGATGAACTCGCGTGCGAAGGATTCCGTACCGAAATATATATAAAAAAAAATATGTGATGTAACTAAAAATTTAAGATTTTCGGAATTTTTCCTTTATATGTGCCATAAATCATTGCTTTATGCCAAATTTTAAAATTCTAGGTCGACTGGAAGTTCCCTTTAGGTTTTGATTCCCTTGCGAGTAGTTGCGTGTTTGAAAATATGCGGCTTAAATTGCTGTTTCTTTTGATTGCGTTGACATAGAAGTTTGATTTTGTTACAGCTTAAAGGTCTTATAGATCTGAGTATTTGATATGAATTTCAATTTAATACCTCTACGCGTTAATGAGGAAAGGGGTGGTAAATTTAAAATTATTAAAAATATTTTTGTTATATGATGTAATTAAAAATTTACAATTTTCGCAATTTTTCCTTTATCTGTGTTATAAGACGTTGCTTTGTACCAAATTTCAAGATTCTGAGATCACGGGAAGTACCCTGTAGGTTTTGATTCTCTTGTGAGTGTCGAAATTTTGCAGAAATTTGCGACATAAACGCCTGTATCTTTTGATTGCATTGGCTTAGAAGTTTAATTTTTTTCACAGCTTTAAGGGACAATAGACCTGAGTATTTGATATAAAATTACTTGGGGTCAGTGCAATATGTAGTCTTCTAAATTGTAAAAGTTATTTGCAATGATTTTACGGCTGGTCACCTGCTTGACACCAACCCTCTTTGGGAATGGAGAAATCATGGCATGTTTTGGCAATTGTTTATTTTTATTATTAAAATTTTTATTAAAGGTAGAACCTTTATTATTATTCTATTCTTATTATATTTTCTATCCAATTGTTCTTTTTTTTCGGATTTTTTTTTGGTAAGAATAATATGTGCCTAATGCTCCTTAATCAATTCAGAACCATTCATCACCATTTTTATATGTTTTCTTTATAAAATATTTCTTTATGTATAGAGCTAAAGAGCCGCAACTTCACATCAGAAGAGCCGCATGTGGCTCGCGAGCCGCAGGTCGCTGACCCCTGGTATAGGGTTTTATTCTCTCTATGGACCTTTGCAACACCAGGGGTACAGGCTAGGCCACCGCCTAACCAAAACCTACTCTTACCAGTACACAGACAGTTTAAAATTTTAGTGACATCCAAAGAGTAAAGTTATTAAACTGAAAAAGAGTGGCAACTCCATGATAAAATATGCATGTATGGAAGGTGCTGCTACCCAGAGTTTACGCGGTGAACTAAAGTTGAAGTGATATATATACATATCTACATGTGTATGTGTAATTATATAGAATTTTCTTTTACTATGAAAGCTACCCTTTTTTTTTTTTTTTTTTTTTTTTTTTTTTTTTTTTTTTTTTTGTGGTGGGCCATGGACGTCGCACCCCGCCAAATCGGTCCGGGGTGACGGAAGAGGCGGCGCGCAACCCCATTGACCCACCCTGCAAGCACCTCTTCTTCGCCATGCGAGCGGGCCACCGGTACCCGATCTTTGTCTTCGGTGGCCCGCTCGGCGGTATGCCCTCTCGGGCTCCTCTCCTGTTGACGCCCCGACAGATTTCGTCGTCGAGGCGTCGTCCTCACGCGGTGGCCTCGCGTCGGGTGACCGGACAATTCCCCGGTCCGATCACCCGAAGCCTCGGTTAGGGCGGCATCAGGCGCAGATATTCGCGCCTGCGCCGCCCCGGCCGCGGGCGGCGGCCCGGGTCACGGGAATCCTCCCGGGCCCGTTCCGCCGCCTCCTTCTGCGAGATGACAGCCTCGCAGAAGGCGGCGACCGCGTCCCAATTCCTGACGCTGTCGACCATCGCCCTCGCGACAGCCGGCAGCGTCAGGTCGGCACCGATAATAGCGACGAGGTCGCGGCGCTGCCCGTCACAGCCCGAGCATTCCTCGAGCGTATGTTGCGCCGTGTCCTCGTCACTACTGCAATGATGGCAGCCCGGAGTCCATTCCCTGTGCACGACCGTGTGCAGGTATTTCCCGAAACACCCGTGCCCCGTTAACACCTGCACCAGTCGGAAGGTGAGGACCCCGTGCCGCCGCTCCATCCATTCCATCAGTACGGGCCGGAGGGCCTCAACGGTAATGACACCGTGTCTAGGCCTCTCCAGCCGCGTAGCCCAACGGGCGATGACTTCTCGGCGGGCGTCCTCGCGCCAGGTGGCTATCTCGTTAAACGATGGGGAGCCACCCTCTTCGCGCATTGAGTTAACCCGCCGGTAGAGGTCGGAGAGCATCTCCGCCTCTAGGTCCCACGGGGGTGTCCCGGCCAATAGGCACGCCGCCTCTGTCGACACCGTGCGGTAGCCGCGAATGGCTCTGACCGCCATGGCTCGCTGTGGCCTCCACAGCACCGCCCTGAGCTGGGCGTTCAGAGCCCTCGCCCACACGGGTGCGCCGTACATGGCCATTGAGCGGATCACCCCCGCATACAGCCGTCGGCCCTCGAAACTGGGTCCGCCCACATTCGGCATGAGTCGAGAAAGGGCGGACGCCGCGCCGACCAGCCGGGGAGCAATTTGGCGAAAATGCTCCCGGAACCACCATCGCCCGTCGAGCACCAGACCCAAGTACCTCATATGGGCCTGGATACTGATGTGGATGGAGTTGACGACTAACGAGGCGCCGATGGGCAGCCTCACACGGGGCCCATGGAATAGTAGGGCCTCCGTCTTGTTTAGGGCCACCCTGAGCCCCAGCGCCTCGATTCGCCTGACCATCTCCTCGGTGCCGAGAGTGGCCAGGCTCGCCGCCTCTTCGAGTGTCCTGCCTCGGGCTGTGACGAGCGTGTCGTCAGCATAGCAAATAACGCTCAGCCCGGGGGGGAGACTCCCTCTCAACGCCCAGTCGTACCCGATGTCCCACAGAGTCGGCCCCAGAACCGACCCCTGCGGAACACCGCACGACATGGGCGTCCGCACAATGTCCCCTGCGGGGCTCGCGTAGAGAACACTGCGCCCCTCCAGATAGTCCGCCACCAGCTGCCTGAGGTACAGGGGCACTCCATGGAACCGGAGCGCCTCCCTGATGCAGCTGAATGGCAGACTATTGAAGGCGTTGGCGATGTCCAACGACACCGCCAACAACACTCCTTTGCCGGCGACAGCCTCCGCGGCCGTCTGCCTCAGGCGTAGCAGGGCCCCGATGGTCGAACGCCCCTTCCGAAACCCAAATTGAGCGTCCGACAGATCGGGCCCCACCTCCTCCAGGTGCTGGACGATGCGGGCAGCGAGGACACGCTCCAGCAGCTTACCCACATCGTCCAGAAGCACAATGGGCCTGTAGGCCGACGGCGAATCCGGGGGCCGTCCCGGCTTTGGCAGGAGAACCAACCTCCCTTCCTTCCAGCACTCAGGGAACTGTCCAGACGTCAGACAGGCGTTGAACAGTCGCCTGAGGCGAGGTTCGAGATGCTCGAGGAGCAACGTCAACACCCGGACTGGGACTCCGTCCGGGCCGGGGGCCGTGGTGGCGGATCGAATCTTCGCCACGGCTGCCCCCACTTCCGACTCCGTCACGGGCGGAACACTCTCGACGGCCTCCCGGTCGTGATCTGGCGAAGCCATGACCGGGGGCGTGTGCTCCGACTGCCGCGGGAACAGCTCCTCGACCACTCTACGAAGGAGGTCGGGCTGGAGGGTCTCGGTGAGGGGGGGGCCCTGCGCGCGAAGCTTATTCAGCGACGCGCGATACGGGCGACCCCAGAGGTCACGGTCGAGACCGTCCAGCATCTCCTGCCAACTTGCGTCCTTGGCGGACCGGATGGCCAGCCGAAAGGCGGTACGCGCACTGCGGTACGCCTCGTACAGCTGGCCCTCCCGCTCAACATCGCGGCGACGCCGCCGACTGCGGGTGTAGGACCTTCGGGCACTAATGCACGCCGCACGAAGGTCCGCCAGTCTTGGGGACCACCAGTAGACCCCCTGCCTCGGAGGTAGACGCCGCACCCTGGGCATGGCCGCATCGCAGACCTGCGTTAACGCACTGCGGAGGCGGACAGCCTCAACGTCCACTCCGTCCGCTGGGGGTGGTGAGGACAGCCACGTGTTCACGATGGCCGCCTCCGCCAGTAGGTCCCTATCTAGACGCCCCACAGCCCACCGCGGAAATGCGGGAGCCCGGTCCGCCCTGTGACCCCTGCTGACTATGAAAGCTACCCTGAAATATAAAAAAAAACATATCATCTGATAACGAAGCAATAATAATATCAGCTTAACAATGAAAATTGAGATAATTTTCAGAAAGTACATCAATAACCGTGAATAGATTGATGACAATAAGTACCTACGCTAGGAACAAAAAATAATAATTCTCAGTTGTCAAACGTTTGACATACAGGACAAAATGGCAGCCGTTAAGTTTGTACAAACAAACTGTAGGCGGCGCGACGGTCAGTAAAAATAAGTAATGTTTTAAGTGTGCCCCCCCAGGTGACATCATAATTTTTTATAATTCCCGCCTTCCACAACCCATTACTGTATGTAGGCCTTCCCTGAAATAAGTCTATAGTGCTCTCATCACCATGCTTGTTGAGGATGTTATACCTTTCCAAGGAGAGAGCTGCACAGTTTCCTGGTGAGATCCTTAGTCGAAACTTATAACGCCCACATTCCAGTAATGGGTTCTGATAGCTGTATTCTTATTCTTCTGTCTTCACACATGGAGATATTACTTTTTGAGGCAGACCACCTACATACATACATATCATCACACCATATCCCATTGCAGGGTAGGCAGAGAGAACAGAGTGCCAGAGAACTCTATCCTTGCATACTTCACTCGCTTCCTCAACATTCATAATTCTCTTCATACACGCTCGCCGGTTTTGGAGACTCTTGACTCTACCTTCCTTCAGTACGTGACCAATTTTGTCTAGGTAGGTTAGTCTCGGTCTCCCCTGGTACCTACATCCTTCCACTTTCGCATTGTATATCTTCTTTAACCAGATCTCCTCACTAAGGAATAAGTTCTTGCATCACAACAGACTTTCCAAACTAATAATAATGGTAGTTTTCCAATTACAGCACTAGAGCGCATTATGCGGCATAATACTTAACGTTGAATGTTCCAACTACAGCAACGCTTCGCACAATCGAGCACTCTTAAAGGTAGTGCTGCTTGCGTCTGATGCGTGCAATCGATACCAACTTAGTGACTGAAAATTAACAAGTGTTTTTTCTTTAAGTTGACATTATTGATGGAAATGCTTTATTTATATTATTGTTAGTAATATTATTTATTGGTGAAAAAAATTTTAAATCATCACTATCATCTGGGTAAGATGATTCAATTAAAAAGTATTTAATTATTTTAGAACTCATTTTAAAAAATTACTCAAAACAAATACATGTTTTATTAAATAATCAAAATCTAAATTACTTAAAATAACCGTAAATAGTTTTCAATCAATTATTATATATACCACTTTATTTACAGATTAATTAGGTTATTGCTAACTCTGAGATTATTTTTTTTTCAACGCTGAACTTAGCGCACTCTGCTGGTGCATTTAAAAACTAATTCACGTTCCAATTAAGCATCAGCATAATTCGGCATTGTGCGCCACTGAGTCGCATAATGCTCTGTAATTGGAAAACTACCACTAACTCTTAGTACAACTCTGCGTATCCCGGAAAGAGCTGTCTTGTGTATGAATCAAACTCACAATATTGGGCATGGGAGGTCGGTATCTACACCACTGTATCATCTGTGCGGTCAATTATATAATTTAATAGAATATTTTTTTATGATGAATTTGTATATCTTGGATGTGGATTTAGCCGAGATGGAAGGTACACCACTGATATAGAGCGAAGAGTGAATGCGGGAAATAGAGTGAACGGAGCGTTGGGGCAACTTCTCGGTAGCCACCACCTCAGCCAGAAGACACGTGTAGCAATACATAACGCAGTGCCTGTCCCAACATTACTGTACGGAAGCGAGAGTTGGGTATGCAGAAAAGAGTATGATAGTAAAATTAATGCGGTCGAAATGCGATCTCTGCGGAAAATCTGTGGAGTTAGGCTGACCGACCGCATTCGTAACGACGACGTAAGAGAGCGAGTAGGTATGAAAGAGAGTATTGGTGTAAAGATGCGAAAGGGAATGCTCCGATGGTTCGGACATGTGGAAAGAATGCCAAACGAACGCCTGGTTAAGAAGATATACAATGCGAAAGTGGAAGGATGTAGGTACCGAGGGAGACCGAGACTAACCTACCTAGACCAGATCGGTCATGTACTGAAGGAAGGTGGAGTCAAGAGTCTCCGAAACCGGCGAGCGTGTATGAAGAGAATTATGAATGTTGAGGAAGCGAGTGAAGTATGCAAGGATAGAGTTCTCTGGCACTCTGTTCTCTCTGCCTACCCTGCAAGGGATATGGCGTGATGATATGTATGTATGTATGTATGTATTTTTTTTTAATCTTAAGACAACGCAGTAAGTGCAGTGTACTAAGGAACTAGTCTTGGTTTTGTTTTTTTATTTTAAAAATATACACTCAGTAATCACAGATTATTAAAAAAAAACATTTAATGGATCACATTAAATAATGTCCTGGGAATCAAACCCACGACACTGGCACTAAAGGTCAATTTAATTATTATAAAAATCTTGTGTAGTGAGGGAGGACACTGGCTCCTGTAACATTTTGTAACTAGCGTAGGAGCCAGAGATTCACATAAAAAAAAAACTTAGATACATTTATTAATAATTTTTCCGTGTGGTGATGTAGTAAGAATATATTTCACCACCCCCTATCTTACGCGTGGGTGATCATAAAAGACGACTAAGGGTTATAAAACGCATATAACATCTATGCAAAGAGATGGAAAACTCGAAACCAAACTCTATACCAACACGTTTGACCAGAGTGGTATATTAGGTGGACCACCGAAGACAAAGATCGGGTACCGGTGGTCCGCTCGCACGGCGAAGAGAGAGGAGTTTTACGGTGGGTTTATGGGGTCACGCGCCACCTTTCCGTCACCCCGGACCGATTTGGCGGGGCGAGACGCATCCATAAAAATAAAAAATAAAAAAAAGAGTGGTATATTAGGTCAATTGCCCTCTCATTATGTAGGAGGCTTGAGCGCAACAGTATATGATCTGAAATGATGATGAAATATATCTTATTTATTACCACTACTCCTACCTTATTTTTTTCTTTCCCCACAGAGCTCAAATAAACCATTTCCATCATTTTCATGTTTACAAATATATCAAAGTCCAACTATATCGTACCCCCAAGTTGCAATTAAAGAGGAAATGGATGATCATTCCTATGTGGATGATATTGATGATCACAATTTCATTGATGATGGTATACCTTTAACGAATGATGGGTACGAAGTTAAAGCTGAAGAAACACACCGTGAACCGGAGACATTTGTAAATGATTTGAATTTGGATGATATTAAAGGGGGGGCAGTTGGGAAGAAAGGGATTAAGGTGAGCCTAGAGCCTAGCCTAGACACAAAAAAAAATTGTTTTTTTTTAAAACCCGATTACGAAGCGAAAAATGATATCACAAGTGGGATCCACACCTATTGAGAATCCGTCCCAATCGTGCTGCCACTTACACCACTGTAAACTATTTCAGGACATTCCAATCTCGCTTCGTATCATATTTACGTCTTTAAGGTGACGTGCGCCATCTACCCGACAATGTTTACACATTGTATGAGCTTAATACTTAAAACTTTGCAGTTAGAATTGTATTAAACGATGACACAACCTTGTTATTCAAATTACTGAAATTTAGCATTTAATATGCTTAATTATTTATAAAAACCCGATTACGAAGCGAAAAATTCCACTTGTGACATCATTTTAAATGCTAAATTTCAGTAATTTGACCAATTTTATTTTTAACTAAAAACTAAACTATATTTTTTTTTATTGCTAATAGTGGCAAATGATCAAGCAGCACATCTGATGGTAAGTACCACTACCGCCCATGGACCTTTGCAATAATACAAACCCACCCAGTTGGGCTTCCGGCTCTCTCACTCACCGAATGAAGCGCAATGGCATAAAGCCATTACTCAGACGTCGATCTTCTGCTCAGTGTGGTACTACCCCGGACGGACCGGCCCGCGGCTGTAGACAGAGAACTGTCAACAGCGTGGTCCTACCACTAATAAACTAAACTAATATGTATAAAGAAGCTGGTTGAATGATTCATCTAAAGTCAAGCTGAAACTGTTAATACTAGTGACATGAAATTTTGACTGTAGTCTTTGTAACGTATAGGATCACTAAGAAAGGATTTTACTATATTCAACGCTGAAGGGGTGAAAGTCAGTGGTAAAATAAAATATGCGAAGAAAAATTAATTTATTAGCATAAATATAAATTAAAAATAGGTATTTTATCGTTTGTCCAATTTTCATCCTCTAAGGGTGTAAAATAGGGGAATAAATTTTGCTGTGATGTTTTAATTTTGATTTATTATTGTATTAAAAATTATCACAATTATATATTGGACAGTGCCTTACTTTTGTGATGGAGAGATACACTAAAAAGGTATACTCTGAACTGAACTTCAAACCCTTAGAGGATGGAAATAAATTAACCTACCTAATCACATTAATTAGACAGGTTGGTATAGGATTTTTTTTCGAGTTTCCCATCTCTTGCATAGATTTTCCTTAGTTGCTTTTTAGAACACCTATCAAAATAGGGGACAATGAATCGTATTCATACCCTATCACCGCACTGGAAATCCCAGCATTATTTATAAAAATAAAAATAAGGAATCTAAGTTTTTTATCGACAGCAGATAAAGCAAAAATCTAAACAGAAACCTAAAATTAAAAAGCAGAAAGGAATAAAGAAAAAAGTTAAAATTAAGAAAAAATCTTTAGGAACAATGCATAAGGTTGAACGTAACGAGTTGACCAGTCGCACTGTGGAATCTCTGATAGACTCAACTGTATTGGATTGTTATAAGAAAGATGAAAGCAGAACAGAAGAGGAGATAGGAGACGAGGACAGAGATATGCCAGATAATGAATTAGAAAATGAGATTGATAAAATTGAAGTTACGGTATGTATAATCCTTTTTTACTATTGTATCTTTGGCATCGAATTTGCCTCATAAAAAATTTAAGGCGCAGTACACCTGATGGTAAGCGTTAGTGCCACTCAGGACCATTTGCTATATCTGAGGTACAGCTAGAACCGCTGCCTATCAATCAAAATCTACCCAGAAAATTGTATTCCAGCTCTGTCACTCACCGAACGACGTCCAACAGCACATTGCCAGTTAAGTACTTACTAGGTAAATAAGTTCTGCTTGAAGGTAAATGGATAAGATATTCTCCAATTACCCCCATTCATACTAACATGTCACATAGTACTTCTAATCACGATCAACAATAAGGACCGATTCAACTTAGAACAGGAGACTGACATTACAATACAAAATACAGTGTGTAATTGACCTACTATACCGCGATGGTCAGACGTGTTGGTTTAGAGTTTTGTTTAGAGTATTCCCTTCTCTCGCATAGATGTTATATACGTTTTATATCCCTTAGTCGTCTCGTACGATCACCCACGGGTAAGACGGGTGGTGATTTGTATTCTTACTCCGTCACCATACGTAATTTTTTATTATACTTTGTATAAATATATATTTAAAAAATATATTAATATCCATTTTTTGTAGTCGGTTAAAAGATGTTCTCATTTCCAGATGAAGACAAGGAATGGTAAAATTAAACAAGAGCTACCAAAACTGGTGAATGAGACATTGTCGGATAAGCCAGTCTGTGCAGAGTGTGGCAAGACATTCAGCTCGAGAAAGACTTATAGATATCACCTCAAGTAAGCTTTTTAGGCACATTTAAACACTTTTATTATCCTTCAACTCATATATGTACCATTGCTGGTCTCGAGACTCCACAATAGAAGGGATATTGACCTACTAATTGATGATATGATAAGATTTCCTTCTCTTGTATAAATATTATATGTATAATATGTTATTAAGTCGTCTTTTACGACATCCTCATCCAAGATAAAAAGTTGACGAATTGTATTCTTACTCTGTCAACATATACATTTTTTTAAATCATTTGTTCTATTAATCGACTTTTTATATCAATTTTTCGATTAATCGCCATCCCTAAATCCATCGGCTCCCTTTTTTTTTTTTTTTTTTTTTTTTTTTTTTTTTTTTTTGCGGTGGGTTATAGACGTCGCACCCCGCCAAATCGGTCCGGGGTGACGGAAGAGGCGGCGCACAACCCCATTGACCCACCCTGCAAGCACCTCTTCTTCGCCGTGCGAGCGGGCCACCGGTACCCGATCTTTGTCTTCGGTGGCCCGCTCGGCGGTATGCCCTCTCGGGCTCCTCTCTTGTCGACGCCCCGACAGCTTTCGCCGTCGAGGCGTCGTCCTCACGCGGTGGCCTCACGTCGGGTGATCGGACAATTCCCCGGTCCGATCACCCGAAGCCTCGGTTAGGGCGGCATCAGGCGCAGGTACTCGCGCCTGCGCCGCCCCGGCCGCGGGCGGCGGCCCGGGTCACGGGAGTCCTCCCGGGCCCGTTCCGCCGCCTCCTTCTGCGAGATGACAGCCTCGCAGAAGGCGGCGACCGCGTCCCAATTCCTGACGCTGTCGACCATTGCTCGCGCAACAGTCGGCAGCGTCAGGTCGGCACCGGTGACAGCGACGAGGTCACGGCGCTGCCCGTCCCAGCCCGAACATACCTCGAGCGTATGTTGCGCCGTGTCCTCGTCGCTACTGCAATGGTGGCAGGACGGAGTCCACTCCCTCCGCACGACCGTGTGCAGGTACTTGCCGACAAGACCTGCACCAACCGGAAAGAGAGGACTCCGTGCCGCCGCTCCATCCACTCCATCAGTACGGGCCGGAGGGCCTCAACGGTAAAAACACCGTGTCTAGGCCTCTCCAGCCGCGTAGCCCAACGGGCGATGACTTCTCGGCGGGCGTCCTCGCGCCAGGTGGCTATCTCGTTGAACGATGGGGAGCCACCCTCTTCGCGCATTGAGGTAACCCGCCGGTAGAGGTCGGAGAGCATCTCCGCCTCTAGGTCCCACGGGGGTGTCCCGGCCAATAGGCATGCCGCCTCGGTAGACACCGTGCGGTACCCGCGAATGGCTCTGACCGCCATGGCTCGCTGTGGCCTCCACAGCACCGCCCTGAGCTGGGCGTTCAGAGTCCTCGCCCACACGGGTGCGCCGTACATGGCCATTGAGCGGATCACCCCCGCATACAGCCGTCGGCCCTCGAAACTGGGTACGCCCACGTTCGGCATGAGCCGAGAAAGGGCGGACGCCGCGCCGACCAGCCGGGGAGCAATTTGACGGCAATGCTCCCGGAACCACCATCGCCCGTCGAGCACCAGGCCCAAGTACCTCATATGGGCCTGGATACTGATGTGGATGGAGTTGACGACTAACGAGGCGCCGATGGGCAGCCTCACACGGGGCCCATGGAATAGTAGGGCCTCCGTCTTGTTTAGGGCCACCCTGAGCCCCAGCGCCTCAATTCGCCTGACCATCTCCTCGGTGCCGAGAGTGGCCAGGCTCGCCGCCTCTTCGAGTGTCCTGCCCCGGGCTGTGACGAGCGTGTCGTCAGCATAGCAAATAACGCTCAGCCCGGGGGGGAGACTCCCTCTTAACGCCCAGTCGTAACCGATGTCCCACAGAGTCGGCCCCAGAACTGACCCCTGCGGAACACCGCACGACATGGGCGTCCGCACAATGTCCCCTGCGGGGCTCGCGTAGAGGACACTGCGCCCCTCCAAATAGTCTGCCACCAGCCGCCTGAGGTACAGGGGCACTCCATGGAACCGGAGTGCCTCCCTGATGCAGCTGAATGGCAGACTATTGAAGGCGTTGGCGATGTCCAACGACACCGCCAACAGCACTCCTTTGCCGGCGACAGCCTCCGCGGCCGTCTGCCTCAGGCGTAGCAGGGCCCCGATGGTCGAACGCCCCCTCCGAAACCCAAACTGAGCGTCCGACAGATCGGGCCCCACCTCCTCCAGGTGCTGGACGATGCGGGCAGCGAGGACACGCTCCAGCAGCTTACCCACATCGTCCAGAAGCACAATGGGCCTGTAGGCCGACGGCGAATCCGGGGGCCGTCCCGGCTTTGGCAGGAGAACCAACCTCCCTTCCTTCCAGCACTCAGGGAACCGTCCAGACGTCAGACAGGCGTTGAACAGTCGCCTGAGGCGAGGTTCGAGATGCTCGAGGAGCAATGTCAACACCCGGACTGGGACTCCGTCCGGGCCGGGGGCCGTGGTGGCGGAACGAATCTTCGCCACGGCTGACCCCACTTCCGACTCCGTCACGGGCGGAACACTCTCGATGGCCTCCCGGTCGTGATCTGGCGAAGCCATGACCGGGGGCGTGTGCTCCGACTGCTGCGGGAACAGCTCCTCGACCACTCTACGAAGGAGGTCGGGCTGGAGGGTCTCGGTGAGGGGGGGGCCCTGCGCGCGAAGCTTATTCAGCGACGCGCGATACGGGCGACCCCAGGGGTCACGGTCGAGACCGTCCAGCATCTCCTGCCAACTCGCGTCCTTGGCGGACCGGATGGCCAGCCGAAAGGCGGTACGCGCACTGCGGTACGCCTCGTACAGCTGGCCCTCCCGCTCAACATCACGGCGACGCCGCCGACTGCGGGTGTAGGACCTTCGGGCACTAATGCACGCCGCACGAAGGTCCGCCAGTCTTGGGGACCACCAGTAGACCCCCTGCCTCGGAGGTAGACGCCGCACCCTGGGCATGGCCGCATCGCAGACCTGCGTTAACGCACTGCGGATGCGGACAGCCTCGACGTCCACTCCGTCCGCTGGGGGGGGTGAGGACAGCCACGTGTTCACGATGGCCGCCTCCGCCAGTAGGTCCCTATCCAGCCGCCCCACAGCCCACCGCGGAAATGCGGGAGCTCGGTCCGCCCTGTGACCCCTGCTGGGGTCCCGGAGAGGGGAGACCTCCATCCGGATGTAACGGTGATCCGACAGGGTCTCCGCCTCCTCCAGGACACGCCAGTTCCTCACTCGTGGTGCGACAGCGGGGCTAGCGAACGACAAGTCCACTATCGACCCACCCTGCTGTCGCACACACGTGTTCACTGAGCCTCTGTTTAGGACACAGAGGCCCAGTGACGCCGCCCACTCCACGATCGCCCGCCCGCGATCGTCCGTCATCGGGGATCCCCACGCCGTGGATTTGGCGTTGAAGTCCCCCAGGACCAGGACGAGGCCTGGTGCCAGTCGCCGTATCGAAGCCTCCAAGGTGGTGAGGGAGGCCCCGAAATCGTCCATTCTCCTGTTAGGGGAGAGGTAAACGCTGTACAGTGTGACCCCTCCCCAATCCGCCGTGACAAATTCCTCGCCCCTATCCAAGAGGGATAAGGACGGGAAGTGCCGCTGCGTGGAGGTGACGATTGCCGCGGTTCCGTTCCGGCTGACCACCCAATTGGGGCGATCAGGCACGACGTACGGTTCCGCGACTACGGCTGCACCGATCGACCACTCCGCCATGGATTGCAGGAGGAGATCCTGCGCACCGGCGGAGTGGTTGGTGTTGGCCTGCAGGAGGTGAGTGGACTGGGCAGCCATTAATGGGCCGTGTCCATTATCACCTCCTGGCTTGCGGCGGGCGATCGGGCCGCGCTAGGAGCTGAAGCGGCCGGAGTCGAAGGGCCGCTCCGCCCCTTTGGAGCCGAAGCCGGAGGTCTGCACGCCCCAGAGCCCATGCGGTGCTTGGCAGGCTTATTGCCCGCCGCACACGCGGGGCAGTGGGGCGGGGCGGCGCAAGATGCCGCCATGTGCCCAGTCTGACCGCAGCGGAAACAGAGTCCGCCGCAGTCAAAGCAATTAGTGCATGTTGGCCGGGTATGCCCGACCGCCATGCACTTGAAACACCTCGCAGGCCGGTGCTCCAGCACGGTGACTCGCGCTGAGCTCCAGCCCACAAGGAGCCTGCCTGAGCCGGCCAGTTGCCTGACCGACTCCACTGGGCACTGCACCCAGGCGGCACCTACGCCGCCCGGACCGGGTCGGATGGCACCAACTCGGACGGTGTCCAGTGGACACCCGGTTTTCGAGGCAATGGCCTCCCGGATGTCTTCCACCGTCACGGAGTCGTCCAGACCCGCGATGCGCATTTCGGCGCACTTCACGGGTCTGGCGATTTTCACGCCACCCTCCTCGGCGAACAAACCTCGCAGCTTCGACGCCACGCTATCGGCCGTCCTGGTGCCCTCGGCCCCAGGGAACTCCAGAATCCGAGCCCCTGTCCGGGCCTTGCGGGTCCTGGCTTCGACGCCTCCTATGTCGGAGACGTCAAGCTCCCGCCGGGCTTTCCGCAGGACGGCCTCATAGCTGAGGCCCCTTTCTGCCGCCTCAGGCAGCACAGTGATCACCACTGCGGCTGTCTTCGGCGGCCGGAGCCCCTTGCGCGGCCTCTTCCTCTTCCTCCCGCCTCCTTCGGCTCCTGCCTGGGGAGCGGAGACCTCAGCGGCGCGCTTGGCCACCGCTCTCCTCCTCTGGCCGCGACTCTTCTTGCCGCGCTCGGCCACCTGCCAACCCTGTTCGGGCGCAGCGGGCATGCCAGGCGCGGGAGGCGCGGTCGTGGGTGCGCTAGTCGTCGTCGGCGGTGTTGATGCGGGCGACGACTGCGGCACGGCAGGAGCCGGTGCCGACTTCTTTTTAGGGCTGGGCCCCTTTTGTTTGGGTCCAGCCGCGGCCGCGGCGTAGCTGCCCCCCACGCGGCCACCCTGACAAGGCAGCGGGGCGGGGGCTGGTACCGCATATGGCCGCTTGTCCGCGGCGAGAGGCGGTCGAACACGTGGTTCTGGAGGCAGCCTTGCCTCCAGAACGGCCAAGCGCGCATTGACCATATTACCGATCGTGTCGATAATGGCGCGCAAGGCCTCGTCCGACACGCCCCCCACCGCGGGCAACGGGATTAGCGTTACCGGCTGGATCTCTGCCGGGGCCTGCTCTACGACGGCGACATTTGGCGGGCTTGTGCTGGTCGGCGGCGTCTTCGGCGCGGCGGCAACCGATGGACGGCCAGCACCTCGAGGCGGCTTCGGGGCGGCGACGACGGCGACGGTTCCTTGGCGGCCAGCATTGACCGACGGCGCAGATGGCACAGGCGGCACGAGCCGCGCCATTTGGGCCTTTAGGTCGGCCACGTCCTTAGTAAGGAGGCGGTTGGTCCTCCGTACCGCGGCCAACTCTGACTCCAAACGGCGGTTCTGGGCCCGCAGGCCTGACACCTCGCCACCAAGGCGGGCGTTTTCGGCCTGCAGGGCCTCCACGTTCGCGGCTGGGGCAGTCGTGCGGGCACCAGCGGCCGCCACTTCGGTGGGAGGGATGCCGGACAACACCCCCAGCACCCTCGCGGCAGCCGCCTCGTTGTCGGCCCGCCTACCAGCCTCCGCCACTCTATGCATTCCGCCGGCCGGGGAATGAGTCGTCCTGCCCGTCGTCGCGGCTCCTCGCCCTCTGCGAGACGCCGGCACTTTAGGGGGAGGCATGATCACCACGCTCCCCTCAGAATCGGCGCCCGAGCTGCCCTCCTTGCTCAGGGGGCGCTTCCGCATTTTCGAGGGGAGGGCCTCCACCCTGACAGTCAGGACCGCCGCTGCAAGATGCGGTGATGACCTGGCGGGGGCGGTTTCCTCAACCGACCCGCTGACTTTCTTGGACGGCTCTGCGGAATCGCCCTCGTCCATTTTTTCGGCAGATCCACTGCCCTCATCTTTGGACGGCTCTGCGACACTACTGTCGCCCTCGTCCATTGACGGCCCTGCAGTAGATCCGCCGCCATCATCTTGGGGTTCAGCGGTGGTAGCCTCCCTGAGAGCCAGCCGCTCCTCCCGCTCCGCCTGTCGCTTTTTGGCGCCGGAAGCCTTCCCCCTATTCGGGGGCCTCCCACGCCTCTTCGTCTTTGGGGCCTCCTTGGTCTGTGCCGGGCCCTCGGCGGACGCCTCAAGTCCTGAGGACGAGGCGTCGTTGTCAGTTTTACGTTGGCTTGACAAGGCCGTGATGTGGGAATCCGCTGGATTCCCGTCTGGTAAAGAGTTTTTAGGCAAATCCATTTGATTCCCACGAGTATGGGAGAACTAACGGTCGACCCGGGCAGAGATCCCTGTACCCGGGCAAGCCTACATTTACCAACCAGGGGGTCGGCCGGTACCCTGGCTGGAGCGTGCTAGGAACAGAATACCCCATCTGCCATGCATCCTCTCGCCGCACGCCAGAACTTAGGATTCTGGGTAATTTCCGAATTCGAATGTCGAATTCTTTATAGAGGTTGTCTTCCTCGCGGTCCGGGCGGTTAAGCCAAGACCCTCGCTCCTGAAACTACGCCTCACGACAATATGTCTTGAAGCAAGATATCAGGTTTACGATATGTCGGCGGTGGCATAAGCCTGCCCAGCCCTCAAATTAATGAATGACCGGGCCCGTCCGAGATTTCGCGTCCTGTACCCTCTACAATTAGAGGGTCAGGAGCGAATTGGGGCTCAACCCATTGCTGGGGAACCCCCCCTCGCGCCAGAGATTCGCTACGGGCGACAATTCAACAGAGGGATCTGGGGGACTGTCGCCCGCACCCAGGGTACACCACGCGGAGGTTTCTGGCATCGTACCCCAATCCATCGGCTCCCTGCGACTTTTACGATGTCGTCAGCCCATCTGATCAATATGTTTATTCTCTGTTAATTTAAAACATACAATTCCTATAATTTAGATAATCGATATATTTCTCAGCGTTCTACACAAAGGTCAGAACAGGTACCCGTGTCCTCGTTGCGACAAGATTTACCAATGGAAATCGAACCTGGGACGTCACATGAGAAGCCATAAGGTAAACTAACAAAATATTACGATATATGTATATAAAATCTTAAAATATTGTACTGTTCATTTAAGATATAAATAATATCTCATTTTAAAATATATTAATTAATTTACATAATTAATGCCTTATATGAAAATAATTTAGTGGTCATTTATAATATAATTAATGTCTTATTTTTATTTTAAAATAATTTAGTGTTCAGTTACAATATAATTAATTCCTCATCTGAAAATATTTTAGTGATTTTTTGCGATACAAATAATTTATTATTAAAAAAAAACGATACGATAAGTTATTATATACATCTCGCAAAAATTAAAACACAAAAAAAAATTCGAAATTTTTTGGCAATTTTCAACAGGCTTGTATTTCAATGAAAAAAGGGTCGTACAGAAAATAAAAAAACATAGCTTTTCAACCTTGAAGACTCTAGTTTGCGAATTTTTTGGTTAAAATTTTTTTAGAGCACCGATAATCATGCGATTCTTGAATAAAGCACAAAGAAAAAATTTTCTAAATTTTTTACATTTTTTTTTTCGCTCTACGGACATGGAAAAAATTTTTCGACCTAGACTAATGGATAGGTCGTATAGCCTGTTTATTCAGCTTCAATTTGCTTTTTGCAAGAGTCAAATACGACCATTTGTCTTCGAGATATCGAATTTTGAATGCAAAAGGATCCTTTTTCACTCAACTACCGATATCTTTGAAACTACTGGTCGCCCAGCGAGCGGAGAGAGGGTTTCGTTTTCTCCAGAAAATTTCCGATAAAAAAGTCTGTCATGGTTGGTTGGAAAAAATTTTTTTCCACCTGAAACGTTAACGTGAAAAAAGAGCAAAAAAATGCCATTTTCCCTTTTTTTTTGGTTAATCGTCTGTATTTTCGACAATATTAGGAGAAATGCGTAGGTTAGAAGAAAATTTTACTGTCTAATGTACCCCAAAGGCCCCCTAAATCGGTAGATCGATCGGTTCAGCGGTTTCCCTGGACTGATTGATTAAAATTTTGAAAAAATTAAGGGAACAAGATTTTTGTTCCTTAAACTTGACCTAATCTTTTCAAAAATCAATAATTTCATTTTTTTTACATTTTACTCAATTTTGAGTCTTCTAAAGATTAATTAACAAAAAGAATTAAATTTTTTTTTTTCAAAAATAGAGAAAATTTCCAAAAACATTTTTTTTGAAAATTTAAAAAAACTTAGAAAAAAAAATTTTTTACGATAACAAGATTCTGTAAAATTTCCTTTAGAAAATATCGAAAAATAAAAAAAAAAAATTTCGCATTTTAAAAAATCTTTATCGGAAATTTTCTGGAGAAAACGAAACCCCCTGTCCGCTCGCTGGGCGACCAGTACTTTCAGAGATATCGGCAGTTGAGTGAAAAGGGATCCTTTTGCATTCAAAATTCGATATCTCGAAGACAAATGGTCGTATCTGACTCTTGCAAAAAGCAAATTGAAGCTGAATAAACAAGCTATACGACGTATGCATTAGTCTAGGTCGAAAAAAAATTTCCATGTCCGTAGAGCGAAAAAAAAAATGTAAAAAATTTAGAAAAATTTTTCTTTGTGCTTTATCCAAGAATCGCATTACCGGTGCTCTAAAAAATTTTTAACCAAAAAATTCGTAAACTAGAGTCTTCAAGCTTGAAAAGCTATGTTTTTTTATTTTCTGTACGACCATTTTTCATTGAAATACAGCCTATTGAAAATTGTCAAAAAATTTCGAAAATTTTTTTGTTCCTTTAATTTTTGCGAGAAGAGTATCTTTGGAGAAATAATATCTTAAATGATTTTAGTAACCATTTGCGATATAAATAATATCTTATCTTAAAATTGATAATTATTATTTAATTGAAATTCTGATCTTAAAATATTTTAGTGTTCATTTACGATATAAACATTATTTTATATTAAAATTAACGAAATAATATCTTAAAAATATATATCAGTGTATATTTCTTAAGAATGCTCGCGTAGCATAGCGCCATAATCACCGCGGTTGTCTGGTAGATAGGCGATTATATTTGATCTTCCAAGTCTTCAAGAAGTATGTTGGAAGTATTCACAGCCAACTAACTGCCAAGGAAAAGCGAGAAGGACGGATTCTCAATCATGATTGCTTTCAGGCGAGGGACTCTGGTGAGTTGTATTGCGACACTTGCGACAAACGGTTCGCGTCAGTGGCTACATTCAGACAACATCTCAGGATATCCAGGCGACACGTCTCCGAGAGCGAGTTCAGGTAACTACTGAAGTTTTATAGGACTTTTTAAATATTCAATTTTTTTTTCCTTTTTGTAACTATTATAATGGAAATTTGAAATGGAATTAAATGAACCCGATTACGAGCGAAAAATGATTGTCACAAGTGGGATTCGAACCCACACGTATTGGGAATCCGTCCCAATCGTGCTGCCACTTACACCACTGTGAACTATTGTAGGACATTCAATTCTCGCTTCGTATTATATTTACGTCTTTAAGGAGATGGTGGGTAGAGGATTATATAAGTAACAGCACGATTGGACCGGATTTCCAATAGGTGTGAGTTCGAATCCCACTTGTGACAATTATTTTTCGCTCGTAATCAAATTTTTATAAATAATCAAGCATATTAAATAGTAATTTTCAGTAATTTGATAAATTGTGTATATTGTATCGATCTCAAATGATTAAGATATGATTTTAATTATATCTATCACCACCATAGGCGCGGGTTCGAATCCCGCTTGCGACATCAATTTTTCATTTCGTAATCGGATTTTATATATCTATCACCAGTTTCATGTGCAATGAATGCGGCAAGAAGTTTGTGAACAAAACGCGTCTGAGAGATCACATCGATTGGGAGCATCTCAAGAACATCAAATTCAAATGTCAGCTGTGCAATAAGGTAAGTCCACTGTCCCACCGTTGGGCAACAACATGGTATATATGATCTAATATAATGTTTGTTTCTTTCAGCTCTGTGGTAGTGGCTATGAATACTACCAAACCTTACTTTGCTCGTGGATGTCGTAAAAGACGACTAAGAGTCTTATAACGACCTGGGCCAACTCCATCTGATGACGTTTGGTCAAGAATTACATTCCCAAGGAGGGTTGACATCTGGCAGGCGGCTGGTCATAAAACTATTGCCAATAACTTGTACAATATGTACTATGAAAGAAGAGTACATATTGTATCGACCTCAAGTAATTGGGATAAGAGTAGGAGAATGATGATGTTTGTTTCTTTCAGCCGTTCAAATGCCATACATCTCTATATGTCCACATGCAGAATGTCCACCGCAGCAAGGATAAGAAGGACAACCTTTGTCACGTCTGCGGCAAGTCTTATCAGGTAACTCCGCTAAAGAAATATACGAACAGGTCTGATCAGTATGGTGATGGAGTAAGAATACAATTCACCACCCCATATCTTACTCGTGGGTGATCATACGAGACGACTTAGGGATATAAAACGCATATAACATGTATGCGAGAGATGGAAACACTCGAAACAAAACCGACCAACACATCTGATCAGTGTGGTTCAATCAATTTCCCTCCTATTATAGAGGAGACTCGAGGCTAACAGTGGGACATGTATGAGCTGAGATGACTACTAGGTCTGTATATTAGGTCAATTTCTCATAACCTACAGTTATCACCTTTAAGCTGATCATAAAGCTTCAGTCCAGATGGAGACATACTCAGCTCGTAAGTCTTTCCTTATTAAAAATCCAATCTTCCACCCTCGTCATCAAGGAATCGTGAACTTGGCCAGTAACCCACGAGCCAAGGTCCATATCCCACAGGAAGTGGCCTTTTTTTTTTGGTTTTTTTTGTTTTTTTTGTCGGTGGACTATGGACGTGGTTGCGCCCCGCCAACTCGGTCCAAGGCGACGGAAGAGGCGGCGCGCAACTCCATATACCCACCCTGCAAACACCATTGTCACAAATTGTACAGTGTAGCGTGTTTTGCCTAACGAGTTATTTATTTATTGATGTGATTGAGCTATCTGATTGTAATTTATAGATCTTGGTGTGGTCATGCTCACTAAAAAGGTTTCTGGCTGCGATAGCTACGTGAGCGGGTCTCTCCCTTCCCTCGAATGTGGTTGAGGGGCGTGATGGCTGCTTTAGTAGTTAACTCGTGATCGAGTGCCGCTTGTGGAATCTGGTCCAACCATTTCTGTTCTTTTTTGTTTTGTTTTGTTAGGGGGGCATAGTCCGGAGCGTGCTCGTTCGCGTCCCCTGCCAGTCTAATTAGACTGCTAATCCGGCTCGAAATGCGTACCGCAATGCGGGTTAGGGCGTCCCCCGGAGGCGACGCGTACCGACCCGCCCCCGTCGGTACGAACATCGGCAGTTGCGGCGATGGGGGCCGCCACCCATCACGCCTTGCCCAGTTAGGCGAGTCGAGGAGAACGGAGTGCCGGGTGGGCACGTGGAATGTAAGAGGTTGTGTGGAAGGTAAGTTGCACGAGCTGATATCCGTCATGGCGGACAAACAGCTAGACGTGCTCTGTGTAACAGAGACCAAGCGAAGGGGCAGCGACGCCTGCGATCTTCCTGGTGGCGGGATGGCTCTGTGGTCTGGTGTACCACAGAGCGAGCGAGCCAGCATGGGGGTAGGAGTGCTGTTGTCCTCTCGCTTGGCCTCAGGTGTGAAGGATTACGGAATGTATGATCCCAGACTTTTCTGGGTCCGTATAAAACTAGGTGTCACCAAGGTATTCATGGTTGTAGCATATGCTCCCGTAGGATCCTCGGTGGCATCAGACCTAGAGAAGTTTTGGGACAATGTTAGGGAAGTTCTGGATATGGCAGAAACCAGTGAACGCGTGATTGTATGCGGAGATTTGAACGGATGGGTGGGGACCAAGCGTCCCGACTATGAGGACGTACTTGGTCCATTTGGTGATAAGAGAGTGAACGACGCAGGTAGGCTCATAGCGGATGTATGCATGGAGAGAAACCTTATTGTGTCAAACACATTTTTCCAACATAAGGACATCCATATGTATACATGGAGAAGGAATGAACAGAGAAGCATAATAGATTTAATTTTGGTAGACAGTCGCCTCCGAAGCAAAATATTGGACGCAAGAGCCTACAGGGGCCCCACAGTCGACACGGACCACTATCTCGTTATTGCGAGATTTAGTGGTCTGTTCAGAAAGTGGAGGCACTGGCGAGAGCGTGTCCACTTCGGAGGGCTTGAAAGAATAAAGGTTGAAAGGTTGCAAGAAGAGTGTGTAAGAGAAAAGTATGCAGAGGGTGTCCGAGAACGGCTGACGATGGCAAGCCAGCCGCAATCGGACATTGAAGAATGCTGGAGAGTATTGAAAGAGAGTATGGTAGATACAGCGAAAGAAGTATGTGGAAGTTCAAAGAAGCATAGAAAAACAAATGGTGATGCATGGTGGGATGCGGAAGTGGCAGCTTCCGTAGAGCAAAAGAAGAAAGCGTGGCTGGACTATGTCTCTTCTTTGAATCTGAATGACAGTATGACTGAACAGAAGAAAGAAATATATCGGCAATGTAAGAATGACACCAAGGCCTTAGTGAAAGAGAAACGTGATAGAGCAAGTATGAGTGCAGAAGATAGGCTGACTAAAAACTTCGAGGGTAACACCAAACTCTTTTGGAGGGAGGTGAAGAAGTCTCGGGGTGGTTGGTCAGCCTTCAGAATGAATAAAATAAGGTCTAAAGGTGGAGACATTCTTACACAAACACAAGACGTGTTAAGCCGATGGAGTGAATATTTTGGCGATATGTATGCGGATGCTACGGTTGGCGCCGGTGTTGGATGTGGTTTAGTAGATCAACATTCGACAACGGCGTCCTCCGATGGCATCAGTATGGATGAAGTTGAATGGGCGATAAGAAGTTTGAAAAATGGTAAGGCAGCGGGCATTGATATGGTGTCTGCCGAGATGATCAAGCTTGGTGGCTCTTGTGTCTGGGAGGCGTTCCTGTTGCTCCTCAATTTATGTTGGAGCTCGGGAATGGTTCCCAGGGACTGGAATAGCGCAGTCATCGTGCCTTTGTTTAAAAACAAGGGTTCACGTTATGACTGCGCAAATTACAGAGCCATAAGCTTGACCAGTTTGGCAGCAAAAGTGTATGGAAAAATTATTGAAAGGAGAATGAGGATGGTGTCCGATGGTTTACTGTGTGAGACACAAGGAGGTTTCAGGAGTGGAAGGGGATGCATGGATCAAGTGTTCTCTCTGCGCAACATTGTGGAGAAGCATCTGGCTCTAGGTCAGAGGGTTTTCTGCAGTTTTGTGGATCTGGAGAGAGCATTTGACACGGTTGTACGAAAGGAACTTTGGGACATTTTACCGGAGTATGGTATTAACGGTAAACTGCTACAGGCTGTGCAGTCCAGTTACATGGGCTGTAGAGCCTGTGTGCGGCTGGATGATGGAATGTCGCCTTGGTTTGACGTCAATATCGGCGTTAAGCAGGGGTGCGTTCTGTCAGCCAGGCTGTTTATCATATATCTGGATAAATGTCTCCAAAGGTTGAACGATATGAATGTGGGAGTCCAGATGGGCGACTCAGTGGTCACTGCTCTGCTATATGCAGATGACGCTGTCCTTCTGGCACAGTCAGCGACTGACCTGCAGACCCTAGTCGACAGAATGACAGAAGATTGTAAGAAAAGGGGTCTACGCGTGAATGTGAGCAAAACCAAAATAATGGTCTTTGAAAGAGATAAAACCAGAACAGATGTAAGAGTAACAATAGGTAATGATGTACTAGAGCAAGTGGATGAATTTGTATATCTTGGATGTGGATTTAGCCGAGATGGAAGGTACACCACTGATATAGAGCGAAGAGTGAATGCGGGAAATAGAGTGAACGGAGCGTTGGGGCAACTTCTCGGCAGCCACCACCTCAGCCAGAAGGCACGTGTAGCAATACATAACGCAGTGCTTGTCCCAACATTACTGTATGGAAGCGAGAGTTGGGTATGCAGAAAAGAGTATGATAGTAAAATTAATGCGGTCGAAATGCGATCTCTGCGGAAAATCTGTGGAGTTAGGCTGACCGACCGCATTCGTAACGACGACGTAAGAGAGCGAGTAGGTATGAAAGAGAGTATTGGTGTAAAGATGCGAAAGGGAATGCTCCGATGGTTCGGACATGTGGAAAGAATGCCGAACGAACGCCTGGTTAAGAAGATATACAATGCGAAAGTGGAAGGATGTAGGTACCGAGGGAGACCGAGACTAACCTACCTAGACCAGATCGGTCATGTACTGAAGGAAGGTGGAGTCAAGAGTCTCCGAAACCGGCGAGCGTGTATGAAGAGAATTATGAATGTTGAGGAAGCGAGTGAAGTATGCAGAGATAGAGTTCTCTGGCACTCTGTTCTCTCGGTCTACCCTGCAAGGGATATGACGTGATGATATGTGTGTGTGTGTTGTTTTGTTCTTTTTTGTTTTTTTTTTGTTAATGTTGTATTTAACTTTAAAAAAAAAATCTTTACTCGAAGGGCATCGCACTGGAGCTTAAATGGTCTAAACATGTATCCAATAATATTAAGAAAATATGTAATTTAAAAAAAAAAATGACGAGCCCGCTGAGTTTCTTGCCGGATCTTCTCAGTTTGTGGCGGCTTTCCGATCCGGTGGTAGATTAATTTAAGCAAATATGTAATATCGACAATATGTAAGTGCCCTTTTAGGGCTTATGCATAATAAATTATTTGATTTGATTTGAAAACTTCTTCGCCGTGCAAGTGGGCCACCGGTACCCGATCTTTGTCTTCGGTGGCCCGCAGGAAGTGGCCTCGGAACAAGGCATTACTACTTAAATGCCTTCAGCGCTCATCCACTAGTCCAAGTAAGCTTATCACAGCTATGTGCGGATAACAACTGTATTCATGCACAAAAAGCCTTTTCCGGTCAGTCTTTAAAACCCTTGTCTCCAGAACGCGGCGAAGCTGAAATACCACATAGTGGCGATGCACACCAGTGAGACGCCATATCAGTGCCAGCAGTGTAACGCGGCGTTCGGCTGGTACTCGAGCCTGTACCGGCACGTCAGGGAAGTACACTATAAGGTACGTGGTTTAGAAGGTACTTGTTTTATCAGCTTTGTGGATTACCAAACCTGATGACCAGAACTCTACGAAGATGGATATCATAATTGTCTTTTGTGGGTCAACGCTTGGTGATTCGATCGCAGTTGTGGTTGCACAGGATTGTACTTCTGGGGAGTACCACTTCTTGACAAGCCAATGGTCACACCTCGTCAAAATTGTGTGGAGCCATAGAAGGATAGTATGACATTCCATGAAGATGGATTCCTTTTCCTCGTTTCACGGACCACTAACATCGGTTTCTTGAATTCAGAGCTTAGGAATATCCCTGACGATAAGCGGATTGTTAGGATTCCTGTTAAAATGTATAAATGTTGACACGTTCTGTTCTTAATACCTCATGATAAATCAACGCTCAGTTAAAACACACCCAATGACCTATGATTGGGTGTGTTTTAACTGACAGTAGGTAGTAGGTCTAATGCCTACATTAGACCATCTCTATACATGCTTCAGCACAACATTATTTCAGTTAAAACACACCCAATCATAGACATTAGACCATCTATATATATTTCTCGGCAACCACCACCTCAGCCAGAAGGCACGTGTAGCAATACATAACGCAGTGCTTGTCCCAACATTACTGTATGGAAGCGAGAGTTGGGTATGCAGAAAAGAGTATGAAAGTAAAATTAATGCGGTCGAAATGCGATCTCTGCGGAAAATCTGTGGAGTTAGGCTGACCGACCGCATTCGTAACGACGACGTAAGAGAGCGAGTAGGTATGAAAGAGAGTATTGGTGTAAAGATGCGAAAGGGAATGCTCCGATGGTTCGGACATGTGGAAAGAATGCCGAACGAACGTCTGGTTAAGAAGATATACAATGCGAAAGTGGAAGGATGTAGGTACCGGGGGAGACCGAGACTAACCTACCTAGACCAGATCGGTCAGGTACTGAAGGAAGGTGGAGTCAAGAGTCTCCGAAACCGGCGAGCGTGTATGAAGAGAATTATGAATGTTGAGGAAGCGAGTGAAGTATGCAGAGATAGAGTTCTCTGGCACTCTGTTCTCTCTGCCTACCCTGCAAGGGATATGGCGTGATGATATGTATGTATGTATGTATGTAAAAATCTATCTAATTACAAGATTTGATTCAAATTGTTAGAATAATTTTCGAGATATATGTATAGAAGCATATACAGATTAACTCTATTCTCTTCTCGACAGTTGAAAGTGCAAACAAAGAAGACTAAAAAGCAGAAGAAGGCAGAAGTATTACCATCACTCTTGCCTGTGTTACCAGGGCTCCATCACTCCGGCCATGTCTGATGGTAGAATGAAGGAGATTGCTGGCATGTGCGTCCCACTGCTGGGCTAATAAATCTACCATATCAAGCTGGCTACGTATATTGATGTCTACTTGTGGACATAGTTTTACCTAGAAGGAGAAAAGCATTCTCCTGGTGAGTCTTCACCCGATTTTACGATCCCCCATGGGGACTTAATGGCTGTTGACCCTTTAAGTTATAACCATACCCTGAATAATGATGAAAATATTGCAAGACAAAAATAAAATTATGGTAGAAATATACTACTATTTGTAAATAAATTTGTAATGTGGCAACACTAGTTCGACTGATATTTTTATAGTGTGGCAACAATGTGTAATAGCTTTAAGTGACAGTATTGATTTTGTAAATTAATTGTGGTAATAAATATATGAAAACATAATGTGTGTATGTATGTTCCATGTGTACTCCAAAACTTTTTTTTCACCTGCATAGATGTTATCTGCATTATATCACTTAGTCTGCTTTTACGACATCCACGTGTAAGAGTAAGTGGTTTTCCGTGTGGTTACAGAATAAAAATACACTTTACCACTCTCTATGGATGTTGTAAAAACGTATCCGAGGAGGGGTGAAACGCAGTGGTAAGTTTGTATGTGATAAAAGCAAAACTCTTTCGTAAAAAAAACAAATACAGCATTTATCAATTTTCATCCCCAAAGGATGTAAAATAGGAGATTAACTTTGTCCATATGGTTTTCTTATTGAATTAAAAATTAACACGAATAGGTGTTAGAAGATTAAAATTAACACAAGAAAGGATTTTCACGAAATGCAACCCTGAAGGGTTGAAAAGCGATGTCAAAGTTTTAATGAGCAGAAAAAACTTTATAAGCACAAATACTCTTCAATAAAAATAAAGAATACGTGCTTTATTATTTGTAAATTTTTATCCTCTAACGGTGTAAAATAGGAGATTAAATTTTGTGATGATACTTTATTCATCATCATCGTCACAGCTCATATATGTCCCACTGTTGGGCTCGGGCCTCCTCAGTAATGGGAGGGAAATTAACCTACTATACCGCGCTGGTCAGACGTGTTGGTATAGGGTTTTGTTTCGAGTTTTCCTTCTCTCGCATAGATGTTATATGCGTTTTATAATCCCTTAGTCGTCTCGTACGATCACCCACGGGTAAGATATGGGGTGGTGAATAGTATTCTTACTCCGTCACCACACGGAAAATATATAGATACTTTATTATTAAACATAAATTGTTAGAATCCTGCTTTTGTGATCCCAAGGGACAATTTGCAATCTGTCACCCGCAGAGGCTGACCGCGTGAGGGTTTCCTCGACAGTTAGACGGGGCGTCAAAGGCGAATGGTATCAGAAAGTGTAACCTGGCGGGCTGGCCATGGGTGTCAAGGGAAATGTACCAGTGGCCGGCCGAACGGCGATGGGGAGGCAATACGGTGAGTAATGGAACCACGCTTCGCCCTTCCGTCGCCCCGGACGAAACGGACGGCATTTGTCCAGACCATTGCCTGCCTAAAAAAAAACCCATAAAAACTTAAACTTATTCATAATATTTTATTAGCAATAACCCAATGATAATTGACAAAATAAAGCTTAAACTGAACACGCTTGATTTATTCCCCACTTTATTCTCCACACATTCATATTCTTCACCGAAATCGATTCCATTCATACAATCACCGTACATAGAGTAAAATTTATCCCAAAAGTCTATCTTGTCTTTGAAATAATTCTTCTCTATGGTTATTCTTTTTGGTCCAATTCTCATGTAGTATTTTTTCTTGTCAACAACCGGCCAAGATATGTCTGGGTTTCTGAAAAAGTAATATTGCATTATTGGCATTTTTTAAAATGTTATAACACTTGACTTGAGTATGTGTAGCAAGACTATCTCCATATGATTTTAAATCCCTTCTCCCGTGTTGACTCCCCGTTCGTATATATGTTTTAGATAATTTAATAACGAACGAACGACTGGTTAAGAAGATATACAATGCGAAAGTGCAAGGATGTAGGTACCGGGGGAGACCGAGACTAACCAGCTAGACCAGATCGGTCATGTACTGAAGGAAGGTGGAGTCAAGAGTCTCCGAAACCGGCGAGCGTGTATGAAGAGAATTATGAATGTTGAGGAAGCGAGTGATGTATGCAGAGATAGAATTCGCTGGCACTCTGTTCTCTCTGCCTACCCTGCAAGGGATATGGCGTGATGATATGTATGTATAATTTAATAACTTGTGATTCAAAACTATAACCAATCTACCAACACGAATATGTCCGTTTTGTTTAAATTAAATGAAGAAACCCCAAATTTCTTAAATCTTTAAAATTTATTAACTTAATTTCATTAAACTATCCTCTAGTTATAAATATACAATTCATCATCATCATCAGCCCATATATGTCCCACTGTTGGGCTCAAGCCTCCTACACAATGGGAGGGAAATTGACCTACTTTACCACGCTGGACAGCCATGTAGGTATAGGGTTTTGCATCGAATGTTTGAATGCGGTTTGTATCTTTTAGTCGTGTCTTACGATCACTCACGGGTGAAATAGGAGGTAGTGAATTATATTCTTACTCCGTCACAATATGGAAAAACATACAAAGCTTTTTACATATCCAGAACCTGCACAAAAATAAACTAATACACTTATTTACTGAATAAACATTAATAATAGAATTGAATTATAAGGCTTCCGATCGCTGAAACTTATCGTACAGACACAAAGCGAAGAACTGAAATAAACACTTACCCATATTTAGCGAAATTCGTCCAAGCATCAGCCATAGCATCTATTACTTCTTGATCTGCTGCAGTTATATTATCACCAAGAAAATCCGCGTCAAATAAATATCCAAGTTCATCACCATGCGTCGCCCCTTCAGATGTAATATTATCTCTTAGTTTAACAAAATTCCTTCCACCATCGTAAGCGAATACATATCTATAAACCGCATCTGCATTCACTTCATAAAATCTTACAGATCTTTCAGCGGGATAGTGAAAAGCAAAATCTGATCCAAAATCTATTGAATCATCTTTCAAGTGACCTTTCAAATAATGTTTTTTTACTTGAACTATAGATTGTTCAGGTAGATAATTGAAAAATTGATATGCCGATTTGTCATCCTTGTATAAAAATAACATTTCCTTTGTCACAGTACCAAGCATTACTTTAATTCCCTTTAAATTTACTCTCGCAGTCTTATTAATAAATACTTCATCAACGCAAGGTCTGAACATGTCATTTCTAGTCATATCAATCAATTTCATTGCATCAATATCAGATAATTCATCTATAATCGTATCAATTTTTGTATTATTATCATTAAAATTAAGATTTTTAGCAATTTTTCTAATATAATCTTCATTTGCAGCATCCTGGTTCAAAAAACCTGATACAATGAAACCACTTTGGAGGATGACTTTATTGAATATTTTATTTTTATTAAACAACAAATGTACTTCGGCAGACATCGATCCAGCGCTGTGACCAAACATTGTAACATCAGTGTCATTCCCACCAAAATATTTAATGTTACGCTTCACCCAATCAAACGCTAAAGCCTGATCCTTCAAACCTTGATTACTGTAATTCGTCTTCGGCAAACATATGAATCCATACGGTCCTAATCTATAGTTAACGCTGACTATTATTACATTTCTTTTAATTAAAAATCTTGGTGAGTATGTTTTTAAATTCCCATCACCTTCGACAAGTCCTCCACCATGTATAAACACCATAACTGGTAGTGAACTGTTCGAGGTAACGTTGTTAGGTGTGTACACATTTAGATTTAGACAATGTATGCTGCCTTGGGGTATGCCTTTCACAACTTGAGGACATATTACTGGATCTTTGTCAGCGTAGTATGTTGTCTTAAAAGCAGGTGCAGGTGTGGCTGTCTGTAACAAAATAATATGTACATTTTAATATAGTCTTCATCATCATTCTCCAGCTCTTATCACCAATTACTTGTGGTCGATGCAATACGTACTCGTACATATTGCATAAATTATAAGCATTCATCATCATCATCACAGCCCATAACATCCCACTGTTAGGCTCGGGCTCCTCCATAATGGGAGGGAAATTAACCTACTATACCGCGCTGGTCAGACGTGTTGGTATAGGGTTTTGTTTCGAGTTTTCCTTCTGTTATATGCGTTTTATATCCCTTAGTCGTCTCGTACGATCACCCACAGGTAAGATATGGGGTGGTGAATAGTATTCTTGCTCCGTCACCACACGGAAAAATTATAAGCATTACGGCTCCTTAAAAAAAGATGTAAATATAATACGATGTGAGATTTGAATGTCATACAATAGTTCACGGTGGTGTAATTGGCAACACGATTGGTACGGATTGCCAATAGGTGTGGGTTCGAATCCCACTTGTGACATAATTTTTCGCTCGTAATCGGGTTTTTATAAATAATCAAGCATATTAAATGCTAAATTTCAGTAATTTGTATAAGCATTAGTTTTATAGCCGGCCGCGTGGCTGATATCAACACTACTTGGGAATGTATTTGTTGAGCAAACAGCATCAGGTGGAGCTGGTCCAGATCGATGTAAAGTTTTTAGTCATCTTTCACGATATCCACGATTAATATTAAGATAATTTTTTAGCTCTTAACAGTGTTAAATAAGACCGGATGTCATTTTTGACTACTCATATAATTAAAAAAAACCTTTATCAAATTTTTGACGAATAGTTTGAAAATTATTTATGAATTCACGAAATACTTGTAGGTATTCGAAAAATAACAAATAATTCGAAAGGTTTTGAATTATTTGAAAAATAACAAATAATTCGAATATTATCGAATAATTCTTATATTCGAATGATTCGATTCGAATTTCGAATCGAATAATACTATTTGATTCGATACGAATAATTCGTAAATTCGAATTATTCGCACACCCCTAGTATGCATTAGTTTCATTTCTAGGGTCTCTCTTTACGACATACGATAATTGTTTAAAATGATTAATTAACTTTGCTATTGCAATGTTTTACATATCATCATTACCAGACGGAAGAAATTGCGAAAGCTAATGATTAATTAACACTATCGAAGTATTGACCTTGCCAGAATTTATTGCAAATATCTACCTAATTTATTTTTATCTTTTATTATCTTATACTTTTACTATCAGAGCTCTGAACGCACCCAGTTCGGTTATTATTATATTAATCCCTGTTGGGCATAGATTGACCTACTGCTGGAACATTCAAGACAAGCATCTGATACCGATGATCAACCCAAATGGTGACAGAAAAATAAAATAACATAAATCATAGGCCTAGGGAAATGTGACTCATGAAATGTGCGGAAAGAAATGCATGCAAATAGTCCAAGCCAAAAAAAAACTAGAATTTTTTAGAGAAGGCTACTCATCAATGAATAGGTTGTTGCAGACAAATATATATAACTCCACATATCTTCATCAGCTTAGTTAGTATACCTATCCTATTGCTGGGCTCATGCCTTCTTCGTGGTAAGAAGGAAATTTGACCACGCTGGTCAGACGCGTTGGTTTTGTTTCGAATATTTCCTTATCTTACATAGATGTTATATGCGTTTTATATCATTTAGTTGTCTCTTATGATCACCCACGGGTTGTGTTGCCTAAATGAAAGACTCTTGCGAGTCTCTCAAGTCTTGCATCTCTCTGTTAGAATAACACAGTCATTGTTTTGATAGAAATGAAAAATCCAACTAAATTAATGAAATTCCATTCATCTAGTGGCACTAACTGTACAACTATCAATAATTAGGTACATACCACTTAACGGGAGTGGGGGTATAGTCACACCTATCTATCATGAGACTGTTTAATATAACATCAAATTATTTCCCCGTGTACTGGTATTAAGAATACAAAATGTAGACAATCCTTACTTTACCAAAGTAATCGTAAAATATTGTCTAAGGTAGCACTGCGAGATTCTTGCAGCGATTTTTGGTCTTGCATTTGGGCAACACATGCCGCGAGTAAAATAGGTGGTGAATTATATTTTCACGCGGAAGATCTGCAAGATCTAATTTATTTAATACTTACGTCAAAAGGATCTTCATCATCAACTACACCATAAGGTATTCCCAGATACGATGTAAATTCTGTACCTGCTATACCTGATATAGTTCCAACACTAGTCACCACTGTTGAGTTGTTGTTCACAGATATCGTCTGACCATTTGCACATAAATATATTAAAACAAAACATATATTTAATAACCACATAGTTATTTAACAAAAAAAAACTAAAAATTAAATAAAATTTCACTTGATTTCGTTGCGTTGTAATATGATTTCGATTTCACGATATTTGAGATACTTTACAAAATCTAAAACAATTATGTTATAATATAGTAAATTAATCTATTTTTTTTATATAATTAACATTATAAAGAAATGTAGATTTGAAAATAATAACTATTATTATATTTGGATATATAATATCTATAAAAAACGATGATATCTCGGACTTAAAATATCTCAATCCTGCAACTAAAGATACAATAAAGTATCCCAATCTTCGTGAAAACGAAATCAAATTTAAATGCAATAAAATCTATAAAAAATATTTATATTTTTTATATATAACTCTGCATATATATCATTTGGATTATTTCGTATTTTTATATTATATTTCTTTAAAATATTTTTATTATAATTAAATATTACTGGTGTAAGGACGAGTACTCCTCGTTCACTAGATACTTATGTATTTTCATGTACCGATACAAGATAATTTTAATCACAATTATTGATAAAAAGTATAATAATATAATCTAGTTATCTATAAAGATAAATAAAACTTTATTGTTTGTTGTTTGTTATGTTTATAGTCATTGGTGCTTATGATTAATGTCACCCGCTAGGACCAAGACAATAAAATGCTCTTATTCAAATTATTGAAATTTGAAAATACTGAAATGATTTATTTTTTGGGCCTGAACCCTAATCGAGATGATATAATCATTCTCTAATTCTTATCCCAATTACTTGAGGTTGATACAATATGTACTCTTCTTTCATAGTACATATTGTAAAAGTTATTGGCAATAGTTTTATGACCGGCCGCCTGCCAGACGTCAAGCCTCCTTGGGAATGTAAATGTTGACCAAACGGCATCAGATGGAGTTGGCCCAGGTCGTTATAAGGCTTTTAGTCGTATTTTACGACATCTACGATCAAAGTAAGAGTTGGTAGTATTCGTAGCCGCTACCACACTGGAAACAGCGAGACGTATGTATATAAGTGAAAATAATAACCTGGTTTTGTTTAGAGTTTACCTTCTCTTGCATAGATGTTATATATGTTTTATATTCCTTAGTCATTTCTTACGATCACCCACAGGTAAGATAGGGAGTGGTGAATTGTTATATAGATTTTCTTACTTCGTAACTACACGGACTAAATCAAAAGAAAGGACTCAAATTATTCATAAACTTTTTTAATATACATTAAAATATTTTAATAATAAAAATCCAATTACAATTGACAAAATAAAACTTAAGCTAAACATGTTTGCATTATTCTCAACACATTCAAATGCTTCACCAAAATCTACGCCCTTCATACAACCACCATACGCAGAGTAGATATCGTCCCAAAACTCTATCTTGTCTTTAATAAAATCCTTTTCTACCGTTATATTCGTCGGTCCTATGCTCTTGTAGTATTTTGATAGTTTGCCTACAGGCGGCCAAAAATTACCCGGATTTCTGAAATTGGATTAATTGTATATATTTTTTTAAATATACTAACTGAATAATAATTAAATAATTCTTGTTGTCAAATTACCGAGATTTAACATACTAGGTTATTTTTAAAAACTTGTTTACGAGAGAAAAATGATTGTCACATGTGGGGTTTGAATTCATACTTATTGGAAATCCTCTCCAATCAATACGTGACCCAAAGGCTGACCTATGATAATCCAATTGCGGCTCGTATTATTTTTGTCATCTTATGGGAGATATGCCCTATCTACCGGACAACGATGAATTAATAATTAAAATAGTATATCCTACTAATATTATAAACGTGAAAGTTTGTAATAATGTATGGATGTGAACATCTTTGTTGCTCTTTCACGCAAAAACTACCGAATTGATTTTGATGAAACTTTATAGTAATATAGCTTACACATCAGAATAACACATAGGCTATAATTTATAAAGATATTTTGTAAATTGGCTAAAATATAACGATAAAAATCGCTTAAGACAGAAAAAATCGCCCATCTGCGAGTTATTTTTGCATACGCTGCAAAGATCTTGAAAGTTAGACAAATGTTATGTATTGTGGAAATGTAACTCTTAAATAGTTCTACAAAAAAGTCCGCGACAGCATATATCTATGTTTAATATGTAAGCATTTATCGTTAAAATAGTAAATTAAAAATTCAAAATAATTTGGTATTTATTGCCGATGCACATTTTATAGTAAGGAATTGATTCTTATGCAAACAAATGATTTTATTGCTTTCGATATTTAAAGCACATATTTTTTGCCTTTTACCGCGTGTCGTTTGGTACAATGCTTCAAAAGTTAGAACGATAAGAGTGCGCAGTGCTGTGGTCAGGCAGCAACTGGGCGCACTACAGAAATATGGCAAGAAATCTATGATCGCCGATTGTGCGACCCGAACACATGTAAAGTCGTGAGAGCAGTCATCGTTGATGATTGTTGTATTTTTGACAGCACTATCGATTTGTTAGTAACATACTATACCTGTATATAATAGATAGGTATTGAAAGTTTGTGATATGAAACATCTTTTTGCGCGCCTTGGCAGTAAAATTATGTCGACTACTGGAAATGATAGATTGGGTTAGGTAGGTACTAAGGTAAATGTGGTCATGCCGTGATAATTCGCCGCTATTCTCTATTCATTTGTGTGTGCGCGCGTATTAACCCCTTAAGGTTAAATTAAAATAGAGGATGAAAAACTTTAGGAAAGTAACCTTTTACGCGGGCAGAAGCTAGTATGTATATACATACATCGGGGAGATAGGCCTCGTTAGCATTGGGCTGCAACCTATCTAGGAGAAGGAATGCTCCGAAATATAACCCGGGGAGATGAGCCTCGTTAGCATTGTGCTGCAACTCATCTAGGGGAAGGAAAACACCGAAATATAACCCGGGGAGATAGGCCTCGTTAGCACTGATCTGCAATCTGTCTAGGAGAAGGAAAACTCCGAAATATAACCCCCGATCCAAGGTGTAAACCGACCCGTGCTGAGGGATTCGCGGCCAGAGGGTAAGCTGGTCGAAAACGGAAGGTGCATGTGTTGGTGGTCACAGGGCACAGCAGAAATTCTATCTTACCTCTACACAAGGGCACTGTGGGGCTGGACCGTTTAATACCCTAATACTCGTGGGAATGCTATGAATTGTACTAAAAACTTTAAAATTCCAAATGACGGCGATGCGGCTCGCAACCCTTCACGTCTCGTTCCCAATGAGGGCGAAAAGCGGTCTACGGAGTGCCGCTTTGCCACGCTAAATGTAGGAGGAGGAATGAAAGAGAAATTAAGTGAGGTATGTCAAATGATGGATGATAAAAAGATTGATATTCTCTGTGTGAATGAGACGAAGCGAAAGGGATGTGAGATTACTAGTCATGGACCTTACACGGCGTACTGGTCCGGGGTACCAATGCCTAGTAGAGCCTGTCAGGGAGTTGGTCTCCTTCTTTCTGCTCGAATGGCTCAATGTGTGAAAGAGTATGATTGTGTGAATGCTAGATTTGTATGGATAAGGATGAAAGTAGGTCTGACTCGTATTTTTGTTGTGGGAGTATATGCTCCTGTGAACGTGGGATTACATAACAATAAATGTGAACAGGATGCAAGAGAGAAATTTTGGGAGGAACTGCGGGATGTTTTGAGATTATGTAATTTGAATGAAAGGTTGATTTTGTTAGGGGATTTTAATGGATGGGTAGGAGTAAGCAGAGAAGGATTTGAAAAGGTTTTAGGAAGGTTTGGTGATGAAAGCGTGAATGAAAATGGTCGAAGTCTACTAGAAGTGTGCTTGGAATGGAATCTTTGTGTTACAAACACTATGTTTGAACACAAAAAGATCCATATGTATACACGTGAAGCAAAGAATGTAAGAAAGAGTATAATTGATTTTGTAATAGTAGATGAAAGGCTCAGAAAGAAAGTACTAGACACTAGGGTATATCGCGGTATTGGTATTCATACAGACCACTTTCTAGTAATGACTAGAATAAGTGGTCTTATGAAAACGTGGCAAAACCGGATACATAACCCGAAAAGTGTGCTAGAAAGAATAAAAGTAGAAAATTTGCAAGATGAGTATATTAGAGATACATACAAAAGTAAACTAAAGGAAAAGTTTTTTCATGCGGCTGATATTTGTAGTATGGAAGACTTTTAAAAAACAGGTGGTAAATGTTGCTACAGAAATATGTGGTGTGACTAGAAGAATGAAAGTAAACAAGGTGAAGAATATATGGTGGGATAAAGATGTGCAGAGTGTAGTTCGTGAGAAGAAGAAAGCCTGGGTAGATTGGCTTGCTGTCAGAGCCAATGAGAGAATGAAGAAAGCAACGAATGAAGACATAGAAATAGCCAAAGAAGAATATAAGAGAAAAAAAAAAGAGATGTGAAAGAAATTGTTAGAACAAAGAAAGAAGATCAAAAAGACGATTACGATAGAAGATTATCGAAGGATTTCCAAACTAACTCAAAGATTTTCTGGAAGTCCATAAGATCGGCTCGAGGCAAAGCGCAAAATACAGAGCTAGTCTCGATCAGCGATAAATATGGAAGGACAGTGTATGGAGAAGAATGTATACTAGAGAGATGGAAGGAATACTTTGAAAGCTTATTTGAAAGAGAAGAGCCACAAAAATTATCATTTATGAATGAAAGAGATCTCGAGGAAGGAGAATGCATAAGTATGATAGAAATTACAAATGCATTGAAAGGTATGAGAGCGGGTAAGTCTGCAGGATACGACAGGATTACAGTTGAAATGCTGACGGCTGGAGAAGATATTACAACTAACATCCTATACCAGCTTTTCAATCTTTGCTGGACTAATGGCCGAGTACCTATAGACTGGTGTCAGGCGGTAATCGTACCTCTCTACAAAGGGAAAGGTTCACGGCAAGATTGTAGAAACTACAGGGGCATTAGCCTCCTTAGCATTGTCAGCAAACTGTATGCGAAAGTGTTGATTGAAAGAGTAGTGAAAGTGACCGAAAAGAAAATATGGGATGCACAAGCGGGTTTTCGAAAGAGTATGGGTTGCACGGATCAAGTTTTCTCTTTACGATGCATGGCGCAAAAATTTTTGGCTAAAGGTCAGAAAGTTTTTTGCGCTTTCATTGATTTAGAGAAGGCTTACGACAAAGTGAGGAGGAATGAACTGTGGTCGGTACTATCTATGTATGGGGTAAATGGCCATCTTATTCAGGCGCTGAAATCCATTTATAAGGATTCCAGAGCCTGCGTAAGGATAAACGGGTCCTACACTGAATGGTTTAACATTGATAAAGGTGTCAGACAGGGATGTTTAGCGTCACCGTGGCTGTTTAACCTATTTATGGATAGCTGTTTGCAAGATTTGAAAAATAATGAATGTGGTTTAAGAATGAATGAGTTACTCGTCAAATGTCTTCTTTAACCCGATGATCAGGTTTTACTTGCATCGTCGGCTGAAGACTTACAGGCGATGGTAACTACTATGCATGATGCTTTTAAAAGAAAAGGTATGAAAGTAAATGTAAGTAAGACGAAAGTAATGGTCTTTGAAAAGGATAACTGTATGACGGAATATAATATTTTTATAAATGGTGAGGGATTGGAACAGGTGAAAGAATTTGTATACTTGGGTGTACTGTTTACTAGTGATGGTAAAAATGATGAAGATGTTGAAAGACGAGTAAATGCTGGTAATAAAGTGAATGGGGCATTGTACGCTTTTATGAAAAGTAGGAATGTATCTAACAAGGCACGCCTAGCTGTACATAAGGGAGTATTAGTGCCCAGTCTCATGTATGGCAGAGAAAGTTGGATTTGGCAGGGAAGACATGAAAGTAGCTTAAATGCTGTAGAGATGAGAGCTCTTCGTAGTATGTGTGGTGTAAGTCTGAAAGATAAAATTAGGAATAGTGTTATAAGAGAGCGCTGTGGTATGAATGAAGAAGTAGTGACAAAGATAAAAAAGGGTATGCTGAGGTGGTTTGGACACGTGGAAAGAATGAGTAAAGAAAGGTTGACTAAACAAGTATACAAAGCGAGTGTGAGTGGGACGATTACAAGGGGAAGACCACGTCGTACTTTCTTGGATCAAATTGAAGATGTGTTAGTGAAAGGTCAGATTAAGAGTTCGCGTAATCGTAGAGCATGCATGAAGACTGTGATGAGCGTGAATGAAGCGATGGAGGTATGTCAGGATCGTGGTTTGTGGCAATCCGTAGTCTCTGCCTACCCCTCTGGGAAACAGGCGTGAGGCTATGTATGTATGTATGTATATATGTGTAACAACAGACAGTAATGGAAAAGCCCTAGAAATTTATATGGACCCTCAGCGCGTAGGGTCTAATCTTATAGATATTAATTATAAAACAACTATTACAGATTTAGCATTAACTAAAATACTAGACTTACTATTAAGCTCAATTGTAAATCAAAGATAGTATTACTATAATGAATTGAATCCACATTTATTTCAAATCCATTCAAATCACCAATAGTTGCTTTAGACAGTACAGTATTAACTTTTACAAAACTATATACACCTACACGTATAAACACTTACCCATATTTAGCGAAATTCGTCCAGGCATCAGCCATAAGATCTATTATTTCTTGATCTGCTGCAGTTATTTCATCACCAAGAAACTCCGCATCAAATAAATATCCAAGATCATCACCATGCGTTGCGCCTTCAGCCTTAATATTATCCCTAATTTTAATAAAATTCCTTCCACCATCGTAAGCGAATACATATCTATAAACCGCATCTGCCTTCTCCATATAAAATCTCACTGATCTCTCAGCAGGATAATTAAAAAAAAAGTCCGTTCCAAGATCTATATTATCATCTTTCACATTTAATCCTTTCAAATAATAATTCTTTACTTTACTTATGGATTGATTAGCTAAATAATTAAAATAATGAAAAGCCGGTTCATTGTCATTATAAAAGAACACCATTTCTTTCAATGTAGCTCCAATCATTACTTTAATTCCTTTTAAATCTATATTCGGAGTCTTATTAACGAAAACTTCATCAACACAAGGCCTGAAAATATCACTTCCCGTCATACCAATCAGTTTATTCACATCTATATCAGATAATTTCTTTATAATATCATCTATGTTCATATTATTAACATCAATATTGACTTTTTTAGCAAGTTTTTTAATATATTCCTCATTTGCCGCTTCTTCAAGCATAAAAGGAGATACAACGAAACCGCTTTGTAAAATTACTTTATTAAATATTTTGTTTTTATTAAATAAAAGATGTAATTCAGCTGAACCCGATCCAGCGCTGTGACCGAAGATTGTAATATCATTATTATCACCGCCAAAATATTTGATATTATGCTTCACCCAATCAAATGCTAAATCTTGATCTTTTAAACCTTGATTACTGTAATTTGTCTTCGGCATACATATGAATCCATACGGTCCTAATCTATAGTTAACGCTGACTATTATTACATTTTTTTTGACTAAAAATCTCGGTGAATATGTTTTTAAATTCCCATCACCTTCGACAAATCCTCCACCATGTATAAACACCATAACTGGTAGTGAACTGTTCGAGGTGACGTTGTTAGGTGTGTACACATTTAGATTTAGACAATGTATGCTGCCTTGGGGTATGCCTTTCACAACTTGAGGACATATTACTGGATCTTTATCAGCGCGATATGTTGTATTAAAAGCCGGTGCAGGCGTGGCTGTCTGTAAAGATAAAATGCTTAAGTTTAAAACATTATTATAGTTGTACCATTTTTTATCTAGTCTGTAGTTGTAGAAGAAGGTAACTAAGAAATATAATATATAAGAACTATTCAAGAAAAGGAAATCTTAAAACAAGTGTATAGTGCACTTTGTAATCAGTGGCGCCCCGAGTCGAGGTCCGTTGTCCACAGGGAGAGCTTTTGGGCGATGTCGTTTAAAGCCTTTTCTCCTGGTTGAGAGCCCTCAGCGCTCACCCATAGTACGGGTTAAGCTGTAACAGCCATCCGCGGTTAACAGCTAAAAGACAGACACAAAAATAGTTCTATTTCGTCAGTCTAGGCTTGCGAGCGGCACGGTGCATATGTCGCGTACCGCGTGCTGACTTCCACTAGCCGTATCATTGATTTGTTCGTTAGTCTATTTTAAATAGTTAGAGATCGAGCGCTCTTCGTCTTCCCGACGTGACAGCAGGGCAACGTGAGTTTTCGCAACCCGCTTTATCTCTTCCTCTTGAGCGAAGACTGATCCTGCGGTTACTTAATGTAGCTCGCCCAGAATCTTACACGAAGATTACCAAACAGCAATAATTCTATAACATAAAATATTAATCACACGAAAAAATCATCAACAATATTTGAAATAAAAATATTTTTACTGATTCTATCGCGTTTGTATTTTGATTTGATTTTTAATTTCCCAACGTTTCCAACATTTTATAGAGTTCATGGTCACGGCCGTCACGGGAGGCTCAGTGCTCGAAACGTCTTTCAATTAAAAAATCAAATACAAACGCGATAGAATCAGTAAGAAATGATTTATATAAAATGTGTAATACTTTATAAATTTCAATAATAAATTTCAATAGTGATAGGACCACGCGTCCGCCTGGGGTAGTACCACACTGAGCAAAAGATCGACTTCTGAGTACCTAATGGCAATGTGCTATTGCGCCTCGTTCGGTGAGCGAGAGAGCCGGAAGCCCAACAGGGTGAGTTTGGGGTTTGTAATGGTATGTAGCGGCCGAGCTATAGCCTTGGTATTGCAAAGGTCCATGGGCGGCAGTGACACTCACCATCCGGTGTGCTGCCTCGTTTGCCGCCATAAGCAATAAAAAAAAACTCGCGTAAACATTAGAAATCATCATCAATAAATAAAATAACTTACATCAAAAGGTTTTCCATCACGAACAACACCATAGGGTATACCGAGATACGAAGTGAATTCCATTCCCTTAATACCTGATACACTGCCAACATTCAATACAACTTTAGCACTAGAAATAATCTGACCATTCACATAAAAATATATTAAAACAAAACATATATTATATAACCACATTATTTTAACAAAACACGAAAGTATTAACTTTAGTTATAAGTTTTTTAAATATATCTTCCTTATAAGATGATTGTTAGTTGTACAATCTTGTTTGTACAATGACAAGGTCATTAATCTCACTTATTTCTCAAGTTTGATATTAAAAACAAGATATTGTGTTTATTTTATTTATATCTTTATATATATACAGGATGCCGATTTTATTACTAGAATAACTTAAAACTAGGTTTTAGGAATGACGTCATAAAAACATTAAAGTAACTAACTTTAATGTTGCAGACTCCTAGCTCTGCCCAATCCCGAGATAAAGTGATTTGTTTCTTATCAAAACAGTAGGTTTGTCATTGACCTGTGTGGTACATTGCGACCAGCTGTGCGGCGGTGAGCGCAGCGAGAGCGCGACTATTTGCCTACTAGTTCAATGTCACACGCATGAGTATATGCCTACATCGAATTTTATAGTACAAGTGCCTGTATTGACTTTGACGCTTATCAGTATGGCAATTTAATCAAAACTTAGGTACTATTTTTTTTTACTGATTTGGATAGTGTATCATGGTCTGATACACCCCCTCCCTCCCCTTCAAGGGTTCTACTAATTAAATCGGCAACCTGTATAATTTTTCTGTACGTGTGTTGACAGTGAACTCCTCCTAAACGGCTGGACGGATTTTCTTGAATTTTTTTGTATGTTCGAGTGGTTTCGACAATGGTTTAGATACACAATTAGACCCGGTAGGTTGCCGTTGTCGGTATGTCAAACGGCTGGACCGATTGGGATGAAATTGTCTATGTGTATTTTGTAAGCCATGGAGCAAAAGAAGATTGTGGATGAATGCTATGCATCGCAATAGAAACAAGTAAAACACTGTCAGCGGGCAACTAAACGATTGAGTGTGTGCTTGCTCAGTCTCGTTTTCCTAGGGAGATTTAACGAAACCTTTTGACTCGGGCGCAAAAACCTACAGGTGACCGAGACTAACCGAGACGAGAATGAGAGCGCAAGACGAGACGAGAGTACCAGGTACATACTCGCTATCAGCGCCCAATGAATGGTAGCGACTACGACTTATTGACGGACAATGAATATTAAAGCTACGCAATATGAAGAAAAGATAAATAATATATAAAGAATAATTTTCACATAAGACAAGGTAGCTAGGTCGACTGACTATAGCCGTTTATTTTTTTTTTTTCAACTTGAATCACGAAGTATAGATACAAGGAAAGAAGGCTTTTCTATAGTATTCATGGCCACAATAATGAAACCAGATCTTAGTTCTCTTTTCTGCCACTGGCTGCGCTAGAGTTTAGGACGTACCGATGCTATTATTACTATTACACGTACATCCGCGTTGGCTCACGAATGTTGAATTTAATTAATTTAAATATAAAATTCCCAGAGCCGATAGCAACAAAATTTCCTCCATTAATTAACATCGACATAAAAAAAAACTCCAATTATTAGAACTAGTGTTTTTTAGTGGTAGGGCCACGCTGTTGACATTCCAGATCATGGAAGTATTTTGGACAATGTGGTGGGTTTGGTAAACAAATTAGCAAAAGAATGAAGAGTTTGGGCGATAAAGAAACAATTATTAACTATAAATCAAAACATTTGGTTCTTTACTTATTAAAATTTAAATGAACAGATAGATTGGCAAACAGTTAGCCATAAAATCGTCAATTGGGTAATGAGTGCTCAATTAAAGATAACAAATGGGTTTACTGGCGGCCAATGAAAGAAAAAACATTCTTATCTATAAAGACTTATATAATATTCGGATTGTTAAAGCAATATATACGATTCAAAGACTTTGTATCAATGGTCGTGAATAAAATTTTTAAAAAAATATGCTTGCCAGCAAAAAAGGAAATTACACAAATTAATGTAGGTACTCTGTTAAAATTAATTTGAACCAATAGTAAGAAGAGAGTTTTAGCGGGAAAGGAAAAGTGTCATGCGGTGGTCTTGTATTATATTCAATATCTTAGTGTTTTAACGTGTTATATTAAATAATTTTGATGGCATTTTATGTAATGTGATGCGCAGTAAGTATTGAGATGTAGTGACTATCATATAGCAGTGCTTTACATACGTTTTCGTTTTCCATCAAAATTCCCAAAACATACCTTTAACAGTGTGGCCATTATAAACCAAGATTTGGCTTAAAAGTCTTAGTAACAAGGCCATAAACACCAGAAGAAAAAAAAACAAGTAGGAATGCAAATATAATCGATAAATATTACATTTATAATATTGGTACCGAAGTAAGATATGCATACAATATTTGCACACACTTATATATATATATATATATATATATATATATATATATATATATATATATATATATATATATATATTTTATGTATTCAGACTACAAATAGAATAAACCAAAGGGCTAATAATGCCATAATCTCCACGCTTAGCAGGCTGGTTGGCGATTGTAGTTGGTATAAAAAGTTTTCTACGAGTGATATTTAACTAGCACCTAGCCGATTTTACAACTCCTACAGGAAAGCAAAATGTACTGACAACCACAAAAGAAACATAGACTGGTCCACGAAGTATATATATCAGTTTAGTTAAGTAGTTATAATAAAAACATTTATTTCAATATACATACATACATAGCCTCACGCCTGTTTCCCTGAGGGGTAGGCAGAGATTACGGATTGCCACAAACCACGATCCTGACATACCTCCATCGCTTCATTCACACTCATCACAGTCTTCATGCATGCTCTACGATTACGCGTACTCACTTATTTCAATATTTTGAAAGAAAATATCGATATTAATAAAAATCGACTATTTATATAGAGCTGCACAAAAATATCGATTTCTTTTTGGGTTCTGTTTGGTATTCTTTAATCTGTGGTCATCTCGGAGAAGCAAACGGAACTATATTCTTACATCTAATTATAAAAATTTACTGCCCAAATTATCAGTTTCTTTACATCTTCAGTGTTTTTACTTTATGATAAGTCTTTATTTATAAATTATTACTTCATATAAAGCCATTATCTATCAAATACTAAATCAAATTGTCGCCTTCAGAAGTGCCATGAACGCATTGTTAGCGGTATCTTCTGGGGATTTTACTGGAATACGAAAAAAACATGTAAAGCACTTTTATATCATATTCACTATATCTCAGCAATTACTCCACATCACATTAGCTAAAACACCATCAAAACTTTTAAATATAACACATTAAAACACTAAAATATTTAATACAAGACCACCACACGACACATTCACATTCCCGCCAAATCTCACCGCAGAATAATTAAAAACAAGTTCCATTCTCTTTGCCAAAGCATAGATCCGAGTGTAAGTATTTACTTTTAACTCGATTCTAATTCTATATTATTAATGAAAATAGATAGATATGGTTGTATTAATAATAATAATAAAATAATACATATAAACTTAATTAAAGATAAATTAGTTGCAATAGTTTTATATATAAAATCAGTATGGATAACTTAAGTATTTGTAGAATATGCTTAAGCGGGAATGTTAATATGTATTCATTACTTAATACGAAATTACAAGATGTTTATGAGAAATTGACGGCAATACCTGTAAGTATGCGATCATATAATTATATACTATACCTATATTCTTCAATTGTTGTAAAGTTAACCTTATCTTTTTATATCAGAAACGAACGCTTACAGAAATAGGTAAGAATAATAACTTATATTTATATAAAAACAGAGATATGTGAATAAAATTATTAAAAATAATTCAAATTCGTATCTCAATTGAGATGCATTGTTGACGGTGCATAAAACATCGCGATCAAAATTTCTATTAAGAATAGATCTGAACAAAATATGTTGATTTTGGTCTTCATATACAAAATGGGTTTTCAATAAATAAATGAAAATAAATCGAATATTTTCAATTTTGACCACTGCTAAGAAATTATCGTCGGTATCTTGATCTATTTGCAAAATGGGAGGTTTTTATTTTGTACTGTCATATAGTTAGACAGTTCCCTCAAAAACAGAATGGCATGATCGTATGCGATCCACTACCCACCAATTTTAAGTATCTAGCATAAAGTTAATATTTCTGATGCATTTTATTAATATTTTTTTTCTCTATTCAAAATTTATTCAAAGATATTTATTATTTATCATTTCCAATTAGAAATTAGGTAATGAAACTTATCATTTGATTAAGAAAGTCTTACTTTTGACCATGTAGACAAACAATATTTTGAAGCATCAAAAAGTTCTTCTCTTTCGTCCGGCAGAACATGGAGATACCTTATATTTTATGTCGGGGAAACTATGGTAAAGTAATAATTTCTAAAATTTGCATTTCAACTTAAATATAATCTAAATAGCATCTGAGATGTTGCATCAGAGGCAAAAAAAAACATTAATTATAATAATTTTTAAAGGATAAACCAACATAAAAGTGTTACAGCTAAATTTAAAGTAATGTACATATACCAACCATAAACCAACAATAACCATAAATCACATATGATATGATTTACTTTTACAATTTTTGTACAAATTATAGTTCTGTATGAGAATCAAATGAACATATTCCTGGTATAATAAACTCAAAAATAGGGCTATACCAGCACTAAACATAATGGGAGGGAAGTTAACATACTATACCGTGCTGGTCAGACGTGTTGGTATAGGGTTTTGTTTAGAGTTTTCCATCTCTTGTATAGATGTTATAAGCTTTTTATATCCCTTAGTCGTCTCTTACGATCACCCACGAGTAAGACATGAGCTGGTGAATTGTGTTCTTAATCCGTCACCACACGGTAAATTATAGTAGCATTAAATTAGCTGGTGATAAATAAATATATTTTCTCTCAGTTTCAAACTGAAGACAGGAAACCGTTGCGAGTATGCTACTTGTGTCTTGCAAGACTACAGAGCTGTTACCGGCTGCTGATCACAAGCCTTCGTAGTGACAAGCTACTAACTCAAATGCTACTGAATAATCAGGTAGGGAATTTGTATAATTTGGAGCGGGATTTGAGTCTCTAACATAATGGTAGGCAAACTAATATACTGTCCTAGTCAGTTCGGTTGGTATAAAGTTTTATTTTTAGTATTCCTTCTCTTGTTGTAGATGTTATTTGCTTGCTTAACTTAGTAGTCTTTTACGATCACCCACTGCTAAGGAAGGTGTGATAACATCTCATTCTATCATTATCATCTCGGATGTCGTACTTACAGGTTCAAGCCTCCACCACTACAGGAGGGAATTGACCTACTACACCTGCTCGAATGAGTTAGTAGTGGGTTTTATTTCAAGTTTTCCTTCTCTTGCACGGATATTATATGTTAAATTATACCACTAACTTTTTATTTAATTTATTTGGAACAAAAATACGGTTATAATGTTATTAAAAAAGTAACTTAAAAAACTTTTTTGAAACATTTTTTATACCCTGGACTAAGGTTAAAACTATATCCGAAAAAGCTAAAATATATCTCAGCTCATATATGTTCCACTGTTGGGTTCGAGCCTCCTCCGTAATGGGAGGGAAATTGACTTATTATACCACGCTGGTCAGACGTATTGGTATAGGGTTGTCTTTAGAGTTATCCATTTCTTGCGTAGATGTGGATTTAACCGAGATGGACGGTACACCACTGATATAGAGCGAAGAGTGAATGCGGGAAATAGAGTGAACGGAGCGTTGGGGCAACTTCTCGGCAGCCACCACCTCAGCCAGAAGGCACGTGTAGCAATACATAACGCAGTGCCTGTCCCAACATTACTGTATGGAAGCGAGAGTTGGGTATGCAGAAAAGAGTATGAAAGTAAAATTGATGCGGTCGAAATGCGATCTCTTCGGAAAATCTGTGGAGTTAGGCTGACCGACCGCATTCGTAACGACGACGTAAGAGAGCGAGTAGGTATGAAAGAGAGTATTGGTGTAAAGATGCGAAAGGGAATGCTCCGATGGTTCGGACATGTGGAAAGAATGCCGAACGAACGCCTGGTTAAGAAGATATACAATGCGAAAGTGGAAGGATGTAGGTACCGAGGGAGACCGAGACTAACCTACCTAGACCAGATTGGTCATGTACTGAAGGAAGGTGGAGTCAAGAGTCTCCGAAACCGGCGAGCGTGTATGAAGAGAATTATGAATGTTGAGGAAGCGAGTGAAGTATGCAGAGATAGAGTTCTCTGGCACTCTGTTCTCTCTGCCTACCCTGCAAGGGATATGGCGTGATGATATGTATGTATGTATGTATGTTATACGCCTTTTATATCCCGAAGTCGTCTCTTACCTACCCACGGATAAGATAAGGGGTAGTAAATTGTATTCTTACTCCATACATACATATCATTACGCCATATCCCTTGCAGGGAGAGAGATCAGGGCCAGAGAACTCTAGCCTTGCATACTTCACTCGCTTCCTCAACATTCATAATTCTCTTCATACACGCTCGCCGGTTTCGAAGACTCTTGACTCCACCTTCCTTCAGTACCTGACCGATCTGGTCTAGGTAGGTGAGTCTCGGTCTCCCTCGGTACCTACATTCTTCCACTTTCGCATTGTATATCTTCTTAACCAGGCGTTCGTTCTGCATTCTTTCCACATGTCCGAACCATCGGAGCATTCCCTTTCGCATCTTTACACTTTTCTTACTCCGTCACCATACAAAATGTTAATAAGATCTTTTTACGTACTATTTTTATTAACCACTAAGCCATTTGGGAATTCAAAGTATTTGCATTACAGGTAACATCCATACAAGACTCCAAAACTCTAACATTGAGACATCCGTTGGTACATCTAAGTTATGTACCCCCCACTGATAAAATTACAAATGAAAAGGAAATAAAAGAAGAGGACATCATTGTAGGTGATTAACTTCTTTTGTTCTTTACCTGACTATTATCCGGGTAAATCCCCGTCATCATCAGAACATTTAATAGTAGTTGCATCATATTAGTGACAGTTTCCTTCAATAGCCTCAGACCAGTCAATCCGTAGTGGTACCAACTCTCAGAATAGAATCGACATCTAAGCAATGGTAATATGCTAGCATTTAGCTTCATTTGGTGATCGAAAGTGCTGGAAGCACAACTTTCTATATTAATGTGTTATTTATAATACGTTAGAGGTCTCCTTTGGGAGAGAATCCCTAGAGGTAGGGATGAATCGATACTACCGAGTACTCATATGGTATCGATACTCTCCAATTGATACTACTGCTTGTAGTACATAACACTAACATTCAATACTGAGTACTAGTATCGATAGGGATAAATCATTACTACCGAGTACTCATATGGTATTGATACTACTACTATGGTATCATATAGGCAGTGACTCACTCGCACGGCGTTGAAAGGCGTATGCTGACAACCCCTGACCTCCAAAAACAAAAAAACGAGGTACATGGCACGACCGTAGTATTTCCACATTGTAAATACACCTTCATTGTCTAAAGTATGGCAATACTCTCTCGTTTACTTTGTGTATTGCAAATTTATGAGTACTCAAAAGTATTAATACTTTGATTCGATACTACTATCGAGTACTAGTATCAAAAAATAATATTATTGTTTTATCCCTACCTAGAGGTCAACTTTACATGTCAGAGACACAATAGGAGCTGGTCTAGTAGTTTTCCAACTCATTCCCAATATCAAATTGAAAATATTACTAATTATTTAATATATTAGATTCCCAATTGATATTAGGTTCCACGACAATTAAAATAATATCCCGGGACTGCCTGAGGGTCAAACCTCGGTGTCATTTATGGAGACCATTGTGGATCCTGGCTTACAGGAGTTACAATGGTGGGAATGTGTGGTGGGATTAGTCCCAAAAAAATAGAATAAAATATATTTGATATTAAAAACCCGTTATTACTTGTTTTCCATGTGGTGATGGAGTAAGAATACAATTCACCATCCCCTATCTTACCCGTGGGTGGTGATCGTACGAGATGACCAAGAAATATAAAACGCATATAACATGAATGCAAGAGAAGGAAAACTCAAAACAAAACCCTATACCAACACGTCTGACCAGCGCGGTATAGTAGGTCAATTTACCTCTCATTACGGAGGAGGCCCGAGCCCAATAGTGGGACATATATTTGGCTGTGATGATGGTGATGATTAAAAATCCAATTTTCACTGTATTATATTTCACAGAAGCAGAAGATGATATAACAAATAAAGAACTAAATAGTACAGAAGATAAAATTAAAACAGAGGATATGAATGACGAGGACACATCAAATATCAATGATATTCAAGAAAAAGACATATTAACTACAACATATGCAGAACTTAATATAGAATTTGATATAAAGACTGAAAACAGCGATCAAGATACAGATGATGATATACAGAACAATCTAGATACAGATTACAGCATCCCAACTACAGAATTGAGCGATACAATTCTAGAATCTGCTAATAATTCATTAAATAGAATAGAAATGAGTCATATAGAGACAGGTATGTATCTTCTTGATGATCATCTCAGCTGGTATGTCCCACTGTTGGGCCAAGCCTCCTCCATTATGGAAGGGAGACTGACCTACTATACCACGCTGGTCAGAACTGTTGGTATAGGGTTTTTTTTATTTTTATTGCTGATGGTGGCAAACGAGCAAGCAGCACACCTGATGGTAAGTGTCACTGCCGCCCATGGACCTTTGCTATGCCAAGGGTATATCTAGGCCGCTGCCTACCAATACATACCCCAAACCCACCCAGTTGGGCTTCCGGCTCTCTCGCTTACCGAACGAAGTGCAATAGCACATTGCCGTTACTTAGTCGTCGATCTTCTGCTCAGTGTGGTACTACCCCGGACGGACCGGCCCGCGGCTGTAGACAGAGAACTGTCAACGGCATGGTCCTTCCACTATAAACTGTTTGCTCTGTTTAGTCTTCCATCTCTTGCATAGATGTTATATGCGTTCTATATCCCTTAGTTGTTTCTTACAATCACTCATGAGGAAGATAGGGGGTGAATTGTATTCTTACTCCATCACCACACTGAAAATTTACTGCTATAGGGTTTTATTTCGCATTTTCTTTCTCTTGCTATAGATGGTTATATGCATATTATATACTTCAGTCGGCTTTTACGACACCCATGTATAAGATATGCACTGATGGATAGTTATGACTCATCACAACAAAATTATGATATTTTAATCGGAGTGTCCAACAAAATTGTATTTTAATAATTGTAAGTTGAAGTTAGGAAGCACATGAAGCTGTTTTGTAAATTATTTTGTGTGTGAAACTGTGCGTATATATGTGACTCTGTGCGTATGCGCATGTGTGTGAAACTGTGCATATATGTGTTAAACTAGTGCGTATGTGTGTGACTCTGTGCGTATGCGCATGTGTGTGAAACTGTGCGTATGTGTGTTAAACTAGTGCGTATGTGTGTGACTCTGTGCGTATGTGTGTTAAACTAGTGCGTATGCGTGTGACTCTGTGCGTATGTGTGTTAAGCTAGTGCGTATGTGCGTGACTCTGTGCGTATGTGCGTGACTCTGTGCGTATGCGCATGTGTGTGAAACTGTGCGTATGTGTGTTAAACTAGTGCATATGCGTGTGAAACTGTGCGTATGTGTGTTAAACTAGTGCATATGCGTGTGAAACTCTGCGTATGTGTGTTAAACTAGTGCATATGCGTGTGATACTGTGCGTATGTGTGTTAAACTAGTGCATATGCGTGTGAAACTAGTGCATATGCGTGTGAGACTAGTGCATATGTGTGTGAAACTAGTGCATATGCGTGTGAAACTAGTGCATATGCGTGTGAAACTGTGCGTATGTGTGTTAAACTAGTGCATATGCGTGTGAAACTGTGCGTATGTGTGTTAAACTAATGCATATGCGTGTGAAACTAGTGCATATGCGTGTGAAACTAGTGCATATGCGTGTGAAACTAGTGCATATGCGTGTGAAACTAGTGCATATGTGTGTGAAACTGTGCGTATGTGTGTTAAACTAGTGCATATGCGTGTGAAACTGTGCATATGTGTGTTAAACTAATGCATATGCGTGTGAAACTAGTGCATATGCGTGTGAAACTAGTGCATATGCGTGTGAAACTAGTGCATATGCGTGTGAAACTAGTGCATATGTGTGTGAAACTGTGCGTATGTGTGTTAAACTAGTGCATATGCGTGTGAAACTAGTGCATATGTGTGTGAAACTGTGCGTATGTGTGTTAAACTAGTGCATATGCGTGTGAAACTAGTGCATATGTGTGTGAAACTGTGCGTATGTGTGTTAAGTGCATATGTGTGTGAAACTGTGCGTATGTGTGTTAAACTAGTGCATATGCGTGTGAAACTAGTGCATATGTGTGTGAAACTGTGCGTATGTGTGTTAAACTAGTGCATATGCGTGTGAAACTAGTGCATATGCGTGTGAAACTGTGCGTATGTGTGTTAAACTAGTGCATATGCGTGTGAAACTAGTGCATATGTGTGTGAAACTGTGCGTATGTGTGTTAAACTAGTGCATATGCGTGTGAAACTAGTGCATATGTGTGTGAAACTGTGCGTATGTGTGTTAAACTAGAGCATATGCGTGTGAAACTAGTGCATATGTGTGTGAAACTGTGCGTATGTGTGTTAAACTAGTGCATATGCGTGTGAAACTAGTGCATATGTGTGTGAAACTGTGCGTATGTGTGTTAAACTAGTGCATATGCGTGTGAAACTAGTGCATATGTGTGTGAAACTGTGCGTATGTGTGTTAAACTAGTGCATATGCGTGTGAAACTAGTGCATATGTGTGTGAAACTAGTACATATGTGTGTGAAACTGTGCGTTTGTTTGTGAAACTGCGTATGTGTGTGTGCAATTGTATGTATATTTATTTCCAACTACGCATGTCTTTATACAGCTGTATGTGTGTGTGTGGGTTTTGTTTGTGGTGTATATATGTGTGCATTGATGGCTTTCCTCTACTTATGTTCTCTCTGTCACCCTCTACTAAATGAAATTCCTATACTTCAGGAGCTCCAGCTGACTGCGAAGCGGAACTATGTGTTGAGGATGAAGATGTACCATATGTGGTATCAAGCACGCTTGAAACAGAAACGACACTTGACAATAGTATACAGTACACACTACAAATGCAGAATTTAGATCAAATTATTAGACAGAGACAGATAGCAAACAATGTGTCTGTACAGGATAATATAATTCAAGATCATTACGTACAAACTAGTGAGAGACCATATAGATGTGATGTATGTAAAAAATGTTTCCGTGACAAGGCGTATTTATTCCGACACGCCCGTATACATACCGGTGAAAAACCTTATAAGTGTGATACATGTGATAAACGTTTTAGTGAAAGGTCGTCTTTGTCAAAACATATTTTAGTGCACACCGGTGAGAAACCATATAAGTGTGATATGTGTGAAAAGTGTTATCAACAGAAGCGAAGTTTATTGCAACATATCTGTCTTATACATATGGGTGGAATACCTTTTAAGTGCGATATGTGTAATAAGTTTTTCAGTGAAAAGTTTTACTTGTTACGTCACATGCGTATTCACGCCGCTGAAAAACCACATAGGTGTGACACATGTGGTAAGTGTTTTAGTGAGAAATCTTATTTGGCACGTCATATCCGCAGTCATATCGGTCTGACGTCTTATAAGTGTGATAGGTGTGACAAATCTTTTATTGAAAAGGGGCGTTTAACAAAACATATACGTGTACATACAGGTGAAAAACCATATAGATGTGACTTATGTAGTAGATGTTATACTGAGAAGGCGTACTTAGCAAAACATATCCGTATACATACTGGTAAAAAACCATACAAATGTGAGTTATGTGATAAATTATTTAATCAACAATCGCATTTGAAACAGCATGTACATGTGCATATGAATGAGAAGCCTTTTAAATGTCATATTTGTAGTAATCGTTACAATATAAGGCAAACATTGACGCGTCATATTCGTAGTGTACACGGTGAATAAAGCAGCAACACAATATTTGTTTACCCTATAAGTGTGATATTTGTGATGAATGTTTTACTTAAAAGTCTCGTTTGGGTTTAAGCCGACAATATCCAACTAATATTATAATACTTTTAAAGAATACCCCACTCTGCAATAAGGTAATAATCCTTTATATTGGGTTGGGACTTTACGAATATACAGGGTGCCGATTTTATTACTAGAATAACTTAAACTAGGTGTAGGAATGACGTCATATAAAACATTAAAGTTATTTATAAAACCCGATTACGAAGTGAAATTTTTCACTTCGTAATCGAGTTTTATAAATAATTAAGCATATTAAATGCTAAATTTCAGTAATTTACATTAAAGTTAGTTGCAGAGCTAGGAAGCTCTGCCCAATCCCGAGATAAAGTGATTTGTTTGTTATCAAAACATTAGGTTTGTTGTCGTACATTGACCTGTAGGTACATTTCGACCAGCCGTGCGGCGGTGAGCGCAGTGAGAGCGGGACTATTTGCCTACTAGTTCAGCGTCAGCGCATGAGTATATGCCTACATCGAATTTTTATAGTACAAGTGTATTGACCGCTTATCAGTATGGCAATTTAATCAAAACTTAGGTACTATTTTTTTTACTGATTTGGATAGTGTATCATGGTCTGATACACCCCCTTTGAGGACTCTACTAATTATTTTTTTTTTTTAAATGACACCACCCTGCGATAAGGAAATAATCCTTGTATTGCGGGGTACTTTACAAACATGCAATTAATGCACACAAATGACACTCTAGAACAACGGTTTGTAGATTGCACAAAGTATTGTTCTGCGTAAGAATTGAACCGATGGCACTACTACGGAACTTATCATAACCACTGTCTCTTGTCATCTATATGTACTTACTATACACCGTGACATTTATATCGTCTTACAAAAGAAGTGCCATAAATGTATCCGACCAAACAAACATATCTAACATATTTTATTGATCAATAATGGTAGTGATAAAAAAATAACAAAATACATATCATCACGCCATATCCCTTGCAGGGTAGGCAGAGAGAACAGAGTGCCAGAGAACTCTATCTCTGCATACTTCACTCGCTTCCTCAACATTCATAATTCTCTTCATACACGCTCGCCGGTTTCGGAGACTCTTGACTCCACCTTCCTTCAGTACATGACCGATCTGGTCTAGGTAGGTTAGTCTCGGTCTCCCTCGGTACCTACATCCTTCCACTTTCGCATTGTATATCTTAACCAGACGTTCGTTCGGCATTCTTTCCACATGTCCGAACCATCGGAGCATTCCCTTTCGCATCTTTACACCAATACTCTCTTTCATACCTACTCGCTCTCTTACGTCGTCGTTACGAATGCGGTCGGTCAGCCTAACTCCACAGATTTTCCGAAGAGATCGCATTTCGACCGCATCAATTTTACTTTCATACTCTTTTCTGCATACCCAACTCTCGCTTCCATATAGTAATGTTGGGACAAGCACTGCGTTATGTATTGCTACACGTGCCTTCTGGCTGAGGTGGTGGCTGCCGAGAAGTTGCCCCTACGCTCCGTTCACTCTATTTCCCGCATTCACTCTTTGCTCTATATCAGTGGTGTACCGTCCATCTCGGCTAAATCCACATCCAAGATATACAAATTCATCCACTTGCTCTAGTACATCATTACCTATTGTTACTCATACATCTGTTCTGGCTTCATCTCTTTCAAAGACCATTATTTTGGTTTTGCTCACTTTCACGCGTAGACCCCTTTTCTTACAATCTTCTGTCATTGTGTCGACTAGGGTCTGCAGGTCAGTCGCTGACTGTGCCAGCAGGACTGCGTCATCTGCATAAAGCAGAGCAGAGACCACTGAGTCACCCATCTGGACTCCCACATTCATATCGTTCAACCTGTGGAGACATTTATCCAGATATATGATAAACAGCCTGGCTGATAGAACGCAGCCCTGCTTAACGCCGATATTGACATCAAACCAAGGCGACATTCCATCATCCAGCCGCACACAGTCTCTACAGCCCATGTAACTGGATTGCACAGCCTGCAGCAGTGTACCGTTAATACCATATTCCGGTAAAATGTCCCAAAGTTCCTTTCGTACAACCGTGTCAAATGCTCTCTCCAGATCCACAAAACTGCAGAAAACCCTCTGACCTAGGGCCAGATGCTTCTCCACAATGTTGCGCAGAGAGAACACTTGATCCATGCATCCCCTTCCACTCCTGAAACCTCCTTGTGTCTCACACAGTAAACCATCGGACACCATCCTCATTCTCCTTTCAATAATTTTACCATACACTTTTGCTGCCAAACTGGTCAAGCCTATGGCTCTGTAATTTGCGCAGAATAACAAAATAAAATAAATTAAAGTTAAATACCCGATTACGAAACGAAAAATGATGTCGCAAGCGGGGTTCGAACCCGCGCTTGCTTGCTTCGAACTTGGGAATCCGGCCCAATCGTGCTGCCACTTACACCATCGTGAACTATTTTAGGACATGCAAATTGCAGCACGATTGGGCCGAATTCACAATAGGTGCGGGTTCGAACCCCGCTTGTGACATCATTTTTCGTTTCGTAATCGGGTATTTATAAATAATTAAGCATATTAAATGCTAAAAATTTCAGTAATTTAAATTAAAGTTAATATTTTGCAACAACTTGGTTGTAATGTTTACATTTTAAATAAAAGAAATCATACGGCATTCCGCTTGATAATGATTGGCCAATCACAGCTACGAAGTCCACGTGGACTGCTATTCCAAAGCGTACCTACGCCTAGCTAGTACCTACACAGTACGTAGGTTATGTCGAGTAGGTAGCCTACCGCTCGCTACATGCTGTTCTTAATATTTTAATTAGTAATTATTTATAATTATTTTTAGTAAACAATATTCCAGTAATTGTTTTTTAACCTTTTAATTGTACGAGTGAATAGTAGATACTGGATGCGTTAACTGAACTGCTTTTGTAAGACGAGATAAATGTCACCGTGTATATACATACATACATACCATCACGCCATATCCTTTGCAGGGTAGGCAGAGAGAACAGAGTGCCAGAGAACTCTATCTCTGCATACTTCACTCGCTTCCTCAACATTCATAATTTTCTTCATACACGCTCGCCGGTTTCGGATACTCTTGATTCCACCTTCCTTCAGTACATGACCGATCTGGTCTAGGTAGGTTAGTCTCGGTCTCCCCCGGTACCCACATCCTTCCACTTTCGCATTGTATATCTTCTTAACCAGACGTTCGTTCGGTATTCTTTCCACATGTCCGAACCATCGGAGCATTCCCTTTCGCATCTTTACACCAATACTCTCTTTCATACCTACTCGCTCTCTTACGTCGTCGTTACGAATGCGGTCGGTCAGCCTAACTCCACAGATTTTCCGAAGAGATCGCATTTCGACCGCATCAATTTTACTTTCATACTCTTTTCTGCATACCCAACTCTCGCTTCCATACAGTAATGTTGGGACAGGCACTGCGTTATGTATTGCTACACGTGCCTTCTGGCTGAGGTGGTGGCTGCCGAGAAGTTGCCCCAACGCTCCGTTCACTCTATTTCCCGCATTCACTCTTCGCTCTATATCAGTGGTGTACCTTCCATCTCGGCTAAATCCACATCCAAGATATACAAATTCATCCACTTGCTCTAGTATATCATTACCTATTGTTACTCTTACATCTGTTTTGTACCGTGTATATATATAATTTAATTTACAATAAATTGTTGGTTGGAACTTGTCTGCTTAACAAAAACCATTCATCATCATCATCACAGCCCATATATGTCCCACTGTTGGGCTCGGGCCTCCTCCATAATGGGAGGGAAATTAACCTACTATACCGCGCTGGTCAGACGTGTTGGTATAGGGTTTTGTTTCGATTTTTCCTTATATTTATTTGCCCTCTCTGATATATGTCTATAAAAAAGATGTTATATTTAATATAATGTTTATAAAGTTACATATCCGTACAATACGTACTTGTTCAGAGTGGTCTTCAAAGTTAGGTCTTTGGCTTAAATAAAAAAAAAAAAAAATATTGCTCGCATAGTTTGGGTGTCACCTTATATGTTATACTCTTGTAAACTTTTATATATGTTACATGTGAGAAATGTTTTACGTTCAAGGAAGTATTTGACTTTTAAATTACTGAAGCATTTAATATGCTTGATTATTGATAAAAACTCAATTACGAGAAAAAAATGATCGTTGCATATGGTATTCGAACCCACATCTATTGGAAATCTGTTCCAATCGCGCTACCATTTACACCAACGTGAACGGTGTCTGTACATTGTCGGGTAGATGGCACACGTCGCCTTAAAGACGAAAATATAATACGAGGCGAAAGTTGAATGTCATAGAACAGTTCACGATGGTTGTAAGTGGTAGCACAAGGTGTGGCTTCAAATCCCATATGTGATAATCATTTTTCGCTCGTAATCAAGTTTTTATTTAACTGTTTCTGGGCCTAATTAAGTTCTTTCAGTATATATTATTGGTGTCTGAAAGACCCGTATAAAGGGTTGAATGTTATGTTTAAAGTCTTTCATATAATTAATATTGGGCACTAGAAAGCCCGTGGAACAGAAAGATGTAATATTACTGTTATAACTGTAACTTAGCTATGCTTATTTATAAGTGTAAAATATACTTAATTGTACAAAATGTTTGTTTCATTATTTTCAAAAGATGGATGTGTGGGGTGACAAGATTAGATAAGATACGAAATGAGTATATTAGGGGAAGTTTGAAAGTATCACCAGTGATAGAGAAGTGTAGGAGCGCGAGATTGTCTTGGTATGGACGTGTGATGAGGAGGGATGAAAGGCATGCGACAAGGAGGGTTATCAATATGCTTGTGGATGGGCGTAAGAAGAAGGAAGAGAGAGACCCAAGAAGATATGAATGGATTGTGTAAACGAGGATGTGTATGAAAGTTGTGAGTGCAGATATGACGGCTGATAGAAGACTGTGGAAGGCAAGAACATGTTGTGCCGACCCCACTTAGCGAGGGGGGAGGGCGGGCAAATGATGATGACGATAATGATGGGTGTATCAAGTTGTTTTGTATGAATACAAAACAATAACTTGAACTAATCTAAGTTGAATTATTTAATATTGATATTGTTTAACTTGAGAAAAGATTAAGTTATTACTTAAATGCTATGTATATTAATATGATAATGTAAGTGTAGCGATTGTAGGTATTATATTAATATTTTGTTATTGTTTTGATGTGGGTATATCTGTATACTTTTTGAAATAAACCAGTCAGCCGTTAACCCTTGCCTTTCATTGACGTTACACTGACGACGAGAAAGGTTTCAAATATAAATTTCACGTGTGCAGTCTAATAATTATCATGCCGATCGGAAAGTTAGAAGCGTTTAACGTCGAGTCAAACAAATGGCCCGCGTATATACGTCGTGTGAAACAGTACATTTTACTAAATGCGGTGGATAGTAAATTAGTGGTACCGTTGTTAATATCCGTCGTGGGGGACACTAGCTATGCACTTATGTGCGATCTGTGCGCACCAAGTTTTCCTGAAGATAAAAACTTTGACGAGTTAGTGAGTTTAGTTAGCGAACATCTGGAGCCACAACGATCAGAGGTGGCTGAACGACATGTGTTCCGTCTGCGACGTCAACGTACGGGTGAACCGCTCGCCGAATATTTACAGGCCTTAAAACATCTGGCGTCCACCTGTAATTTTGGCAAATGTGGAACCTGTTCGACCCTGGAAGAGAACCTACGCGATCAATTTGTGTCGGGGTTGGCAAACGAGGCCATGCGATCGAGAATATTTGCAGAAAAGAAAATCGAATACAAGGCAGCTGTGGAGTTAGCTTTGGCTCTGGAGGCGGCAGAGAAACACGCCGAGGTGAGCGCCTCCACCGCTCTGGGTGTAGCAGCTGACTCGGCGGGCACGATAAGTACAGCCAGCGAGGCGAACTACGAGCGCGGGCGCAGCTAATACGTCGCTTGCTGGGGGAGCGGCGGCGGCCGGCGGTGGCTATAGGCCGTGCTGGCGTTGCGGTAAACCTCACCCCGCGGATCGATGCCGATTTCAAAGTTATAATTGTGATATATGCGGAAAAAGAGGTCATTTAAAGTTGATGTGCAAAAGTGACCGTGCCGGTAGCGGCCGGCAAAATTACGTAAGTGACAGTGAGGAAGATTTATTTAACTTTTCTAGATCGCAGGCTAAAGGTAACGAACCCTATTTCATTAAATTGTATATAGACAATGTAACAGTGAAGTGCGAAGTTGACACGGGTAGTCGAATCTCGGCGATAAGTGAGGACATGTATACAAGGATGTTTTCGCATAAAGACATTAAACATGATAATATTATTTTACGTAGTTACTCTGGTACTCGTATTAAGTCGCGCGGTTACATGGAGGTGGATGTCACATTTAGAACTAGTAAAATTAACTCATTACATTTATAAACTCATTTGCAAAAAAAACGGGCGGTTTTGATTTTCATTCATATTTAAAAAGATACAATACCAAAAAGGTTTCAATCGTTTGTACACGTTACTGGCCGGTTTTAAAAATGCTGTGGTATTTAAAAAAGTACGTTCTAAATTCAATTTTTCATTTGATGTTCATTTTTACAGAAAACCCCTTTTTATCCTACATTTTTGGCGCGAAGTTCCAGAAGTTAACATCGACTTTCATAACTTTTATTCAATTTTTATCGATTAATTTCATATCCTTGACTGTCAAAGCTTTATTTAATGCTGTTTGGCTGTATCAAAAATGGTAGATAAAGTGGTAAAAGCTACCAAAATTATCGCGCTGCTTGAAGAGGGTTGCAGCCAATGTTTCGTGGCTAGGAGGCTAAATGTTAGTCGCTCGACAGTCCAAAGGACCTGGCAGCGATATCAGGAGACTGGTTCCGTCGAGAGAAGGCCTGGTTCTGGAAGAAAACCATGTACCCAACCACGGGATGATCGTTTTCTTGTGAGTCGCGCATTGAGAAATCGCAAATCTTCGTATGTGGATCTTAAGAACAACCTCCAAGAAGTAAGAAATGTGCATATTAGTCTATGGACGGTCAGGAGGAGGCTTCTCGCTGCCAATATACGCAGTCACCGCCCGGCCCGCGGCCCCAAATTACTCCGTGAGCACAGAGTTCACAGGCTTAGGTTCGCTAGAAATTGTGAATCATGGACTCAAGACGATTGGAATAGGGTTTTGTTCTCTGATGAAGCCAGGATATCTCTGTTCGGTGAAGATCGACGTCGGCGAGTGCTAAGAAGACAAGGAGAACGCTTTGCAGAGGCATGTTTCGAAGAAATCACACCTTATGGTGGGGGCTCTGTTATGTTTTGGGCAGGAATAAATTCAATGGATCGTACAGAGTTAGTCTTCATTGAAAACGGCTCACTGACTGGGCATCGATACATAACGGAAGTTCTAATTTCTCATGCACAACCCGCATTGGCCGCTCTAGGTGAAGACTCGATTTTTATGGACGACAATGCTCGCGCCCACCGATCCCGCGATGTTAATGCGTATGTGCAAGAGGTCGGCATTCGTCGTTTGGATTGGCCAGCTCGAAGTCCCGACCTCAATCCCATAGAGCATGTCTGGGACGTTCTGAAACGGCGTGTGAGATCAGTACACCCGGCTCCGCAGACCATCAGAGAGCTGAAGAATGTGATTACTGCGGAGTGGGAACGTATTCCGCAAGCAAGTATCCGGGATATACTCGCTAGCATGCCCAGACGAATTCAAGCTGTGATTTTAGCTAGAGGGGGTCACACTCGATACTAAACATTTATCTGCTTTTACTTTATTAAAGAAAAACAAACAATAAAACTTTTTTATTTTTACTTCATGAGCATATGCACTACTAGCGAATATACACTACTAGCGAGGTTTAGCATTATTTCCCATAAATTGTATCTAAATTTTATGAAATACTGATGAAAACGATTATTTTCTTATTAATTTACCAAATTGTGTGGATAAAACTACCTATAATTATCAAACAAAGAAATATTAACATTTGAAATGGTTCATTGCTTAGGTGCCCGTTTTTTTTGCAAATGAGTGTATATAATCAAGGGAGCACGGCCTATATTAGGTCGCGACTGGATGCATGCCCTAGACATTAAACAAATAACCCTCAATGTAATTGCAGACGACGGGTTGGTAAAACAATTACGTCGGGAGTTTCCTGAGGTGTTCCAGGATAAGTTAGGTACGTGTAAACAACCCATACGGCTACAATTGACAGATGACGAACCGGTGTACGTCCGCGCACGGTCCGTGCCGATCGCACTACGCGAGCGTGTTGAGCGTGAGCTAGGCAGACTCGAAGCCGACGGGTCTATATATGGTACACCGATTGTTCCAGTAGTTAAACGAAATGGTGAAATACGTCTGTGCGGAGACTACAAAATTACAATCAACCCCAAATTAAAAAGGGATTATTATCCTTTGCCGCGTATCGAAGAAATGTTTTCGACGTTAAGCGGAGGGGAAAAGTACTCGAAAATAGACCTTAGACATGCCTATGAACAGTGTATGTTAACAGAGGACTCTCAGAGGTATACTGCCATAACCACACACATAGGGACTTTTGCATATCGTCGCACGCCATACGGTTTGTCATCTATACCCGAAAAGTTCCAAAAAATTATGGAAGAAACATTGCGGGGAATTTCAGGATGTGTAGTATTTTTAGATGATATTTGTGTTACTGGGGTAAACGATAGGGAACACCTGGATAATTTAAGAGCTGTGTTGAAAAGATTGCGTGATGCGGAGCTTACAGTGAAGCTAGATAAATGTAGTTTTTTGCAGGATGTCGTTAAATATGTGGGATTTATTATTAATAAAGAAGGGTTACAACCGGACCCGGAAAAGCTGGAAGCAATATCTAACGCTCCCGTACCAAAAAATATTACTCAGTTAAAAAGTTTTCTGGGGATGTTAAATTATTATGGACGATTTATAGAAAACCTTAGTGCGATATTATTCCCCTTGCATAATTTATTAAAGAAAAATGTTCATTGGGAATGGAATTCTAAATGTGAGGAAGCGTTCACGCAAGCGAAGCATGCCCTGGTGAGTTCGCGTGTGTTGGCGCACTACGAGGAGGGGCGGCCGCTCGTGCTGTCGGTGGACAGCAGCGCGTACGGACTGGGCGCCGTCCTCGCACATCGCTACGCCGACGGCAGCGAGCGGCCCGTTAGTTGTGTGTGTATAGCCAACTAGACAAAGAGGCGCTTGCCATATTGTTTGGCGTTAGTAAGCACCATCAGTATTTGTTTGGTAGGGAGTTTATATTACGCACGGACCACCAGCCACTCACACACATTTTTGGAGTGAAAAACGGTATTCCGCAGACGGCAGCGAGCCGACTACAACGGTGGGCAGCACGTTTAGCCGCTTACGATTTTTCGGTGGAATTTGTGAAATCTTCGCATAACGGGCCGGCTGATGCGTTGTCACGGTTACCTCTAGCTCGGGAAGGTCGTTTGGAAGATGCGGTGGACTATCTCAACTTAGTAGAGGACAAGTTACCGGTCTCATTTAAAGATGTCGCTAGGGAAGTTGAGCGTGATATAGTACTAAGCAAAATTAAGGGTTATGTTATGTTTGGTTGGCCGACGGAACCAAGAGGCGACGCTGAGAAAGCTTATTTCGCTAGAAAATTGGAGCTATCATTAGACCAAGGTTGTTTAATTTATCGCTACAGAATTGTAATTCCACAGTCTTTACAAAGAAATATTCTAGCAGAAATACACGAAAGCCATTTAGGTGTAAATAAAATGAAAAGTCTATCACGTAGCTATGTATATTGGCCGACGCTAGACCAGGATATAGAAGCGACTTGCCGCGACTGTGAAGCGTGCCGTACAGTACGCGACGCGCCGCCGCTCTCTCAATTACACCCTTGGGAGTGCCCGCTACACCCGTGGCAAAGAATACACGCCGACTTTGGGGATTGTGGTGGGACTCGATACTTAATAATGGTAGACGCACATTCGAAATGGTTAGAAGCTTTAGCGATGAAAACTACGGATGCACGAACGACTATTAATGCTTTTAGAAACGTATTCGCGCGGTTTGGTCTGCCATCGCAGCTCGTGACGGACAACGGTCCACCCTTTACATCTCGAGAATTTAAAGAATTCTGTGTAAAGAATTGTATAAACCATACCACGTCAGCCCCTTATAGGGCCCAAGGGAATGGCGCTGCAGAAAATGCAGTTAAAATAGTTAAAAAGGCAATAAAACGAGCGCAATACGAAGGGGATGACATTATTGCAGTTTTAAATAAATTTTTATTTAAATACCGCAATTGCCCACATGCCACAACAGGCATACCCCCGTCCGTCGCGCTCCAAGGTCGGCGGCTACGCAACCGCCTGGACGCGTTACGTCCGGACGTGGCCAGCACGGTACGTGCCGCCCAAGAGCGACAAGTACGGCACGGGCCTAGCGCCGTGCGCGATTTTGAAATAGGTGAAGCAGTGCTAGCTCGTAATTATACAAACAGGGGGGGGAAGTGGACGCCAGGCACAGTCTGTAAAAAAACTGGTCCGGTGTCGTATAAGGTCTACATAGGGGACGGTACACTATGGCGCCGACACGCTGATCAAATCATCCCTACAACAGTCTCGACCCATAGTAAAAATAGGTTTTCTCTGTCGCGTGCTACTCCACCGTCAGCGGACCGAGAATCGTCTGAAAATGATTACGCGACCGAAAAAATACAAGACCCACCGTGTGTGACTGAGCAGACACCACTGCCAGTACAAGCGGTAAGTCCGCAGCCGTTACCAGAGTCACCTCTGGAGCCGCGCGTGGCCACGCCCCCGCCCGGCGCGTCCGCTCGTGCACTGCGTGCATATAATCGAGCTAAACCTTAAAATATATCTATATGTTCAATTGTTTACATAAGTAGTAGTAAGTATTTTATTCGATGTTTCTTTCATTACATATTGTCTTTTTTTGGTGATGGTTTTAGTTCTAAGTTATTTCATAATTAAAGGGGGAGAAGATGTAGCGATTGTAGGTATTATATTAATATTTTGTTATTGTTTTGATGTGGGTATATCTGTATACTTTTTGAAATAAACCAGTCAGCCGTTAACCCTTGCCTTTCATTGACGTTACAGTAAGGAAAGGTTATTAGAGGGAGGGAGGAGCCCGCCTACCGCTGTCGTATGCGTGAGAGAAAGAGAACCCAGATAGACTGCCGCCGTTACGCGTTACGTAACAAAGCGGTTTACCCTCCCATAAAAGTTATTAACCGACTTCAATAAAGGAGTTTCTCAATTCGGCTATATTTTTTTATGTTTGTTACCTCATAACATTCGACTGGTCGAAGCCATTTTAATGATTCTTTTTTTATTTGAAAGCTGGTGCTTCCCGTTTGATCACATTTTAATTTGGTCCAGTTCTGACAATGGTACCTATAAAAAAACCATAATATAAGTTTAAAATTAGCATTATGTGTGCGACTAATGAACGAGTAACTCAAGCCCCGCTACTAATAGAACAACCTATGTGTGTCTGTAAAACTAAAAAGTAAACAATAAAAAAATAAAACTACGATTAAAAAAACCGACTTCAAAAACTGAAAAGTACAAAATAACTTAAAATACTATCATTTGTATGTGCTATCTATTGATAGGTTTGAAGTCGGTGCCAGTATCGGTATCTTTAGTGTAGGAATTTCATTGCAGTAAGCTGTTTATTTTAAATATTCTTATATTTTTAAAGACTCGATATCCTGCAATAAGGGATTGATCATTGTATAGCGTTGTGGCTACAAACATGTAATAAGGGACACAATATACTTTCAGCAGTCTTGCGCGGGAACGAATCCACGTATCTTGGCACGGTGGGTCAATATACAGGTGCCGATTTTATTACTTGAATAACTTAAACTAGGTGTAGGAATGACGTCATATAAAACATTAAAGTTAGTTGCAGACTCCTAGCTCTACCCAATCCCGAGATGAAAGTGAAATGTTTCTTATCAAAACAGGTTTGTCAGCGTACATTGACCTGTAGGTACATTTCGACCAGCTGTGCGGCGGTGAGCGCAGCGAGAGCGGGACTATTTGCCTACTAGTTCAGCGTCACACGCATGGGTATATGCCTACATCGAACTTTTATAGTACAAGTGTATTGGCCGCTTATCAGTATGACAACTTAATCGAAACTGAAGTATTTTTTTTTACTGATTTGGATAGTATATAATGGTCTGATACACCCCCTTTAAGGATTCTACTAATAAATCGGCAACCTGTATAAACCACTAGTTCAAACACTACAGACAAAAATTCTTACATATCGATCGCAACTGCCTACCGGGGACCTAATATATTGTTTTAGGGGCCCATCCATGATTCACGTGAGACTCGAAAGGGGGGAGGATTGGTAAGACAGAAATCACGAAATATCAATTGTATAATGAGATATCACTTATGCCGATAAACGCACGATTAAAATGATTTATTTTTGGCAATATAAAAATTCCTAGGACCCACTGGGGGTCTCTGAAAAAATTCATATGTTCGTCACACAATATATACTGTACTTACATCGTACATATTGTATATATATGGCTCTATGTAAAGCACGCAGTCGGCTTTTACGACATCCACAAGCGTTGGTAGTTTTCGTAGCTGCCATCACACAAAATTAAATAAAACAAAGAATAATTTCATTAATATTTAATTACTAAGTAGAATTACATCAAGAGTCACGACCACTTTATAGTTCTTGGTTGAGCGTCAAGGGGTCGACGGGGGTCACAGTGACCCCACACGACCCAACTAACACTATACACTTAAAATAATAATCTACATCTTATATCATACGGATTTAAGTGCTCACCGAGGTACGACTACGTACTTCGATGGGCACTATAAAAAAAAATATCTAGCGATAGATTTATATCGTTTTAAATAATTATAGTAACCGTGGCAATAGAAAAAGTTGTTGGAACAACTAAATCTTAAGTAACACTTAAGCAATCCATAGAACACAACATTAATGATTGATTGATGTTAAGTTCAACACATGTAATATAGATGATTAAAATGCTCTTAAGTGTCACCTAAAATGTAAGTGTTGCTTTTGAAAACAAGCATTAGATTTACGGGAGCTCCAGCTTATGTTGTAGAAGGATCACGAGATTAAGCATTATACGAAACAGGTAAAATTTGTTGGAGCCCAAGGGGGTCATGATTACATGAGCCCTTCTCACATTTTCTCCACTACGTAAGTGCTCCTCCGGTTATTATCTAAACTCTGTACTACCGTCGCGTCGTACACATTATCCAAATAAAAATATGAGTTTGTTTGTCATACTGATCAATCCTTAACTGATCAATCAATTGGAATAAATTTTCCATTATACGTAGTTAAACAGAGGGAGGATTATTCAACTTTCATCCAGTAAAAATACTGTTCCCGATTGATGAGAAAAATATTACCGTGAGCGAAACCGCGGGGATAGTTAGTATTATAGAAGTAAAATTTATAAGTATGTTAAGGGTAATTTTTAAAAGCACAGACGAGATTTTATAACTATCTATTCAATTTTATCCTGGGAAACTCGTTCGCTGGGTCACTGTCAAAACTGATTAAATTTTTTTTTTTTAATTTACTATGGGTAATTGATATTCTAATAACTAATATAATAAGTGGGTAGATTAATAAAATCTCTATAATAAAGAGTGAAAACGACTAGTTGTAATTACATTACCCTATTCCTTCCTCGAGCATAAATGCTTATAATTATTTGAAATGTTGAAAAATGAAATATAAACCAAATTAAATGCATATAAATCTGTAAAAAAGTTAAAAGGTTTTTTGTAAATTGTCACATCTCACAAGGTTACAGGATCGATTACCAGAACTTTTGGCCAAGAAGAAAGCTGACGATAGTACAAAGCTTAAAGCAGCAAAATAAATTAAAATACCTCGTAAATTTACACGTATCGTTTAATTCAATACACACTTACTAGTTATTATTCATATATTCCCCTATTTCATCCCCAAGTGGTTAATGCAGAACATTTTATTGATGAAATTCTAACCTGTTAGTTGTATTTTTTTTTAATTTTTAGTTTCCCGTACACAACAAACACGTAGGGTAACGAATCTTAGTATTACCCAGCAAGCAGGGTAACAAATTATAGTATTGCCTAATAGGCAGGGTAACTTACCATAGCATTGTCCAACAGGCAGGGTAACTACTCTAAGTATTACAAGTCAATGTACCCTGCCACATCCATCAACCACTGACTCATATACCTTTATTTAAGTCATTATTAGAGAAAACAAAAGTCACTTTCTTCATTTCTTATTTAATTCTCCACTCAACCGTAAGATCTAACAGTTCTTCTCCATTTATCCGCTTATAAGAATATCTAATAGTTATAATCATCATCTCCATTTGTATCTTCAGGATTATATTTATTCTCATGATCATTCGGCTCCTGTTTGATTTGTACATCCATCGGAGGCAAGTGGAACTCGGGGTAGTCTGGAAAAAATAATAAGTTTGAGTTAAAATTTATATGTATTCAAAAGACATATTACATCCAGATATGATTTTCATGAAAATTTTTTTATGCTCAAGAATAGTTTGTATTGACAATTGGATCCGGTAAGTGGCGTTGCGAATGACATAAAACAATTTACTTTTTTTTTTAATTTTCACAGTATAGCGTCTATTGACTAAGCTGGTCTAATAGAAATCAATGACGTTATATATAAAATAAATAGTTCTAAAAACAAATTGGGAAGTTAGAAATATATATAAGAGATAAAAACAACGGACATAAAAAACATGCTTAATCTGACCAATGAAAAAAACTGCCCTGAATGGGTAAAGAGCCCACAATATGCTGTACATGAGACGGTATTTAGGCCACTGCATCATCAGTCCAATCATCACATATTTACAATACAGTTATACATGAAAAAACTCACTCCTTTCCATAGGGAGACCTAGACAAGACATATCGTTTTATAAATATAAAAATATAATATACTCCGGCTCATTTCAATCCCACTGTTGGGCAAACACATCCTTGATATGTTCGTCCCACAATATATACTGTGCTTACATCGTACATATTGTATATAGTTGTTGACAACAGTTGTTGTGTGTGGCCGTGTCTGTGTGACGTCACACGCACACACTACTTGTCTATGTAATTGGTGATCAGACGACATCAGGTGTAGTTGGTATAGGACGATATATATAGCACGCAGTCGGCTTTTACGACATCCACGAGCAATATAAGGGTTGGTAGTATTCGTAGCCAGCTACTACGCAGCACTCCAGATGAGGTAAATCAAACTAATATATGTACTAAGAGACCACTCCATCATCATTGTTCCTTCCTTTCTTGAATTTTAGTGGTATATTAACATAAATAGTATGTGTTTCTGTGTGGTGACGGAGTAAGAATACAATTCACCACCCCCTATCTTACCTGTGGGTGATCGTACGAGACGACTAAGGGATATAAAACGCATACAACATTATGCGAGAGATGGTAAACTCGAGACAATACTCTATACCAACACGTCTGACCAGCAAGGTATAGTAGATTTATTTTCCTCCCATTAGGGAGGAGACACGAGCCCAACAGTGAGACGTTTATGGGCTGTGATGATGATAAATAGTATAGTTAATTATGTGTGGAGTTCCTGATCAATATTATTTTAATTATTTTTGTTGTAAAATTCACCCCCTATTTTACACTCTAAGGGAAGAATATATCTGAGGTGATTATCAAAATATTCCTTTTTAATGTATAAAATGTCACAAAGGTAAAAAACACTGTCTAATATTTATTTATGGATTTTTTTTTTTTGGAAATTTAACCCCGTATTTTACACAGTTAGGCAGGAATATGTCATTGAGGATAATCAAAATATTCCATTTTACTAATTGTACACATCACAAAATTAAAACGTTATCTAGTATTTACTTTAGTTAATTTTTAATTTAATGGAAAACCAAGTCAATTTATTAATGTTAAATTTATTCCCCTAATTTATACCCTTTGATGATGAAAATTGATAAATGCTAAAACATGTGTTTGTTTCATTTTTAATGAAGAATAAATACTACATTTGAAGATGATGCACACAAACATTGTTACTGCGTTTCACCCCCTTGGCAATTTGAATTTCGTAAAATCCGTTCTTAGCGAGTGTTTATGTCACAAATAGAAGATTACTCGTAAAATTGAATGTAAAAGGTTTCAGTGGTTTCGGTTCAATATCAATGAGTCAATCGACCACTTTCTATATCTTTACCGATATATTTGGGATATACACCGCTGTAACTCGCACGCGATATTATTTTTCTCATTTTATAATTTTTCACGTAACCACTCACGCGCCAGACTTCGCGGTGCTCTCGATCGCTTTGTTTTATTGAAAAAAGTTCAGTGAATTTTATGGTTTTACGTAAACTGTTATTGTTGCTATATTACAAGGAAATGTGAAATACAGTGCTAACAACAATTGCTAATTGTACAACTGATAATTGTTTCTTGAGGTGTACGGTATATTGATTAACCGTGCGAAAGTGGTGGGTCTTCCTTTCTTTCCTCCATTTTATAATAATAATGGATTTCCGCCATGTATCGCCTAATTCAATCAACTGTAGAACGTTTAATTGGGCCAAACCTATGTCCTAAAAACGTGTTGAGCTAATTTTTTTTTGGGTCAAACGGTGTCCCAAAAGCGCGTGAAGGGTATTCAGTGAATGAAAGAACCGAAGGTACAACTTTCTGGGTGGGTTTGTATTGGTAGGTAGCGGCCTGACTCTACCTCTGATATTGGAAAGGTCCTCGGCAGTGACACTTACCATCAAGTGTGCCGCTCGTTTGCCACTATAAGCAATACAAAAATGTTTAACAAATATTTCCCTGTAACACTAAAGTTTCTGTAGTATGTCTGTACGACACCCTGGTTATAATAGTTACACTCTCTGCGCACATACCTATATTTGTCGTTTGTTTTATATAATAAATACGTATTGGACATACCGTCCTTGGGTTCCTCTTTGATCTTGATGTCCTCGGGTTTGACCTTCGGCTCCTTACGTTCGCGGTCGCGGTCGCGCCTCTTCTGCTTCTTGTCGTCGCGGCGCTCCTTGTCACGCGAGCGACGCCGGCGAGACCTCGAGCGGGACCGGCGCCTTTGCTTACTGCAATCACAATATCACAACTTTAAAAAATACATCGTTATCATCATCACAGCCAATAAATGTCCCACTGTTGGACTCGGGCCTCCTCCGTAATGGGAGGGAAATTAACCTACTATACCACGCTGGTCAGACGTGTTGGTATAGGGGTTTGTTTCGAGTTTTCCTTCTCTTGCACAGATGTTATATGCGTGTTATATCCCTTAGTCGTCTCTTACGATCACCCACGGGTAAGATAGGGAGTGGTGAATTGTATTCTTACTCCGTCACAAAAAAAATACAATTGATATAATAAAAAAATTAAGGAGTAAAAATAAATCCTTACTAATATTATAAATGCGAAAATAACTCTGTCTGTCTGTCGCTCTTTCACGGCAAAACTATTGAACCGATCTAAATGAAATGTGGTACACAAGTAGTCTAGAGCCTGAAAAGGGGGTTGTAAAAGTTGATGAAAGATGTAAGAAAGTATTGTCATTTTTATAACTAGAACTTATTTTTAGGCTATTGATTAGATATAAATAAATATGATATTAATATTTTGTAAATAATTTACCCTTAAGGGGTAAAATAAAAATAAGGGATGGGAAGCTAGTATTTAATATTTTAAAATTTTTATATAGTAATAAACAATAATGCAACTGCTTTTTTCAATACAGGAGAGGCGTCCATTAATTACGTGAGGCATTTTTAGGACCCTCCGTCCTCCCTTGGGTGGGATATCGTATGATTTTTTTTGGATCCTCTCCTTCCTTCCCCCAATCTCGCGTGATATTTTTCAAGAATTGTACTCGAATATTAAAAGTATCGGATTTAATAAAAAAAAACACAATTTGCTTAGTTTTACACCATTTTCTGCTAAAAAATTTACGTGATATTTGCCAAAACCCTCCTCTCTCTCAAGTGAGATTTAGTAAGATTTGCTGTACCATCTTGCCCCCGTCCCAAATTCCTCACGTAATTAATGGACGCACCCCAAGCACCAAAAGAAATAATCCTTGTATCGCTTGAGCTAACAAACATACAATTAACACAAATCTATATATATAAAAGAAAGTTGTGTTAGTTACAACACTTGTAACTCGAGAACGGCTTCACCCATTTTTATGATTTTTATGTTTTTGAGTTTGTTGTCGTCGGGAATAGGATATTAAAATATGATATTAATAAACAAAAAAAAAAAAATTAAAAACATCAATTCTAAACGTCCATTTGTTGATGATGTACCCAATGGCAACTGACTGCTCACGCCATTACGTGGTCTAATGGTTTGTTTGGAAAATACCGCGAAAAGTTAAAATTATAATTTGGAAAATCTAATAGAGCACGCCTCATAATTTTTATATTATTTATCATTTACAATTAGTCAATGCTATAATATGCACGATAAATAAAGCGCCTTAATTATTTCATTGAGCAAGATCTGGTACTAATATTAAATTAAATTGCACTTTAAAAAAAAACAAAAAATTATGCGTGCGTATGAAGTACGTACACACATCAGAAGTGACACTTTGGCTAACTACTCTCTCTCTCTATCCCTCTTTCTCTCTCAATTTTCATAAAGTATACATACACTAATGACTAAGCAGTTTAGTTTTTTATTAATTGCAATTAAACGACAAAGAATTACCCAACCATTTTCTAAAGGACACCGCGCGTTGCGATTATGAAGCTTTTAAAAAAAGAAATATTTTGATACAATAATTTTTAAGGTCGTATTCTTGCCAGATACGGAATATTTTATCCGACGTCTTGGAATATTTTTTTTAATCAACTATTTTCTTACTTTAAACAAAATAATTGCTTTTTAAAAATATCAAATACGTTTAAACGAATGTTTTTTCTTGACATATGTATGATAATGCAAGGCGTGGAAACTTTCGTTTTGTGCGAGTGTTACGAATTTTTACGAATATTGTTATAATAAAACATATTATGTCTATATCGTCATCAACAATGCCGCAACCAATAAAATCAAATCTTTCCCAACAAAACGGTAACGCAGTTAGAATTCGAAACATAACGAACGTAACCACGGCAGAAGAACAATTTATTGCACGGGAAGGCCGCCGCGTTAATATGGCCCAACTCCGTGCTTCTGAATCACAAGAGTAAAGCAATTCGTAATAAACAATTCGTTAATCGCAGAAACTAAATGTACGACGCAGGCATCGTACCCAAGACCGTGGCCGTGGTAATTGTTATGTATACGACATAGGATAGCCTACGTGTCTTGAAAGTATGTGTTACACAAACATGCGTCCTACTATGTCATTGTATACGTTACAAATAAACAGTGTGCTTATAACTTTAAAAGCTCTTGTTAGATCTTATATATGCACCGGATGGATCACCCGTGACCTAGAAACCTAAAAGGTTACGTTTCAGGACAGGTTATGGGCTCGTTCACCACGACTTCAATGTCTGTCAGTCTGCCACAAAAAGAAAGTGGCTATAACTTTGGCTATTCAATTGTTATTGTACTTACCGTTCGGCGTCGTCACCTCTCTCCCGTGGCTCCCTCTCCCTGTCGCGCTCCCTGCGCCGTGAGCGTGATGTTGAACGACGTCGCGACCGGGACCTCGACCGACCACGTCTACCACCACCAGCACCGACACCAACTGAAAATGGCAACATTTGTATTAATTGATTGAATTATGCGATACATGGCGGAATACCATTATTATTATAAAATGGAGGAGATGAAGGTAGACCCACCGCTTTTCCACGGTTAATCAATATTTTTGTTTTTGTAAAAAAGGAAGGAATACGGGATGGGATCAAGGTGGAATAGGATATAAGGGAAAATGTTGATTAACTGTGGGAAAGTAGTGGATCTTCCTTCCTCTCCTCCATTTTATAATAACATTTGTATTATTCTCTTCTTTTTTTTTTTAACACATCACCCCGCTATAAGTAAATATTCCTTGTATTGTGGGTGTGACTTTACAAACATATAATTAACGCAGACAGATTACACCCAGACTCGGAACAGCAAATTATGGAGCGCACAAAGTATTGTCCTGTGTGGGAATCCAACAGGGGTGGGTTCGGAGTTTGTATTGGTAGGCAGCGGTCTAGTTATACCCTTGGTATTGCAAAGGTCCATGGGCGGCAGTGACACTTACCATCAGGTGTGCTGTCTGCTCGATTGCTACCATAAGCAATAAAAAAAAAAACCAATCCACGGCTTTCACAGAAACCCAGTATCTTAACCCAATACACCACCTGTGCAGTTGATAATTTACAATTTAATATTAATTATATTATATCTACAGGACGTAAACTAATATAGATATTATGTAATATCTTTGAATGTCTCTAGTCTAGTCTATTTTCAGTATCTCAGCAACGGGCAGCAACAATGTTCATTAACTATGCAGGAACTTTCCGGGGTGATGAATTGATCTTCCGTGTGGTGACGGATTAAGAATACAATTCACCACCCCCAACATACCCGTGGGTGATCGTACGAGACGACTAAGGAATATAAAACGCATAAAACATCTATGCGAGAGAAAGAAAACTCTAAACAAAACCCTATACCAACACGTCTGACCAGCGCGGTATAATAGGTCAATTTCCCTCCCATTATGAAAGCAGCTTGAGTTTCTTCAAAATATAATAAAAATACCAGCTGCCGACTCCGGCTTCGCCTACATAAAAAGTATTTTGCCTTTTTCCCAAAGGTTAAACTATTATCCCCCAGGTAACAAACACATTACTGAGATCAAAAGTATCCAATAAATCCAGTAAATTGTCATTCACATCTGATCAATATAATGATTGAGTAACAAACATGCAAAAGTTATATATACAGGGTGTCCCAAAATTCAACGATAAGCCGGCACCAGCAGATGGACCTACATATGACTACTCGAGAACAAAAAAGAAAAAAATTCTACCTTGATTTTTTTTTTCATTACGACAAAAAAACCGATTTCTTTAAAAATCGACATCTTTTATTATATTATTAAGTGCCATTGCTACAATTTTACAAGTAATTCTGTGTTTTTTTTTGTATTGGTAAGGTAAGTAGCACTACTATCGATCACAACCATTAAAAATTCCAGAATATCTATAGTTTTTACACAAAAATCAACCAAAACTATGTTTTTTTCATAAATTATGTAAGATTTTGACTTTCAGCTCACTTTCACTCATCACAGTGAAAAAAAAAAGTATGGACACTACTGTGGCAAATAGTATTAAAAATTGGCGCAACTAACTACAATTCTAAAATGGTATAACATTCTAGGCAAACTAGCCACAAAAATATACTTAGGTGTACTATTTCAAAATAACAACCATACTTCGAAAATTGTTAGTGTTGATAGTAATCACTTTTACTATGTAGCCCAAATGTTTTTGTTGCAAGTTCTCAGAATTTGAATGAGACATGTGCGTAGTCCATAAGATAACATAAGTTAGACAGAGATAGAGAGATTATACGTTAGAGGGAGATAGATAGATGCTAATTGTTTAGTAACATTAATGCAGGTAGAGAAGTAATTAATGTCCTCAGCAGCACAGCAAGTCAGTACGCTCTACTTCTTTGTTTACTGCACACCGTTCTGTTTTAATTAAAGTGGCTCTGATACTAACGACTTTGGATTGAATTAAGTGACCTGGAAATTGACCTGACTTGGCATTATTTTAGACTGTGATTTTGTGTTTTTTTAAAGAAGTTTTGCCTTATTTTCAAGTGTTTAGCATTCATTATGCCGCTACCATATACAGCGTTAGAATACGCTAATATGCACCTAATTTATGGAGAATGCCGATGCAATGCCAACGCTGCTAGCAGATTATATCGAGCAAGGTACCCTACTCTTCAAAGGTATCCGGATTATCGCGTATTTATTAACGTGCATCAAGCATTTTCGGAGGGTCGTATACCATCTGACAGGAGAAACGCTGGAAGACCTAGATCGGAACACGATGAAGAAGTTCTCAAAGAAATAGAAAGCGATACAACTACCTCTGTACGTGGCATACAAGTAGCAACGGGAATTCCAAAAAGTACTGCACATAGAATTTTAAAACGTCACCAGTTTCATCCATATCATTACAGGCGCGTGCAGGCGTTATTACCGCGGGACTATCCACTGCGGGTCGCATTTTGCCGTGTAATGCTGCAAAAACACAGGGAAGATCCCCAATTCTTAGACAAAGTTTTATGGTCGGATGAAACAACCTGCAAGAAAGATGGCTATTTAAATCTTCACAATCTTCATAGCTGGAACAATGAAAATCCGCACCTGGTGAGAGAAGACAAATCCCAATATCAATTTAAGGTTAACCTATGGACGGGCATAATAAATGGAAAAGTGATAGGGCCCTTTGAGTTACAAGGAAACATAGATGGCAATAGCTATTTGAACTTCTTACAAAATGAGTTACCAGGATTATTAGAAGACGTGCCCTTAAGTGATTTGCAAAACATGTGGTTTCAAAACGATGGTTGCCCAGCTCACTATGCCCGCCCTGTGCGAGAGTACTTAGACCAAGAGTACCCAGGGCGTTGGATCGGGCGACTTGGTCCTATCTTATGGCCACCCCGTTCACCCGATCTAAATCCCCTGGATTTTTTCTATTGGGGTTGTCTAAAGGACAGAGTCTACTCAAAACCCATTGCAACCTTGGACGAGCTTCGCCAAAAAATAATTCAGGCTGTGGATCACATGAACAGAATCAGATATGCAAGAAAAATAAAACGTTCATTTTTAAGGCGATGCCGTGCCTGCATTACTGCCAATGGCAAACAATTCGAACATTTATTGTAATTTTAATAATATAGTAAATTCTAATCTCTCTATATCTATCTCTTTCTAACTTATGTTATCTTATGGACTACGCACATGTCTCATTCAAATTCTGAGAACTTGCAACAAAAACATTTTGGCTACATAGTAGAAGTGATTACTATCAACACTAACAATTTTCGAAGTATGGTTGTTATTTTGAAATAGTACACCTAAGTATATTTTTGTGGCTAGTTTGCCTAGAATGTTATACCATTTTAGAATTGTAGTTAGTTGCGCCAATTTTTAATACTATTTGCCACAGTAGTGTCCATACTTTTTTTTTTCACTGTGATGAGTGAAAGTGAACTGAAAGTCAAAATCTTACATAATTTATGAAAAAAACATAGTTTTGGTTGATTTTTGTGTAAAAACTATAGATATTCTGGAATTTTTAATGGTTGTGATCGATAGTAGTACTACTTACCTTGCCAATACAAAAAAAATCACAGAATTACTTGTAAAATTGTAGCAATGGCACTTAATAATATAATAAAAGATGACGATTTTTAAAGAAATCGGTTTTTTTGTCGTAATGAAAAAAAAAATCAAGGTAGAATTTTTTTCTTTTTTGTTCTCGAGTAGTCATATGTAGGTCCATCTGCTGGTGCCGGCTTATCGTTGAATTTTGGGACACCCTGTATATATAAGTATATTGTGGTAGGACCACGCTGTGGACAGTTCTCTGTCTACAGCCGCGGGCCGGTCCGTCCGGGGTAGTACCACACTGAGCAGAAGATCGACGTCTGAGTAATGGCAATGTGATATTGCGCTTCGTTCGGTGAGCGAGAGAGCCGGAAGCATAACTGGGGTGGGTTCAGGGTTGTATTGGTAGGCAGCGGCCTAGCTATACCATTGGCAAAGGTCCATGGGCGGCAGTGACACTTACCATCAGGTGTGCTGTCTGCTCGTTTGCCGCCATAAGCAATAAAAAAAAAATTAAAAAAAAAGTCTACAGAAATCTGTCACCTACAAAGACAATGCGAGTGAGTATTTGTTACATGTAGACCCACGCTCGTCTAATTATTAAAACAATTGAAACAAATTTCCAGTACATCTGGATTCAAATCTCCACATGTGGCAATCACTTTTTGCATCATGAAACATTTTTTTATAATTATTTTTAAGGTCTACTCTGACAGAGCCTCAATAGAGTCTATATTTTTGGTAAATCCCAGTGACCCGTACACAACATACCAGGTCGCTCCCTGTCGTGGCGGCCCCTCTCGTCGCGGTCGCGCTGCTCCAGCCGGTACCTCTCCCTCTCCCTCTCGTTGTCCTCCCGGCCCGAGTGCTTGATGTTCACGTCTGCACCGCCGCGCCTGGTGCCGCCGAGACCACCGCCTGAAATACAAACATTACATCAGTCATACATAATAAAACTTCGCGGAACTGATGGCTACTCTAGTAATTAACTGGTGATTATAATACGATACAATTTCGAATTAAACAATTGTGAGTTACCTATCTGCCATTATTACTACGATTTGCCGTGTGGTGACGGAGTAAAAATACAATTCACCACCTCCTATCTTACCAGAGGGTGATCGTAAAAAACAACTAAGTGACGTAAGCAGCTAATACCTATGCAAGAGAGGGCAGTATAAATGTAACTAATATTATAGCGAGTAGATATAAATGTCTGTAATAACGATGACTTGTTGGACGTGAGACACTTAGTCCTGTCGTGACCATAAACGATATAAAGTGTTGGAAACGTCGTCAAATTAAAAATCAAATACAAACGCAATAGAATCTGTAAAAATAGTTTTATTTCAAATGTGTAATACAGGCGTCATTCGGTGTGGTGACGGAGAAAGATTACTATTCCCCACCCCCTATCTTACCCGTGGGTGATTGTACGAGACGACTAAGGTATATAAAACGCATATAACATCTATGTAAGAGAAGGAAAACTCGAAACAAAACCCTATACCAACACGTCTAACCAGCGTGGTGTAGTAGGTCAATTTCCCTCTCAATATGGAGGAGGCTCGAGCCCAACAGTGGGACATATGTGAGCCGAGATGAGTTACCATCTGAACCACTACAGCTTTATACTCCCAGTTTCAATAAAATATGAACATATAATAGTAACATTAAAAGAATCAAACCAATCTTCTGTCCACTAAGGAATATTGCAATGTAACAATCCAAACTCGGAACAACAGTTTGTAAATCTCACAAATGGAGTTCAAACCAATAAAACTGGCACATTAAAGCCATATCTTAAGCACTACAATATCTGTGGAATCAAACTATAACTCTTCTTTTTTTGGGACTAATCCCACCACATTCCAAGCCAGAATCCACAATGGTCACCATAAATGACACTGAGGTGTAACCCTCAAGCAGTCCCGGGATATGATTTTCATTGTCTTGGAACCTGTAATTTACTTAGAAAAGTTACCAATTACTGAAATTACATACATACATATCATCACGCCATATCCCTTGCAGGGTAGGCAGAGAGAACAGAGTGCCAGAGAACTCTATCTCTGCATACTTCACTCGCTTCCTCAACATTCATAATTCTCTTCATACACTCTCGCCGGTTTCGAAGACACTTGACTCCACCTTTAGTACATGACCGATCTGGTCTAGGTAGGTTAGTCTCGGTCTCCCTCGGTACCTACATCCTTCCACTTTCGCATTGTATATCTTCTTAACCAGGCGTTCGTTCGGCATTCTTTCCACATGTCCGAACCATCAGAGCATTCCATTTCGCATCTTTACAAATTTAGCATTTAATATGCTTATTTATTTATAAAAACCCGATTACGAGTGAAACATACAACATTATTAGGGTTGTGTCATCGTTTAATACAATTCTAACTGCAAAGTTTGAGTATTAAGTCTGTACAATGTGTAAACAATGTCGGGTAGATGGCACACTCCTTAAAAGACATAAATATAATACGATGCGAGAATTGAATGTCCTACAAATAGTTCACGGTGGTGTAAGTGGGAGTACGATTGGAACGGATTTCCAATTGGTGTGGGTTCGAATCCCATATGTGACAATCATCTTTCGCTCGTAATCGGGTTTTTATAGAAGGATTCCACTGAAATAATAACACTTACCAAGTCTTCTTGGCAACCATCCTTTGACAGTGCGGGCCCTCTCCACGTCGACCAGCACTCTCTTGCCATCGATCTTCTTCCCGTCAGCATGTTTGTAAGCGGCTGTAATTTATACATTAGATAATAAATGAACAGCATAACGTATAGACAGAGAGACGTGGTGGCTACCGTTGTCATTTTTGGATAGAGAGGAAGATAATAAAAGATGTTTAGAAACTCTGTTCACGTTTTATCAAAATTATTACATTATATATCATATATTTATTCTACAGACAAATTTTGTGATTTATATACTGGTATTTGATTACCCATAGATAGTTGGTTCGATTCCCATGCAGTTAATGTCAAATTAATGTTGTCTGTGTTATTTATGTTGATAAAATTATTCGTTTTGACAATAGTTGTTATGTCCGTTCGTGTTGTTAATCGGAAAAGAAATCTCCCTGAGAATATAATATTTAAAAATTTTTGAAATGAAACTTCTAATGCGACTTTCAACAAAGTTGCGTTAAACGTTTAACGCAATGGCACTCGAACGCGTGCGCGTAGTATACCTGTTACAGGCCAGCGCGAGCGTTAGCAACGTATAGCGTCCAATATTCCAACGCAAGAGGGAGAGAAAGAAAGATACACAAAGGTAGAAAGTCGGAGATAGAAAGACTATGAGTCGGTAGATCCCATGCACACGCGCGTGGCATTCTTGCTATGCAGCGAAGTAAACAGTGTGAGCGTCGTGAAATTAGCTGAAATACGTACTTGTTGTTCTATTTTATTGTCTGCAGTCCTCGTGACTGCTCTGTGCCCAGCGCAAAAAAAAAATCCTTGTAATGCGGGGAGACTTTCCTAACATATAATTAACGCAGACAAATACTCAGACCAAGTTTATTGAATCGCAAACAAAAAGTACTGTCCTGCATAGGAATCGCAACCACGGTACTGGCAAGATCGGTATCTTAAACAATACACCTTTGGTTTGGAGTATCAAAAATTACTTGAGTATTATAATAATTAATTAATATATCTTGAAAAAAAAATACAATATCCATAGAGGCAACGTTTTTTTTAATATAAAACCACGTCTAACTGTCTTAATGAATTATTAATATTATTTCATCAACGTCTTCAAAATCAAAATTGATAATAATTTTTAATTAAAAATTCATAAAAATTAATGATATTTAATTATAAATCATTGTGAATTTATTACCGGTGATAATAACCTTAAAAAATTTAAAGGGTAACTGTCACTAAAAAAGGGTAGCTGTCATTAAAAAAGGGTAAAAGACGTCAACAAAATAATAAAACATTTTTTTTATTTTAACAATATTATTGAAGAGGTTTGCTATAGATTCAGATAAGTAAATTGTTTAAAATATAAATAATTAGGATTTCTGCTTAATATTGTTGGGGGTAAAAACCTTTGAAATAGGAAAGTTAAAATTTACTCCTAGGTTTTTAAATGGAATTACTGGGTTCAAATATGCATTACCTGAACCACTCAATAGAAAAATAATTAGTAGGGATATTGACGCATTTAGCTTGCCGAGAATGATTTAGGCATTATATATGCCCAAAATGGATGAAGGGTAACATTTTTTAAGTGTTTTATAATAAGTTTCTTCCTGTTACAAATCACTATAAAAAAATCCTAATAGATCCAATTATACCCATCCATATAGATTATGAGGTTGAATAAATTATAATGCTTAGGACATTACCATTTGCCTATAAAGTGAAATATTCTCAATGCCTGACTTCTTTGATTAAAAAAAAACGTGCAAATGTAGTCTGCAGTTTGAAAAGAAATAAACTCGGAGTCGAAGTAAGCTTAAAAACTTATATAACTAAGTAACTAAGAATGAAACGCCTATGCATTTCATTCTTCTGAATACTTCAGAAAAACAAAACAAATTAATTGTATAAAGTTTTAGGATCTGATGGATACTATTTTGGATACAATGTTTGTAAAAAAAAAAAAAGTACGTCTCTTTTCGTACAAATTTGTTTGTCAAACCTGGGGAGGGCAAGAGAGACGCTCTAATAGTGTATTATAAATTCATATAAATCAATTTCCACCAAATATCACCTCAATTTAATCAAATATTATATATTTGATATTTTCCAAATTGGCACTCAGTTGAAAATACTTAAATAGATCACAAATTTGTTCGTACGATCGATGATTATAATCTGAAAGACGTTCGCATCAACCAACTCACCTTGGACTTTGACCGAATTACCCGGACAAAGTATATATTAATATTATCAATAATAATAAAATAATAAATAAGTAATAATTGATTTGTATACCTACTTTTAGTATACCTACCGTACAAGCCGAGTTTTGACCATTTATGTCGATAATATCAAAAAATATATACCTACCATTTATCATTTACACAAGACTGGGAACCAATTAAATATATATTTATATGATCGATTATTTATTATTTAACAAATTATAACGGTTTGGCTCATATGTAATACAATATAATAATAACAACACATCTATAAATGTATATAAAATATATATCACACCGGGCCACTTATTAGTTAGATCCAAATAATTTTTCTTTTAATAATTACGACTCATAAAAAAACAAGAGATTTTAAAGTTAAATAATTATATGTAACACTATCATTATATATGCTGGGATTTTTATTAAATAAATATATTCCCTATTAAATATGAAGTCTTTTTTTGGGCAATTTAAATTTTAATACGTTGATTTTGAACACTCGATCAGTTATTATATTAGCCATCATCATCTCAGCTCATAAAACTCACTACTGGTATTGAAAATCGACCTATTAGACCACGCTGGTGAAACTGGTTAGCATAGAAGTTTATTTCAAGTTTTCATTCTCTGTGAATCACTTTTTCGTATTTTTACGACACTCGCAGGTAAAACGGTGGATGGTGGATTGTATTCTTACACCATATGATATATAAGACGTTCACATGTTGAGCCAAACTAGTTATAAAACACACCGTAACATAGCCGGTTCCCGAGCCTTGATTATACCTACCGTTTAAATTTAGTCGTTTATTTTACCTTTATTACTCGTTATTTTACTTACGATTATTCCCATTTCTTTTTTTTTTTACTTACGAAAGACATCGCGGTTAATATCCGTCGTTAGCAACACTTTTTTACCTGGTGCGCTTTTACTTACTTTGTCCGTGCGCATTTTTTTTTTTTGTAATATGCCAGTGACTTTGAATACAAATGAATTGCCTCCAATAAAAACATTTACTATAATTATAAAATCGTGCAGGATGGAAAATACCATAAATATGTTGTCCTCGCATTATTTCTCTATATATTATCATGGCTAATGGATGTTTTTTTTAATTTATTTTTATTCAACAACTATATATTGATAAATTTATACTGTTAGAAAAAACAATCACAGATTCAAAGCCACTGTATCTAAAAACACATATCGACAAAAACTACTTTTTATTATTATTTTTTTAATCTAGAATACTTATTAGACGATTAGGGCAACACTGAAATTCAGCAATATTATTCTGTATAACCATATTATAATGCCCTTTCTTGAAGTACTTTAAATTTCCATATTTTATTACATCGTAAATTACAATACGCTGAATGCATCCTGATCATAATCAACCCTTTCATTTATATATGGCAGGTTAATTGAAATCTTTAAATAAAAATTGAAGAAACATACTACATGGCAAATTAATAAAAATTTGTACCAAAACGTTTGCTTCTCAATTCTTTTTTGAGGGTAACCGCTACTAATGTTCACAAAATGTTGTTACAGATTATAACAGACAACTAACCGAAGATAGGCAATATTTTTTAACATAAATACATAAGTATTGACTATTATTCCTAACATATATTGTATGTTGGTATCTTACCACATACAAACCTATGCAGAAATCTCGGATTGTGGGTAGGTCTACGGCAAGTCTGGTTCGGAAAAGAAAACGACTTATTAATACTGCAAGTGTGTGCAACGCCTTTACAGACAACATCGTGCCCTCAAGACTGGGGTCACAGCGACCAATACTGAGGACACGTTACCCAACTGCAGACAATTATTACTCTTATGGTGTATTTGTGAATTAACAGCGATGGTACACGAAATTTGACAGTGGGGTAACGTAGGCTAAGTACACGTTACCCAACTGCAATAAATTGTTACGCTGGTAGTGTACATGCGACTTGTCTACAATGGTAAGCGAAATGGTAATTCAACAGTGGGGTAACGAGAATTAATAGTTGAGATCCATTACCACGCTGCGAGGAAACATTATCCAATCAATATACTTTCGAACTTTAATGAGGTTAAGCGAAATTAAATAACTTGACAGTGGGGTAACGTGGGCTAACGGTGGGAATGCGTTACCCAACTGCGTCGAATCATTTCCTTGTCATAATGTAAGCGTATTATCAACAAGTGTTAGTGAATTTATTGAAATTGGCAGTGGGGTCACGTGGACTATATTCCTGACCTCTGCATGTCAACTTGACAATTTTAATAAGTAGGTGACATATATATTTAATTAAACTATGGTCCACAAATATGATCACAAAAAATATATCTAATTCCTCAATCACCCTTATTAAATCTGTCAAGTTAAAGCAACTGTAAATCAGATGGTATTTACCATTCGAATATCCATCCAATTAGTTAGCAGTTAGCATGCAGAGATCTTTTATACAACATTCTCGGACGAGAAATTGGTTATTTTTAACTTTACTCATTAAAAACATTGCTAAAGATAAAGAATCTTGTATCTTTTAAAAATGCATTTAAAAATTCAGATAATAAATAAAAAAAAAAAAAACAAATATTAAATAAAGTTATGTACAAAATGACTTGGTAAAGATCTTGAATGTCACAAAAATATTTCAAATATAAAACATATTTATTAGTTAATTCCATCCAACCATATTACAATTTTTATTTCAATAATTTCTCATCCGAAAACATTGACTTCAAGCAAACTTCATCGCTTGAAAGTATAACAATATTGTATATAATATATTATAAATATAATATATACAGGGTGTCCCAAAATTCAACGATAAGCCGGCACCAGCAGGTGGACCTACATATGACTACTCGAGAACAAAAAAGAAAAAAATTCTACCTTGATTTTTTTTTTCATTACGACAAAAAAACCGATTTCTTTAAAAATCGTCATCTTTTATTATATTATTAAGTGCCATTGCTACAATTTTACAAGTAATTCTGTGATTTTTTTTGTATTGGTAAGGTAAGTAGCACTACTATCGATCACAACCATTAAAAATTCCAGAATATCTATAGTTTTTACACAAAAATCAACCAAAACTATGTTTTTTTCATAAATTATGTAAGATTTTGACTTTCAGCTCACTTTCACTCATCACAGTGAAAAAAAAAAGTATGGACACTACTGTGGCAAATAGTATTAAAAATTGGCGCAACTAACTACAATTCTAAAATGGTATAACATTCTAGGCAAACTAGCCACAAAAATATACTTAGGTGTACTATTTCAAAATAACAACCATATTTCGAAAATTGTTAGTGTTGATAGTAATCACTTCTACTATGTAGCCAAAATGTTTTTGTTGCAAGTTCTCAGAATTTGAATGAGACATGTGCGTAGTCCATAAGATAACATAAGTTAGACAGAGATAGATATAGAGAGATTAGAATTTACTATATTATTAAAATTACAATAAATGTTCGAATTGTTTGCCATTGGCAGTAATGCAGGCACGACATCGCCTTAAAAATGAACGTTTTATTTTTCTTGCATATCTGATTCTGTTCATGTGATCCACAGCCTGAATTATTTTTTGGCGAAGCTCGTCCAAGGTTGCAATGGGTTTTGAGTAGACTCTGTCCTTTAGACAACCCCAATAGAAAAAGTCCAGGGGATTTAGATCGGGTGAACGGGGTGGCCATAAGATAGGACCAAGTCGCCCGATCCAACGCCCTGGGTACTCTTGGTCTAAGTACTCTCGCACAGGGCGGGCATAGTGAGCTGGGCAACCAACGTTTTGAAACCACATGTTTTGCAAATCACTTAAGGGCACGTCTTCTAATAATCCTGGTAACTCATTTTGTAAGAAGTTCAAATAGCTATTGCCATCTATGTTTCCTTGTAACTCAAAGGGCCCTATCACTTTTCCATTTATTATGCCCGTCCATAGGTTAACCTTAAATTGATATTGGGATTTGTCTTCTCTCACCAGGTGCGGATTTTCATTGTTCCAGCTATGAAGATTGTGAAGATTTAAATAGCCATCTTTCTTGCAGGTTGTTTCATCCGACCATAAAACTTTGTCTAAGAATTGGGGATCTTCCCTGTGTTTTTGCAGCATTACACGGCAAAATGCGACCCGCAGTGGATAGTCCCGCGGTAATAACGCCTGCACGCGCCTGTAATGATATGGATGAAACTGGTGACGTTTTAAAATTCTATGTGCAGTACTTTTTGGAATTCCCGTTGCTACTTGTATGGCACGTACAGAGGTAGTTGTATCGCTTTCTATTTCATTGAGAACTTCTTCATCGTGTTCCGATCTAGGTCTTCCAGCGTTTCTCCTGTCAGATGGTATACGACCCTCCTAAAATGCTTGATGCACGTTAATAAATACGCGATAATCCGGATACCTTTGAAGAGTAGGGTACCTTGCTCGATATAATCTGCTAGCAGCGTTGGCATTGCATCGGCATTCTCCATAAATTAGGTGCATATTAGCGTATTCTAACGCTGTATATGGTAGCGGAATAATGAATGCTAAACACTTGAAAATAAGGCAAAACTTCTTTAAAAAAACACAAAATCACAGTCTAAAATAATGCCAAGTCAGGTCAATTTCCAAGTCACATAATTCAATCCAAGGTCGTTAGTACCAGAGCCACTTTAATTAAAACAGAACGGTGTGCAGTAAACAAAGAAGTAGAGCGTACTGACTTGCTGTGCTGCTGAGGACATTAATTACTTCTCTACCTGCATTAATGTTACTAAACAATTAGCATCTATTTATCTCCCTCTAACGTATAATCTCTCTATCTCTGTCTAACTTATGTTATCTTATGGACTACGCACATGTCTCATTCAAATTCTGAGAACTTGCAACAAAATCATTTGGGCTACATAGTAAAAGTGATTACTATCAACACTAACAATTTTCGAAATATGGTTGTTATTTTGAAATAGTACACCTAAGTATATTTTGGTGGCTAGTTTGCCTAGAATGTTATACCATTTTAGAATTGTAGTTAGTTGCGCCAATTTTTAATACTATTTGCCACAGTAGTGTCCATACTTTTTTTTTTCACTGTGATGAGTGAAAGTGAGCTGAAAGTCAAAATCTTACATAATTTATGAAAAAAACATAGTTTTGGTTGATTTTTGTGTAAAAACTATAGATATTCTGGAATTTTTAATGGTTGTGATCGATAGTAGTGCTACTTACCTTACCAATACAAAAAAAATCACAGAATTACTTGTAAAATTGTAGCAATGGCACTTAATAATATAATAAAAGATGTCGATTTTTAAAGAAATCGATTTTTTTGTCGTAATGAAAAAAAAAATCAAGGTAGAATTTTTTTCTTTTTTGTTCTCGAGTAGTCATATGTAGGTCCACCTGCTGGTGCCGGCTTATCGTTGAATTTTGGGACACCCTGTATATATATATATATATATATATATATATATATATATATATATATATATATATATATATATTATATAATGACAATATATTTCTTATTCTACTATGTTAGACAACGTTGTCGATGTCACTGAATGGTAAATTATTTCTAAATTTCGTCAGTTAATAAAAGTTTTATGCAATGATAGGTTATAATAAAAGATTCGTGTAGAGTTTGCACTGTAATAGAGAATTTACTATGTATATAACAGCACATATTTTATATATAATAAATATATTTTATTAAAGATGAAAAAACAAAATTAATTGTAGGTTTAAAAGTTTGCCATATGCTGCCTGTGTTCCAAACTCGGGCAAGCTTGGACCGTTTTTAACAGGACTTTCAGTGGCAAATAGCTGATGATATAAGGAGCACTTTAGTTTATTTTTTTCTTTAGTAATATAAGTAAATTTCATACAAAAAGCAAATAATTATCAAGTCCTAACATATAAATATAAAAATTAAAAAATTCAAAAAACCAGACTGTGTAAAAAGTGAACCAAATTACATACATACATATCATCACGCCATATCCCTTGCAGGGTAGGCAGAGAGAACAGAGTGCCAGAGAACTCTATCTCTGCATACTTCACTCGCTTCCTCAACATTAATAATTCTCTTCATACACGCTCGCCGGTTTCGGAGACTCTTGACTCCACCTTCCTTCAGTACGTGACCAATCTGGTCTAGGTAGGTTAGTCTCGGTCTCCCTCGGTACCTACATCCTTCCACTTTCGCATTGTATATCTTCTTAACGTACGAACGAAATTACGTTCGAATTTGTTTTAATTATATATAATTCGAACCAAATTACGTACACAATAAAAAAAAACTGAAAAGAAATAAAACAAGCACTTAGATCTCCGGTGGTCTAGAACTCTATAATATATTATTGAATGAATACTATTGCAGAAAATAAAATATATTTTAATAATGGAACATAACAACTAAACAGTCGGGATCCATTGAAAAATTCTAGACCACCAGACATCTAAGTGCTTGTTTTATTTCTTTTCAGTTTTTTTTTATTGTGTACGTAATTTGGTTCACTTTTTAAACAGTCGGGCTTTATGATTTTTTTAATTATTTTTATTTATTTTATACTTTTTAGTTATAAGTATCTAGCTAAACTATAGTTATTTTTTTTATTAATGAGTAGGTACGTACCTATATATAGTTTTTCGACTTAAGTTGAGTACTAAATCGTTTGAAGTTCGAGATGGGCGACCGTGTCAGACATTAGATACTTTAGGTAGTCCAATCCAAAATAGTAGGTATCTAGTAGATAATTTAGTATATGTCCATCCACATACACATGCACAATCATACGAAGTTTTCGTCTTTTCATTGTAAATTTCTACTGTCTAAAGACCTATATGTGAGAATGGTTGTTACGCAACTTTAAATCGATATAGATTCTAAACGGTCTGTCGAATCGAAAAATGTTATGAGAAAACTAATAATAATTTTTAAATACCTATTCAACGATACCCCACTCGACATAGTTTGTTGACTTTAATTTTTATCATTTTCACAAAATGGCGTCCGGTATTGAATTTTCACTAACGTCATGTCTTTAGTGACACTCGCCGGATTAAGACGAATCGATTGATGTGTGAATCATTAAAATCGGCCCAGGCGTTTGGTCTGTATAGTGCTTCAAAGGAACATACATACATACCACTCCTTTGCGTCGCGCAGTCGGGTAAAAATAACCAAACAGTGGGGTAACGTGGGCTAACAGCGAGAATAAATTACCCAAATATATAAAAAAAAATTAAGAATTCTATCGCGACTTATATTTTTACGACGTTTCTAGCACTTTTCAGTGTAACTATAAAAGTCGACGGTATTTTTAAAATACTAAGGCTTCATTAACATGGCGTATAAGATGAACAATGAAAATAATATATTTTGTTTTATCAGTGACATCGGAAACATTGTTAACTTGGATATATTTTTAAGTAAATACAATTGTAATTAAACTTACAATGCATGTCCCTTTCGTGTTCGTATTCGATGAATGCATACCCACGCGGCTTACCATTTTCCTTATTGTATATCATACATATCTGTGAACAGAGAAGGGGGTTTTTATTAGTTTTTCTGTATAAACATCTATTTGCACTAAGCAATAAGCGTCATCATCATCACAGCCCATATATGTCCCACTGTTGGGCTCGGGCCTCCTCCGCAATGAGAGGGAAATTAACCTACTATACCGCGCTAACCAGACGCGTTGGAATAGGATTATGTTTCGAGTTTTCCTTCTCTCGCATTGATGTTATATGCGCTTTATATCCCTTAGTCATCTCGTACAATCACCCACGGGTAAGATATGGGATGGTGAATAGTAATCTTACTCCGTCACCACACGGCAAATAAGCGTCATAGTATACTTTAAATAAATATAATTCATTCTTATTCCCCTTACTCTTATCTCAATTACTTGTGGTCGATACAATATGTACTCTTCTTTCATAGTACTTATTGTAAAAGTTATTGGCAATAGTTTTATGACCGGCCGCCTGCCAGACGTCAACACTACTTGTGAATGTAATTGTTGACCAAACGGCATCAGATGTAGTTGGCCCAGGTTGTTATAAGGCTCTTAGTCGTCTTTTACGACATCCACGAGCAAAGTAAGGTTTGGTAGTATTTGTAGTCGCTACCACACAACTGAATAAGTGTCAGTTTTGGCGTTATTTATAGTTGTTAATATTTAAAAAAAAATTGTAAAATAAACATAAAACTTGAAATTGTTGTGTAGCATACAAAAATTATGTTTTAGTGTTAAATATGTTTGTTGGCAATTTGTGATGTAATGCTGTAAAAGTGCTAAAGTGTGAATATATATTAACACACATTAAAAATATTCTATCGAATTCTATCGCATTTGTATTATGCTAGTGCCGCATCTGCGTGTATCGTCCCGAAGTAATATGTGGCGAAGCTTCGTACGATTTGTACACTAGAATATTATCGCGATAAAACTGTGGTCATATTAGCGACTTCGGTATTTTACACGAGGTATCGTGCAATAATTAAAGATGGTCGAAATCATTTTCTTGCGTTTAACTATGGGTGACGAGTTGCTTAACTTTTATAGCTATATTATGCTAATAATTACGTAATGATTTTTTTTTTATCCTTTCACGGGTTCAGCTTCATAATGGTGTAAAAATTGTAACAACATTTCATCGCTTCACTCCATATTTATTGATTAAATGGAGATCCTCGAACGCGTCTAAACACATCGAAAATTTCCGCCGAAATAAAAAACGCTAGTCTGACCACATAGCCCGATATATTGGCGCGCTAAAACCCTTTGACTTATCGCCAACCAAGCGATAACGCACACGAAGCCCGAATGTTCGCGACGATAGCCAATAATGACCGGTCACATCTGCGTGTATCGTCTCATTGCACGAAGCTTCGTGACGATGCACGCAGGTGCGGCTCTAGCATTAGATTTTTAATTTGTGTTCGAAACATCTTGAAATTAAAGTTTTATTTCATATGTAATTTATGTAAATTTTCGTGTTGTGCCCTTTTAGGCTGGAGATTTTACCCCAGAGGTAGTTTTAATTCAGATTAAGGTTAGAAATATTTGCAGCTGGAGGGCTTTGTATCCATGGCCATGAATAATTATAAAAAATATAGTTAATAATATATCAATACAAACTTACTTTTTTAATAGTTCCATAACCCTCGAACTCTCTCCTCAATTTTGACTCTGACGTATCATAATTCTGTAAAGAAAATAATTGTTGAAATACACAGAAGCTGACAATGCTTCTCGCCTGAGAGTATTGTAAAAGAGGAATAAGGGCAATGTATATCAATTACCCTCCATTATGGAGGAAGCCTGAACCCAAGAGTGGGACTTGTGTGGACTAAGATGATTTGGGGATGGATGATTTGCCAAATTAAACAAATCATAAAATAAAACGTCACAGACATCATTATCATCATCACAACATCACAGAGGACAGAAACATCTACAAATAGAAGGGTTTCACCAACAACAAGACCACCAGCGCCAAGAAGAAACCCTAAAAGACATGTTGTCGCTCAACATCTATGACACATGAATTGCGCTCTTCAAGCTTTATCCAAATGTAATAAAGGCACACTTCAAGAACATTAATTTTATAAACAAACCCCCACAACAATTAAATTAAACATAAAAAGAGCACGGACAAAAAGTCTGTGGAATAACATACTCATAATAATAAAAAAATGAAAAAAAAAAAAAAAAAAATTATGATTTGGGGTTTGCATTGGTAGGCAGAGGCTTAGCTATACCCTTGATATTGCAAGGGTCCATGGGCGGCAGTAACACTTACCATTAGCTTGCCCATATGCCACCATAAGCAATAAAAAAAAATGTTATTGAATAATAAGAACAATGTGGTACTCACAACTCTGGCCACAAACAATGTCTTGAAAGGATCCATAGTAGCCTTAGCATTAGTGCCCGGGTCCCATAATGCAATCTCCTGCTCTAATTTATACGCTGTCTGTTCCGCCCTCTCCCTCCTTCTCCTCTCCAGGCGTTCCTCGCGTGTCTCGACACGCGTAGGTGGCGGAGTTTCAGACGGATGCTGAAACATTGAAAAACAAAATATTACCACTTTACTTGCATGTTGGAAGATACAAGAAACCAGTTCAGCTGAACAAAGATCAGCTAAACAGTGGGCAAGAGCTCTCTTTTCAGTAATTACTGCGATTGGCAACCAGGACACCAGACGTGATCACAGCTATTGTATCCATTAAAACAATGATTATGTAGTATTGTTTTATTGAGTAAACTTGTACTAGGTAGCGCACACGACATGGTAATGATGACAAGACATGAAACACATCTGACAGAAGTGGGTACTTTATAATAATCATATTTAACAAAAAGATATCAAAGTACCAGCCATGTTTATACAGAACAACAGCATACCTGGCAGCGAGAGTATTCGTGGAGGAGCCTTACATGATTATTATGGTAGTGATAATGAGAATCCCAATATTTTAAGGCAAGGGTAAAACATGCAAACATTTGTCAAAGCATCTTTTGATTATGGTCCGCGTAAAGCTGTCAAAGCTAACAAAGGCGACGTGTCACGGGTGGGTTACGAGTGTGCGTGCTTACATCCCTCTGTCGCCCCGGACGGAGTGGTGCGAGGAGTGCGCCGATCGTAGCCCACCCAAAAAAATAAAAATGATACGTAATACTCAGGCCAGGCTCAAAATAGCAGTATTCCTTGAACTAGTTGTAACATCTCTCAATGACATACATACATACATATCATCACGCCATATCCCTTGCAGGGTAGGCAGCGACAACAGAGTGCCAGAGAACTCTATCCTTGCATACTTCACTCGCTGTCTCAACATTCATAATTCTCTTCATACACGCTCGCCGGTTTCGGAGACTCTTGACTCCACCTTCCTTCAGTACATGACCGATCTGGTCTAGGTAGGTTAGTCTCGGTCTCCCCCGGTACCTACATCCTTCCACTTTCGCATTGTATATCTTCTTAACCAGACGTTCGTTCGGCATTCTTTCCACATGTCCGAACCATCGGAGCATTCCCTTTCGCATCTTTACACCAATACTCTCTTTCATACCTACTCGCTCTCTTACGTCGTCGTTACGAATGCGGTCGGTCAGCCTAACTCCACAGGTTTTCCGAAGAGATTGATAATGTAAAATAAAATAATCTCAATGACCATCCCTAATAAGTGACTAAGACCCAACATTGAGGAAGTATAATAATTTTTGAAGACCTCTTCCACCTGGATGAATGTACAAATAGTGGTAGAAGCACGCTGCGGACAGTTCTCTGTTCACAGCCACGGGCCAGTCCGTCTGCGGTAGTACCACACTGAACAGAAGATTGACATTTGAGTAATTTTTTTATTTAATGCAATCAGTGCAATACTGGTAGTTTTCCAATTACAGAGCATTATGCGACTCAGTGGCGCACAATGCCGATTTATGCTGATGCTTAATTGGAACGTGAATTAGTTTTTAAATGCACCAGCAGAGTGCGCTAAGATCAGCGTTGAAAAAAAAATTCTCTCAGAGTTAGCAATAACCTAATTAATCTGTAAATAAAGTGGTATACATAATAATTGGTTGAAAACTATTTACGGTTATTTTAAGTAATTTAGATTTTGATTATTTAATAAACATTTTTTTTGTTTTGAGTATTTTATTAAAATGAGTTCTAAAAGAATTAAATACTTTTTAATTGAATCATCTTACAGATGATAGTGATGATGATTTATCGAGTACTTTGATATCATGAGTTTAAATCAATCTTTGAATATTTCCAAAAAACTGAACAAAGGCTTTAAAAATTTTTTCACCAATAAATAATATTACTAACGATAATATAAATAAAGCATTTCGATCAATAATGTCAACTTAAAGAAAAAACACTTGTTAATTTTCAGTCACTAAGTTGGTATCGATTCCACGCATCAGACGCAAGCACTACCTTTAAGAGTGCTCGATTGTGCGAAGCGTTGCTGTAGTTTGAACATTCAACGTTAAGCATTATGCCGCATAATGCGCTCTAGTGCTGTAATTGGAAAACTACCACTATAAGCAGATGTGCTGTGTACAATACAGAGTCATGGCGAGTGTGTCCTCCATCGAAGACATCTACTCACTACAGCACCGGGTCAGTTTGGTGCATGCATTATGTCTTTTCTTTTCAGTCTTTTGGTGTATTCAATATTTAATTCAACTGCAAGATTATTTGGATGGTTTCTCAGTCGAGCCTGATAATTTTTGGATGCAATTGTGATTTATTCCTTGACTAGTGTTTACTCCAAGATTTTGATGAATTTCACTGTTTGTGATTAGCCATGGTACTTGAGATATTGATCTCAGAATTTTGTTGTGTACACGTTGCAATATCATGATGGAGTTACTAGCACTGCCCCATAGCTGTATTCCATACGTCCACACTGGACGTTTGAGTAATGGCAATGTGCTATTACACTTCGTTCAGTGAGCGAGAGAGCTGAAAGCCCAACTGGGGTGTGGTTGGGATTTGTATTGGTAGGCAGCGGCCTAGCTATACCCTTGGTATTGCAAAGGTCCATGGGCGGCAGCGACACTTATCATCAGGTGTGCTGTCTGCTCACTTTTGCCACCATAAGGAATAAAAAAAACAATAGTATGCATCCTTTCTCTAAATTGTGGAATTTTAGTAAATGAGTTCTGTTGTTATTTAATTGCACCTTCTTCAATGTCACAAAAATTTAAAAAATACCCTCAAAGGATGGAAATTGTACAGTATGAAATAATAGATAAACGGTTGATGAATATGATTGAGGAGCAGTCAAACTCAAAATAAAACCCTGTACCAACTGCTCTAACATTGTACATTAGGTCAATTTCCCCTCTTTTATGGTTCAAGAATAGTTTAGATTGATAACCAAATCTGATAGCATTGCAAATAGAATTCATATACTAGCAGGATGACACTATGACTTTACGGATTTTAATGATTTTATGTATCTTTTATGTGTTCAAGAATAGTTTAGATTGATAACCAAATCTGATAGCATTGCAAATAGAATTCATATACTCAGTGCACATCGAGTATAGTAATTAAATTCTGACGTACCATGTCAGTGCCATTCAGGGTTCAATTCACTGTCTGCATGTAATTTGTGTCATTTAATTATATTTTTGTCAAGTTCTGGACCGTATAAAAAAAAATTTTTTTTGATGTGGGATGTCTTTATATACAGTATAGTATCTATTGTGTCGGCTTGTTGATATACAACTTAAGTGTTACTTAATATTTAGGTTTCGTGAGTGTAAACGGGCGTCAGATATTAAATTTTCTTTATCTTTTAAGAAAACATTAGGATTGGAAATTTTCGTAGTGTGTTGTACTAAATCTAGAGCAATTAATACTTGGACGTATGAATTCTAAATATATATTTATTGGAATCGCTGGAAATTAATACTAACTGATCATATATAACACTCTGATAGCGTCCATAATAGTACATATAGAAATTAAATATTTTAACCATGGAAAAAGTAAGTGGACTAATCGAATATTCATTGGTACATAGATCTCAAAAAATATCTAACCTCGAATACGCTAAGAAAGGCGCCGACACCATCGTAACCCTTCTGTTTCTTTTCATGCGGTAGCTTCGCAGCAGGTGGTAGGTACGGGATGGGGTCCCGTGCAGCAAATAATGCCAAAAGATTCGGTGGCAAAAACTGCGTCATGGCGACGGCACAGTAAGTCTTAATAAAACAATCTATTCCACATTAATAATACAACTATGCATTTTAATGGTGAATACTATACACAATAACACTATTTTACTATAACTATACAAATAATATAATATAAAACTGATTGTTCTCGTGAGAAATATGAAATAATATTATAACACGCTCTCGTCCGCCATTACATCGGCAATTTTTTTTCGCCGCAGCAATTTTAAGGTATTTTACGGCCTGGTTACAAAGCTATTTGTGCCAAGTCTTTATGTTTCAAGAAATCATAATTTAAAGACATTATCTATCTACACCTCAATTTTTTGCGATCAATAGTGCTAGCGATAGCTTGAAGAAATTTTGAACATATGTAAGCAGTTCTCTGCACTTTAGCTCATATTCTCCATTAAGTTACATAATAGAATACTCCATAGAGATTTACTAAGGACAAGTTTTTATATTTTCTACAATTTTGGTATCCTGCTCCACAGACTATAAAATTTGTACTATTTACATTTTATGGTCTGTGGATACGCCACAATACGGCTATAGGGCAATGTGTCAATTGTGTAGTGATGGGACTCGAGTAGGATTTTGCGACTCGAGTCATTTTAGTCGTCACTCGAGTTGTACTCGAGTTTTTGAGTCACTTGAGTAAATTACTTACGCACCTTATAACTTGAGTAAGAATTTATCACTCGAGCTGAGTTCGAATTAATTTAGATTTAGAATTTTCACATACCTTTATTAAATTAGTAGTAGGTATTTGATAATATAAAATTTATTTCATTTTATTTTCTTGGTTGATTAATGATATCATCATCATCATCATCATTTCAGCCTATTGCCGTCCACTGCTGAACGTAGGCCTCCCTCATTTCACGCCACAGAGTGCGGTCCTGTGCCGCCTGTATCCAACGACGCCCAGCAACCTTCACTAGGTCGTCTGTCCACCTAGTGGGGGGGCGTCCCACACTGCGTCGTCCGGTACGTGGTCGCCACTCTAGATTAATGATATAAGTAAGGTAAATAATATTTTGTATTTTAATATAAGATATTATTTGTCATTGATCAACAAAAATAAAAAAGAAAAACTTTTTACGGTTTTAACATGCCATGTAAAAATTGCTTGACTTGCAAATAAGAAATTATCAGTTTTTATTCAAAATAAAATTTCTTTGCTTCCTACTCTTTCTTTTACTTCAATGTTAAATTTAGCTTTTGGTAAATAAGTACTCATAATTAACATGGTAAATAAAAGAAAAGTAATTTTTTTATCACATTTGATACTTTACACTAGGTACTATAATAACAAAAATTAAACATGTAATCACACTTTCATATAATAATAACAAAACTATAAAACGACGAAAGAAGAAGCAAGTTTGGACTTGTAAAGCCTCGACGTAAACTAGTGAAGTAGTGACTTCTAACGTAGCGCTTACCGAATCTACTAGGCGCACTGAGTTGACTCGGTAGTTTTTTTGGTAATGCAGTGGTAAAAAATGCATTTTGCGCACTTCCACACGGGCGGGGTATGTAGGACTTACAGGTCCTGAAGGGGTCACTGAATACCCACTAAAAAAACCAACTACGAGCTGTTAGCCGTTGGGGCTACAGCTGAACCGGATTATGGGCGAGCCTTATGGGCTCTCAACCCGAATGACTCGGTTCGAGTGCAAATGAACTAGAGTCAAATTTATTTTCACTCGAATACGAGTTTAACAAATTCACTCGAGTAAAAAACGGCTCGTATAGTATCACTACGATTGTGTAAATTCTGTAATCGTAATATTTATTTATAATTTATATTGTTGTTTGTTATATTTCTGTTAATCCTAAATTGTGAATTGTGATATCTAATTAAATTAAATAATATTTGAAACAATCGTAGACTCGTATTCGAATAAATCCGTAGCAAAATTATTTCATTTAAATGTTCTATTTACTTCTACGTGGCATTGGTAATTAATGGCAATATAACAATAATTGCATATTTAATTATTTAAATATATATTAAACATAACAACCAATATCCTTTTATGCATATAGACACAGTTAATTAATATTTAAACATTTGTTCACATAATATAATGCGTACGTCGTTATTTCAGTATGGAAAAATTTATAATAAAATGGGCGTAATTATCCTATAAAATGAACAAAATTCAAGTGAAAACTGAAATTATTGAAGGTAATCAAGTTTTTATAATAATATTTAAACATTACTCATATTTTCTCTAGAAATAAAACTAGTTGTGTGTGTGTATATCTTGTCTAGAAATAAAATGCGAAAGTGAAAGGATGTATGTACCAAGACCGAGACTCTAACCTACCTAGACCAGATCGGTCATGTACTGAAGGAAGGTGGAGTCAAGAGTCTTCGAAACCGGCGAGCGTGTATGAAGAGAATTATGAATGTTGAGGAAGCGAGTGAAGTATGCAAGGATAGAGTTCTCTGGCACTCTGTTCTCTCTGCCTACTCTGCAAGGAATATGGCGTGATGATATGTATGTAAAACTAGTTTTTGGGGATTCTATCGTGTTTGTATTTGATTTTTAATTTTCTGACGTTTCAAACACTTTACGGTGATCATGGTCACGGGAGGACTCCTCTCTCCACCTCTAGTTTTATTTCAAATGTGTAATACTCGCTTAAACATTAGCAATCATTATTTTCTATAGAGTTTATTACCACAGCTCATGTCTCCCACTGCAGGCTCGAGTTTCCTCCGCAATGGGGGCGAGATATTTACGTACCGCACCATGCTGGTCATATAGGTTTATGTAGGCCTTTATTTCAAGTTTTTTGTCTTCAAATTACTGAAATTTAGCATTTAATATGCTTGATCCTTACTAATATTATAAAAGTAACTATGTCTGTCTGTCTCGCTTTCACAGTAAAACTACTGAACCGATTTAAATGAAATTTGGTACACAGATAGTCTAAAGCCTGAGAAAGGACATAGTCATACTTTTTAATTGGAAAAAGCATTGTAAAGGGATGAAATATTGTAGGAGGAATAGTTACTTTGGATTAATGCTAACTTACGACTATTCTATGCGGACAAAGTCGCGGGCAGAAGGTAGTTCTTTATAAAAACCTGATTACGAGTGAAAAATTATTGTCGCAAGTGGGATTCGAACACACACCTATTGAAAATCCGTTCTGCTTTTATCTTACATATAATATTAACTGCATATTGTGTTGACACCCATAGACAAGAGAAGTACTTGGGAATGCATTTTTATCCCATCATCATATGAAAAGAAAGAGTATGAAAGTAAAATTAATGCAGTCGAAATGCGATCTCAACGGAAAATCTGTGGAGTTAGGCTGACCGACCGCATTCGTAACGACGACGTAAGAGAGCGAGTAGGTATGAAAGAGAGTATTGGTGTAAAGATGTGAAAGGGAATGCTCCGATGGTTCGGACATGTGGAAAGAATGCCGAACAAACGTCTGGTTAAGATATATAATGCGAAAGTGAAAGCATGTAGGTACCGGGGGAGACCGAGACTAACCTACCTAGACCAGATTGGTCACGTACTGAAGGAAGGTGGAGTCAAGAGTCACCGAAACCAGCGAGCGTGTATGAAGAGAATTATGAATGTTGAGGAAGCGAGTGAAGTATGCAAGGATAGAGTTCTCTGGCACTCTGTTCTCTCTGCCTACCCTGCTAGGGATATGGAGTGATGATAAGTATGTATGTATGTATCATATGAAAAGTGGGGTAGTGAAAATATGTAACTATCTACTTCTTAGTTACCACATGGAATATAGAACAAACAGATGATAATGGAAATATATAGGACACTAGATGGATAGGATACTAGTATGTAGGTATATTTGACTCCACAGATGTTGTAGTGTTTAAGATACCGACCTTCCATCCCAGTGTCGTGGGTACGATTCCTACACAGGAAAATAGTTAGTTACGGAGATCGAATTACAAGAAAATTCTTCTCGATCCAAGACTACAAGATTTTTTTTTTGTCAAAATAATTGCAATTTTGTGCGATTTTTGCCATTTTTAAGGGGTTTTCCGATTTGAAACAGCTTATAACCTATGCATCCTTAAAATTAGTATTCACGAGATCAAAATACATGAAAATTGAGCTTGTCTTAGATCCTCAAATTTTTTTTTTAAACAAAACACCAACTTTTCGCTATTTTTTACGGTTTTTCGCAATTTACTCGAAACTGGAGGGTGGACGGCTAAAACTGACTTGATATTCGTATTCCGCAGGTCGAAAAACATGCCCGTAGATAGGTGGCACCCAATGTACAGACCACTTTTTTTTTGTGTGCCGGTGTAATTAATATTTTTTTGTTTTTGTCCCATTAATATCCGAATTTGCGAGAATAATTTTGATGGGACTCTTCTTATATAATTGTGATGTGAACTAATTAGGATCGCACGCAAAAAATAAGAAATTCAAATGGCCAACAGTTATATGAAAACATTTATTTTTACAGCTGTAAACATCTTGAATCTGAAATTCAATGACGCCCAATATATAGAGACAGCAGATATCATAACAACCGATGTCATTAAAATGGAAAATGATGACTTATCAAATAATAACATTCAAATAAGAGAAACAGAAGATAAAATTGCTAAATGTGATGTATTGGTCACAGAAGATAATACAAAATCTGAATGCACCTTCCCTGATGAAGAAATAGAAGATAAACATGTTTATAGAAATACAAATCAGAGTATATCTCCTATAGAATTAATAAATGATATGTTTTTAAGAACAGCTAAAATAATATTGCAAAGAATAGATTCTAACTGCATTGAAACAGGTAAGTGATCATTCTCTTGTTGCTCTTATCACAGGGTTAAGGCACTAGTCAGTCACATACTAGTCGTGGTAGGACCACGCTGTTGATAGTTCTCTGTCTACAGCCGCGGGCCGGTCCGTCCGCGGTAGTACCACACTGAGCAGAAGATCGACGTCTGAGTAATGGGAATGTGCTATTGCACTTCATTCGATGAGCGAGAGAGCCGGAAGCCCAACTGGGTGGGTTTGGGGTTTGTATTGGTAGGCAGCGGCCTGACTATACCCTTGGTACTGCAAAGGTCCATGACCGGACAATTCACCGGTCCGATCACCCGAAGCCTCGGTTAGGGCGGCATCAGGCGCAGATTTCATATAACGACCTGGGCCAACTACATCTGATGCCGTTTGGTCAACAATTACATTCCTAAGGAGGGTTGACGTCTTGCAGGCGGCCGGTCATAAAACTATTGCCAATAACTTTTAAAATATGTACTATGAAAGAAGAGTACATATCGTATCAACCCCAAGTAATTGGGGTAAGAGTAAGAGAATGATGGTGAATTTCACGGGGAAATGGGTCACTAAAGATATTGTTTGTGAAATATGCCATTTTCTTTCATAAATATCACTCTTTCGATTATACCAAACTACCCTCAAAGTGTGAAAGTGAAATAAACTGAACTACTTTATAATGCTGGTCAAACATGGTGACATCACGTTTCATTTCAAGATTCTCTTGCAATGTGTTTCAAATCTCTAATTTAGTTTTTACTTTTATGGCAAAGTTAATTATGGCTTATACTTAGTCAATGGATGCTTATACAGTAGAATCCGTTATGACGCCGCTTATCCAATCGTTTAATAGGACGATATTCATATTTTTTTTTTTTTTTTTTGTGTTGGGTTATGGTTGGCGCTCTTCTCGCACCACTCCGTCCGGGGCGACAGAGGGCCGTACGCACACATACCCGTAACCCACCCATGAACCTCGCCTACGTCGTTGGACCGGCCACTGGAGCAGCGTGCACTTGTCGTCAGTGGCCGGCCCGACGGAATACCCTCTCCTTGAGCGACGCCCGGGGGGTGGACGTCGGTCCCTCCTCGCGCGTTCAGCCTATCGGCGGGTGATGGACTAATTCCCCGGTCCAGTCACCCGCGGCCTCGGCTAGGGCGGCATCAGGCGCAGGTAATCGCGCCTACGCCGCCCCAGTCGCCGGTGGCGGTTCGCGTCGTCGAGGAGACGCTCCTCGCGCACGCGCTCTGACACCTCCTTCCGCGAGACTACTGCCTCGCAGAAGGCTGCGACCGCGTCCCAGTTCCTGACGCTGTCGAGCATCGCCCTGGCGATGGTCGGCAGCGTCAGGTCGGCACCGATGATTGCGACGAGTTCACGGCGCTGCTCTGCCCAAGCGGCACAAGCCTCGAGCGTATGCTGCGCCGTATCCTCGTCGCAATCGCAGTGGTGGCAGGACGGTGTACTCTCCCTCCTGACGACCGTGTACAGGTCTTTGGCGAAGCATCCATGCCCCGTCAAAACCTGCACCAGTCGGAAGGATAGCACCCCGTGCCGCCGTTCCAACCACTGCATCAGCACCGGCCGGAAGGCCTCCACGGTCCGCACACCGAACCGAGGCCTCTCCAGCCGGACTGCCCAACGAGCAATGACGTCTCGGCGGGCGTCGACGCGCCAGGCGGTGAGACCACACCGCCCTCCCGCTCGCACCCCCGACACCCGCCGATACAAATCGGCGAGCATTTCCGCCTCCAGGTCCCACGGGGGAGTCCCGGCCAACAGGCACGCTGCTTCCGTCGCCACCGTGCGGTACCCCCGTACGGCCCTGACCGCCATGGCCCTCTGTGGTCGCCACAGAAGAGCCCTGAGTCGGACGGTCAGGGACCCCGCCCACACCGGTGCGCCGTACAGGGCCATCGACCGGACGACCCCCGAGTACAGCTTTCGGCACGTAGCGCTCGGTCCGCCCATATTCGGCATAAGCCACGAAAGGGCGGACGCCGCGCCGACGAGCCGCGGAGCGAGCCTGCAGAAATGCTCCCGAAACCACCAATGCCCGTCGAGCACCAGGCCCAAATACCTCATATGGGCCCGGATGCTAATGTCAACCGAATTGACGGTAATCGAAACGCCGATGGGAGGACCCATGCGGGGCCCATGGAACAAGAGGGTCTCCGTCTTGTCCAAGGCCACCCTTAACCCCAGCGCCTCGATCCGCCTGACGATCTCTTCGGTGCCGAGAGTCGCCAGGCTTGCCGCCTCCTCCAGCGTCCAACCGCGGGCTGTGACGAGCGTGTCGTCGGCGTAACAGATTACGCCCAGCCCGGGTTATGACGATATTCCTAGCCTAGATTGGTTTTCATAGAAAATCCTTATAAGAAAAACGGATATAATGACCTCGCTTATATTGGCATTTCGCTTATTGTGACCTGTTTTTGAAAAATCAAGGCCGGTTATATTGACCGACATAATGTATTCCTCATGTATTCACCTGTGTTTGTTGCCATCTCTCATCCTGATGTGTAAATTGCACGTGGCTCGTTTTTGTTTTATTTCTTTATGACAATTACGAGTCGATAAATGAAAATTGTTAGTGATTTGCAAATAAAATGACATCACAATGTTAAACTTTTTGGTAAAAACTCAACAATGTGATGCCATCTTTATGATTTGAAGGTACCCATGCAATTATATTCAGACTAGAAGATTGTGATTCATACACATCTATTGCAAATTTAGAGTTAGTCATTCTAAAATATCAATAATTATTAAAAACAAGTAGAAGATTAAATAACCATTTAATTCGATTTGAAAGTGAGCGAGGCTCTTTGAAAGAATTACGACAAGAACATGTTGATCAATTGTTAATTCAGCGGGTAATTTTGCAGTTTTACTGTTTATTAAACCGATATTATATACACTACCGTCCAAAAGTTTGGAAGCACACCTGTTTTCAAACAAAACAAATAAATGCCGACTAATAGCGGTAAAAATTAGCAATAATCTTAAGTTTTACAACCTTTTACGACTGTCTACACAAACACAAAAGGATTATTATCCTACATTCATCAAGTTTTATGGAATTCCTTAATATTGACGAAACACGAGTTTTATGACTTAATCCGTCGGCTACTTTATCCTATGCAATGGTGTAGTTTTATTGATAATGTTTGCTGGTTTTAACTTTTTTAGACCTTATTCAGTCGCACTTGAGCATTGGCACGTGAAAGTTGTGATATTAACATTGTCTGTATTCGAAAGATATCGGCTACTACTTTGACCGTATTTTTTCTTCTGAAAATGGCAAAACGCAAGCAAATCACGCTTGAACAGCGAAGCGCTATTTGCACTCTACGCGAGGAAGGATACAGTGAACGTCAAATCGCAGAAAGGCTCGGAATTTCTTGTAAAGGTGTCCACTATACCCTTGCTAGAAAACAAGAAACGGGGAAAAATGAAGATAGAAAGAGATCTGGTAGGCCCAAATCCACAACAAATCAAGAGGACAACTTCATTAGAGTTCTTTCTAAACGGAATCGACGCTTAACTGCACCACAGATCACTGCAGCTCTGAATGATACGCGAGAAACACCCATTTCAACAACTACTGTTAAAAGACGCTTACTGTCTGCGGGATTAAGAGGATGTGTTGCTGCTAAAAAACCCAAACTAACAAATCGACATAAGAAAAATAGACTAGAATGGGCAAAAGCGCATAAAAACTGGACTATAGAACAATGGGAAAATGTCCTTTGGAGTGACGAATCAAAATTTCAGATTTTCGGATCCAATAGACGTGTCTTTGTACGCCGGTCAAAAGAAGAGAGGGCTTCAGAGGCATGTACAGTGCCTACCATCAAACATGGTGGTGGTAATGTCATGGTTTGGGGGTGTTTTGGCAACAGTAAACCCGGCAATCTTGTGAGGATAACCGGAAAATTAAACAAGGAAGGCTATTTAAAAATTCTCCAAGATTCTGCCATACCCAGTGGACTAAGTCTCATTGGTTCTGGATTCATTTTTCAACAGGATAATGATCCTAAGCATTCGTCTAAATTGTGCCAGAACTTTTTAAACAAGAAAAAAGCTGAAAACATTTTAAACATCATGCAATGGCCATCTCAATCCCCTGATCTTTCTCCCATTGAACTTGTTTGGGATGAACTTGACAGGAGGGTGAAAAGTCGTTGTCCTACGAGCTCAGAACATTTGTGGCAGCTATTAGAGAACGAATGGAACAAATTAGATAAAGATTATTTTAAAAAATTGATTAATAGAATGCCCAGAATATGTGAGAAGATTATAAAGGAGAAAGGTGGACACTTTGATGAAGCTAAAATTTAATCTAATTTACCATTGTATATTATTTTTTTATTTTGTTTAAGTTAGTTTCTGTTTGTTCTTTATTTTTTTATCAATACATTTAAATTTAAATAACTTAGTTTGGTTTTATCCGATTTTACCTTGCTGCTTCCAAACTTTTGGACGGTAGTGTATGTACCTAACAAAACTAGAAAGTTTTGCATTTTCCAAGACTTTCTGCTTTGTATGACGTCACTTTAGTGTGACGGATTTGTTAGTTCCCTTCAATGTCATTATAACCGGATTCTACTGTAATTAGTTAAAGGGTTTAATGTTCTTAATCAGTTACCATTTAGCGAGGCTATTCTATTTTTTTATTGCCTGATGAGCAAGCAACCCACCTGATGGTATCTGGACTCCTCTTGGCACTCATGGAACTCAACCATGCCAAAGGCACAACCAAGTCAGTCTACCATGATAAAAGTGCTCTTGTTAAACCACGCTTAAAGCAAGTCATGACATATAGCTTGGCATTATTATGTTTTTAACTATATATGATCAGTATATCAGCCCATATAAGTCCCACTGTTGGGCTCGGGCCTCCTCCGTAATGGGAGAGAAATTAACCTACTATACCACGCTGGTCAGACGTGTTGGTATAGGGTTTTGTTTCGAGGTTTCCTTCTCGCATAGATGTTATATGCGTTTTATATCCCTTAGTCGTCTCGTACGATCACCCACGGGTAAGATATGGGGTGGTGAATAGTATTCTCACTCCGTCACAACACGGAAGCTCCATGCTATCTACACATCATATTCCTTACTCGGCTTTTACAATACCCATGACAAAGATGGTGAATTATTACTCTGTCATAACAAGATTATGTAATTTATTACAGATATACCAGCTGTTAAAAAAGCAAAAATAGTTATGAAAAAAAATACTCAAACTGTCACAAGCAAACGTAGAACAAAAGCCAGATTAAAAAAAGATACAACAAATGCATCTGAAATATCGAATACAGATAAAATGGTTGGAAACGAGGAAGTTCTAGATAATTCTAAAACATTAGGTTATAAAAGTCCGCAAACATTTAGATGTGATGTATGTAAGAAACATTTCTATGACAATTATGGATTAAATAGACATAAAGTTATACACACCGGTGAAAAACCTTATAAATGTGATGTATGTAAATTAAGATTTACTCAGAAACACAATTTAGTGAGACACTTTCGTATACATACCGGTGAAAAACCTTATAAGTGTCATCTATGTGAAAGGTGTTTTAACCAAAAGCAGGATTTGACACATCATGTACGCTTACACACTGGCGAACAGCCATATAAGTGTGATTTTTGTGATAAACGTTTTCAACAAAGTTGCATTTGGAAACAACATATCCGTACGCATACCGGTGAAAAACCTTATAAGTGCAATATATGTGGGAAAGGATTTACTCGAAAAGAATCATTGGAAGATCATATCAATATACACACAGGTGAAAAACCTTATAAGTGTGATCAATGTGAGAAACGTTTTACACGAAGACATTATTTAAGAGAACATGTCCAGACATGTATACACAGCGATGGAAATCCCCAGAAACGGATGCATTATAGAAAAATAAAGTCTGTTGAGAAGCTTTATAAGTGTGATTTATGTGAGATATGTTTTATTAACAAACAAGAACTGGAGAATCATAGTTGTGCACGTGTTAGTGAAAAACCATATAAATGTGATGTATGTGAAAATAGTTATAAACAATCATCTCATTTATATAGACATATCCATTTGCAACACTCTTTGAAGAATTTATAAGTGTGATGTATCAACATTATCTATACATCGTCATTCTCCTACTCTTATACCAAATTACTTGGGGTCGATACAATATGTACTCGTCTTTCATAGTAGATATGACCACGAACATACAACACACACAAAAACGGCTACGAATACTACCAACCCTTACTTTGCTCGTGAATGTCGTAAAAGATGACTAAGAGTCTTATAACAACCTTTTTTTTTTCCCTTTTTTTTTCCACACTGTAGAAATGCATTTACGCACTAGCCCTCGCCGGTGACAAACAAGGGGGTGTGTGGGGCTCGCCGGTCAGCTGGTTCGACCGAAATACCCACTAAAACCACAGCGGTCCCTTCCGCGCTTTTACGGGATGCCGGAGAGATCGTCTATTGACATTCTATACCCGACACCCCAACGCTAGGCCGTCTGGCCACGTCCAGTCGAGCCCTATAACGACCTGGGCCAACTCCATCTGATGCCGTTTGGTCAACAATTACATTCCCAAGGAGGATTGACGTCTGGCAGGCGGCCGGTCATAAAACTATTGCCAGTAACTTTTACAATATGTGCTGTGAAAGTAGAGTACATATTGTATCGACCACAAGTAATTGGGATAAGAGTAGGGGAATGTTGATTATAGTTGAGGAAAGCGTTTAAGTAAAACTAAAAATGCATTTGAAATCACCATATTGAAAATTAGAAGAAATATCTCAGTATGAAATTAATTTTGACTGTCAAGTACGTACATTAGTAATTTTTTTTTATTACAGCAACAACTAATCAGATCGTATGTTCATTTTGATGTGTTAATACCATTATATTACAATTAAATGCTCTAACAATTTTTTGTTTGTCGTGCTAGTACAATTTCCAGTTACTACCCTCATTTTTAAGCTATTGCATAGCTTTTATCGCGGACTTTAAGTGCAGCGACCGGAAATTCTGTAACGAAAATAAAACCTAAGATTGTATGGTTGAAAAGCAGCAGTTAATTTTACACTAACTGTACGCAGGCAGCGTGACCGACTGGTCTAAGGCGCTGGTTTTAGGCGCCGTAAGCGTGGGTTCGAATCTCACCGCCGTCAAACTCTTTTTGCCATTTATTTTTGCAAAATTTATTTACAATAATTTAATAATATTATAAATAAAACAGTTTAAAAACGTGTACTTTAAATGTTTTAAGAAATTAGTAGTTTTAATAAATACTTGAATTAATATCAAATAAAAAAAAAACTTGAATTAATATCAAAAAGCAAATACTGCATAAATAAATAATTATAATTGCATAAGTTAATAAAAAAATGCTATGCAATAGCTTTACCGCGGCAGTCCCCGAGTGACACACGTATTATTTTTTGTTAGGCTGTGGTCTGGACACAGCTGGACCGTTCTGTTCGAGGCAACGACAAGACGGCGTGCAGCTCCATCACGGAAATATTAATTACCTTTGGTCTTACATACACATACATACATATCATCACACCATATCCCTTGCAGGGTAGGCAGAGAGAACAGAGTGCCAGAGAACTCTATCCTTGCATACTTCACTCGCTTCCTCAACATTCATAATTCTCTTCATACACGCTCGCCGGTTTCGGAGACTCTTGACTCCACCTTCCTTCACCTTTGGTCTTATTTTGTACTAAAACCAGTGTCGCCGTTTTAGTCCCTCTGCCTAACGTTAACACATACGTAAGACCTATGCTTACGACTGTTTCGCACACATACACATCACGGCGCTGCAAATCATTCACACATTAGCAAAAACTACGAAATTTTTTCATGTACAATGTGATAACATAATGTTAGTTCGGCGCTACCGATATCGCAATGAACACGATACATTGCGTGTTGGCTTCAATAATAAAATATGACATTCATGTATAGCAGACGATGTATAGAATTTCATCTGATTGCGATTTTATTGTTTTCGTTTATAAACGACATAATACTATTTTAATATTAACAGATGTTACTGAAATAACATGTTTTTTTTTGGAACGAAGTTCCTTATCGCGCGTTGCGAAAGGGGGCTAGACGAAAAAAATTACTACCGACACACCAAAGTTGTAACGACACAACATAAAACAAAGTCGCTTTCTCTGTCCCTATATCCATATTTATGCTTAAATCTTTAAAACTACGCAACGGATATTGATGCGGTTTTTTTTTATAGATAGAGTGATTCAAGAGGAAGGTTTATATGTATAATATATGCATAATGCAGTAGAGAAACACTGATAATTTAAGAGGTTTCTAATGTGATGTCGTAAATAAACACATTATTTTGCGCTTACATTGCAAACGCTGGCTGAACCCTACGAAATAGATCAAAATAAAGTACTACAGTATTATAGAGCTTAAAAAGGCCTACAAAAAAGTCCGCGATGGTATATGCCTATCTCTTAAGGATAACATACTATCTCCATTTTAATACTTCAAAAAATGGCCTATTATAAAACGATAATTAAAAAGCTATTTACACAAATACTGTATTAATCCTTATCATTTTAAATACATTAGTTGGCTTGAGCATTTCATGAAGATATTTTTTTTCCTTCAGACCATGCAAATTAAATCAATACCTTAAGAGATATAGCAAAATCAAAATAATGCGCAACGAAATTAATTTCGTTTCGCCGCACGGCCGGCTCGCGTTCGAGCTCGGGGCCCCAAAGTTTTGGTAGTCTAGTGGAATTATATATCCTATTTCCTATTAATATTATAAATGTGTGGTGATAATCCGTGTGGTGACGGAGTAAGAATACTATTCACCACCCCATGTCATACCCGTGGGTGATCGTACGAGACGACTAAGGGATATATAACGCACATAACATCTGTGCGAGAGAAGGAAAACTCGAAACAAAACCCTATACCAACACGTCTGACTAGCGCGGTATAGTAGGTTAATTTCCCTCCCATTGCGGAGGAGGCTCGAGCCCAATAGTGAGACATTTATGGACTGTGATAATGATGATTATAAACGTGAAAGTTTGTAATAATGTACGAGTATGGATGTGAACATGTTTGTTGCTCTTTCACGTAAAAACTACCGAATGGATTTTGATGAAACTTTATAGTAATATAGCTTGCACCTCAGAATAACACATAGGCTATAATTTATAAAGATATTTTGCAAATTGGCTAAAATATAACGATAAAAATCGCTTAAGGCAGAAAAAAATTATATAATAAAAATAGTAAATTAAAAATTCAAAATAATTTGATATTTATTGCCGATGCACATTTTATAGTAAGGAATTGATTCTTATGCAAACAAATGCTTTTATTACTTTCGATATTTAAAGTACATATTTTTTGCCTTTTACCGTGTGTCGTTTGGTACAATATTTCAAAAGTTAGGACAATAAGAGTGCGCAGTGCTGTGGTCAGGCAGCAACCGGGCGCACTACAGATTACAGAAATATGGCAAGAAATCTATGATCGCCGATTGTGTGACCCGAACACAAGTAAAGGCGTGAGAGCAGTCATCGTTGATGATTGTTGTATTTTAACAGCACTATCGATTTGTTAATAACATACTATACCTGTAGGTATATAGTAGATAGGTATTGAGAGTTTGTGATGTGAAACATCTTTTTGCGCGCCTTGGCAGTAAAATTGTGTCGACTACTGGAAATGATACATTGGGTAGGTACTAAGGCAAACGTGGTCATGTCGTGATACTACGCCGCTATTCTATATTCATTTGTGTGTGCGTGCGTATGACATCGATAGCTGTCTAACATAAGTGTGACATTAAATATTACATAATCTTAAATTCAATTGTTAATTAATATTCACTCTTTTTTATATGTAAAATGTACATACATACATACATATCATCACGCCATATCCCTTGCAGGGTAGGCAGAGAGAACAGAGTGCCAGAGAACTCTATCTCTGCATACTTCACTCGCTTCCTCAACATTCATAATTCTCTTCATACACGCTCGCCGGTTTCGGAGACTCTTGACTCCACCTTCCTTCAGTACCTGACCGATCTGGTCTAGGTAGGTTAGTCTCGGTCTCCCTCGGTACCTACATCCTTCCACTTTCGCATTGTATATCTTCTTAACCAGACGTTCGTTCGGCATTCTTTCCACATGTCCGAACCATCGGAGCATTCCCTTTCGCATCTTTACACCAATACTCTCTTTCATACCTACTCGCTCTCTTACATCGTCGTTACGAATGCGGTCGGTCAGCCTAACTCCACAGATTTTCCGAAGAGATCGCATTTCGACCGCATTAATTTTACTTTCATACTCTTTTCTGCATACCCAACTCTCGCTTCCATATAGTAATGTTGGGACAAGCACTGCGTTATGTATTGCTACACGTGCCTTCTGGCTGAGGTGGTGGCTGCCGAGAAGTTGCCCCAACGCTCCGTTCACTCTATTTCCCGCATTCACTCTTCGCTCTATATCAGTGGTGTACCGTCCATCTCGGCTAAATCCACATCCAAGATATACAAATTCATCCACTTGCTCTAGTACATCATTACCTATTGTTACTCTTACATCTGTTCTGGCTTCATCTCTTTCAAAGACCATTATTTTGGTTTTGCTCACATTCACGCGTAGACCCCTTTTCTTAAATGTAAAATGTCAATTATAATAATAAACAAAAATAACAAGTTACTTTAGAGACGAGCTTTATTTTTCTTTTTAGTTTATTTTTTCTTTTTAATATTTACAATAATACCTACCTATTTTTTATTAAGAAATAGTTATCATTCTTGCCATCTGAATTACATTAGCGAGCGCTAGCTAAACTGTAGAATTCACACGAAGATAACGTAACATAAATAGTTCTGAACAAAAAATAGTGACAGTTTACTCTTTATGTGGAAGCCAATATATCCTAAATTATAAGCTCATACATGTCCCTTTATTGGGCTCGAGCCTCCTGCACACTAGAAGAGAAATTGACCTACTACACCACGCTGGTTAGATGTGTTGGTATAAGGTAATTTAGTTGAGTTTTCCTTCTCTTGCATAGATGTTATATGCGTTTTTTATCCCTCAGTCATCTTTTATGATCTCCCACAGGTACGGGGGGTCAAGGGCTTCACCAAGGGGGAGCAGGGGGGAGGGGTCAGTTGACCCATAGAGATCAAATGTAGCTTCATGCGTTCGACTTACTCCGTTACCACGCGGAATTATAGTATTTAGTTCATTCTTATCTAAATAGTCATATTTGTCGCTTTCAATATTTAATGTAGATTTCAATATTTGGGAAAATATCACGATATGAAATATGATTCCTTCCATAGCATCTGAACGTTTATCGGAGTAGTTTTTACATGATAAAACACAACACTTCATGATTTTCTTCGTAATAAAATAAAAATTCACCTTCTTCACTAATTAACCGAAAGGAACTTCGTTCCATCCGGGTGTCCCTTGACACCTCTCGTTTTTATTGCTATAGGTGGCAAACGAGCAAGCAGCGCATCTGATGGTAAGTGTCACTGCCGCCCATGGACCTTTGCAATACTAGAAGTATAGCTAGGCCGCTGCCTGCCAATACAAATCCCAAACCCACCCAGTTGGGCTTCCAGCTCTCGAGTACATTGCCATTACTCAGACGTCGATCTCCTGCTCAGTGTGGTACTACCCCGGACGGATCGGTCCGCGGATGTAGACAGAGAACTATCAACGGCGTGGTCCTACCACTATTTATGTTTCTAAACTTACCAATGAAAGGAAATCCCTTCCCGGATTATTCTACATACTTGACTTCGTTTTCGACAAGTTATAACCGCACAAGACAGCATAGTTTTGTTTTTTCTGCAGAGCTTCGTTCAATGTCACAATATGAGCGCAACTATTAGGCGGTAAAACGAATTTTGACTTAATACGAGCATTTGCTCATACCTGCGGCGCGCCTACCCTGCTCTATGGGGCTATCGATCGTACGACACGACCCCTGCGTCTAACCGTCAGTAACGCTAATGTTTTTAATTTTAATAACATATTTATGGACAGATAATAAATTACGGTCTTTTAAAAAAATTGTTTGCATCGCTTATTTATCTTGATGTCGCACTAACAGAGGTCGCGGGTGGATGTACCAGGGATTAGTCTGCCACCCGTAAAGAGACAGACCGCATAAGTGCGACACTCCGGCAACATTGTTTTTTATACACGGGATGTCGATGGCGATGAAACCGGAAAGGTAGCCCACCAGGCCTGCCTCGGATATCCAAAAAGTGGTACCAGTGGCCTTATGACGATAGGGAGGGAACAACACAACTTCTGTCGCACTGGACGGAATATTTTCAAACCAAAAAGAAAGTTTCAATTCGAGTTACATGAATTTTAACTCGAGTAACGAGTATGTTGTATCTAGAGTTGTTAGATCTCTAAAACAAATCACTCATTTTTTCATCTTCGAACAGCGGCCATATTGAAATTATTATAAAATTTCATATTTCATGAAAGAGATGAAGCCAGAACAGATGTAAGAGTAACAATAGGTACTGATGTACTAGAGCAAGTGGATGAATTTGTATATCTTGGATGTGGATTTAGTCGAGATGGAAAGTACACCACTGATATAGAGCGAAGAGTGAATGCGGGAAATAGAGTGAACGGAGTGTTGGGGCAACTTCTCGGCAGCCACCACCTCAGCCAGAAGGCACGTGTAGCAATACATAACGCAGTGCTTGTCCCAACATTACTGTATGGAAGCGAGAGTTGGGTATGCAGAGAGGAGTATGAAAGTGAAAAATTAATGCGGTCGAAATGCGATCTCTGCGGAAAATCTGTGGAGTTAGGCTGACCGACCGCATTCGTAACGACGACGTAAGAGAGCGAGTAGGTATGAAAGAGAGTATTGGTGTAAAGATGCGAAAGGGAATGCTCCGATGGTTCGGACATGTGGAAAGAATGCCGAACGAACGTCTGGTTAAGAAGATATACAATGCGAAAGTGAAAGGATGTAGGTACCGGGGGAGATCGTGACTCACCTACCTAGACCAGATCGGTCAGGTACTGAAGGAAGGTGGAGTCAAGAGTCTCCGAAACCGGCGAGCGTGTATGAAGAGAATTATGAATGTTGAAGAAGCGAGTGAAGTATGCAGAGATAGAGTTCTCTGGCACTCTGTTCTCTCTGCCTACCCTGCAAGGGATATGGCGTGCTGATATGTATGTATGTCATATTTCATCGTCATCAAAATTAAAGTTGTATACAAAATTTTAGCTTCAATCGGACATCGGGGAAACAGGTCTAATTTAATATGCAAGATTTGATTACAGACTCACAGACAGACAGACGCCGAGACTGAGGCAAATGAAATAAAAGATTGTAATTTTAGAAAATGTTGCTATATATATTTTTTAATTTTACTCTCGACTTTAGCTACAAAAAGATCTTTTGAATAAATCTTTTTTCTTTAATGTCAAATCTTTTGTTCTAATAACTTAAACTTCTCGTATTGTACACCTATCACATAAGATTTGTCCAAAATATCGCAGATATTTAAAAATTCATCTTTACTTCTATACTCGTAGTGAATTTTCTCAGATTTCCATTTAATATTGAACTCTGTATCAGTGTGGAACGGTTCAAGTGTCTGTATGTCTAACGGCTCATGTTTAAGTGGCAACACCAACCTAAAATCAAAATAATACATTAAATCACTTATAGATGGCGTTATAAAAACTCTCCCCTTAAAGACGAGAATAGCGAACGAAAAACTTGTTATTTTTTTTTTGTTATAAATAACTTGAAAGGCTTAGGTTATTAATTAAATTTTATGTATATTAATATGATAATATAAGGAAAGGTTATTTATTAATAAAATATTATAACATCACATCTTAATACGGATAGTGCTGTGGGTTAGAGTGTGAGAGGAGAAGCATGTCTACCACTGCCGTATACGTGAGAGAGAGGGAAGCTAGACAGACTGACGCTGTAACGCGTTACGTAACGTAGCGGTTTACCCTTCCAACAAAAATTTATTCCCTTTTTCTATAGACAACTCGCGGTAAAAAAGTTCTGTTAAGTGTCATTTTACAATTAACAGGCACAAATAAAACCCGGAGTCTGAATAGGATATATCATTCTTTAAATAATATTTCAAAATAGCACTTTTCTCAATATATGTGTTAGCTCTTAATAGTTAGGTGGACTGGTTACTCCTCTGCCAGCAAAAGGCAATAAAAAATATATTTTACCTGGTTGCATGTAAAAACATTCTATGTGGTTTCGTATCTATGGTGTTGCTATATGTGTAATCGCCAACTATGGTGTGACCAATGGCGTTACAATGTACACGGAGCTGATGTCGACGACCTAAATCAAATATACAATAATAAAAAAAAAACTAATAAAAATATTAAAGGACTATATAAAAACCCGATAACGAAGCGAAAAATGATGTTACAAGCGGGGTTCGAACCCGCAGCTATTGGGAGTCCGGCCCAATCGTGCTGCCACTTACACCACCGTGAACTATTGTAGGAGATGCAAATCTCGCTTCGTATCATATTTACGTCTTTAAGATGACGTGCGCCATCTACCCGACAATGTTTTTTCGCTTCGTTATCGGGTTTTTATAAATAATTAAGCATATTAAATGCTAAATTTCAGTAATTTGACTTAAAGGACTGGTTACAGATTGATAAATTTAAAAAAATAAATTATAAAGTTCGAGTTCATGTGAAACTTCTGCAAGGGACTTTTGGCGGGAATCTGAAAACTTCACGTGGTGCTCTTGTATTATATTCGATATCTTAGTGTTTTAACGTGTTATATTAGATAATTTTGATGGCATTTTATGTAATATGATGCGGAGAAAGTGCTGGAATGTAGTGAATGTGATATAAAAGTGCTCGACAACGTTTTCGTTTTCCACCAAAATTCTCATAAGATACCGTTAACAGTGTGTCCATATCACTGTTGATGGTGACGATTTGACTTACTGACGCACAATCACTAACACGAAGAGACTAAAGACGAAGATAATTATAACTCGACACTGGTAACAATGGTTTATATAAGTACATAATTAGCTGATTGCCATTACATAAAAAGAAAAAAGATCTTTGTAAATTATTGGTACTTAAATTTAAAAAAAAAGAAAACAAAATAGGCGGGAGAATTTACCGCGTGGTTGTCAAATTTAAAATGTATCTATAAAACTTGCGTGTGCACTTAGATATTGAAAATTTTAAATAAAATTATTACAATAATAATAAACTCGAAACAGAATATTAAAATACCATGCTTTTATAATGGATTAAAAATAATAAAAAAATAACTTCTCTCAAAATTTTAAACGAAAAACATTAGACACATACTGCAGATAATCGATAGTGCCTCCCATTATATATGCGCTATTATTTTAAGGTGCCCCCATGTTCTTTATTTCTAATTTTTAGCTAAATTATTTTATAATTTTTGCCATAAAAAACATTAACTTTTTTATTTTTTATTATTTTCTGCTTTTTAAGGTTATGTGGATGAAATTGACCTATGATACTACGCTGGTCAGACGTGTTGGTATAGGGTTTTGTTTAGAGTTTTCTTTCTCTTGCATAGATCATAGATGTTATATGCGTTTCATATCGCTTAATCATTCACAATCGCCCACGGGTAAGATAGGGGGTGGTGCATTGTATTCTTACTCCATCACCACACAGATAGTCACCATACCAGTAATAGGTTTCAGCAAAACAACCGAAGCCGGGTCGCCTTCATAATAACCAGTTTCAAGCTTCAAAACTCTCGTATGAGCCTGTCTGGATTGTTTGCAGTTTTCCGAAGCTTCACTAGTAGTCAATGCCGTCATACGGTGACTGGAATCCTGTGTTGACGCATCGACTCCTGAAAAGAAATTTGTTGCATATTTCATCCATTAGTTTCTCTACACTATACATCCACACTCCATCTGCAGTCCTTGAGAATGTAATTATTGGCCAGACAGCTTCAGATAAATATGGCCATGTTTGGTGTAGAGCTTTTAATACATTTTTTAATACACTCGCAAGCAGCTTAAGAGTTGACAGCACTTGTAAACTGCACAAATAGTGTAGTGGTTAAAATACTGACCTCTCGTGCCAGTTCTACGAGTTCAATTCCCATGCAGGACTATTTGGTGCAATCCACAAATTGCTGTTTGAAATCTAAGTGTAATTTGTGTCAGTTTTTTATTTATTTGTAAAGTCACCCACAATACAAGTATTATATTCTTAGTGCAGGTTTTGTCTTTTAGAAAAAAAATATAGAACTTCTAGAAACAATAAAAATAAAAATGTTTCTCACCAACATCAAATTCAATATCAGCAACTTCAAATTCAACACGGCCTCTTAGTACAGCTAAATAGTATTTCTTAGTCAATCTCTTCTCAAATAATTTGCCAGCTGACGCAGCCGATGATTTGTTCTTAGCTATACAAAGAACACCGCTGGTGGCATAGTCGAGTCTTTGAACAAAATGCAGAGGAAACGCTGATGTCGACAAATGGGAGTCCCGTGAAGCAATGTGACAAGTTACAGTGTTCTGAAAGTATCCATGCCATAAATATTAGCTAATAAAAAAAATATCACCATCATCATCATCACAGCCCGTAAATGTCCCACTGTTGAGCTCGGGCCTCCTCCGTAATGGGAGGAACATTAACCTACTATAACGCGCTGGTCAGACGTGTTGGTATAGGGTTTTGTTTAGAGTTTTCTATCTCTCGCATAGATGTTATATGTATATATCCCTTAGTCGTCTCGTAGGATCACCGACGGGTAAGACATGGGGTGGTCAATAGTATTCTTACTCCATCACCACATGGAAAAAAAAATATGAAGATATAATGAAAAAAATATAAAGAAAATTAATAGATTTTTTTTATTGCCTATGGTGGCAAACGAGCAAGCGGCACAACTGATGCTAAGTGTTACTGTTACAAATGGAGCTAGCAACCTCAAGGACACACACAGGCCATTCTCTACTAAGCAGAAAGAGATCTCGTTTAAAGAAGGACATGTCATAACGCTCAGGAATCAGCAGCAGGTAGTTCATTCCAGATCTTGCACATACGTGGGAGAAATGATCACTGAAAACATACAGTCGAGGACCGTATATTTTCCAGGTGAAATGAGTATAAAATAGGCATCAGATATATTTTCTTAGGTTCCTTGATTCTCTAAAGTCATCATCATCATGCTCCTCCTCTTATCCCAATTAATTGGGGTCAATACAATATGTACTCTGCTTCCATCATACATATTGCAAAAGCACTCGCACTTACTCGCAATAGTTTTATGACGGAACGTCTACCTGACGTCAACCCTCCTTGTGAATGTAATTGTTGACTAAACGGCATCAGATGGAGTTGGCCCAGGTCCACAACGCTCTTAGTCGTCTTTTACGACATCCACAAGCGAAGTAAGGGTTGGTAGTATTCGTAGCCACTACCACATAGCATTCCTTGATTCTCTAAAGTAGTAATAATATATTCACCGTTTCATTTTCATCGTCGGAATTAATATACATATCGTATGGTTTATTTACAATTAAAAAATTATCACTTTCATATAATTTTTCTACAACAACCATGTTTTTTAATTATACCGCAAATTGGAGGGAATAACTGTAATTTAGTGACTATATATATCTGGTTTCACGAGGTCATACAACTTTTATTACTATTATTTTCATGAACCTTATTATTTGCAGATAACAATATTATGAATGTTAATAATAGTGTTGCATATCGATAGTCTACTATCGATAGACAATCAATTGTCTATCGATAGTTTACGTATAAGCAATAGTATCAATAGTATATCGATTGTATTGTAATACGTCAATACTATCGATACTATCGATAGTATCGATAGCTCTCCACGAGCAATACTATCAATAACAACGATACTATCGATACTATCGATAGTGATTCATTCGATAGTATCAATACTATCGATAGTATCGCTAATACCATTAGATTTAACTCAAAACTATCGATACTATCGATAGTATCGACTATTTTGGACTATCGATAGCAAGCAACTATTCGATAGTATTGTTGTCTAAAGTTATGTTATGTGGTAAGCCAAGTACTGACATTATTATTAAAGAAATTTATTTAAATTTGCGTCATCATAGAGTAGAACAAGACGACTTTTGATGGGAATTTGAAAACGTCATGTATTATATTATCTTGTATTATATTCGATATCGTAGTGTTTTAACGTGTTATATTAGATAATTTTGATGGCATTTTATGTAATGTGATGTGCGGCGATACTAGGATGTAGTGAATATCATATAAAAGTGCTTTACAACGTTTTCATTTTCCATCAAAATTCCCACAAGATACCATTAACAGTGTGGCCATTGCACTGTTAATGGTACAGTTTGACTTAGACAACGACTGACTTGAAAGACTAAAAACGTGAAAATATTTATAACTTGACACTGGCACCAATAGCTCGTATATGTAGCTGATTGCCAATACATAAGAAGAAGAAGAAGAGTAGAACAAATTTTAGTCAGGTGAATAACATTAAATTTGTGATACTAACAAAGTGAAACAATTATAATAGCAATACTTGCTGCTGTCAATATTTCTTGAGTTTCGGTGGGAATGTGGAAGTATTATGTCATATTCTTGGATTATTTCATTTATTTATTTTCTTTTTGAAGTAAAACTTCTTTAGGCGCGACTAGGGAGTAACTCAGATTTTTTTAAATAGGATCATAATTTATTACTAGATGGCGCTGTAACAAAGTTAATGGATTCTAAGAGGACATATATTAGAGTCTATATCGCGCTATAGAAATTTTTACAAATTTTAACTATATATATTAAAATTTATAATGAACTACTGTACTTGCTTCAATTACCTGTTTCGAATGAATAGTATTAATATAACATTTGCAACAATGAATAATCATTGTAAAGCACATGATTAATAGATATAATAATTATAATATAATATTTATTTATTTATTTAAGTTAATATTTAATCATTTCAGTGATATATGTCGTCAACGCCAAAGAAGTTTTACTTCAATCGCGCGTAAAGGTTTACACGCACACATTTTTTTTTTCTTTTTGTTAAAATGGGTCAATCCTATAAAGAAATTCGACATATTTTAAAACTTTATTACAAAAAAGATACATGCAACGCAAGCTGTGAACAAATTGTGACGTTTATGGACCTAATGTGGTGTCAGAGAGAGTAACACAATGGTTTAAATGTTTTCAATTCGGGAATTTTGATGTCAACGTTGCATCTCGCTCATTTCATTTTCAATTGTATATAATATACAATTAAAAAATTATTCTGGAGTCAGTTAGATATATATTTCTATATCCCTATAATGTGAAGTTACATATATGTTAGCATATTTTTAATAGAGCCTTCTAGATGGATCACATTGCAATCGAGCATACAGAGAACTTATGTTTTTCGGACCCTGTTAAATTTACTTCACTAGATTAATATCGCTAAAAATACAACAAATCTAATGACTAATTACGGCCATAATTCTGTGTAGAATTGTAACTCAGAATTCTTGATTATGTTTTTCATAATTTTGTTTAACCGAAACTTTCAAAGCTAATAATTACACTAAAATTTTATAGTAATAGACATTCTGAGTTTCATTAGTATACTGGAACAAACCATTTTTTTTTCATTTTATTGCTTATGGTGGCGAACGAGCAAGCAGCACACCTGATGGTAAGTGTCACAGTCGCCCATGGAGCTTGGCAATACTAAGGTTATAGCTTAGGCCACTGCCTACTAATAAAATCCCCAAACCCACCCAGTTGAACTGCCAGCTTTTTCGCTCACCGAACGAAGCGCAATAGCACATTGCCATTACTCAGACGCCGATCTTCTGCGAAAGTGTGGTACTACCCCGGAACCACCGGCCCGCGGCTGTAGACAGAAAACTGTCAACAGGGTGGTACAAGTACAAGGTACCACTTACATTCATTCACACATTCTGACCCAATTGTCCAGAAGTCTCGCAGCATTATAATTTTACTCAACTTTCAATGGCTATTGATCTTAACCATTATTAGCTAACTTGGGCTTCAAAGTAAGAACGCAAATGCACGTTACTGCTAGAAAAGTCACCACAAAATTCACTGAAAACAAGCAACAGGGACACAACTACGGTATTTATATTTTTAAGCAATACTATTGAAAATTTTCTGGCAATCGATAGCCCGAAATAGTCGATACTATCGATAGTATCGATAGTTTTACGCTAAAACTAATGGTATTAACGATACTATCGATAGTATTGATACTATCGAATGAATCACTATCGATAGTATCGATAGTATCGCCGTTATTAATAGTATTGCTCGTGGAGAGCTATCGATACTATCGATAGTCTCGATAGTATTGATATGTACGATACTATCGATAGTCCTATCGATAGTATGAATACTTTTTGAGGTTAACTATCGATAGTCAAACTATCGATTTTTATGCAACACTGGTTAATAAATTTGGTCAATAAAGACTTATTACAAAAAAATTATTCGGATTCAACAACTCGGTCTAAGTAAATTAAGATAATTTCCTCGAATAGTATTTATTTTATTTTATAAAATATGATATATAAATAGATGTTTCATTTTATAATAATTGAATTTAAATTTATTAATGTTTACAAGAAATTTTGTCCGTAGCTATTTGAACTTAGTTGCCACAGACTTTTTTGTTGATGTTGAATTCTATTCATCCGTTCGGCCAAGCAAAGGCAACTAAAGCCATACAGCTAGGTCTTATATTCTTTACATATTATTTAACGCTTTTTTAAATTGAGTAGCCTATTAATATCTGTGTTCATCGGTATGTTTAGCCATTAACATTTATTCGACGTTGATAGCCAAATTAATGATTCTTTTGTAAATTTTGGCAATACATGACAATACACCTAAATCACTATTATATTGCATTCACCTTATTTCCGGACCATATGTGCATTGTATTGCCAAAGATATTAGCAAAATGCAACCCAAAAAAAAATGCCATCAATGAAGCATTAGCTTACGGGCTACAATGAAGAAAATAAATGAAAAATTCTATTTTTTTTGTTTTTACGAATTACCGCTTTATTTACTGCACATACAAATTACTGAAATTTAGCATTTAATATGCTTAATTATTTATAAAAACCCGACTACGAAGCGAAAAATAATCCCACTTGTGACATCATTTTTCGCTTCGTAAACGGGTTTTTATAAATTTCTGTACGTATATAAGTAATGAAGTAGTAGGCTTTCTGGTGATGTATTTGTTGTAGGGTTGCCAATGGATAAATCAAAGACACATGGTAATCTTGACCTTCTTTATCTTCATACATTTGCTTCTTAATCCTGATTTATACTTATATCCCTGTGTAAGGAGTGATAGGGACTACGGGGCTACCGCCAATTACTTCTTTTCTACGTGAGGACGTTTAAGAGGCTTGTAGGTCTATGACCTTAAGACCTCGTTGAGTTTCCTATGCGAGGCGTAAAAGTGAATGTGGGGCTATCGCCAATTACTACCTTCTTAGCTAAGCGCACGATTTGCGTGGCTATCACTCAAATGTGCCGTACTGACATCAAGAAGGACTGTGGGGGCTACCGCACCTTGAGTCGTCTAGCTATCGACTGCATAATTATACGCACAAATGCGGTTTATATAGGCAGCTGTAACCCTTCCACGAGAGTGGGGTCGTGTGCAATATTCGTTGAAAGAGACAAATAGTTACTGTGTAAACGGGCAAGCATTATGATTCACGCGTACATGATGTGCTCATATTATAGTAATATATTTTTTACATAAGGTATATACTCTAGACAATTAGTTTCTTAAAAACAAAATAACTGATTTCAGATATTGGGAAGTTGTTTAGAGATTGATATATCATGCCAAGTGTCACAGGTTCAATTCTCACGCAAGACAATACTTTGTGCTATTTAAAAATTGTTGTACTGAGTCTAATACTTTCATAGTGGTCACACTGTTTACAGTTTTTCTTCTACAACTACGACCCGGTCCGTCCAAGGTAGTACCATCCTCTCGCAGCAAATCGACTTCTGAGCAGTGGCAATGTGGTGCTGTACTTAGTTCGGTGAGCGAGAGAGCCTTAACTTATTAAGTGGGTTTTGCGGTTTTCATTAGTAGGCAGTGACCTAGCTGTACCTCTGGTCTTGCAAAGGTCCATGGGCAATAGTAAGACTTATCATGAGGTATGCTGCTTGCTCGTTTGCCACCAAGTTGTATATTTGTAAAGTTCTTGTATAACAATGACCTTAGTGTGGGCTTGTTGACTTAAAAAAACAAAATAAGTTTTAAATTCCAGAGCTACAGACCCAAGTGCTACAGAAAGAACTGATAGTACCTCTCATTTTGTGTTGGAACTGCAACAAAATGGTGGCGTCGACTTTTTACTTTAATGACTCTAGTACCTAAGGTGTGCCACAACTCATATTCAACAAACTATGGCACAACTCCATAGTTCATAGAGTATGATTTATGCTATAATATTTTTAACAACCTTGACTTTATTACTTTTTTTGTGTTAATCTGGTTTAATACCAGAAACGCTCTTAATATGGATGTCCAGATAGATTAAACGCACCACAATCATGCGTCACATAACCGCGAAGTATAGACACAAGGAGTCCGGACGATAGGCTTTTCCATAGTATTCATGGACACAATAATGAACCCAGATCTTAGTACTCTTTTCTGCCACTGGCTGCGCTAGGTTTAGGACGTACCGATGCTATTGGTTGCTTTCCATTTAGTTAACACAGAGGGATTCTGCGGCACATTGCGAAACACTGTGTAAAAGTTTAAATGAAACAGCTAGCTGTTTCTTTTACACAGTGTTTGGCAGTGCCTCACAATGCACCGCAGAGTCCCTCTGTGTTGTAAATGGAAAGCAACCATTATTATTACATGTAAACACGCGTTGGCTCGCGAGTGTTGAATTTATTTGATTTAAATATAAAATTCCAGAGCTGTCAATAGCAACAAAACTTCACGCGTAAGGATTTAAATGAGTATTCCTTAAAAGTGGCGCCCTCTACCGGCAAAAACTCTGTCCTCTAAATTGACAACTTTGTGCACGTAACATTTGACACTTGCCTATTGTCAGTAATATTTGACATTATTCTATGATCTGTCTGTCACAATAACGAATTAAATTTATGACATAGAAGAAGACAAAATTTTAGTGAAATGACATTTGTCATAATGACGTTTTAACAAACCAATGTTTGTCAATAGATACGTTTTGTTTCACTTCTTTATTTCATGGCTATGCGACTAGTTTGCGCAATTTGGCCAATTTCTGTAATGGTAGTGTCGTAAACAGAGCAGAGTATCACTATACTCTGCTCACTGCTGCTGCAGAGTATCACTATTCCACTGGAATAACGTTTTGTTTCCCTTTGTCTATTCGAAGACGCATAGGGGGTGAGGCAGACACAATAGTCTAATAAAATTTTAGCAGAACATAAAAATACATGCAAATCACTATTATAATGTCATTTTGCCTACATTTTATCTGTATGTACATATCATCATCATCATCTCAGCTCATATATGTCCCACTGTTGGGCTCGAGCCTCCTACATAATGGGAGGGAAATTGACCTACTGTACCACGCTGGTCAGACGTGTTGGTATAGGATTTTATTTCAAGTTTTCCTTCTCTCGCATAGATGTTATATGCATATTATATCCCTTAGACATCTCGTACGATCACCCATGGGTAAGAAAGAGTGTGGTGAATTGTATTCTTACTCCGTCACCACACGGAAAATTCACATATATCATCAAAGTTATTTAATATAACAATAAAAAACACTGAAGAAATAAACATAATTCAAGATCACCTTGACACTTCTATATTCCTGCCAAAACTTCTTGTTATATATAGATAACTAGCGGCCCGACCCGGCTTCGCACGGGTGAACATTTATATATTAAACATTTTGGCATAAACGTACAGTAAATGCAGGACATACCTAAATAATAATGTATTTAGCAATAGTGTATCGTTGGCTTCCCTTGGGTTGATGTTTGAAAACAAAATGAGTAAACAGAATAAATGACATCAACTGGTAATTTTTAAAAACATTTCACTGAGGTTTAGAATATAGGTAAACTAATAATAATTAGATACATTATATACCTACTATTACTGTATAAGTACTGATTATCACATATTTCATAGAATAAAAAATATAGCACCCCGACTTATGTGCTAATTTTTTTATACATTTATTTTTCCTTTTTGATTTATATTTTTTATTTATTTTAATGCAGTTTTTTTTGTTGGTGTATCATTTCTTTATTCAAGTACATCTTTTATTTTAAAGACTTTTAAATTTTATTAGATTTTTATTTTAATTTTCCATTTTTACCTTAATGCTTCACTATGCACTATGTTAGCAGTGGTATTTGTAGATGGCAATAAAACATATTGATTTTCAGGAGACCCTACTCGAGAAATTGCAACATATAGTTGGCCATGAGAAAAGCACTTTTTTCTTAGATCGATGCCAACCATAGAAAAAGTTTGTCCCTGGGATTTATTTATTGTAAGGGCAAACGATATCTTTACTGGCAACTGGAATCTTTTAAAAGATATAGGACAATCCGTCGGTATCATCGGGATCCGCGGAAAGTGAGCAAGCTATCCGGCCGCGGGGCCGGTGATGATAGTAGCTACAATCACATTGTCTCGCAATTCCATAACCAAAAGTCTTGTTCCATTACACATATTGGGAGGGCTTAAATTTCTCAGAGCGAGCCGCGCGGCTACCTATTTCATAGATGTGCCCCTCTCCTGCACTCCGCCCCCGCCGCACCGGCGCGTCACGGCGGCGAATTAATTTTATTTCAATTTTATTAAACTCGTAATATCTTTCGAATGGAGTGTCCGATTTTAATAAAATAAAAAGTTATTTACAGGTATTTAAACAGCCTTGCTTGAAAAATCATTTATTTAGGTAAGGTTTAAGGCAAAGGTATAAATAACTTGCTCTGATTATGGTCGAAATTTCTATTAAATTTTAAAATGTTAAAAAGTAGTTAGAATGACATAACTACAATAGTTAGACACATGCTATCGTGACATTTTTTGTAGATATTGATATGTTTTTTAATATTGTGGAACATTTTTGGTTCTATTATCAATAGTTTTCGCAGCACATGCGATGATAGATATTTTATGGGCGTTTTTTTACACCTTGGGTAACATTATTGTAATTTTAGTAGGGATCCTTATATTTTTCTTACAATTAAAATAGCCTATAATAATCAGTGATAAAAAGAATGCAACAGCATTCAAATGGTGAAAGAATTATTTAAATCGGTCCAGTACCTTTTGAGCCAATTCATTACAAACATACATACAAACCTTTCCTCTTTATAATATTAGTATAGATACACTATAAAAGTTAGTCTCAGAGTAAGATTATAGCATACTAAATATGAGGAAATGCAATATAATGCTTGTTCATGTTGAGAGCCCTCAGCGCTCACCCACAGTCCCAAAGTTGTTAGAGCCATCTGAATCTAACAACTAAGTCAAACAAAAAAAAAAAAAAAAACCGGAGGTGTCAAGGGACACCCGGATGGAACGAAGTTCTATTTTAATTATATAATTTTTTTCTGCCTTAAGCGATTTTCATCGTTATATTTTAGCCAATTTGCAAAATATCTTTATAAATTATAGCCTATGTGTTATTCTGATGTGCAAGCTATATTACTATAAATTTCATCAAAATCCATTCAGTAGTTTTTACGTGAAAGAGCAACAAACATGTTCACATCCATACATTATTACAAACTTTCACGTTTATAATATTAATAATAGGATATACAATTCCACTAGACTACCAAAACTTTTCGGCCCCGAGCTCGAACGCGAGCCGGCCACGCGGCCCGGTCACGGGCGAAAATAATTTCGTTGCGCATTATTTTGATTTTGCTATATCTCTTAAGGTATTGATTTAATTTGCATGGTCTGAAGGAAAAAAAATATCTTCATGAAATGCTCAAGCCAACTAATGTATTTAAAATGATAAGGATTAATACAGTATTTGTGTAAATAGCTTTTCAATTACCGTTTTATAATAGAACATTTTTTAAAGTATTAAAATGGATATAGTATGTTATCCTTAAGAGATAGATATATACCATCGCGGACTTTTTTGTAGGCCTTTTTAAGCTGTATAATACTGTAGTACTTTATTTTGATCTATTTCGTAAGGTTCAGCCAGCGTTTGCAATGTAAGCGCAAAATAATGTGTTTATTTACGACATCACATTAGAAACCTCTAAAATTATCAGTGTTTCTCTAGTACATTATGCATATATTATACATATAAACCTTCCTCTTGAATCACTCTATCTATAAAAAAAATCGTCGCGACACCACACTGTTCAATGCGAAATAGAAATGAAAATATCTGGCTTGCTTTCTATAAGAGAGAGAGAGACAGACAGAGAAACATGCGACGCCGCACAGCTTACAATAGCTTACTATAGCAAAAAGTGTCGTGACAACTTTTCGTAAGAATTTTTTCCGTCTAGCCCCCTTTCACAACGCGCGATAAGGAACTTCGTTCCAATAAAGAATAAGTCGCGCCATCTGTCTTCTGTACGCGGCGTCTACTCTGTGCGGATAGTGGAGATAATTAAACGCAACGATAATCATTACAAATTAACATTCCAACAATTAATTAAATACATTTCAATAATTGTAATACAACCAAAAACCGCAGACAAACCCGTTGAGTTTCTTGCCGGATCTTTTCAGTTGTGGTCTCATTCTCATCCGGTGGTATTTTATTGGATTCAATTCAAATGTTATAATTGCAGATGTGACCGGTCATTATTGGCTATCGTCGCGAACATTCGGGCTTCGTGTGCGTTATCGCTTGGTTGGCGATAAGTCAAAGGGTTTTAGCGCGCTAATATATCGCGCTCTGTGGTCAGACTAGCGTTTTTCATTTCAGCGGAAATTTTCGATGTGTTTAGAAGTGTTCGAGGATCTCCAGTTAATCAATAAATATGGAATGGAGTGATGGAATTGTGTTAGAATATTTACACCATTATGAAGCAGAACCCATGAAGGAAAACAAAAAAAATAATCATGTAATTATTAGCATAATATAGCCGTAATAGTAAAGTAATTCGTCATCCATAGTTAAACGCATGAATATGATTTCGGCCATCTTTAATTATTGCACGATACTTCGTGTAAAATACTGAAGTCGCTAATCATCATCATTCTCTTGCTCTTATCCCAACTACTTGGGGTCGACGCAATATGTCCTCTTTTTCCATACATCCCTATCAGACGTCATCTCTGTAGTCACTCCCTGTTTATACATATCATGCTTCACGCAGTCCATCCATCTTTTCTTTGGTCTCCCTTTACCCCTAAAGCCTTCAACATTCATACTCAAAACCTTCCTCGCAACATTACTTTCATCCCGTCTCATCACATGTCCATACCAGCTCAAACGTTCACTCCTTAACTTATCCGTCACTGGCGCTACTTTCAAACATTCTCTTATACGCTCATTCCTTATCTTATCCATTCTCGTCACGCCGTACATCCATCTCAACATTCGCATCTCCGCTACATGTAATCGTCTCTCATCCATCGCTTTTGTCGCCCAACATGCTGATCCATACAATACAGCAGGTCTTATTAAAGTTTTGTAAATTTTTCCCTTTAATTTAAGGGGTACTCTGGGATCACATATTGTACCCGTGACCTGCCGCCATTTCATCTATCCCGCATCAACTCTGTGCTTCACCGCACGATCCAGGTCGCCGCTGCTTTGGATAAGCGAACCGAGGTATCGAAAGTTCGAGCATACTGGTATAAGTACTCCATCTAGAGCTATGGGTGTAACATTGGAGAGACCGCCGAAATCGCAGAACATGTATTCTGTTTTAGGTCTGCTGATTTTCAAGCTAACATTCTCCAACTTACAGCGCCACTTTTCCAGCATGCTCTGGACCTCAAGCCCATCTTCTCCGTCGAGAACAACGTCATCAGCGAATAGCATGCACCAGGGTGCCTCTTCCTGTATCTCCGATGTTAAAGCATCCATTATCAACAGGAAGAGGTAGGGACTTAGCGCCGACCCTTGGTGCAGGCCCACCTCAACGTTGAACCCGTCGGAGTCTCCAACAGCAGATCTTACATACGACCTGGATCGCCAGTACATTGCACAGATTAACCTAATATACTTCACAGGCACACTTTTCTCTTTCAGAGCCCACCACAAAACCGCTCTCGGGATTCTGTCATAAGCTTTCTCGAGGTCAACGAATACCATGTGCAAGTTCCTATGTGCACCCCGATATTTTTCGCATAATTGGCGCAGTGCAAATATGGCATCCGTTGCCCCTCGGCCCGACATAAATCCGAACTGGTTTTGGGTTATCTCACTTTCTTCTCGCAATCGCTTCTCAATGACTTTTTCCCACACTTTCATACTGTGCGACAAGAGCTTTATTCCTCGATAACTGCCGCAGTCCTGGACATCACCCTTATTTTTAAAAATGGGCACTAGTGTACTATTGCACCATTCACTGGGGATTACTTCCTCATGCAGCAGCTTATCGAAAAACAAAGTCAGCCACATATATCCATCCTCTTCCAAAATTTTCCATACTTCAACTGAAGTCGCTAATGTGACCACAGTATTATCGCGATAACATTCTAGTGTACAACGAACGACGAACGAACGAAGCTTCGCCACACATTACTTCGGGACAATACACGCAGGTGCGGCACTAGCATAAGAAATGAATTAAAAATAAAACAATATTTATCAGTTTTCAAAGGTGTTTATTTCAAAAAAATCAAGAAATATGCCTCGGCTGGCGCAGTGCTTAGTGTAAGTTATGAAAGAAATTGTGCATGACTTGTTTACATTCACAATGTTAAATTAATATTGTAATTGACTGAAGGGCTTTGTATCTATGCTCGTAAGTAAATATTAAACATAAAATCCACTACGATGACGTAGGTAAAAACAAAATTAATACATTATAATTAGTTCTATTTTAAACAATTTATGAATAATGCTTTTTTTTGAAGTAAATTTAATATTGCAACATTTCTCACATATATACAATTTATATGGTTTTATTCACCATATACACAAAATTAAATATTGTTTTAAATGAAAAAAAATCTCACACATACCACATATACGGGGTGGAAGTGGACCGCTCCCGAAAACAAAGACAGGTGACCCTACTAGTCCTACTTGTAATGATAGGCTAGAAAAAAAATCCATTCGGATAAAAAAATATTTTTACAGCATTTTTGCGTTTTTCTACATTTTATCATATTAGGACAGCGCCGTAAAATAACTTCATAAAAAATACGTAACTTTACTCAGATGAGTATAAACGTAATGTATTCAATAATCAAAACATCTGTTTGGCCGATGCCTACACCCGCGCGGTAAGTGACCGCGCGGGTGTAGGCATCAACTCTGGAACAGCTGATCTGAGTTTAGAATACATTGCGTATTTTCTTATCTGAGTAAAGTAATGTATTTTTTTTTAAATTATCGTTACAAGGCACTGTGTGGAAAACTTCCAAAAATTGTTGTAAAAATTTTTTTTTCCATCCGAATCGATTTTTTTCTAGCATATCATTACAAGTAGGACTAGTAGGGTTACCAGTCTTTGTTTTCAGGAGCGGCCCCCTTCCACCCTGTATAAGGTCTTCGACCATCGTGTATATCGACGCCAGAAAGCATATACGACTAGAAAAGACCTTTTATTTATTTCATTGATGATGACAACTTTAAATTCACAAGTTTCTTGAAGTGATAGCGTTTAACGATTTATAAGATATAAATCGTTAAACGCCGACTGCACGCACGAAAAAGTGTTCCGCCTGAGCCGAGCGCGGAACAAGCAATAGAGGCACGACCATCCTAAGCGTTCTTGCTTTTTAAGAATTTGAACTGTTTATAAAGTGAAAAAAAAAAGTGGCAGGATGTAGGTACCGGGGGAGACCGAGACTAACCTACCTTGACCAGATTGGTCATGTACTGAAGGAAGGTGGAGTCAAGAGTCTCCGAAACCGGCGAGCGTGTATGAAGAGAATTATGAATGTTGAGGAAGCTAGTGAAGTATGCAAAGATAGAGTTCTCTGGCACTCTGTTCTCTCTGCCTACTGCAAGGGATGTGGCGTGATGATATGTATGTATAAAGTGAAGTGAAAAGTTAATGTGGTTTCCATTGTTTGTATTTGTCCAATTCATAAAGTATTCAAATGTTGATCAATGTTTTCCTATGACATTATCACGTAAAATTATAAACCGACTTTACAGACAACCATATGGTTTTAATTAATTTTTTAAACATTCTTTTTTATTTTGTGAGTTACTACGTTTATGCTTTCTGGCGCCTATATGTATACATTGTTCCACATATAACACATTTAAAAGGTTTTCACCAGATCGTATAGGTATCCTTTTTTTTTTGTGGTGGGCTATGGTGTGGTCACGCCCCGCCAAATCGGTCCGGCGCGACAAAAGTAACGGCCATAGACCCACTCTGCAATGCACCTCTCTTCGCCGTGCGAGCGGACCACTGTCTTCGGTGGCCCATCGTATAGGTATGGGGCCGTCCATTAATCGCTGCGATTTCTAAATAGAAAAGCGGCGTGTAGTGTGACTTTGACTTGCCGTTGCCAGCCAACGATAACGAAGTTTTGAAGTAGGTGATCTGTATAAAGACCTTTTTGCGAAGTATAAAAAAGCAAGTCAAGTCTTTGTAGGTACTAAAAATTCACGTGATGTTTGTATCATAGTCTTAAATCTCACCACGTATCACCATGGGGGAGAGGGGGTTAAAAAAATGCTAAAAAAAGATCACGTGATTAATGGACGTCCCCTATCTTCAGTGTTGCTTTTGATAAAAACTTTTCTCACATAAAGACATTTATATGGTAGGTAAGGTGAAACTATTGAACCATTTCTCACGAATACTTCTAACGAATTTCCTCAGGATGTATACGACTGTGTCGTATCAACTCTTGTTTATGTTTAAAACATTTTTCACATAATTCACATTTATATGGCTTTTCGCCTGTGTGTATACGTATATGTTGTACTAAACTTTGTCTCCTGTTAAAACATCTCCCACATAACTCACACTTATAAGGTTTTTCACCTGTGTGTATACGGGAGTGATCTTTTAAATTTTGTTTTCTACTAAAAAATGTCTCACATATGTCACACTTATATGGTTTCTCACCGGTGTGTACGCGATAATGTTGCATCAAATGTGTCTTCTGATTAAAAGACTTGCCGCATGTATCACACTTATATGGCGCTTCACCGTAGTGAGTCTGTGTATGATGTCTCAATTCATTTTTGTAATTGAAAAACTTTCCACATAACTCACAGTTAAAAGGTTTCTCACCAGTATGTACACGGACATGTAGGACTAAAGTACGTTTCCGATTAAAACATTTATCACATAATTCACACTTATAAGGTTTTTCACCAGTGTGCATACGTATATGACATATTAATGAATGTTTTTGAGTGAAACGTGTCCTACATATGTGACACTTAAAAGGTTTTTCACCGGTATGTGTACGTGAATGGTTTTCTAAATGCCCTCTTGTATAAAAACGTTTGTCACAGATATCACATCTGTAACATTTTTCAAGAGTGCTCGGACAGGTATGTCCGATTAATGTTCTCTTGGAGCAAAAACATCTCTCACAAGCATCACATTTATATGGTCTCAATGCGGTGTGCACACGTCTATGTAGTTTCAAACATCCTTCTTTGTGGAAACATTTCTCACATACCTCGCACTTATAAGGCCTTTCACCGGTGTGTATACGTTTATGTACCATCAAATTTTTCTCGAGACTAAAACATTTCTCACACGTATCACACTTAAAAGGTTTCGCATCTGTACGCACACGAGTATGTATACCAGTATGTATTTCCAGTTGCTTTTTCGTTTTAAAACGCTTCGCACATGTACTGCACTTAAAACGCTTTTCACCCGTATGCACTAGCGCATGTTGTAGCAAAGTTTGTTTGAGTTTAAAACATTTCTCACAGATATCACATTTATATGGTCTTTCATTTGTGTGTATACGTTTATGTCGCACTAAAGTTTGTTTAAAACTAAAACATCTTTCACATATATCACACTTATAGGGCTTTTCCCTCGCATTCTCATTTGTACTTTTGTCTTCCAAAATAACTTCCGGTTGCTCGGTATCTGTTATACCTGAAATATTAATATAGCATGTAGCAAATGGAAAGAGAAACAGAAGATACATCCATAGACAGGAGTTTAGTGAAGTTCATACACTATTTGGATAGATTAATATATTTGGAACAGGAAAGAATACAATTTATTACCCACCATCTTGCCCGTGGGTGTCCGTAAAAAACGACTAAGTGATGTAATATGCATATAATATATGAGGCTGCTAGAACCACAGGGGCCTAATTGCATTTTTGCAACTCTTAACCTAATTACAATTTCGTAATCTAAAAATGTTAATCGCCAAAACCACAGCGGCCTAATATTGTTTACAAGCTCTTAACAATAGATGGCAGTACAAGTGGTACATTTTCGGTTTATGTTCAAATCGATTAACTTGAATTTAATTAATTATAATTCCCTTCATATTGTAAAACATGGTTCTTGTAGTTCGGAAACTCTGGTTCTAGCAGCCTCATATATACCAGAGATGGAAATCTCTAAACAAAATCCTATACCAACACGTCTGACCAGCGTGGTATAGTAGGTCAATTTCCTTCCCGTTGTGAAGATCGTTCAAACCCAGCAATGGGACGTATGTGACCTGAGAGGAGGACGAGTCGAATATAATAATATATTTGAACAGATTAATATATATGATACGGAGGAGGCCCGAGCCCCACAGTGGGACATTTATGGGCTGTGATAATGATGATGAATATATATGAGCAGATAAATATATTTGAACATATTATTATATTTGAATTGATTAATATATTTGATATAACAGATTAATATACGAGTATATGAACAGATTAATATATTTGATATAACAGATTAATATACGAGTATATGAACAGATTAATATATTTGATATAACAGATTAATATACGAGTATATGAACAGATTAATATATTTGATATAACAGATTAATATACGAGTATATGAACAGATTAATATATTTGATATAACAGATTAATATACGAGTATATGAACAGATTAATATATTTGATATAACAGATTAATATACGAGTATATGAACAGATTAATATATTTGATATAACAGATTAATATACGAGTATATGAACAGATTAATATATTTGATATAACAGATTAATATACGAGTATATGAACAGATTAATATATTTGATATAACAGATTAATATACGAGTATATGAACAGATTAATATATTTGATATAACAGATTAATATACGAGTATATGAACAGATTAATATATTTGATATAACAGATTAATATACGAGTATATGAACAGATTAATATATTTGATATAACAGATTAATATACGAGTATATGAACAGATTAATATATTTGATATAACAGATTAATATACGAGTATATGAACAGATTAATATATTTGATATAACAGATTAATATACGAGTATATGAACAGATTAATATATTTGATATAACAGATTAATATACGAGTATATGAACAGATTAATATATTTGATATAACAGATTAATATACGAGTATATGAACAGATTAATATATTTGATATAACAGATTAATATACGAGTATATGAACAGATTAATATATTTGATATAACAGATTAATATACGAGTATATGAACAGATTAATATATTTGATATAACAGATTAATATACGAGTATATGAACAGATTAATATATTTGATATAACAGATTAATATACGAGTATATGAACAGATTAATATATTTGATATAACAGATTAATATACGAGTATATGAACAGATTAATATATTTGATATAACAGATTAATATACGAGTATATGAACAGATTAATATATTTGATATAACAGATTAATATACGAGTATATGAACAGATTAATATATTTGATATAACAGATTAATATACGAGTATATGAACAGATTAATATATTTGATATAACAGATTAATATACGAGTATATGAACAGATTAATATATTTGATATAACAGATTAATATACGAGTATATGAACAGATTAATATATTTGATATAACAGATTAATATACGAGTATATGAACAGATTAATATATTTGATATAACAGATTAATATACGAGTATATGAACAGATTAATATATTTGATATAACAGATTAATATACGAGTATATGAACAGATTAATATATTTGAACCGATAAATATAAATTTGCATTAGGGGTGTGCGAATAATTCGAACTTACGAATTATTCGTTCCGAATCGAATATTAATATTCGATTCGAAACTCGAATCGAATAATTCGAAATTTCGAATTATTCGAAAGTTCCCGAATAATTCGAAAAATTTCGAATAATTCGAAAAATTACGAATAATTCGAAAAATTTTGAATTATTCGAATAATTACGAATTATTCGAAAAATTTCGAATTATTCGAATAATTTCGAATTTTTCCGAATTATAATATTATTCGCAAATTTTTATTGTATTTTAAATTCGGAGTTTGTTATGTTCGATATTCAAATATGACATTAATAATTAATAAATATTTTATTTAAACCATGAAATATAACTACATGAGAACAATGAGTATGAACATTTGCTACAAATTTTTGTTTAAAAATAATAAATACGATACTGAATCTGGTGATAATGAAGTTCGTTTATCAGATACAATATCACCAGCAGTGGAAAATAATCTTTCACTTTCAGCAGAAGTACAAGGTATTCCTAAATATCTTCTCGCCATAAGTAACAATCGGGGATATTTATTTTTTTCGAATTATTCGAAATTTTTCGAATTATTCGAAATTATTCGAATAATTCGAATTATTCGATTCGAATTCCGAATCGAATATTAATATTCGATTCGAACGATATTTGCACACCCCTAATTTGCATAGATTAGGTTCTTGTAGAAAATTGACGTTTGAGCCGTAGCAATGCGCTGTTGCGTTTCTTTCGTTGAACGAGAGAGCCGGAAGTCTACTGGATGGGTTTATGTTAGTAGGCAGCTGCCTAGCTGTAGTCCTGATCATGCAAATATCCACGAGTGACAGTACCACTTACCATCAAGTATACCACTTGCTAGTTTGCAATAAAGGTGCATTTTTTACCAAAGTGAAAGCTTTCTTTTGAGTGGCTCGTAATAATTATGAAATATCAATAATATAATAGAGTAGGATTATGAAAATACGTTGGAAAAATACAACCTATTTTTTCATAAAACCATTTTGCCTAAAGAAAGAGACAGTCGACGTCACACGAAGAGCTAACAGTCTGATATCTATTACGAGCTATTAAAACTATACATTTTTTTATATTGCACACACTCGCACTTGTACAACGACTGACAAACGACAGCGAACGAATCCGAATATAGTCGATTGTCTCTTTTGAAAGAACGATGTATAATATTTATTATCGAGTACTGAAAATGTATTTTCAAATTTCATCATCTCAGCTCACATACGTCCCACTGTTGGGCTCGAGCCTCCTCCATAGTGGGGGTAATTGACCTACCATACCATGCTGGTTAGATGTGTTGGTGTAGAGCTTTGTTCCAAGGTTTCCTTCTCTTGCATAGATGTTATATGCGTTTTATATCCACTAGTCGTCTCTTACGATCACCCACGCGTGAGGTAGGGGGTGGTGCACAAATTTAAATTTTGTAATTTAAATCAAACAAATATAACATTTATTATTATTTTGTTTATTTACAACATCTTCTATATTTAAGATTCCGTAAGCTATTATTACATTTATAACAGAAATTAAATTATAACCTACAAAAGCATGTATCTTAATTCAACACGTACATTAAGTGCTTTTATTCATTTTGCTATTCCTTCACTTCGTCTTTAGTCCTTGAAGAAGACTTCAAGGACTTCTTCTAGCACTAAAGACTAAAACAGAAGGTCATATGAGAATAAAGATAAACTACTACACACTAAATCATTATTATCACAATTCAAATTCAAATTCAAATTCAAATTCATTTATTATGCATAGGCCCTGCGAGGGCACTTACATATTGTCAGTTTTAACATATTATATTAATTCAATTAACTACCACCGGATCGGAAGTAGACCACTACTGAGAAGATCCGGCAAGAAACTCAGCGGGTTAGTCTGTTGTTTTTTCTTTTAAATCTTTTTTATACAAAAAATGGTACAACATATGTAATAAGAAATAGCTCCAGTGTGATGCCCTGCGAACCCAATAGTTCAAATAGAATGTAAAAATAACCACGGCTGGACCAGATCCCACAGGCGGCACCCGATCACGAGTTAACTACTAGGGCAGCCATCACTCCCCTCAACCACCTTGGAGGGAAGGGAGAGACCCGCCCCTCGCAGCTACCGCAAGAAGACCTTTCAGTGAGCATGACCAATACCATGAGCTACAAACGCTAACCAAAGTCAAAATTCGTTGGGCAAAACACGCTACGCTTTACAAGTATGTAAAAATATTATAAAATAAAAACGAACAGTTTACAAATATATAGTAATTGCTGAATGAGGAGCTGCTCATAGCCAGTCTGTAGTATCGCTTAGATAATCCTCGATTTTATAATAACCTCTTTTACAGAGTCTGTTTTTGACTGCCCTTTTAAATTTATTCACAGGCATGTCTCGGATATCTCTTGGTAATTTATTATAAAAGCGTATACATTGCCCCATGAATGACCTATTAATTCTTTCCAGACGAGTAGTGTGTACAACTAATTTGTCCTTATTCCGAGTATTAACACAATGAATGTCACAATATCTTTCAAAATTACTGATATTTCTTTTTACATACAATACATTCTCGTATATATATTGTGATACAACAGTCAGAATATTTACTTCTTTGAATTTCTCTCGAAGTGAAACTCTTGGGCCTAGATTATAAATTGCGCGGACAGCCCTTTTTTGGAGAACAAAGATACTACTCAGATCCGCGGAGCATCCCCACAGTAATATGCCGTATGACATAAGACTATGAAAATAAGCGAAATAAACTATTCTAGCTGTTTCAATATCAGTCAATACTCGAATTTTTTTGACCGCATAAGCCGCTGAGCTAAGTCTGTTTGACAATTTATCAATATGAAGGCCCCATTGGAGTCTAGCATCTATAGTGATACCTAAAAATACAGTTGATTCCACAAGGTCTAGAGCCACACCATTCATTTGAACATTGGTTCCCACTTGTCTCACATTAGGTGTGGTAAACTTAATACATTTTGTTTTCTTCTCATTAAGAACTAGATTATTTGTACTGAACCAATGAACAACGTTTGACAGTGCGTTGTTCACATCGTCATAATTAAGCTTTTGTCTTTTGATTTTAAATAGCAAAGATGTGTCATCTGCGAACAACACAATGTTTTGACTTTCTCCTATATAGTAGGGTAAGTCATTCATGTAAACAAGAAACAGAAATGGCCCCAGAATGGACCCTTGTGGAACGCCCATTTTGATGACAGAACCAGATGATCGTGCACCATTAACATCGACCCTCTGAATTCTGTTGTTTAGGTAGGAAGTTAAAAGCTCAAGAGCGTTATTCCTGATCCCATAGTGGTATAGTTTTTTGATAAGGGTTTCGTGGTGCACACAATCAAATGCCTTAGACAAATCGCAAAATATACCCAATGCTTCATGCGATTCCTCCCAGGCTGCAAATATATTCTTTAACAATTCTACACCCGCATCAGTAGTAGAGCAATTCTTTGTGAAACCAAATTGATTTTTATGAAAAATACTATATTTATTAAAATGACTTAACATCTGATTGAGTAAAATTTTCTCAAATACTTTACTAAGTGTTGGTAGTATGGAAATAGGGCGAAAATTGTTAACATCTGACATACTACCAGATTTGTGCAAAGGAATTACTCTACTAATTTTCATGAGTTCAGGAAATACACCTCGAGCAACACAACCATTAAACACAAATGCCAGGTGGGGAGCAATAATAGATACTATAAAATTTACAGTCTTTACAGATAAGCCCCACAGATCTGCTGTTTTTTTTATATTAAGGGTTTTAAAAGACTTTAAGATGTCATTCACACTGACATCTGAAAATTTAAAGGAAGTGTTACATTTCACAATACATTGTTTAAGGAGCGATTCAGCTAAAATAGGGGACGACGCTAAATATTTTGTTGTTAGTACAGGCACATTTGTAAAATAGTTTTCAAATACTGTCGCCACTTCTTTATCCGCTTTCACATTTTTATCACCTATCTTTAAGTTGAAATCCCTTTTCCGTACAATGTTCCTACCGGTTTCACTATTTATCACTTTCCATGTCATTTTAATAATATCACTAGATTGTGTAATTTTGCTTCTCAGATAAATAGATTTAGCACAGGAACAGGCACGTTTAAATATTTTAGAATAATTTTTGACATATTCTAAAAATACTGGGTTAAGGTTATAAGATTTTTCATTATAGAGTTCATATAACCTTTTTCTACTCTTGAAGATACCATATGTAGCCCATTCACTAAATCCAGCAGGTACTCCAACTTTTAAAGTTTTGGGTTTAAATATTGTATTAAATTCAGTATCAATTACGCGGAATAGGGATGTATATAATTCATTAGGATTATCATGAATAGGCAACAGCGGTAACTTCATAGTCAAATTGTATCTAAAATGCTCTAAGCGGTTAGCGGTCATAGGAACAAAGGTAATACTTTCAGGTTGAATCCTACTAGTTCCAGGAAGTACAACAAGTTGCCCACAATGATCTGATTCTAAAGCACTTATAATAGATTTATTTATGGGCTTGAGATTTATGAATATATTATCTATACAAGTTGCACTCCCAGCAGCTATCCTAGTTGGTTCTAAAAAGACATTATATAAATTGTATGATTTCATTAATGTTATAAATTTTTGTGTAATGTTATTATTGTCTAATAAATTTATATTAAAATCCCCACATATCGCAACATTTTTATTAGAACTGGAGGTTTTGAATAAGACATCCTCTAGGTATTTTTCAAAAACACCATATGGTGAACATGGAGGTCTGTATATGCACACGACTATGAGCTGCTCACACTCAATACAGGAAATTTCAATTGCATGTTCAATAGAGAGTCTCACAATATCATTTCTTTCTTTAAATTTAATGGTATTATTTAAAATTATTAATGAACCACCTCGTATCATACTGACTCTATTGAATGAACTAGCAACATGGTGATTTGGAAAATTAAACACTTGTTGATTATTTTTGAGCCAGTGTTCAGTAATACAAAGAATATCTATCTGGTAATCATTCAAAAATAATTCAATTTCCAAATCTTTACATAACATACCCTGAATATTTTGATGTACCAGGTTAATACACTTAGAACTATTCTTAAGACTTAAATTCTTTGCAAAGCAAGAGTAGTCCTCTATTGTCTTAATGGCTAATTTAAATTATAATTTGAATTGATGTCATTATTTCCATTAGTGGAAATTAAAATTAAATTATTTATGTCAACATTACATTGCTCAATAGAAGCAATTTTGTTAGCCAAATTCTTGGCTGATGTAAAAAAAAAATAAGATAGCGAATCAGCTAACATATTTTTATAATATTTAGATAGATAAGAACTATCTTTTGTCAAAAAATGTTTTTTTTTTACATAATTGTTAATGTCAATTACATGGATTTTATTTCTAGTAGTATAATTCGATATTGATCTCATATTATGCAATGTCAAGTTTAAATTATAGATGGATTCATTTTCCATCTGTGTCAAATATGTTTTATAAGGAAATGTGAACATTACAATTTTGTCAATATTTAATTTACAAAGTTTAAGATTATATTCTTGCAATTGTTTTTTGCTCACACGTCGCATATTGCCAATAAATATCAATAATATACTACCAGTCTCAAAATTGTATTCAAATATTTTGTCCATTATATTATGGTATGACAAACCCGGCAAGCAGTAATTAACAATTGAATGCCCTTTTTCTGACAGCAGAACACCCATATTTTTGCCAATCTCATCACTAAACATAACAATTTTATTTTTATCATTTACATTAATGTTAGTTGTAGGTCGAGATATACCAACATCAATAGCTGTTAACAGGGAACTGCTAGTACAAGATTGAACGTTGTGCGAGCTTACATCAGAGCATTTTGTCTCGATATTCGGAACTCAATATTCGGAACTCTTCCACGGTTTTACATACATACATACATATCATCACACCATATCCCTTGCAGGGTAGACAGAGAGAACAGAGTGCCAGAGAATTCTATCCTTGCATACTTCACTCGCTTCCTCAACATTCATAATTCTCTTCATACACGCTCGCCGGTTTCGGAGACTCTTGACTCCACCTTCCTTCAGTACATGACCGATCTGGTCTAGGTAGGTTAGTCTCGGTCTCCCCCGGTACCTACATCCTTCCACTTTCGCATTGTATATCTTCTTAACCAGACGTTCGTTCGGCATTCTTTCCACATGTCCGAACCATCGCAGCATTCCCTTTCGCATCTTTACACCAATACTCTCTTTCATACCTACTCGCTCTCTTACGTCGTCGTTACGAATGCGATCCACAGTTTTACTTTTGGAAAAAAAAATACATTTTCTTTTATGGCCGCGGTAACCATCAGAAATAGTATCGGATAGCCCATTATTATTATATTTACATAAATTATTTCTCCCCACTTTTGACCCCTTTAGAAAGTCATTTATTATCATATACATGTCATTAAAAAAATATAATTATATAAATTACTCATACATATTTATTTTAACATTCTAGTTTGTTTAAAAAAAAAAATGTTTTTACACGTCAATTTTGATTGCCACACGTGGGCATATGAATCCCAGTTTTAGGTAAATACCCATTATGCGTCCAAGATCGCTATGGCGGCTAACAAAATGATCCGAATTCTATTACATTGCCGTATATTAAAAAACACCTCTGACATATGACAACTTTAAAGCTTTGGGATTTAAATACCAAAAAAATATCTCATCACAATCGGTCCATTTTGGATCTACGACACCACAAACAGACAGACAGACACGTCAAACATATAATACCCTCTTTTCGGATCGGGTGTAAAAACAAAAAATGAGGGTAGTTCTAAATGTTCTTATCCTTAGTTAAATTAACATGAATACCTTTACTTCTAAACTTTGGCCTAATATTTACTTGTACGCCTTTATCGCAACACAATTTCTCTGTATTAACACAATCTTTAACATTAGAAGTATCAGGTTCTATTTTGGATTCGTTAGAAACGTTCATGCTTGATGTACTGGGTCTTGCTTGATCACACTCATCATTACTGGGGACCGCTTCAATCGTTTCAGGTTCGCATATTTCTATTGTTTTAGCATTTTTGACAGCAAACTCTGCTAAAGCTTCGTTAACTAATGCTGTTTTAGCATTTTTGACAGCAAACTCTGCTAAAGCTTCGTTAACTAATGCTAATCTTTGTCTTTTAATCGAACTTTTTCTCTGTAGTATTATTGGTAGATTACGTTTTTGGCACCGAAATATATGGGGAACAACATCTTCCTTTAAGCGTAGTGTAACTTTCCCTCCCTGTTGTTTCATAATTTTGTATTGGATATAATTTATTGTGTCTTCCTCGATCTAAAATAAGTTTGGACTTAAGTAAAATCTTGAAAAAATACAAGTAAGAGATAGTCGACTCTCGATAATTTGGAACTCGTTTAACTTGAATCTCTCTAAAGTTAAAAATTTTGCTCGACTCTTTGAAAATTACTTGATAGATTGATTAAAATGAATAATAATTGATTCACTCTGTAATTTGAAATTAAAAGTATAGCATCTTGACTGCCAATCCTATTGCCTACTACTATTATAAAAGTAAAAATAATTGGTTGTTTGTTACTAGATCACGCGTAAGTCATTGAACAGGTTTGGATTGAAAATTAGCAAATAGATAGATTATATCCTGGATTACATAGAATACTTCTTATCTTTAAACTTTCGTAAAAGTAAATAGTATTCATGATTTATTGGCAATGTTAAAGTATAAGTAATAAGCTTCCGCTAGGGGATTCGTTACTTCCGCTTAAAAAGTAACTTTCTCCAAGTTGAACTATTATCCCAAGGCAACATATTACGGGTATAAAAAGTATCCTATATCCAAGTCCAAATCCATCCATCCAAATGTTCTATTTATATGCTAATTTTTAATTAAAATTTGATCAATAATTTACGCGTGATTGTCGAATCGTGGCAGATCCAAAAAGAGATGGATTGATTGTGTGAAAGAGCATATGTGTAAGAAAGTTGTAAGTGCAGATATGACGGCTGACAGAAGTTTATAAGGCTAGAACATGTTGTGTCGACCACACCTAGCGTGGAAAGAGGGCAGGCGAATGATGTTGAGTTTACATATGATTGAATAACAAACATCCAAACATCTTCCCATTTTTTTTTATTGCTCTTGATGGCAAACGAGCAAGCAGCACCCTTGATGGTAAGTGTCACTGCTACCCATGGACCTTTGCTATACCAAGGATATAGCTAGGCCGCTGCCTAACAATATAAACCCCAAACCCACCCATTTGAGCTTCCGGCTCCTTCGATTATATTAGTAAGATAATTAAATTATGAAGTTGTCATTAACTGCAAAACAAATCTAACACTATGATAAACTGAAGTCGTTCACTCAAAATAAAAAATAATCAGATCTCAATTCACAAAAAAAAAATAATGATATACGAAAAATTGTACAAACATTTTTTTTTTTTTTTTTTATAACACCTCCCTGCACTAAGGAAAATAATCCTTGTATTGCGGGGGACTTTACAAACATGCAATTAACGCAGACAAATTACACCCAGACTCAGAACAATACTTTGTGGATCGCACAAAGTAATGTCCTGCGTGGGAATCGAACCCACGGCACTGGCACGGAAGGTCGGTATCTTAACCACTACGCCATCTGTGCAGTCAAATTTAAAATAATAAATCACTTAATATTCTCTTCGCACACTTTTAGTTATTTAAAATCTTGTTATTTAACTGTTTGTCATTTGAAATATTTCTATGGTCCCAAATTATCGAGAATCGACTGTCCAAATAGTTATATTCTTAGTTTTATTGAAACTTTTGTTACCTAGTTTAAAGTAGGCCAATTGCCTTTTGTTTTTGGTATATAAAAATAAACTTCCATATTATACAATACTAGCAATGTACTTACATTAAAATGATCCTCACAGCAATATAGACAAGACATCGAGGACCCATTGGTTCTTCTCATCAATTTGCACCAACGTTTTCGTCTTTTCGCATCTTTCGGTACGGGGAAAAATATTTTATCTGGTGTACTTCTTGTTGTATTTTTACAATTAGGTACAATACAATATCTATAACATGGTTTTTTATCTGTTTCCGATGGCTGTATTGTAAATACAACTGAAAATTGTTATAAAATCACTGTAAACACTTTGTATAAACGAGCACTGAGCGTGGCATGTGACGTCATCCGAGACCCGCGAAATATGGCGGCGTTCAAACTCATCATCATCATCAAACTGCTCTTATCCCAATTTATTTGGGGTCGAAGCAATATGTCTTCTCCTTCCATACAACTCTATCAGACGTCATCTCTGTGGTCACTCCTTGTCTATCCATGTCATGTTTCACGCAGTTCATCCATCTTTTCTTCGATCTTCCCTTACCCCTTAAGCCTTCAACATTCATACGTAAAGCTTTCCTCACAACATTACTTTCATCCCGTCTGATCACATGTCCATACCATGTCAATCTTTCACTCCTTAACTTTTCCGTCACTGGCGCAACTTTCAAACTTCCTCTTATATGTTCATTCCTTATTTTATCCATTCTTGTCACACCACACATCCATCTCAACATTCGCATCTCCGCTACATGCAGTCGTCTCTCATCCGTCGCTTTTGTCGCCCAACAAGCTGATCCAGGCGTGCGTCGGCATTCAAACTTCACATCCGGCGTTCAAACTGATCAAATTATATCAATATTTTTTTTTATTATTATGTTAAAAATCAATTTAAATATTGCCAAGAGTTTTTATATTTTTATTAAAGCTGTAACAAGTGAATAGAAAATTCAAAGATAACGCACACAAATTCCCTATTGATAGGGATGAATCAATACTACCGAGTACTGATATGGTATCGATACTCTCCAATCGCTACTACCACTACTTGTAGTACATAACACTAACATTCGATACTGAGTACTGGTATCGACAGGGATGAATCGATACTACCGAGTACCTACTCATATGGTATCGATACTCTCCAATCGATACTACTACTTGTAGTACATAACACTAACATTCGATACTGAGTACTGGTATCGACAGGGATGAATCGATACTACCGAGTACCTACTCATATGGTATCGATACTCTCCAATCGATACTACTACTTGTAGTACATAACACTAACATTCGATACTGAGTACTGGTATCGACAGGGATGAATCGATACTACCGAGTACCTACTCATATGGTATCGATACTCTCCAATCGATACTACTACTTGTAGTACATAACACTAACATTCGATACTGAGTACTGGTATCGACAGGGATGAATCGATACTATCGAGTATCTACTCATATGGTAATGATACTTCTACTATAGTGTCGTATAGGCAGTGACTCATGCGCACGGCGTTGAAAGGCGTATGACGACATACATTAACCAACGAGGTGCACGGCACGGCCGTAGTATTTCATCATTGTAAATACATGTCTCCATTGTTTAGTGTAGCAATAGTCTCTCGTCTTCTTTGTGTATAAAAAATTAATGAGTACTCAAAAGTATCAATACTTTAATATAGTATAGACTGTGGTATCGATACTTTGATTCGATACTACTATCGAGTACTAGTATCGAAGAGAGAATAGTATCGTTTCATCCCTAGGTATCGATACTTTGATTCGATACTACTATCGAGTACTAGTATCGAAAAAGAATAGCATCGTTACATCCCTACCTATTGATAAAACAGCACATACATCATCTCACACAGAACTAGCTCTATCTATAACGATCCAACTGTTGTAAATCTGGGTGTAATTTTTATCCGTTCATTACACGCGTAAACCGTAACAATAGTTTTATTACATATATATAATACTCGCGCAAACATTACAAATCATTAAACTATTTCCAAACTCTTGAACATAGACTATATATAAAGGTGATTGAAAAGCCATAAACATTTACAGGATATCACAACTAACTTTATCCAAGAGTTGAGAAAATATATAAAAAAAAGATATAGAAAAAAATAAAACTATATTCAAATTACTGAAATTTAGCATTTAATATGCTTATTTATTTATAAAACCCGATTACGAAATGAAAAATGATGTTACAAGCGGGATTTGATTGATACGAAGTGAAATTTGCATGTCCTACAATTAGTCACGGTGGTGTAGTGGCAGCACGATTGGGCCGGAATCCCAATAGGCGCGGGTTCGAATCCCGCTTGTAACATCATTTTTCATTTCGTAATCGGGTTTTATAAAAAAAAACTATATTCAGTTATGGTGAATTGCAAAATTACGCAATCATTAATTGGTTAACCAAAAGTAATTCAGACTGCCGCATTGGGAAGTATACCGGTGACTACATCACAACAGGATAGTAGGAACATACCCAAGGATAAAAAAGCAGATATCCTGGAAAAGAGACGACTTGGAAGAGCGTGGCAATATAAACTACAATAGCACACATTCCTAAAACAAAAAGGCGCTTAAGAAAGCAGCCCCTGATGTATAGCAGTACGTTAAAGACAAAGAAGATCTCTACAGACTACTCTAAATACTAGGGTGGCTCCTTAACTTTCACAACATCCTATTATTAGATGAAGGACCACGCTGTGGTCAGTTCTCTGTCTACAGCCGCGGGCCGGTTCGCCCGGATTACTATCACGAACGATAGAAGATCGACGTCTGGGTAATGGCAATAGCATATTGCCATAAATTGTTGTTCTGTAGTCTGTATGTAATTAGTCTGCGTTACATGTTTGTAAAGTCCCAAAAGTACAAGGTTTTTTTTTTAACAGTTTATGGATCTCACAATGTATTGCCTTTCTTTCAAAATATGAAAAAAATGCAATGTAATTATGACTGGTCCAGATCATTTTAATAGTGGTAGGACCACGCTGTTGACAGTATTCTGTCTACAGCCGCGGGCCGGTCCGTCCGGGGTAGTACCACACTGAGCAGAAGATCGACATCTGAGTAATGGCAATGTGCTATTGCACTTCGTTCGGTGATTGAGAGAGCCGGAAGCTCAATTGGGGTGGGTTTGGGGTTTATATTGGTGGACAACGGCCTAGTTGTACCTTTGATATTGCGAAGGTCCATGGGCAGCAGTGACACTTACCATCAGGTGTGCTGCTTGCTCGTGTGCCACCATAAATAATAAAAGAAAACAAATATCATCATATTTGTCTGAATGATTTCTGACTGAAGTTTTAGTTAGATTTAGTTGAAGTGTTAGTTTTTCTAATGGTGGTACGGTAGAAACAAAAAGAGCAATACGAAATTGATTTACAATGTCTCCCTATTGACAGCTCAGAATTTCTAAGAAAAATAAAAAGCTAGTAACCGCTGAAATACTAATACTTCCTAAAAAAACTATAATGAATATAACACATCTCTTTAATAGGACCTTTAGAGTTGGACCTTGATATATTGATGTAAAAATATCAAAAATACTAATGATGACGAAACCTCGTAAAACCACGGAACTCGATTCCTTGGACAGACCAATAGACTGCTTCCAATTTTTGAATCGAAAGTGTTTAAGAAGATTATCTTGTGAAGGCTAACGCCCTCATTCCCCAACATCAGTTTATATTTAAAATTGGCCATTCGACTACAGAACAAGCTTCCCGAAAAGCTTTTAAGTAAGGACGATATTGTCCTGCTGCCTTTTTCGACATACAGCAAGCATTTGATAAGGTTCAGCACTTAGGCTTGCTTTTGAAAATAAAGAACTTCAATCTTATTTGGAAGACAGAATGTTCAGAATTAGAGCCCCCGCATACCACAGACTTCCCATTAGCCGATAGTATGATCGATATTTCTGAATAGCGCATACACTAAACCAACTTAGGAATCAGATTAGTGGTGAATACGCATAGCAGAAAACAGACTGCCCATTGCTTTTGAACGATTTATTAGTAAGCGGTTGTATAACGAAAATTAAAAGAAAACGCTTCACCAAATTTATTATTACTTTTATACAACAGAAGAGAATAATCAGAAAGGGAAATCGAGAGTATTTTGGCTGTAGCCAGATTGATTGATTATTAGATGAAAAATTTTACACGATATATTCCAAAAATAATGGCGTTTTATCGAATGAAATTGTCAAATTAGTGAGCTTACCAGCAATAGCGAAGGAGTTCATGATATTAGAAGTACAGTTAGTTGCTTCATAAATAAATACTAATATACATGTAGCAATATACATACCTTGTTTTATTATATTTTCAGCTTTAAGCTGATCCAAATTAGAAACTGCTTGATGCACTTATTCCCATTCCTTCTGATTTACATCAGAGTACTCTTCTTAAGTTTTTTTTTTATAAAGCGAGAATCTTTTTCAAGTTTCTATCAAATTTACGGTTGAAACGTGGACAAGCAGTGATAGATTAAAACTGGACAGTGCTGGGCAAAAGCTATAAGCAAACTGAACTATCGGCACATGCGTAGAGTATGCCCATGTGGAAGAGCGCCAACTTATTAGTAGTTGACAGATAGTTCAGTTTGAAAGCAATCATGTAGCCTATTAAACTTTTATATCAACCTATACCAAGGCATTTCAATTAAACCAACTAAGCTATCGACCGATAAAGTCTGTGATCTACGGATGCGTTAAAATCAATGATTCTACCCTGCCTTTCAAGATATAAAAACTGGGGTACCACAGGGATCCCTTTTGGGTCCTATTCTTTATGCAGACACAATCACAAAATATAATATTCTAACTGACACATTTGCTGATGAGACAGCTGCACGTTATAACCATACAAACCCTGTTATAGTGTTTTCAGTTCTGCAGAGTTCAGGTAACCTTATTAAATGGATAAAAATGTGGCGCATTGAGACCAGTTTGCACAAATCTGTGCGTTTCACTCTTCTCTGGATAGGGAAAATTGTATTAAAATTCATATGGTAAAAAAACGCAACAAGGTAAACAGCTCAGCCTAAACCTAAATAGGCAAAAGTTCGCATGTTACCATGGAAAATGAGTATCTTACTCATTTACAATGCAATAATCGAGCCAATTTGGATATATGGCATTGAATTATGAGGATCAGATCAACTCCAACGTCAATCGAGATTCTACAAAGTTAAAGAATAAAATTTTCTAAATAATAATTAATGCATACCTATTCATTAGAACAGCTATTCCAGAGATTTACACGAGTATACAAAGACGAAAACAATTAAGGAGGAAGTAGAAAACAGAGTAAAAACATACAATGATCACATAAAGGCACACACTGATGCTCTAACAACAGGCTTAAGTGAACCAATAAATGACAAAAGGCAAAAATAGCATAAGACTTTGTTCTCTAAGAAATAATAACGAATGTTATATTTAAGGGGGCATAGCCCGGAGCGTGCACGTCACGTCCCCTGCCAGTCTAGTTAGACTGCTAATCCGGCTCGAATGCGTACCGCAGTGCGGGTTAGGGCGTCCCCCGGAAGCGACGCGTACCGACCCGTCCCCGTCGGTACGAACATCGGCAGATGCGGCGATGGGGGCCGCCACCCATCACGCCTTGCCCTGTCAGGCGAGTCGAGGAGAGCAGAGTGCCGGGTGAGCACGTTAGTTCTCTGGCACTCTGTTCTTTTTGCCTACCCTGCAAAGGACATGGCGTGATGGTATGTATGTTATATTTAAAATAAGAGACAAGATTTTCAATAGAGAATAGCTCCCTCGTGTCAATAAACTCACACACAGGTAATCTGTTAAACCGATCGCAATATGTATTTAAAAAAAAACATTAAAGGGAATCAAACTATTTTTACGGATTCAATCGCGTTTTTATTTGATTTTTAATTAGGCAATTCTCACGCGTTTGAGTTGATTATGTCGATCTGGGTTTCGAGCATATCCGATGGTTATCATCAGGTACGCAGCTGAGTCTGCGAGCTACTGACGCGCACTGATTTTTAATTCTCCGACATTTCGTATACTTTATTGTATTCGAAACGTAGGGGCAATTATAAACTTAATTCAAACGCTATATAATCCATAAAAATAGTTTAATTTCAAATTTGTAACACTTGCGTAAACATCAGAAGTAAAATAAAGGAAATAATTTAACAATAATACTTACTTGCTTCAACGCAGCTCAAAGCTGTTGTTTCTGTAACAATCTCAACCGGTTGCAAAAATATGGTATCATTGGTTTCCTGTATATAAGTATTGTTATCCAGATTTATATCATTTTGTATGATTACATCAACATTTGTAAGATCTATATCTTCATCTCGGACGCTTGGCTCTTGTTTTATAGTTACTTCTGTATTCAGTTCATTACATTCAGCAGTAAAACTATTTTCTGCTTGTACAGAGTGATGTTCAATTTTGATATCCTCAATTTTAATGGTGGCTTCTGATCCTCCCGATGCAATACTGAGCCTATGATCTATAATACCTTGTTGAGCTGTAAATACAATCAATTTTACAGGTATATTATGGTTACCTGCCATTGAAAACTTTGGACTCTGATAAGTGATCTTAACATTTAAACGATAAACTTAATAATAAAATGGCAAGTTACACTTGAAATGTGCAAATCAATTAAATTATACCATTGTATGTAAAAAATATAAATACAAGGATAATTTTATATACCGGGTGTAACAGAGAATAGAGCAGCTGGTCAGAAGGGTGGTAAGTCATTATAGTAGGAACCCATAACAAAAATTTGAAGGGAAAATGTCAAGGGGTCATTGAGTCACCAGCTGTCTATATAAGCACTGTTTGTCATACTGTAGCAAACATAATCATTGGTTTATTTAGGGTGTAATGAATGTTTATCATTTACTTGGTACATACATACATATCATCACGCTATATCCCTTGCCGGGTAGGCAGAGAGAACAGAGTGCCAGAGAACTCTATCCTTGCATACTTCACTCGCTTCCTCAACATTCATAATTCTCTTCATACACGCTCGCCGGTTTCGGAGACACTTGACTCCTTCCTTCAGTACGTGACCAATCTGTTTTAGGTAGATGAGTCTCGGTCACCCCCGGTACCTAAATCCTTCCACTTTCGCATTGTATATCTTCTTAACCAGACGTTCGTTCGGCATTCTTTCCACATGTCCGAACCATCGGAGCATTCCCTTTTACATCTTTACACCAATACTCTCTTTCATACCTACTTGCTCTCTTACAATATTATATGTTTATTGTAATTATAAATACCTTCAACATTTTCTTCTTTCACTTGGACTCTCCTCTCATCAGAATCCTCGGGAGTGACACGTAAATTACTTATATGTAACATTATTTTTTATCTCGTTGCAGCATCTGTTTTAACTGCAATTAAAAATCATTACTAATTAATGCCTGTATAATCTTACTACATAATGATTAAGATACCAATTTATCAAACCAGTATTGTGGGTTTGATTCCACAAATGACTATACTGTACGCAATCACCAATAGTAGTTTTAGAGCCATACAGTTCTCTGTGTACAGCCGCGGGCCGGTCCATCCGGGGTAGTACCACACTGTGCAGAAGATCGACGTCTGAGTAATGGCAATGTGCTTTGTTCAGTGAGTGAGAGAGCCGGAAGCCCAACTGGGGTGGGTTTGGGGTTTGTATTGGTAGGCAGCGGCCTAGCTATACTATTGGCAACGGTCCATGGGCGGCACTGACACTTGTCATCTGGTGTGCTGTCTGCTCGTTTACCATCATAAGCTATAAAAAAAAATACCAGTATAATTGATACAGCACAGATGGCATAATGGTTATGATATTGATCTATGGGGCCAGTATCGTGGGGTTCAGTATAATAACGTGCATTCATCAATAGTATTACACACTGTTGCACAGACGGAAAACTGTCAACAGCCACCGGTCCGTGCGGGGTAGTACCGCACTTTTGTAGAAAATTGACATCTTCATTTCAGCCTATCGCCATCCACTGCTGAATGTAGGCCTCCCTCATGTTACGCCACAGAGTGCAGTCAACACCTTCACTAGGTCCTCTGTCCACCTAGTAAGGGGGCTTCCTACACTGCATCGTGTGGTATGTGGTCGCCACTCTAGAACCTCCCCAGCAGTTGTTGGTTCATCAAGCAATCTGGCCTGCCTATTGCCAATGATGTCTTAGCAGTAGTAATGTGCTGTTGCACTTTGTTTGGTGAGGGATAGAGACGGAAGCCTAACTCTTTGTGATCATTAGTGAACTTATACAGATAACATCACTGTAAAAGAAGGCAATCTCCAAATACAACCTTAGTTTAGGCTGTTACAGCACTGAAATACAATTGATAATTTCTCTCATAGATGATGGACTGTGGTCAGCACCAACCTGTATAATACATTTCTATCATTAATTGTTTCAGCTCATATATATCCCACTGTTGGACTCGAGCCTCCTACATAATGAGAGGGAAATTGACCGACTATACCGCGCTGGTCAGACGTGTTGATATAGGGTTTTGTTTCAAGTTTTCTATCTCTTGCATAGATGTTATATGCGTTTTATATACCTTAGACGTCTCTTATAATTATCTACGTGTAAGATATGTGGTAGTGAATTGTATTCCAACTCTGTTACCGTACAGAAAAATAATTTCTATGATAAAACAAATAGCTCACAAACATATACAGTGCAACCTCGATACAACAAATCTGAGGGGAACTCGTAAACATTCGTTATATCAAGTAATTTGTTAAACTGAGGTTCTTTATATTGAGGTAAGGGGTATCTAAAATGAGTTATAACGCGGTAAAAAAATTGTTTCATTCACCTCAAAATTACGTACTCATCTTGTTATAGTGAGCAACTAGTTCTATTTATAAATGATAATACCTTTTTACCAAATTACTTTATGTATTTTCTATTTAAAAACAATTAGGTAGGTAACATATTTTTACCCTTAGATTAATAATCAAAGTTAAATGCAGTAGAATCTGTAAAAGTAAGTATTAAGGTGGGTTCATACATTATGCAGGTAATTAAACGTTAATTTCAAAGATCACACAACAAACCTCGTTTTGAGTTGACAAAATTTATTAAATAAACATATTTATACTGTTTTTTGATAGTTGAAAATTCGTTATAAAGAGGTGTTCGTAAAAAATATTCGTAATGTAAAGGTATTATTTACATTGACTTTTCTGGACAATTCAAGGGGATTACGAAAAATTCGTTAAATCAAAGGTTGCACTGTAGATAGATAATTAATGTATCAGAAAGCTACAACCTTCTACTGGAGTATCTTACCTTATTTTTTAATCTCTCCCACAAGAATAATAACAAAATTATAACAATACCAGCATTACACATAAATGATATTATACTAAAAACATTCTCCTACCTCTTAAACCAATTACTTGGGGTCGATACAATATGTACTCTTCTTTCATAGTACATATTGTAAAAATTATTGGCGATAGTTTTATGACCGGCCGCCTGTCAGACAACAACCCTTCTTGGGAATGTAATTGTTGACCAAATAGCATCGAGTGGTTTGGCCCAGGTCGATATAAACCTGTTAATCATCTTTTACAACATCCACGAGCGAAATAAAATATACTAAGAAATGATAACGATAAAAAAAAACAAAATACGATTCAGTAATAGGTTCTCAAAACATTAATCTATTCTTTAGTTTATTGTTCTTTTAAATAGGGTTAGGCATTACCGCAAGTACGAAGCGATATATTTACGTGAACGTTTATATTTGTGGCAAATTAACGTTATTGTATAAACAACAAAACGATTATAAAATTACAGTGAGGTTAAATAGCTTTAAATCAAGTAAATATAATAGATACTTACCAACATTAATACTACAATATGTTATTAATAAAAATAATACACGTGTATTTAATTAAACATAGCATGAATTAATTTCTAATAGAAACTTAATAAAATACAGCTAAATGTATATAATTATTTCCAAATCAATTTCATACTTTTCGTAGATGCACAATGTACTTAAAATTAAGGATTAAAAAATTATCGATTTTTATTCAAATCGGTATTATTTTCTTATAATCGACTTTAATATCGATTTTATAGTAATATTAATTGTTTTTTTTTTAATAAATCGATTATATAAATTACGCGATTAAATCGATTTTTATAAACAGCGTTAGCTACGCGATCGATGAATAAAACTCGTAGTAAATTCCTTATTATTTACAAGTTAAGAATATCATAAGAATTATAAATGTTCAGGTAGCGAGTGAAGTATGCAAGGATAGAGTTCTCTGGCGCTCTGTTCTCTCTGCCTACCCTGCAAGGGATATGGCGTGATATGTATGTATGTGTATGTAAGAGTATCGTTTTAAGTGTTTATTTTAAAACTAGTCAAATGTAAAATCATCATCATATCAGCCTATTGCCATCCACTGCTGAACGTAGGCTTAAATGTAAACTCGTACAGGACATTAATGGCATTTATTTTTTGCTTTGATTTATATTTTTGTTTATGAGACAAAAAAAGGTTGTTATTTTGTTAGAATGCTCATCATTTACTTTTTATTATTATAAAATGTTTAATGGTACTGAAAATTTGTGTCAATAACGAAATTTAGTTTCCTTATTCCTTGCCTTAAAAATTTAAAGGAACATTCGCTTTGAATTTTAGTTTTGAATTGGTTATATTTGTAATTAAACTTCTTTAGGTGCGTTATAAAAAAATTATAAGAGCGTAATTTTATGTTAAGATGCTTGCGCCTCTGTAACACTCGAGTTGAAGTTGGTCACAAAACCGAGAGTGAAATTTTATGATGCGCGCGTATCTTTATAACACATAAGTAACAAATTGAAGTTGGCAGCAAAACCGCTCATTAAGTCTCGAAAAAAAAACTAACACGTGTTTTAGTTTCATAAAAGTACGAATTATATATGTGCTAATGAATTATAGTCAATACTAAATTAAATTGAATATTTTGATTAATATTATTTACTATTCGCAAATATCAGTGAGAAAAATTATCTTATCCTTTTCCAATCCTTTTATTATTTTATTGTAATTAATTATTTGCATGCAATTAAAACTATTTTTCAATGATCCCAAAGAAGTATAACTTCTGACGCGCGTATATAATAAGTACACGCACCCCACATTTTTATGCATATTATTTTATTTGATTTTTAATCTGATAAATTGTTAATATTGCGATTCTCGAAATTGTCGATCATTATGTTGACCTTGGACAAACAGTCCAGTTAGGTAGATCCAATTTCGAGAAAGAGGTCAGCCGACGAATCCAACTCGGTTAGGCAGCGTTCGGGAAACTTAAGAAGATCTTCTCATCCAACATACCTCAGTGTTCGAAAACACAGGTCTATGACCAGTGTGTGTTACCAGTGATGACTTACGGCACGGAAACGTGGTCCCTAAATGTAGGCCTCATAACCAGGCTCAAAGTCGCTCAGCGTGCTATGGAGCGGGCTATGCTCGGGATTTCTCTGCGAGATAGAATCCGAAATATGGAAATCCGCCGACGAACGGGTGTAACCGACATAGCACGAAGAATTAGCACGCTGAAGTGGCAATGGGCAGGCCACATCGCTCGAAGAACCGACAACCGCTGGGGAAGAAAGGTTCTAGAGTGGCGACCACCTACCGGACGATGCAGTGTGAGACGCCCCCCCACTAGGTGGACAGACGACCTAGTGAAGGTTGCTGGGCGTCGTTGGATACAGGCGGCACAGGACCGCACTCTGTGGTGTAAAATGAGGGAGGCCTACGTTCAGCAGTGGACGGCAATAGGCTGAAATGATGATGATGATGAATGATGAAATTGTTAATATAAATCTGTTAGGTTTATTATTGGCATATGAAAAGCATGCAGATTTTTAAATAATAGAAAAATCGATTTTTTTGTACAAAACGATTATTTATTTTTGTTTGGTTTATGCAAACCCAACAAATTGCAAAAACGCAAGTTCTTGCAGGTCAGCGTTTTTATGATATGACGAGATTTTCCACCAATCAAACGAATATATAAAGTCACGTAAATCATATATAACTGACAACAAATTTCGCTATTGAGCACAGCCCGGTTAAGCTGTCACAGCCCTCTCGGCTAACAGCAATCGCAGTGGATACGTTTTAGTGGGTAACCTAGCCCTAGGCTAGGAGTCCCCCACTTCCCATCCGGGGAGTAAGTGTATAATGCATATCGGACCACTGCGATATCAAAAAAAAATCGCTATTGAGTTCACTCACAACCATCATCTTCTCAACCACTCTCATATTTCTTCTCTCATATTAAGGGAGAACCAATAAAGAAGGAAATTCATAATGTGAGTTATCAGTTGAACTGCAGGATCGTAGGAGCCCACAATAGCCCCTACATCTTATTAAAATCGATTTTTGGCAAATAGTTTTTTATTTAATGAAGAACAATCGATTTTTGTTTAATCGATTATTATCCATTACTCTCGCATCCCTTAGCATCACAGATTATAAATTGCACTTAGCATGTCTAATTAATCTGTGGATTTTTTATGGAATTTTATGACGTGGTTGCTAAGTTCTTTAAGCCAAGTCTATAACTACAAATTATTACTTTAGATAAGGTTATTGTTCATTAGTAAATCAAATCTTCGCCTTCAACTGTTTTGGCTACACTATTAATGATATCTATGGAGCTTTGGGTGAAAATAAAAAGATGTAAAGCACTGTGATATCATATTTTCTACACCCCAGCAGTTCCTCCACCTTACACTAGATAAATGCCATCAAAATTATCTAATGTAACACCAAACCATTATATCGACGGCGGAAAGCGAAAACGTCGTAGTCCACAAAGTATGAAAAATTTTTTTATTGCACTGTTCGAATCAGAAAAAAATACTGATTCAAATGGTCCGGGTTACATAATTCTATGATGAATAGTTATGAAATTAACATTTAAAAAAAACCGGTTTAATCTTAAATTCCTGCATTCAAAAACGCTGTACGTTACAGAAAAAAGTAGTAATAAGTTATACTATGTCGATTACAGCATTTCGCTTTCCGTAAAAAAATATTTTTGCTCATTAACGACGTTTTAGCGGGCAGTGGTACAAGGTATCGAGTCTATTACTACACTTAGTAAGGTTTCTCTACAATGCACTCTGAAATTTATGACATTTAGATTATCTTATTTAAACCCTGGCGGTTTCATGCTTACGGTGAATTCGCGGTGACTCCATAGTGAAAAGATGAACGATTCACGGTAGTTTCATGTCACGGCTATTTCACTCTCTAGTTAGGGTTGTCGTACAGTGAAATCACTGTCGAAAAACAGTATATTCGTTCCGTTGCGTCACTAACTACGGATGGTAAATAAGAGTTAACTTATTTGACCTAAAGGTCCTTGTTACCAGGTCATAAAAACACAAAAAAAAAGAGTTAACTTATCGGCAGTTTTATGGAGAAAAGACCGTTTCTAATTTGTGGAAGCTTAGTATTTCTGTCGTCGATATGGCATATTTACACTGTGGAAAAATATTTTTTCAAAGTGAACACCTCATAAATTTATAGTGATATTACTGTGGACCTACTGTGGTTCGACCGTCAACTCACCCTCCCACTCCTCACCACTCACACTCCCTCTTGGCGAAGCCCTTGACCCCCCGTACCTGTGGGAGATCATAAAAGATGACTGAGGGATAAAAAACGCATATAACATTATGCAAGAGAAGGAAAACTCAACTAAATTACCTTATACCAACACATCTAACCAGCGTGGTGTAGTAGGTCAATTTCTCTTCTAGTGTGAAGGAGGCTCGAGCCCAATAAAGGAACATGTATGAGCTTATAATTTAGGATATATTGGCTTCCACATAAAGAGGAAACTGTCGCTATTTTTTGTTCAGAACTATTTATGTTACGTTATCTTCGTGTGAAGTTTAATAACTTTACTCTTTGGTGTGAATTCTACAGTTTAGGTAGCGCTTGCTAATGTAATTCAGATGGCAAGAATGATAACTATTTCTTAATAAAAAATAGGTATTATTGTAAATATTAAAAAGAAAAATAAACTAAAAAGAAAAATAAAGCTCGTCTCTAAAGTAACTTGTTATTTTTGTTTCATTATTATAATTGACATCTTACATATAAAAAAGAGTGAATATTAATTAACAATTGAATTTAAGATTATGTAATATTTAATTATTTAATGTCACACTTATGTTAGACAGCTATCGATGTCATACGCACGCACACACAAATGAATATAGAATAACGGCGTAGTATCACGACATGACCACGTTTGCCTTAGTACCTACCCAATGTATCATTTCCAGTAGTCGACACAATTTTACTGCCAAGGTGCGCAAAAAAATGTTTCACATCACAAACTCTCAATACCTATCTACTATATACCTACAGGTATAGTATGTTATTAACAAATCGATAGTGCTGTTAAAATACAACAATCATCAACGATGACTGCTCTCACGCCTTTACTTGTGTTCGGGTCACACAATCGGCGATCATAGATTTCTTGCCATATTTCTGTAGATCTGTAGTGCGCCCGGTTGCTGCCTGACCACAGCATTGCGCACTCTTATTGTCCTAACGTTTGAAATATTGTACCAAACGACACACGGTAAAAGGCAAAAAATATGTACTTTAAATATCGAAAGTAATAAAAGCATTTGTTTGCATAAGAATCAATTCCTTACTATAAAATGTGCATCGGCAATAAATATCAAATTATTTTGAATTTTTAATTTACTATTTTTATTATATAATTTTTTTCTGCCTTAAGCGATTTTTATCGTTATATTTTAGCCAATTTGCAAAATATCTTTATAAATTATAGCCTATGTGTTATTCTGAGGTGCAAGCTATATTACTATAAAGTTTCATCAAAATCCATTCGGTAGTTTTTACGTGAAAGAGCAACAAACATGTTCACATCCATACTCGTACATTATTACAAACTTTCACGTTTATAATCATCATCACCACAGCCCATAAATGTCCCACACCGATCTTAGGGTTTAAACGTGTTATATTAAATAATTTCGATGCTATTTTATGTAATTTGATGCGGAGGAACTGCTGGAATGTAGTGAATATGATATAAAAGTGCTTTACAACGTTTTCGTTTTACACTAAAATTCCTAGATTTCATTTTTCCGTGTGGTGAATCACCACCTCAAGTCTCACCCGTGGGTGATCGTACGAGACGTCTAATGGATATAAAACACATATAACATCTATGCGAGAGATGGAAAACTCTAAACAAAACCCTATACTAACACGTCTGACCAGCGCGGTATAGTAGGTTAATTTCCCTCCCATTATGGAGGAGGATCGAGCCCAACAGTGGGACATATATGATGATTTAACAGTGACTAGCATTGTTGATGGCGACGATTTTACTTGACGGACAATGACTAACATGAAGAGAATAAAAAAGTGAAGAAAATTGTGACTCTACACTGGCAATAATGTCTCGTATAAGTAGCTGATTGCCATTACATAAAAAGAAGAACGCTTTTGGCTTAAAATGTTTTAAACTGCTCGTCTTAGATTAATTGAAGCTTGATGATGATTTAAGGATTGTTTTGAATTCCATGTACGTATAATGTGGCAATTGTGAATTTATAAGTCTTCACTCTTCTTGATGAATGGCTTCTGTTAGCGATTAACCGCAACTTCGCCAATGTTCCGTAAGACTCGTTCGTAGGCCGTCAAACGAAGGAGATTGTACGGTACGAAATAATAAGTAAAGGGCCGCTGAATATGACTCTAAGATTACATGAGAAATACGGTGACGAGTAGTATACTGAAACAAAAAACAATTCTAACTATAGTCTATCTAATCTAAGAAGTGCACTTTGACAGCTGTCAGGGTATGTTGTCTAGGTATGTGAACCAAATAATCGCTATCGAAAATATCCGATTTTAGTGAGAAATTGATATTAATTCTTTGTAATTAATAATCGGTTTATTTATTTATTTTTCAAAAAGGAGATGAAATATTAAATTAATACTAAACAAATCTAATTATTTCATCATAAAATCTATTCATCATATTTAGTAGGATTAGGTTAAGCAAAAACAAAAACTGGATTTGAAAGTAGTTATTTATTCAGAATTAGTACTATTACTTGAATTGTCATCGTCGCGAACATTAATAATTATGCTCTTATCAATAAAATTGTCGAAACGTACATCTCTGTCAAAATCTCTATTCGATTAAATATATTAATCTAATATTTTTACCGATTATTTGAATATTCGTGAATTGGAAGTTGTCAAGCACTACTGTATAGAACGTTATGACGTGATATTGTAAGACCGTCAATAATAATTACTATTTACCATGTTATTTTAATTTTAAATTAGTTTTACGACTTTCAACATTACATTATTGTACAAGAAATTCACCCGCAAAGTTAATTATGTAAATAACTTAATAGTTCTTTAAAACTTCAGATTTATTGTTTGCAATCATGTGTATACGTTTGACCAAGGTTATTGTGTATTAAAAAATGCGAAACGTCAAAATGCACTTCTTAGATTAGATGAACTATTGACTGAAATATACACATAACTAAAATGAATTCTAACTACTTAACTAATTTATATATCTACTTAATGATTTAATTTTATTAAATTTACAAAGAGTATAAATAAACGTAGTAACTGCAAGAGTAAGAAGAAATTTAAAAGAAGTAGGACGTGAAATTTCCGGTGGTAAAATATCATATGAAGAATACTTGAAATTAGAACAACTGAAAAAAATATGGAAGTCTACATTTAAAATGATATTAAACTAGCTGTATACAATTCACCGCCTCCTATCTTACCTGTGGGTGATCGTAAAAGAAGACTAAGATATAAGGATATATTATCTCTTTTTTTTTTGGTGTACTATGGATGCGTCTCGCCCCGCCAAATCGTTCCGGAGTGACGGAAAGGCGGCGCGTGACCCCATAGACCCACCGTAAAACTCCTCTCTCTTCGCCGTGCGAGCGGACCACCGGTACCCGATTTTTGTCTTAGGGATATTCGATATACATCGATGCATCGAAAACATCAATGTTTACAATGCGATACATCGAATCGATCCGATGTTTTGAAGAGCTATCGAAATACTCGATGTATCGATGTTTTTTCATAAAACATCGAAACGATGATAACCAGTAAATGCCACGAAAGACCTTTTTTTTTAGAAATCTGTTTTATAAGGGACTGGAATAGGTATAAATGCCACAAAAAGGACCTTTTTTTTAGAAGTCAGTTTTATAAGGGATTGGAATAGGTATAAATGCCACAAAAAAAGACCTTTTTTTTTTTAGAAATCTGTTTTATAAGGGACTGGAATAGGTATAAATGTCACAAAAAAGACCTTTTTTTTTAGAAGTAACACTTTTGATATGACTTTAGAAAAAGTACTCGATGTTTAAAAACATCGATGTTTTCATCCGATACATCGAAAGACATCGATGTACAGTTTCGATTTATCGAATCGAAAAAAACATCGATGTTTTTTCAAAGTGGACACCCCTACTTTGTCTTCGGTGGTCAGGATATATTATCTCTGCAAGAGTAGGTAAACTCGAAATAAAATCCTAAATCCATACGTCTTAAATCGTGATAGAGTTGGTGAAGTACCCTCTCATTACGTAGAAGGCTCGAGCCCAGCAGTGGAACATATATGAGTTGCGAAGATGACGTTAATATTATAAACTAGCTGACCCGCAGACTTGGTACTGCCTCATTTTTGGAGTTTACTCTTTAAGAATCGATTTTCATATAAGGCGCCCGGTATTAGAAAATTTGAGGAGTAAAATCTGGTGATCGAATGACCTCGTTACGGTGCGCAACCTATTCTGCGCACCTTTCACTTTCTGACGTGAGATAATACTTCACTGAACAGTTTCAATAAATATACATACATACATATCATCACGGCATATCCCTTGCAGGGTAGGCAGAGAGAACAGAGTGCCAGAGAACTCTATCTCTGCATACTTCACTCGCTTCCTCAACATTCATAATTCTCTTCATACACGCTCGCCGGTTTCGGAGACTCTTGACTCCACCTTCCTTCAGTACATGACCGATCTGGTCTAGGTAGGTTAGTCTCGGTCTCCCTCGGTACCTACATCCTTCCACTTTCGCATTGTATATCTTCTTAACCAGGCGTTCGTTCGGCATTCTTTCCACATGTCCGAACCATCGGAGCATTCCCTTTCGCATCCTTACACCAATACTCTCTTTCATACCTACTCGCTCTCTTACGTCGTCGTTACGAATGCGGTCGGTCAGCCTAACTCCACAGATTTTCCGCAGAGATCGCATTTCGACCGCATTAACTTTACTATCATACTCTTTTCTGCATACCCAACTCTCGCTTCCATACAGTAATGTTGGGACAAGCACTGCGTTATGTATTGCTACACGTGCCTTCTGGCTGAGGTGGTGGCTGCCGAGAAGTTGCCCCAACGCCATCCATGCATCCCCTTCCACTCCTGAAACCTCCTTGTGTCTCACACAGTAAACCATCGGACACCATCCTCATTCTTCTTTCAATAGTTTTTTCATACACTTTTGCTGCCAAACTGGTCAAGTTTATGGCTCTGTAATTTGCGCAGTCATAACGTGAACCCTTGTTTTTAAACAAAGGCACGATGACTGCACTATTCCAGTCCCTGGGAACCATTCCCGAGCTCCAACATAAATTGAGGAGCAACAGGAACGCCTCCCAGACACAAGAGCCACCAAGCTTGATCATCTCGGCAGACACCATATCAATGCCCGACACCATATCAATAAATGTAAATAAAAATATATATATTATTTTTAGTCAAATGAGTTTTTTTTGCGCCTGTTTTGATAATCGTACTTAAGGAGTAAACTCCAGTCGTGCGTCGGAGCTGACACACACAGTTTTTTTATTTTTGACAGGTAAGACTTTTTTTTATTTTCCTCGCAATTTGTCGATATTTTCTCACCGTATAAATCTTCCCTAAACTTCCACAAATATTTCAAGACCAAAATTAGCCAAATCGGTCCAGCCGTTCTCGAGTTTTAGCGAGACTAACGAACAGCAATCAATTTTTATATATATAAATAGCATATTAATTACAATTTCATTATGTCAACAGTTGTCATGACAAGGTTGACTGTAAGCTTTGCGGCTATTGTTTTTTAAACACTACGCCATCTATCCAATCGAAATAATATAATTGAGAAAGTATTATTATCTTTATTTATTCTTATGTGTATGTCATTGAACTCCTCTTAAACGGCTGGACGGATTTTGTTGAAATTTTGTGTGTGTTCAAGTGGAATCGAGAATGGTTTAGATTCGCAATTGGATTCGGTAGACGGCGCTGCGATCCGATTACGAAGCGAAAAATGATGTCACAAGCGGGATTCGAGCCCGGGTCTATTGGGATTCCGGCCCAATCGTGCTGCCACTACACCACCGTGAACTATTGTAGGACATTCAAATCCTGCTTCGTATCATATTTACGTCTTTAAGGTGACGTATGCCATCTACCCGACAATGTTTACACATTGTACAGGTTCAATACTTCAAACTTTGCAGTTAGAATTGTATTAAACGATGACACAAAGGTTGTGTAGAAGACTTGGTACTGCCTCATTTTTGGAGTTTACTCTTTAAGAATCGATTTTCATATAAGGCGCCCGGTATTAGAAAATTTGAGGAGTAAAATCTGGTGATCGAATGACCTCGTTACGGTGCGCAACCTATTCTGCGCACCTTTCACTTTCTGACGTGAGATAATACTTCACTGAACAGTTTCAATAAATATACATACATACATATCATCACGCCATATCCCTTGCAGGGTAGGCAGAGAGAACAGAGTGCCAGAGAACTCTATCCCTGCATACTTCACTCGTTTCCTCAACATTCATAATTCTCTTCATACACGCTCGCCGGTTTCGGAGACTCTTGACTCCACCTTCCTTCAGTACATGACCGATCTGGTCTAGGTAGGTTAGTCTCGGTCTCCCTCGGTACCTACATCCTTCCACTTTCGCATTGTATATCTTCTTAACCAGGCGTTCGTTCGGCATTCTTTCCACATGTCCGAACCATCGGAGCATTCCCTTTCGCATCCTTACACCAATACTCTCTTTCATACCTACTCGCTCTCTTACGTCGTCGTTACGAATGCGGTCGGTCAGCCTAACTCCACAGATTTTCCGCAGAGATCGCATTTCGACCGCATTAACTTTACTATCATACTCTTTTCTGCATACCCAACTCTCGCTTCCATACAGTAATGTTGGGACAAGCACTGCGTTATGTATTGCTACACGTGCCTTCTGGCTGAGGTGGTGGCTGCCGAGAAGTTGCCCCAACGCCATCCATGCATCCCCTTCCACTCCTGAAACCTCCTTGTGTCTCACACAGTAAACCATCGGACACCATCCTCATTCTTCTTTCAATAGTTTTTTCATACACTTTTGCTGCCAAACTGGTCAAGTTTATGGCTCTGTAATTTGCGCAGTCATAACGTGAACCCTTGTTTTTAAACAAAGGCACGATGACTGCACTATTCCAGTCCCTGGGAACCATTCCCGAGCTCCAACATAAATTGAGGAGCAACAGGAACGCCTCCCAGACACAAGAGCCACCAAGCTTGATCATCTCGGCAGACACCATATCAATGCCCGACACCATATCAATAAATGTAAATAAAAATATATATATTATTTTTAGTCAAATGAGTTTTTTTTGCGCCTGTTTTGATAATCGTACTTAAGGAGTAAACTCCAGTCGTGCGTCGGAGCTGACACACACAGTTTTTTTATTTTTGACAGGTAAGACTTTTTTTATTTTCCTCGCAATTTGTCGATATTTTCTCACCGTATAAATCTTCCCTAAACTTCCACAAATATTTCAAGACCAAAATTAGCCAAATCGGTCCAGCCGTTCTCGAGTTTTAGCGAGACTAACGAACAGCAATCAATTTTTATATATATAAATAGCATATTAATTACAATTTCATTATGTCAACAGTTGTCATGACAAGGTTGACTGTAAGCTTTGCGGCTATTGTTTTTTAAACACTACGCCATCTATCCAATCGAAATAATATAATTGAGAAAGTATTATTATCTTTATTTATTCTTATGTGTATGTCATTGAACTCCTCTTAAACGGCTGGACGGATTTTGTTGAAATTTTGTGTGTGTTCAAGTGGAATCGAGAATGGTTTAGATTCGCAATTGGATTCGGTAGACGGCGCTGCGATCCGATTACGAAGCGAAAAATGATGTCACAAGCGGGATTCGAGCCCGGGTCTATTGGGATTCCGGCCCAATCGTGCTGCCACTACACCACCGTGAACTATTGTAGGACATTCAAATCCTGCTTCGTATCATATTTACGTCTTTAAGGTGACGTATGCCATCTACCCGACAATGTTTACACATTGTACAGGTTCAATACTTCAAACTTTGCAGTTAGAATTGTATTAAACGATGACACAAAGGTTGTGTAGAAGACTTGGTACTGCCTCATTTTTGGAGTTTACTCTTTAAGAATCGATTTTCATATAAGGCGCCCGGTATTAGAAAATTTGAGGAGTAAAATCTGGTGATCGAATGACCTCGTTACGGTGCGCAACCTATTCTGCGCACCTTTCACTTTCTGACGTGAGATAATACTTCACTGAACAGTTTCAATAAATATACATACATACATATCATCACGCCATATCCCTTGCAGGGTAGGCAGAGAGAACAGAGTGCCAGAGAACTCTATCCCTGCATACTTCACTCGTTTCCTCAACATTCATAATTCTCTTCATACACGCTCGCCGGTTTCGGAGACTCTTGACTCCACCTTCCTTCAGTACATGACCGATCTGGTCTAGGTAGGTTAGTCTCGGTCTCCCTCGGTACCTACATCCTTCCACTTTCGCATTGTATATCTTCTTAACCAGACGTTCGTTCAGCATTCTTTCCACATGTCCGAACCATCGGAGCATGCCCTTTCGCATCTTTACACCAATACTCTCTTTCATACCTACTCGCTCTCTTACGTCGTCGTTACGAATGCGGTCGGTCAGCCTAACTCCACGGATTTTCCGCAGAGATCGCATTTCAACCGCATTAATTTTACTTTCATACTCTTTTCTGCATACCCAACTCTCGCTTCCATACAGTAATGTTGGGACAAGCACTGCGTTATGTATTGCTACACATGTCTTCTGGCTGAGGTGGTGGCTACCGAGAAGTTGCCCCAACGCTCCGTTCACTCTATTTCCCGCATTCACTCTTCGCTCTATATCAGTGGTGTACCTTCCATCTCGGTTAAATCCACATCCAAGATATACAAATTCATCCACTTGCTCTAGTACATCATTACCTATTGTTACTCTTACATCTGTTCTGGCTTCGTCTCTTTCAAAGACCATTATTTTGGTTTTGCTCACATTCACATTCAAAATAATTTTAACACTTTATTTATATAAAATTTATTATATTCTTGATATCTTCTCATCGCTACTCAAAATGCTAAGGTACTGCATTAAAATTTGGACGCTTCCTCAATAGTTTGAAATGATTAACAGTGTCGAATGCTTCTGTGTGGTCAAATTTTTATCTAATTTAATGTCTTACTTTATTTTCACGATATCTTATATAGAAAAAAAAGCCTTAGCTCGTGAATGTCGTAAGACACGACTATGAGCTTTATATCGACCTGGACAAACTTCATCCGACGTCGTCTGGTTTTCACATTTTCCCAAGAATTGGAGGGGGTTTAATATCTTTTTTTTTCATTGCTTATGTTGGCAAACGAGAAAACAACCTACCTGATGATAAATGTTACTGCCACCCATTGACTTTACAATACCAGGGGTACAGCTAGGCCCCAGCTTACGAACCAAAACCTACCCAAAGAATTTAAATTGCATCTCTCTCGCTCACGGAATGAGGCGCAATAGTACATTGCCTCTGCTCTGACGTCGATCGTTGTACTACCGCGTACGTATCGGCCCGTGGCTGTAGACAGAAACGTGTCAACAGAGTGTGTCCCTAAGATAAGGCTAAATCTTTCACTATTATTAATCTTTTCTAATTTTCTGCTAAGAATTTTAAAGGTACATTAAATTTTGGAAGATTCCTCAATATTTTGACACGATCAACTGTGTCAAATGCTTTTGTAAGATCAAAATAAATTACTATTATTTCTAACTCCGACTTAAAGCTAATGGCAGGTACATAAAAATCTTCATTCATTTAAATAATTTAATCATCAGAATTGTTTGATGCTGATGAGTTTACTTTTTAATTCATTTAAAATATCTAAAAGATTTTATATAATCCTACTAATATTATAAATGTGAAAGTTTATAAAGATGTTTGAATGTTTGTTATACAATCACGCATAAACCGTTGAACAGATTTGGGTGAAAATTTGCACACAGATACATCATTTCTTGGATTAACACACAGGATAATTTTTATCCCAGTAATGTGTTCCCTTGAGATAATTCCAATTCGAACAAATTTTGGTAGTTGAGGAAAACTTCAGTTTCACAATCTTTGACAGGTAACCAGAGACCAGCTCTTAAAATTACCACAAAAGCCATTGCCGGCCAGCATAGTGCTACTATTGACAATTTTCTGTTTGCCAATAAATAAATCTGACTAGATTAGGCCGGTTTATCTGATAATATCCAGCATGACTCCTTCAGTGATTGCTTCTGGTGCAAAAGTAGATGTTTATCCAAAGTATACCTAGCACGAAAACTTTTCTTACATATACCACACTCATGTGGCTTTTCACCTGTGTGTATAAGGATATGTTGAGTCAAATAATGCTTCTGATTGAAACTTTTCTCACATATGCTACATTTATAAGGCTTTTCGCCTGTATGTATACGTATATGATGAGTTAACTGCTGTTTCTGATAAAAACATTTCTCGCATATATCGCATTTAAAAGGTTTCTCGCCGGTGTGTAGACGGTAATGTTGTATTAAATGAGTCTTCCGATTAAAACATTTCTGACACACATCACATTTAAGTGGCGTTTCACCGTAGTGCGTATGTACATGCTGGTTCAATTCTTGCTTGTAATTAAAACACTTCTCACACATATTACACTTATAAGGTCTTTCACCAGTATGTATACGAACATGTTGCATTAAAGTTTGTTTTCGATTAAAGCACTTATCACATAATTCACACTTATAAGGTTTTTCACCCGTATGTATACGGACATGTTCCACTAAACTTTGTCTTTGTGTAAAATACGAGTCACATAATTCACATTTAAATGGCCTTTCACCTGTGTGCATACGATTGTGACAGATTAAAATTTGCTTTTGTGTAAACGACGCTTCACATGTAGTACATTTGTAAGGTTTCTCTCCGGTATGTATACGTTTATGTATTTTTAAAGTTCCATTATTTAAAAAACTTTTATCACAGGTATCACACTTATAAGGTTTCACACCGGTGTGTACACGGGTATGGCGTCTTAAAGATTTTTTGTTATTAAAAATTTTGTCACACACAGGACATTTAAAAGGTTCCTCATTGGCAATTTCAATCACTTTATTTATTTGTTTTGTCTTTTTATTATTTTTTTTTACGCCTTGTATTTTAGATGTATTTTTTAAATTTATTTTTATTTTTGCTTGCGTTTTATATTTGCTTGATATATTACTTTTAATATTTTTATTCTTTACGGTCACTTTCTTTCTTTTAGCAGTTGTTGGTGCTTCTGAAATGTAGAAATTTAATGTAGTAAATGGAAGAAATATTTACAGTAGTTATTTCCTACTAGCTGAGACTTTATTTATCCTATTAATGCGCAAAGATATTTAGGTCTTTGCTACTCGATCATGTGTAAACTGTTAAAAAAAATTGATGAAAATTAGCATACAGATATGTCATTTCCTAGATTAACATACAGCATACTTTTATTCCAGTAATATATTACTTTGAGATAATTTAATGATGAAATTTTATATTGCGAGTCACTCTCTTTGCAGGTGAAGCCCTGGGCAGAAACTGCTTTATATAGGACTGATTTTAAAATGAAGGCTACTGCCTCTCAGGTACAGTAAGCCTTAATTGGGCTAATTACATAATAATAACTAATTATATATCTACCAGACTAGGCTAAGGTGTGAAAGCATGACAAACAAACACTCTTTGATATTACATATACATATAGCTCACCTCTCTGTCGTAATCTGGACTTTGCTACTCCACTTCTATTATTAACATCAGATCTGAAAGCTTGATCTGTAAACAAACAACATTCATCACCAAATACATATGTTCGTCCCACAATATATACTGTACTTACATCGTACATATTGTATATACAATATATACTGTTGACAACAGTTGTTGTGTGTGGCCGTGTCTGTGTGACGTCACACGCACACACTACTTGTCTATGTAATTGTTGATCAGACGACATCAGATGTAGTTGGTACAGACTATATATAAAGCTATTATTCGTTTTTTAAGACATCCACGAGCAACCGCTACCACACGACACTCGTGTATCCATCAGCCCGTAAATGTCCTCTGTTGGACATAGGTCTCCCCATGAGAATGCCATTCAAAACGATATTGCACCATCTGCATCCAGCAGTTTTCTGCGACTTTCATAATATTGTAAGTCCACCTAGTGTATAACATTAATAAAAAAGACCCGGATTAAATAAACCTAATTACATAGTAGTCAAGCATCTGACACAGTTGTTTGTGGCAAACTTATAAACATCATTCATTATAATGACAACTAAATATAACCAGATAGAGTTATTATGTCCACTATTAGAGTACATCTATTCGTTCAGAATTTGGAATCTCCCTGCTGTTCTAGCTGCTATATGATTAAGGATGCCACAAGGTCCTTCACTCGCTCCGAATAATTGAAGCGGATATCAACTTGTTATTAATTTCATTGGGAATGAAAAGTAAACATATTTATCAATCTGTCATAATATACAGATGCATATATAGACATACAAAATTAAAAATATAATTAAATAAATATTATTATACATACTTGTTTCATGGCATCGTAAATCAATTCTATTCAACACAACTCTAACAGGCTTCAGATACTTATCATCATCGTTCAACTGTGTTACAGGGATGCTGTCATCTTGTTTTGCATTATCTTCTATGTATATTTCATTGTATTCCGAATCTAAGTGATCTCTTGTTTGTTCTGTGCAAGTGATGCTGTATGATGTATCAATAACTTCTTTTTTGATATTCTCAGTTTTAATATCTGACGAGCCTCCGTATTCTATACACAATTCTTGATCTGTATCTGGTTCAACTGCAAATGTAAATATGCTGATAGATAGTTCTGTTATATTTTATTTTTCTACTTTAAACAGTGGGCATGTATGTGATAGTAGTAAAATCTCGTTGAATATCGACTTCCAATAATAGCGATTTGCTACTTCATTTCGTTCGGTGAGCAACAGAGATGAAGGAGTAAATCTTTACAGTGGGCAATGACTTGGCTGTAGCACTGCTATTGCCGAGGTCCTCGAGGGGGATTTACCATTTGAAAGCATTACGTACCTGTAACCTACCTGCCTGTCAGCTAACAAATGCAATAAAAAAATATAAACAATTACAGTTGGATAATATGAACAATATCAAAGGTTATCACAGGGTCAGCCTTCAGTCCTCTACTTTACAACTTACACAAATGCATAGATTACTATAGTAAAGAAACAAACCTACTGCACAAAGTGTTGCAGGTTCCATTCTCATGCAGAAAAACAAATTATGCGATCCATAAATTATTGTTATGAGTTTGTCTGTAATAATCAGTCCTGAGCGGAAATCGAATCCACAATACTGGTACGATTGGTGGGTAGCTTAACCACTACAATGTCTATACAGGCAATCTGTGGTATATTCTGTTATATATCACTTGTGTGACAGCGGGATAAGAATACAATTGTTGTCTTGCAGGCACAAAATTTGTTCCTGTGGAATATAATAGCTCAATATAATCATTTGTATATCTTGGATGTGGATTTAGCCGAGATGGAAGGTACACCACTGATATAGAGCGAAGAGTGAATGCGGGAAATAGAGTGAACGGAGCGTTGGGACAACTCCTCGGTAGCCACCACCTCAGCCAGAAGGCACGTGTAGCAATACATAACGCAGTGCTTGTCCCAACGTTAAGAAGATATACAATGCGAAAGTGGAAGGATGTAGATACCGGGGGAGACCAAGGCTCACCTACCTAGACCAGATTGGTCACGTACTGAAGGCAAGTGGAGTTAAGGCCAGCTTACTCTAAAAAACGTATTTTTTTTCAATACATTTTATTTAAAGTACAAAACATGTTGAGTAATCAATTTTTTTACATATGAAAGCACATATATGAAATTACTTGAAAAAAAACTTTTTTTTTTTCAAAATGGCGGTCCTGAAAATGGCTGCTGAAACTCATCTGATTCGTAGATGGATGACATCATTTCTTGGAAAATAATTATCTGAAAGCAAAAAACAAAACGGTTTCATATTCTGTATCGAATTGGCTATGGCCTCAAGCAGAATGAAACATTTTCAATGAAAAAAAAAAAAAATGGCGGACTTTTGAATTTTTTTTTACCCTTTTTTTCATTTTTAATTGTTTATAACTTTTTTAAATAATAATGAATATTTCTGGTTCTGCTTGAGGCCATAGCCAATTCGATACAGAACATGAAACCATTTTGTTTTTTGCTTTCAGATAATTGTTTTCCAAGAAATGATGTCATCCATCTACGAATCAGATGAGTTTCAGCAGTCATTTTCAGGACCGCCATTTTTAAAAAAAAATAAAAAAAAATTTTTCAAGTAATTTCATATATGTGCTTTCATATGTAAAAAATTGATTACTCAACATGTTTTGTACTATAAATAAAATGTATTGAAAAAAATTACGTTTTTTGGAGTAAGCTGGCCTTAAGAGTCTCCGAAACCGGCGAGCGTGATATGGCGTGATGATATGTATGTAATATAATCACCAACCTGCCAGCTAAGTGTGGTGATTATAGCTTCATGTATAAGTTAAGTCTACATCCAGCAGTAAATGGCGACAGGATGAATAATGATGATGACGACCATTATCTATGTACTTTGAATAATGATTTCGAAAGTTTCCACGAGTATTACACATTTAAAATAAAACTACTTTTACTGATTCTATCGCACTTGTATTTGATTTTAAATTTCCCGACGTTTGTAACACTTTACAGTGATCAATTGTGGTAAGACCACGCTGTTGACAGTTCTCTGTCTACAGCCGCGGGCCGGTCCGTCCGGGGTAGTACTACACCGAGCAGAAGGTCGAAGTCTGAGTAATAACAATGTGCTATTGCGCTTCGTTCCATGAGCGAGGGAGCCGGAAGCCCAACTGGGTGGGTTTGGGGATTGTAATGGTAGGCAGCGGCCTATCTATACCCTTGGTATAGCAAAGGTCCATGGGCAGCAGTGACACTTACCACCAGGTGTGCTGCTTGCTCGTTTGCCACCATAAGCAATAAAAAAAGGATCATGGTCACGGAAGGACATCTATGTACTATACATACCTTTGATATTTACTTCTTTTATCTCAATTTCCACATGACCAGGATCATGGGCAGTCTTTGATAAATTATCCAAATGTATCGTTGACTGCATCATTTTATTTCTAATTCATATCTTATAATATTTAATAATTATATCTGCAATAAATGCAATTTATTTGTTCAATTGATGGCACAGATTGCATAGCAGATAAGAAGTTCTGAATCTGGGTGTAATTGTCTGCGTTCATTATAAGCTTGTTAAGTCAAATGCAATAAAAGGATTATTTCCTTATAGCAGTGTATTGTCTTATGCCACCAAAGACAAAGATCGGGTACCGGTGGCCCACTCACACGGCGAAGAGAGGTATTTGCAGGGTGGGTCTAGGGGGTTGCGCGCCGCCTCTTCCGTCGTCCCGGACCGATTTAGCGGCGCGCGATCACGTCCATTGCCCACCGCAAAAAAAAAAAAAGATATTGTCTTATAACAAAAAAAAATAAAAAGTAATAAGAAAGAAAGAAAAATGATTTATTTCTCCCTCGCAGAGGGACACATAAGTATATAACATAGTTGGTATTAATAGTAGATAACACGAGAGATATGTAAAACACAACACATAAGAGCTAGTGTCCCAACCGCGAGCAAGTGAAAAGGATCGCTACCCAGCATAACGTTTTGGTAGCTCACATGAGAAACCAAAATGCTGTTTTTCCGTAGAGTCCTGTAGGATGTGGCGATTGACAGCAGACTCAAAAAGCAAGCAATAAGAGTAATTTGTCTGCACTAATTGCATGTTTCTAAAGTTCCAGCGCAAATACATGGATTATTTCCTTAGTGAAGGGTGGTGTGTTCTTTAAAAATAGAAACTCCTTATACTATCTTTAAATGCCACCTTTCCTTCGCATTATTTAGGGGTAATATTACATATAATCTCAATTTATATCATCATCTCAGCTCATATATGTCCCACTGTTGGGCTCGAGCCTCCTCCATAATGGGAGGGATGTGACCTACTATACCACGCTGGTCAGACGTGTTGGTATAGAGCTTTGTTTCGAGTTTTCCTTCTCTCGCATAGATGTTATTACGTTTTATATCCCTTAGTCGTCTTTTACGATCACCCACGGGTAAGATATGGTGTGGTGAATAGTATTCTTACTCCGTCATCACACGGAAAGTCATCAATATATATATAAAGTACTAAAATAATCATTATTATCTTCGTTTTAGTAAAATATTAAAACATATTCCAATAACTACTTTCTACATTGTATTTATACTAGAAGAAAAGGGGTCTACGCGTGAATGTGAGCAAAACCAAAATAATGGTCTTTGAAAGAGATAAAACCAGAACAGATGTAAGAGTAACAATAGGTAATGATGTACTAGAGCAAGTGGATGAATTTGTATATCTTGGATGTGGATTTAGCCGAGATGGAAGGTACACCACTGATATAGAGCGAAGAGTGAATGCGGGAAATAGAGTGAACGGAGCGTTGGGGCAACTTCTCGGCAGCCACCACCTCAGCCAGAAGGCACGTGTAGCAATACATAACGCAGTGCTTGTCCCAACATTACTGTATGGAAGCGAGAGTTGAGTATGCAGAAAAGAGTATGAAAGTAAAATTAATGCGGTCGAAATGCGATCTCTGCGGAAAATCTGTGGAGTTAGGCTGACCGACCGCATTCGTAACGACGACGTAAGAGAGCGAGTAGGTATGAAAGAGAGTATTGGTGTAAAGATGCGAAAGGGAATGCTCCGATGGTTCGGACATGTGGAAAGAATGCCGAACGAACGCCTGGTTAAGAAGATATACAATGCGAAAGTGGAAGGATGTAGGTACCGAGGGAGACCGAGACTAACCTACCTAGACCAGATCGGTCATGTACTGAAGGAAGGTGGAGTCAAGAGTCTCCGAAACCGGCGAGCGTGTATGAAGAGAATTATGAATGTTGAGGAAGCGAGTGAAGTATGCAGAGATAGAGTTCTCTGGCACTCTGTTCTCTCTGCCTACCCTGCAAGGGATATGGCGTGATGATATGTATGTATGTATGTATTTATACTAGATATTGTTTTAACTCTTAGCATAAAAATGATGAATTCATTTTGATTAATCAATTTTGAGAGACAAAAAACTTGAGAGAGCTGGAAGTCCAACTGGGTGGGTTTGGGGGATGTTATGTAAGCTATACTCTTAGTATTGCAAAGGTCTATGGGCGGCAGTGACACTTACCATCAGGTGTGCTGTTTGCTTGTTTGCTGGTGGCAAAGTAAGCAATAAAAAAAAAGATTCTTAATATTTATCGGTGTTTTTTTTTTAATGAAATTCATTAATTTGGTCAATAAATTTTATCTGTAAACTGGCTAAATGTATTAACATGCCGCTACAATCTGTTTAAGACACTGCTATAACAGAAATTGGTTGAATTATGCGAACTAATCGCATAGCTACAAAATGAAGTTAATCACCTCACAAAACACGGTTACGACATAAATTAATAAAGATTTCTTTACTCTTTATAATTTAAAATTACAATTTATGACTATAATAGTTAATAATAGTTATAATAATGTATAAATTAGGTTTAATGGTTTTTCAAAGCAGCACTAGGAACTCAGTTGCTAAAATTGATTCTAGTCTGTCATTCAAGTCGCAAAAATTCGAGGTTATTTTCATAGGCGTACTATCAAATTAAAGTACATGGAATAAACAATAAATACTTGGTATAACTACTTACTCAAAATCAATTTCAGCTATAATATACAACTAAAACTAAATGCGAATACTTTTTCTTTGTTTGTAATTGTATAGTACAATATTAATAAAACACAAATACGCAATAGTGATGCTCAATAAACAATCGTCACCGATCATAAACAGTCATCGATATTTTTTTGTTCGTTAACATAATTATTCGAGTTTATTATATCATACGGTGATAGAGTAGGAATATATTTATCGCCATTCTTTATCTTCCCGTTAATGGTTGTAAAAGGTACTAAAGAACTTTAAATAAAAAATATGACTGTAAGAGAAATAAATGTTGAAATAACGTTGAAATGTATTTGAAACAAATTATATGAATTATGATAATGAAACATTTATGTATTTCTGATATGAGTATAGTAACAGTAACTAAAATAATAATGCATGGTAGAAATTAAGATTGTTTTCCTAATTTCTCTCTCTTCTATGGAAAACGTGCAGTAAAAAGTCATTAAATTTGATGACCTATTTTTGTATAGTAGTATCAGGTTAAAGAAAGCTTATAAAGTTATTAAAATAGGATAGAATATTCATATAAAAGAAAAAAAGACTCTTCGTGTGACTTTTAATAGTATAAACCCATTATGTCTTTATTTATTTGACAAAATTTCAAGACGAAGGTAGACATATAAAATTAAAAAAAGAAATGTGTTAGAAATATTGACATTAGAAAAACATTCACATGATCAATTAGAAATATCGATGTATAATATTAATATGTATACATCGATGGCGTTTCAACTAAATATCGATGTTCGATTGTTTACACATCGATATTTATCAAGTGCTACTCTAACTCTTCTGCAAGTGTCATAATCATAATTATTAAATTTATTATAGTCAGTTTTTAACAAAATTTCTATTGTCTGTTTACATCTGCTTGTAATAATATTCTAATTGGTGCTGGTAAGTATATATTTTTACATTATTGATGATTTGTTTTATATTGTAAATACGTCTAACCTCAAATTTTGCTGATTGAATATGTTGTATCTACAATTGCCACTAAACGGCTATAAATATATTTTGCCGTCGTACGTTTCAAATAAGCGTTAAACTATTGAACAGTTAATTATTCTATATATGTCGTAAAACCCGGCTGAGGTATGACAGAGAATCACTATTGTTCCTTTGCCTATGTTCAACAGAAAACTTCGATAGGCGTATAGATGGCGGCAATGTATAATTCGTTTTAAATATACATATTTTAATAAAATAGTGATTTTAATTGCTATTTTAATAATGGCGGTATTTTTTTATAGACCTATATAAATGCGACAGGCTTCTCCTATAGAAATCTCTGAACTATAAACTTTTTAGTAAGAAACCTTTTTACAAGAAATATATTGTACTTCTTTAACCTCTCACTTATCCAAGTTCAATACCTACTTAATATATAAATGTGAATGTAAGTTTGTTTGTTACGCTTTCACACTAAAACTACTCAACGGATCATCATGAAACATTGTACACATATTCTTGGAGGTATTCTAAGTAACATAGGATACTTTTTATTAAAAAAAAATCAAAATTGTTATATGAAAAATAAAAAAATTGTTTGTCAAAAAATCTCAAAATCTAGCTTCTTCAACGCCATCTATCAGTCCAGTAATGAAGTTCCAACCCTGAGTATTGTAATACCGTTGCACTGTATTACCGACGGTCAAAAATAAAAATAGGGGATCAAAAACTTTAGGAAAATAACCTTTTACGCGGGCGAAGCCGCGGTCAGAAGCTAGTTGTTTATATTCAAACATTTATGTACTGAACAAGTAATCATTATTACAGCTTATATATGTCCCACTGTTGGGCCCGGACATTCTTCACAGTGGGAAGAATATTAGCCTACCATCCAACCCTTGCCAGATGCATTTATATAGTGTTATATTTCAAGTTTTCTTTTATCTGCATAGATAGTATCTCCATATTATATCGCTTAGTCATCTTTTACAATTGCCATATGTAGAATAAGGTTGAAATGTGTTCTTTTATTGCTTATTATGGCAAACGAGTAAGCAGCACACCTGCTGGTAAGTGTTACTAACGCTCAGACTTAGCAATACTAGAGGTACAACTAGACCGCTGCCTACTAAAAGAACCTCAGAAAGTTTTGCTGCCAACTCTCTTACTAAATGACATTTTTTTTTTATTGGTAATGGTGGCAAACGAGCAAGCAGCACACCTGATCGTGTCACTGCTGTCCATGGACGTTAGCTATACCAAGGGTATAGCTAGACCACTGCCGACCATTATTATCCCAAACCCACCCAGTTGGGCTTCCGGCTCTCTCAAACATATTCTTATTCTATTACCACATGGCAAAAGAAATGTGTTAATTACATTTATTACAGATATAATACAAGATAGAACATGGTAAAGGCAATGATACATTTAAATTCTTTCTATAACTATGGAGGAACTTGGTGAAATGGAAATTGAGATAAAGGAAGAAGATTTTAAAGGTACAACATTGTAATATATATACAGGGTGTCCCAAAATTCAACGATAAGCCGGCACCAGCAGGTGGACCTACATATGACTACTCGAGAACAAAAAAGAAAAAAATTCTACCTTGATTTTTTTTTTCATTACGACAAAAAAACCGATTTCTTTAAAAATCGACATCTTTTATTATATTATTAAGTGCCATTGCTACAATTTTACAAGTAATTCTGTGATTTTTTTTGTATTGGTAAGGTAAGTAGCACTACTATCGATCACAACTATTAAAAATTCCAGAATATCTATAGTTTTTACACAAAAATCAACCAAAACTATGTTTTTTTCATAAATTATGTAAGATTTTGACTTTCAGCTCACTTTCACTCATCACAGTGAAAAAAAAAAGTATGGACACTACTGTGGCAAATAGTATTAAAAATTGGCGCAACTAACTACAATTCTAAAATGGTATAACATTCTAGGCAAACTAGCCACAAAAATATACTTAGGTGTACTATTTCAAAATAACAACCATATTTCGAAAATTGTTAGTGTTGATAGTAATCACTTTTACTATGTAGCCCAAATGTTTTTGTTGCAAGTTCTCAGAATTTGAATGAGACATGTGCGTAGTCCATAAGATAACATAAGTTAGACAGAGATAGAGAGATTATACGTTAGAGGGAGATAGATAGATGCTAATTGTTTAGTAACATTAATGCAGGTAGAGAAGTAATTAATGTCCTCAGCAGCACAGCAAGTCAGTACGCTCTACTTCTTTGTTTACTGCACACCGTTCTGTTTTAATTAAAGTGGCTCTGATACTAACGACTTTGGATTGAATTAAGTGACCTGGAAATTGACCTGACTTGGCATTATTTTAGACTGTGATTTTGTGTTTTTTTAAAGAAGTTTTGCCTTATTTTCAAGTTTTTAGCATTCATTATGCCGCTACCATATACAGCGTTAGAATACGCTAATATGCACCTAATTTATGGAGAATGCCGATGCAATGCCAACGCTGCTAGCAGATTATATCGAGCAAGGTACCCTACTCTTCAAAGGTATCCGGATTATCGCGTATTTATTAACGTGCATCAAGCATTTTCGGAGGGTCGTATACCATCTGACAGAAGAAACGCTGGAAGACCTAGATCGGAACACGATGAAGAAGTTCTCAATGAAATAGAAAGCGATACAACTACCTCTGTACGTGGCATACAAGTAGCAACGGGAATTTCAAAAAGTACTGCACATAGAATTTTAAAACGTCACCAGTTTCATCCATATCATTACAGGCGCGTGCAGGCGTTATTACCGCGGGACTATCCACTGCGGGTCGCATTTTGCCGTGTAATGCTGCAAAAACACAGGGAAGATCCCCAATTCTTAGACAAAGTTTTATGGTCGGATGAAACAACCTGCAAGAAAGATGGCTATTTAAATCTTCACAATCTTCATAGCTGGAACAATGAAAATCCGCACCTGGTGAGAGAAGACAAATCCCAATATCAATTTAAGGTTAACCTATGGACGGGCATAATAAATGGAAAAGTGATAGGGCCCTTTGAGTTACAAGGAAACATAGATGGCAATAGCTATTTGAACTTCTTACAAAATGAGTTACCAGGATTATTAGAAGACGTGCCCTTAAGTGATTTGCAAAACATGTGGTTTCAAAACGATGGTTGCCCAGCTCACTATGCCCGCCCTGTGCGAGAGTACTTAGACCAAGAGTACCCAGGGCGTTGGATCGGGCGACTTGGTCCTATCTTATGGCCACCCCGTTCACCCGATCTAAATCCCCTGGATTTTTTCTATTGGGGTTGTCTAAAGGACAGAGTCTACTCAAAACCCATTGCAACCTTGGACGAGCTTCGCCAAAAAATAATTCAGGCTGTGGATCACATGAACAGAATCAGATATGCAAGAAAAATAAAACGTTCATTTTTAAGGCGATGTCGTGCCTGCATTACTGCCAATGGCAAACAATTCGAACATTTATTGTAATTTTAATAATATAGTAAATTCTAATCTCTCTATATCTATCTCTGTCTAACTTATGTTATCTTATGGACTACGCACATGTCTCATTCAAATTCTGAGAACTTGCAACAAAAACATTTTAGCTACATAGTAGAAGTGATTACTATCAACACTAACAATTTTCGAAGTATGGTTGTTATTTTGAAATAGTACACCTAAGTATATTTTTGTGGCTAGTTTGCCTAGAATGTTATACCATTTTAGAATTGTAGTTAGTTGCGCCAATTTTTAATACTATTTGCCACAGTAGTGTCCATACTTTTTTTTTTCACTGTGATGAGTGAAAGTGAGCTGAAAGTCAAAATCTTACATAATTTATGAAAAAAACATAGTTTTGGTTGATTTTTGTGTAAAAACTATAGATATTCTGGAATTTTTAATGGTTGTGATCGATAGTAGTACTACTTACCTTGCCAATACAAAAAAAATCACAGAATTACTTGTAAAATTGTAGCAATGGCACTTAATAATATAATAAAAGATGACGATTTTTAAAGAAATCGGTTTTTTTGTCGTAATGAAAAAAAAAATCAAGGTAGAATTTTTTTCTTTTTTGTTCTCGAGTAGTCATATGTAGGTCCATCTGCTGGTGCCGGCTTATCGTTGAATTTTGGGACACCCTGTATATGTGACACTGGTCGACTGCAAAGATGGTGGTTAAGATATCGACCTTCCAATGCCAATGCCGTCGGTTTGATTCCCACGCAGGATAATATTTTGTAGGACGCACAAGTTGTTCTGTAGTCTTGTATGTTTTGTTTGCGTTATACACTACTGGAAAAAATTAACGGATCAAAAAAAAGATCCTTATTTTTGGGCAATTTTTAACAGGCCATAACTTCGAGAGAAATGGTCGTACAGGAAATCAAAAAAAGGGAAATTGTAGCTCCATGTCTCTAGTTTTTGGATTGGAAGTTTAAAATTTTATAACCTCCGCGGTTTTTGGGTAATCGTAGAAAAACCAGCAACAAAAAAACTGAAAATTTTTTGTTCTTTTTTTTTCGGTCTACGGGCGTAGAAAAAATTTTTCCAACTTAATTACTATATCTATCAGATAACATGTTTATTCAGCTTGAATTTGCTTTTTCAAAAAGTTCGATATCATCATTTCTCGCTGAGATATCGAACTTTGAATGGAAAAGGATCGTATTGTCTTTAACCATCAAATATCTCAGCAACCAATGATCGCACAGAAAGTTAAAGGTGGGTTTGAAGAACTTGAATGAATTCTCCTTAACGACTAGCCATTGCTTTTCCGAAAAAAAAGTTTTGAGCAAAAATGTGGAAAAATCTCGGAAAAACAATTATTTTCTCATTTTTAAAAATTATAAGCTTTTCAGAGCAAAAAACGTGATCCTTTAATTTTTTCAAAATTTCGACCGTTTGAAACAAAAAACCGGCTGGCTGGATTAATTTGGTATTTTGTAGGGTTTTTGTTGACATATTGAATTGTAAAAGGTACACTTAACATTAGTGGTTTCCTCAATATTTTCGATCTAGCGCTTGATTTTCCAAAAAACCACCAAAAGCCCTTTTTTTGTTGCATTTTCAAATTAATGTGACTTGTGTGTGATTAATGTGACTGTGATGTGTGTGAAAATGATGTGTGTGAAAGAATTTTTTTTTTCCGGACATGCAACGGCTAGTCGTTAAGGAGAATTCATTCAAGTTCTTGAAACCCACCTTTAACTTTCTATGCGATCATTGCTTGCTGAGATATTGATGGTTAAAGACAATTAGATCCTTTTCCATTCAAAGTTTGATATCTCAGCGAGAAATGATCGTATCGAACTTTTTAAAAAGCAAATTCAAGCTGAATAAACATGTTATCTGATAGATATAGTAGTTAAGTGGAAAATTTTTTTTCTACGCCCGTAGACTGAAAAAAAGAACAAAAAAAAATTTGACATTTTTTTTGATGCTGGTTTTCTACGATTTCTCAAAAACTGCAGAGGTTACAATATTTTAAACTTCCAATCCAAAAACTAGACACTTGGAGCTACAATTTTCTTTTTTTTTATTTCCTGTACGATCATTTCTCTCGAAGTTACTCCTTGTTGAAAATTGCCCAAAAATTTGGATTTTTTTTTGATTCCTTAATTTTTCCAGTAGTTTATGTTTGTAAAGTCCAGCAAGTACAAGGATTTTATTTTTAACAGGTTATGGATCTCACAATGTATTGCCTTTCTTTCAAAATATGCAGAAAAATGCAATGTAATTATGACTGGTCCAGATCTTTTTAATGATGGTAGGACCACACTGTTGACAGTTCTCTGTCTACAGCCGCGGGCCGGTCCGTCCGGGGTAGTACCACACTGAGCAGAAGATCAACGTCTGAGTAATGGGAATGTGCTATTGTGCTTCGTTTGGTGAGCAAGAGAGATGGTAGCCCAACTGTATGGGTTTGGGGTTTGTATTGGTAGGCAGCGGCCTAACTATACCTTTGGTATTGTAAACGTCCATGGGCGGCAGCGACACATACCATCAGGTGTGCTGTTTGCTCGTTAGTCATCAATAAAAAAAAAGATCTAACAAGGGGCGACTATTCGCCAGTTAATTATTAGAATAGCCATCACTAATATATTCTGTGTGATGACGAGTAAGAATACAATTCACCCTTACTTTATTTGTGCGTGATCGTACGAGACGACTAAGGGATATAAAACGCATATAACATCTCTATGAGAGATGGAAAAGAAAAACTATGCCAACACGTTTGACCAGCGTGGTATAGTAGGTCAATTTCCCTCCCATTATGTAGGAGACTCGAGCCCAACAGTGGGACATATGGTATATGAGCTGAAATGATGATCACTAATATAATAGTTTATATTAACAGGTGAAGAAGATAATACAGACCAGGAATTGACTATCGAATACTCTAATCCATCAGATATTAAAACTGAGGAGGTTAAAGAAGAAGACGATACTACATCATACAGCATCAATAGCATAGAACAAACAAGAGTTCGCTTAGAATGTGATGAATTGTTCATAGATGATGACGATGATGATATGAAAGAAGAGGACACCATCCCTGTAGCACAATTGTATGATGATATGTATCTGAAGCCCGTTAAAGTTGTTTTGAATAGAATTGATTTAGGATGCTACGAGACAAGTAAGTATAACCATTCTCTTCTTAGTCTTTACATGTCCCACTACACAATCGGAGAAAAGCCAATAGAAATAATTCACCCTCAACTTAAAAAATAAGACTATAAAAATAATAGGCTTATTAATAAGTGTTAAGTAGTTAGTGAAGATAGTAGGGTAATTAGTAAGTATTAGTAAAATAGTAGGGTAATTAGTAAGTATTAGTAAAATAGTAGGGTAATTAGTAAGTATTAGTAAAATAGTAGGGTAATTAGTAAGTATTAGTAAAATAGTAGGGTAATTAGTAAGTATTAGTAAAATAGTAGGGTAATTAGTAAGTATTAGTAAAATAGTAGGGTAATTAGTAAGTATTAGTAAAATAGTAGGGTAATTAGTAAGTATTAGTAAAATAGTAGGGTAATTAGTAAGTATTAGTAAAATAGTAGGGTAATTAGTAAGTATTAGTAAAATAGTAGGGTAATTAGTAAGTATTAGTAAAATAGTAGGGTAATTAGTAAGTATTAGTAAATTAGTAGGGTAATTAGTAAGTATTAGTAAAATAGTAGGGTAATTAGTAAGTATTAGTAAATTAGTAGGGTAGTTAGTAAGTATTAGTAAAATAGTAGGGTAATTAGTAAGTATTAGTAAATTAGTAGGGTAATTAGTAAGTATTAGTAAAATAGTAGGGTAATTAGTAAGTATTAGTAAAATAGTAGGGTAATTAGTAAGTATTAGTAAATTAGTAGGGTAATTAGTAAGTATTAGTAAAATAGTAGGGTAATTAGTAAGTATTAGTAAATTAGTAGGGTAATTAGTAAGTATTAGTAAAATAGTAGGGTAATTAGTAAGTATTAGTAAAATAGTAGGGTAATTAGTAAGTATTAGTAAATTAGTAGGGTAGTTAGTAAGTATTAGTAAAATAGTAGGGTAATTAGTAAGTATTAGTAAATTAGTAGGGTAATTAGTAAGTATTAGTAAAATAGTAGGGTAATTAGTAAGTTATAGGTAAAGTAGTAGGGTAATTAGTAAGTATTAGTAAATTAGTAGGGTAATTAGTAAGTATTAGTAAATTAGTAGGGTAATTAGTAAGTATTAGTAAAGTAATTAGTAAGTATTAATAAAATAGTAGGGTAATTAGTAAGTATTAGTAAATTAGTAGGGTAATTAGTAAGTATTAGTAACTTAGTAGGGTAGTTAGTAAGTATTAGTAAATTAGTAGGGTAATTAGTAAGTATTAGTAAATTAGTAGGGTAATTAGTAAGTATTAGTAACTTAGTAGGGTAGTTAGTAAGTATTAGTAAATTAGTAGGGTAATTAGTAAGTATTAGTAAATTAGTAGGGTAATTAGTAAGTATTAGTAAATTAGTAGGGTAATTAGTAAGTATAAGTAGTAAGTAAATTATTAGGTTAATTAGTGAGCGTAAGTAGCAAGTAAGAAGTAAGATAATTAGTAAGAATAAGTAGTTAGTGAAAATAGTAGGGTAATTAGTAAGTACAATTAGTAGGGTAATTAGTAAGTACAATTAGTAGGGTAATTAGTAAGTACAATTAGTAGGGTAATTAGTAAAGTATTAATTCCTTTCCTTACGACATCAGGGCAATTGAAAATATTAAAGGAATTATTAAGCAAAAATAGTGGGGGATTTAGTAACTATAACTATTGATTTTTAAATACTATTGATTTTTAAGATTATTTCATCATTCTCCTACTCTTATCCCAATTACTTGGTGTCGATACAATATGTACTCTTCTTTTATAGTACATATTGTAAAAGTTATTGGCAATAGTTTTATGACCGGCCGTTTTATCAACGCTACTTGTGAATGTAATTGTTGTCCAAACGGCTTAGATGAAGTTGGTCCAGGTCGACGATAAGGCTCTTAGTCGTCTTTTACGACATCCACGAGCAAAGTAAGGGTTGGTAGTATTCGTACCCGCTACCACACAGTTTTTAAGATTATTTATGAACTTGTATATCTATGTCGTGAGCAGAACTGCCCGTGTGGTGACGGACCAAGAATACTAATCACCACCCCATATCTTACCCGTGGGTGATCGTACGAGACGACTAAGGGATATAAAACGCATATAATATCTATGCGAGAGAAGGAAAACTCGAAAGAAAACCCTGTACCAAAACATCAGACCAGCGCGGTATAGTAGGTCAATTTCCCTCCCACTGCGGAGGAGGCCCGAGCCCAACAGTGGGACATTTATGGGCTGTGATGATGAGGAGCAGAACTGAATATCTTAAGCAGAACCACCAAGTACTAGACAATGACATGGTACCTTGCACTATTAATAGCAAGGGGTCTGTCTACGTACAAGAACTACACAAATTTCTGGACCCCTAAATCACCTCCATCTTTTCTCAATTATCATACAACTTGAATAAATAATTTCAATCTCGGGGTATGCACTGGGATGGTGGCTAGGCCTCCGATGTGAATTAAAGGTTACATATAGCTTGAAGTTGATTGTATTCAAATTACTGAGAATTAACATTAACCATGCTAAAATTTTTTAAATATTTAATTTACAAAAAGAAATTGATTTTCATATGTACAGTTTGAAGCCACGTCTACTGGCAATCTGTTTCAATTGACTTAACAATTAGACGAGCGTAGGCCTACGTATAACAACCAAATTCTCGCTCGTACTACCTTTTTGGGATGTTCCACGCCATCTATCGGTGATCGTTTTACACATTGTACCGATTTAATACAATTCTTTATTGTTTTTTTTATTTGTTTTAATAAGACCATACCCTGTAGTAAGGAAATATTTTTTGTATTAAAGCAGACCAATTATACCCAGACTCGGAATAACAGTTTGGGGATTGTACAAAGTATTGTCCTCTGGGAATCAAATCCACGGCATTGACACTAGACATTACACCATCTAGACACTGGACCATCTATGCAGTCAACTAATTCTAATTAAAAACTTGTAGTATTATTTTTAAGATTTTTGATTTGGGTGACAATAATTATCGCTCACAAAAGTTTTTTTTCTTCAATAATTGTACTATTAGTTCTGTACACTGTCCTGTTTGTTTGTTTTCAGATAAAACATTCAGATTAGATGATAATAAACGAAGAAAACCAATTAATTCTAAACGACGGCAGAGAGGTAAGCTATTTAAATTACTGAAATTTTTAACATTTAATATGCTTCATTATTTATAAATACCCGATTACGAAACGAAAAATAATGTCACAAGCGGGTTCGAACCCGCACCTATTGGGAATCCGGCCCAATCGTGCTGCCACTTACACCATCGTGAACTATTTTAGGACATGTAAATTTCGCTTCATATTATATCTTACGTCTTCAAGGTAAGGTATGCCATCTACCGGACAATGTTTACACATTGTATAGCCTTAATACTTCAAACTTTACAGTTAGAATTGTATTAAACGATGACACAACCTTGTTATTCAAATTACTGAAATTTTTAGCATTTAATATGCTTAATTATTTATAAATACCCGAATACGAAAGTGTAAGTGGCAGCACGATTGGAATGGATTTCCAATAGGTGTGGGTTCGTGTCCCATGTGTGACAATCATTTTTGTTATAAATAATTGTGTTTTTTTTACTTTATGAATGTAGATCTTCTGATTCTTCTTCAATCTAATATCCATCCATCCATCAGCCCAAAAAGTCCACTGTTGGACATACGACTCCCCACGAGAATGCCATTCAAAACGGGCCTGTGGCACCTGCATCCAACGGTTTCCTGCTACCTTCATGATGTCGTCAGTCCACCTAGTGGAGGGGGTCTTCCTTCATCTATTATACTACAGTTTTTATATTTCAGCTGTGCCAACTGCCAAGAAAAAGAAAGTAGGCGTTAAGAATAAAAATGCCAAAAGTAATATATCGAGCAAATTTAAAACTATAGCAACATTAAAAAAACACTCCAAAAACACATCTAAAATACAAGCTATTAAAAAGACTAATCAATTAAGTGAAGTGATTGAAAATGACAATGAAAAACGTTATAGATGTGATTTATGTGAGAAAACGTTTAGTTACAAACAATCTTTAAGACTCCACGCCCGTATACACACTGGTGTGAAACCATTTAAGTGTGATACCTGTGATAAATGTTTCCAAAGAAGTTCATGTTTAAAAGTTCATAGTCGTATACACACCGGTGAAAAACCTTATAAGTGTACCATATGTGAGACATCGTTTACCCAAAAGCACATTTTAAATTGTCACCTCCGTACGCACACCGGTGAGAAACCTTTTAAATGTGAATTATGTGAGACATGTTTTTCACAAAAGCAAAACTTAGTAGAACATGTTCGCGTACACACCGGTGAGAAACCTTTTAAGTGTGAATTATGTGAGAAATGTTTTAAACGTAAACCATCTTTAATACAACATATCCGTGTACACACCGGTGAGAAACCTTTTAAGTGTAAATTATGTGAAATGTGTTTTAACTATAGGCCAGATTTGAAACAACATATACATTTGCACTACGGTGAAACACCTTTTAAATGTGATGTATGTGAGAGATGTTTTAACAGAAAATTACATTTAGAACAACATTACCGTTTACACACCGGTGAGAAACCTTTTAAATGTGACATATGTGATAAAAGTTTTCCACAAAAACAATATTTAACGTTTCATATGCGTCTACACTCGGATGAGAGACCTTATAAATGTGATATGTGTGATAGAGGTTTTTATCGTAAGTATTATTTAACCAGACATAGTACAATACACACAGGTGAAATGCCATATGAATGTAGGTTATGTAAGAAACGTTTTCGTGTCAGTTACTCTTTAGACAAACATATGAGTTTACACCATCCGAACTCATAAACCAGATATGGTACAGTTTTTTAGATAAAACTGCTTTTAGTTTTAGTCATCGGGAGGTTGTTAATAGCTGTGAGACCGGCTGAACCATGCCAATAACTAAATATTGTCGGTTAAATAGAAATATGTGTGTGTGTGCAAGTCACACACGGTAGAAGTGAAACTTCTGAAAAGTCCCTGATTAAAAAACTTATTGAAAAGTATTGAAAAAATTAACAGTCGCTTCATGTAAACTGTATATTTATAAGTACATAAAAAAAGAATTAGAATTACTGAAAACATTTCAAATTTTATCATTTTCATAAGGAGATGAAAATATTGACACAAATAAAAATTCATCAACAATCAACACACTTATACTAAAACTTTCTAATACGCAGGCGCAAACACGTGCATTAAACATATACTAACATAACACGTAGAACGCTCGGACCTGGACCAAGATATAGGTATACTGACTATCCCACTACACAGGAGCATACATATGGACAATGTTTAGTAGACGATAGTGGGGATGCTACGAAGAGTCGCACAAAGTCTAATGTGTTCTATCTCATTCTCTCGCCGGCTGAATCCTATACATTTGTGTTTGTGTCTCTATGGACTTATTTTTTCGTTTCATCGAGTTTGAAACCACAACGATTCTAAAGAAGTTTCACTTCAAAAGTGGCATTCATCCAAAAAAGACAAAATTTTAAACTACCTACATTTATACAGAAATATTAATACCTTAGAACGGCCTTATGGGTGAGGCAGGCGCGCCGCATGTATGAGCAAATGCTCGTAATAAGTCAATATTCGTTTTACCCCCTAATAGTTACACTCTTATTATATTGAACGAAGCTCAGTGAATGAATTGCAGCTCCGAGATGTGTGTGTGATGTGTTTGTGTACGACATAGTTGTAAGCATAGGCTTCGCGTATGTGTTGACATTAGGCAGAGGGAATAAAACGGCGACATGCGGGTTTAGTACAAAAATAAGACCGACCGGCCTTTTAAGGTAATTAATACTTCTTTGTACACGCAATTAAAGAGCTACCGCAACAATAAATATGGCGGATTAACATAGAAATGTCAAATTGACAGTTGTGACAGCGCGCGAGTTATTGACGTTTAACCCGATGTGTCATTTTGGTATAAAATATTAGGATACAAACTATAACAAAACGTTTTGAAACATCTTTCAGAAATGTCACTCTATTTTCACACAGACTTAATACTCAAACTTTGCAGTTAGAATTGTATTAAACGATGACAACCTTGTTACTCAAATTACTGAACAATGTGTAAACATTGTCCGGTAGATGGCACACGTCTTCTTAAAAGACGATATAATACGATGCGAGAATTGAATGTCCTACAATAGTTCACGGTGGTGTAAGCGGCAGTACGATTGGAACGGATTTCCAATAGGTGTAGGTTCGAATCCCACTTGTGACAATCATTTTTCGCTCGTAAACGGGTTTTTATAAATAATCAAGCATATTAAATGCTAAATTACAGTTATTTTTCATGATTTCATATTCCGTTGATTAATTTGATCTGGATGATTGTGCTCTGTTAATCCTAGTGTACTGGTTAACTAGAACTAGCAGTTAATAATTAAACGCCACAAAAATATACACACAATGGTCTGATAATGGCTGGTTCTATTTTGAATAAATTATTTGAATTGAAAATATTTTTTTATTCTATCCGTGTTTCTTTTACTAACCCGCTTATTATCTTACCCTTTTTTGTTTGGGACTAATCCCACCACACATTCCCACCATTGTAACTGCCTGTCCTGTAAGCCAGGATCCACAATGGTCTCCGTATAAGACACTGAGGTTTAACCCTCAGGCAGTCCCGGGATATGATATTAATTGTCTTGGAACCCGCAACAAATTTAATTGGAAAAAGTTAATGAGGAGGAGTTGGAAAGAGTGATTCCACTTCCCTCCTAGGCAAAGCGGGAGACAGGAAAACAAAATGACTAGTCAGCCAATAATTAAAGAGGTGTACGGCTACGATAAGCGCAGCCGTAAGGCACCACGGATACGGAAGAGATTAACGGGCCTATATGTGAGCGTTAAGATTGATTGCTACAGTAGGTATGGCAGAAACGCATGGCACGGTATTATCTTACTCGTGGTTGATCGTAAGAGACGACTAAGGGATATAAAACGCATATAACATCTATGCGAGAGAAGGAAAACTCGAAACAAAACCCTATACCGACACGCCTGACCAGCGCGGTGAGTCAATGTCCTTCCCATTACGGAGGAGGTTCTAGTCCAACAGTGGGACGTATATGGGTTAGGATGATAATGAGCTTTAATTAGAAGAAAATTTAATAGTGGTAGGACCACGCTGTGGGCAGTTCTCTGTCTACAGCCGCGGGCCGGGCCGTCCGGGGTAGTACCACACTGTGCAGAAGATCGACGTCTGAGTGATGGCAATGTGTTGTTGCGCTTCGTTCGGTGAGCGAGAGAGCCGGGGTTTATATTGGTAGGCAGCGGCCTAGCTTATACCCTTGGTATTGCAAAAGTCCAGGGCGGCAGTAGCACTTACCGACGACATCAGGTGTAGTTGGTACAGGGCTATATATAAAGCACGCAGTTGGCTTTTTTCGACATACACGAGTAAAGGATTGGTCACAGTGGCGTATGTCAGGAGGCTCGAGCCCAACATTCAGTCATAATGATGCTGAGATGATGAATTGGATTCTTATTTCATCACAACATTGTTGGATTTTGGTCTTTCTAAGAGAGTAGACCCTCTCCTTCTAGGCGAGGGTCTACAGGTTATTACGACTTCCAGATACAAGGTGTAATGATGTTTTTTTAGTATTATACATACATATCATCACGCCATATCCCTTGCAGGGTAGGCAGAGAGAACAGAGTGCCAGAGAACTCTATCTTTGCATACTTCACTCGCTTCCTCAGCATTCATAATTCTCTTCATACACACTCGCCGGTTTCGGAGACTCTTGACTCCACCTTCCTTCAGTACCTGACCGATCTGGTCTAGGTAGGTTAGTCTCGGTCTCCCCTGGTACCTACATCCTTCCACTTTCGCATTGTATATCTTCTTAACCAGACGTTCGTTCGGCATTCTTTCCACATGTCCGAACCATCGGAGCATTCCCTTTCGCATCTTTACACCAATACTCTCTTTCATACCTACTCGCTCTCTTACGTCGTCGTTACGAATGCGGTCGGTCAGCCTAACTCCACAGATTTCCCGCATTCACTCTTCGCTCTATATCAGTGGTGTACCTTCCATCTCGGCCAAATCCACATCCAAGATATACAAATTCATCCACTTGCTCTAGTACATCATTACCTATTGTTACTCTTACATCTGTTCTGGCTTCATCTCTTTCAAAGACCATTATTTTGGTTTTGCTCACATTCATGCGTAGACCCCTTTAGTATTATCCTGTCTAATATCATCTCAGTTCATATATGTCCCACTGTTGGGCTCGACTCTCCTACATAATGAGAGGGAAATTGATCTATACCGCGCTGGTCAGACATGTTGGTAAAGGGTTTTGTTTCGAGTTTTCCTTCTATTGCATAGATGTTATATGCGTTTTATATACCTTAGTCTTCTCTTACCTACGGGTAATTGTTAATTGTTAATAAAATAAATGAGAGATTCGTCAATTTATTTTTTGAAAATTTAATATTAAGAATAAAAATATTGTATTGCAAAGTTTTACAATCGACCATAAATTACATACATGACTTAGTGGTGAACTATAGTAGTATCTTCTATACAGAGATTCGCAGGTTCGATACTCGTGCAGGACAGTTCTGTTCACTCACGGGTAAGATATGGGGGTGGTGAACAGTATTCTTACTCCGTCACCACACGGATTAAATTAAATCACAATCCAATACGAGAATTAATTACTTATAATGGTAATTCAAAATTTTAACAAAAAATAAATGATGTTAAAACAATGTAGTATGAGGTCACTAAAATTGGTTTTTTTTTATGGGTAATGGTGGCAAAGGAGCAAGCAGCACAGCTGATGGTAAGTGTCACTGCCGCCCATGGACCTTTTTAATGGATACAAAAACATTTAGACATCAGTGCAGATTCAGACTTCAAAAAAGTTTGGTGTCACAACCACCCAAAAATCAGTAAAGCGCGTATCAACGTATGATAGAAAGAATCGTGCGTGATTCGGAACGCAGCAAAGTACTTCGCTGCGTTCCGAATCACGCACTATCTATTGCTTTTTTTTTTAAATTTGATTAAGACTTTATTAGACTTCAGAACTTAGGCGAGTCGAGGATTAGGCGAGTCGAGGAGAACGGAGTGCCGGGTGGGCACGTGGAATGTAAGAGGTTGTGTGGAAGGTAAGTTGCACGAGCTGATATCCGTCATGGCGGACAAACAGTTAGACGTGCTCTGTGTAACAGAGACCAAGCGAAGGGGCAGCGACGCCTGCGATCTTCCTGGTGGCGGGATGGCTCTGTGGTCTGGTGTACCACAGAGCGATCGAGCCAGCATGGGGGTAGGAGTGCTGTTGTCCTCTCCCTTGGCCTCAGGTGTGAATGATTACGGAATGTATGATCCCAGACTTCTCTGGGTCCGTATAAAACTAGGTGTCACCAAGGTATTCATGGTTGTAGCATATGCTCCCGTAGGATCCTCGGTGGCATCAGACCTAGAGAAGTTTTGGGACAATGTTAGGGAAGTTCTGGATATGGCAGAAACCAGTGAACGCGTGATTGTATGCGGAGATTTGAACGGATGGGTGGGGACCAAGCGTCCCGACTATGAGGACGTACTTGGTCCATTTGGTGATAAGAGAGTGAACGACGCAGGTAGGCTCATAGCGGATGTATGCATGGAGAGAAACCTTATTGTGTCAAACACATTTTTCCAACATAAGGACATCCATATGTATACATGGAGAAGGAATGAACAGAAAAGCATAATAGATTTAATTTTGGTAGACAGTCGCCTCCGAAGCAAAATATTGGACGCAAGAGCCTACAGGGGCCCCACAGTCGACACGGACCACTATCTCGTTATTGCGAGATTTAGTGGTCTGTTCAGAAAGTGGAGGCACTGGCGAGCGCGTGTCCACTTCGGAGGGCTTGAAAGAATAAAGGTTGAAAGGTTGCAAGAAGAGTGTGTAAGAGAAAAGTATGCAGAGGGTGTCCGAGAACGGCTGACGATGGCAAGCCAGCCGCAATCGGACATTGAAGAATGCTGGAGAGTATTGAAAGAGAGTATGGTAGATACAGCGAAAGAAGTATGTGGAAGTTCAAAGAAGCATAGAAAAACAAATGGTGATGCATGGTGGGAAGCGGAAGTGGCAGCTTCCGTAGAGCAAAAGAAGAAAGCGTGGCTGGACTATGTCTCTTCTTTGAATCTGAATGACAGTATGACTGAACAGAAGAAAGAAATATATCGGCAATGTAAGAATGACACCAAGGCCTTAGTGAAAGAGAAACGTGATAGAGCAAGTATGAGTGCAGAAGATAGGCTGACTAAAAACTTCGAGGGTAACACCAAACTCTTTTGGAGGGAGGTGAAGAAGTCTCGGGGTGGTTGGTCAGCCTTCAGAATGAATAAAATAAGGTCTAAAGGTGGAGACATTCTTACACAAACACAAGACGTGTTAAGCCGATGGAGTGAATATTTTGGCGATATGTATGCGGATGCTACGGTTGGCGCCGGTGTTGGATGTGGTTTAGTAGATCAACATTCGACAACGGCGTCCTCCGATGGCATCAGTATGGATGAAGTTGAATGGGCGATAAGAAGTTTGAAAAATGGTAAGGCAGCGGGCATTGATATGGTGTCTGCCGAGATGATCAAGCTCGGTGGCTCTTGTGTCTGGGAGGCGTTCCTGTTGCTCCTCAATTTATGTTGGAGCTCGGGAATGGTTCCCAGGGACTGGAATAGCGCAGTCATCGTGCCTTTGTTTAAAAACAAGGGTTCACGTTATGACTGCGCAAATTACAGAGCCATAAGCTTGACCAGTTTGGCAGCAAAAGTGTATGGAAAAATTATTGAAAGGAGAATGAGGATGGTGTCCGATGGTTTACTGTGTGAGACACAAGGAGGTTTCAGGAGTGGAAGGGGATGCATGGATCAAGTGTTCTCTCTGCGCAACATTGTGGAGAAGCATCTGGCTCTAGGTCAGAGGGTTTTCTGCAGTTTTGTGGATCTGGAGAGAGCATTTGACACGGTTGTACGAAAGGAACTTTGGGACATTTTACCGGAGTATGGTATTAACGGTAAACTGCTACAGGCTGTGCAGTCCAGTTACATGGGCTGTAGAGCCTGTGTGCGGCTGGATGATGGAATGTCGCCTTGGTTTGGCGTCAATATCGGCGTTAAGCAGGGGTGCGTTCTGTCAGCCAGGCTGTTTATCATATATCTGGATAAATGTCTCCAAAGGTTGAACGATATGAATGTGGGAGTCCAGATGGGCGACTCAGTGGTCACTGCTCTGCTTTATGCAGATGATGCAGTCCTGCTGGCACAGTCAGCGATTGACCTGCAGACCCTAGTCGACACAATGACAGAAGATTGTAAGAAAAGGGGTCTACGCGTGAATGTGAGCAAAACCAAAATAATGGTCTTTGAAAGAGATAAAACCAGAACAGATGTAAGAGTAACAATAGGTAATGATTAGGGGTGTGCGAATATCGTTCGAATCGAATCGAATCGAATATTAATATTCGATTCGAAATTCGAATCGAATAATTCGAATTTTCGAATTATTCGAAATTCGACGAATAATTCGAAAAAAATCGAATAATTCGAAAAATTTCGAATAATTCGAAAAATTTCTAAAAATTTCGAATAATTTGAACAATTTGCGAATTATCGAAATATCATTGGATTTTCTATTGTTCCCACAATTTGAATGTCATATTTGAATATCGAACATAACAAACTCCGAATTTAAAATACAATAAAAATTTGCGAATATTATAATTCGGAAAAAATCGAAATTATTCGAATAATTCGAAATTTTTCGAATAATTCGAAATTATTCGAATAATTCGAAATTTTTCGAATTATTCGAAATTTTTCGAATTATTCGATTCGAGTTTCGAATCGAATATTAATATTCGATTCGGAACGAATAATTCGTAAGTTCGAATTATTCGCACACCCCTAGTAATGATGTACTAGAGCAAGTGGATGAATTTGTATATCTTGGATGTGGATTTAGCCGAGATGGAAGGTACACCACTGATATAGAGCAAAGAGTGAATGCGGGAAATAGAGTGAACGGAGCGTTGGGGCAACTTCTCGGCAGCCACCACCTCAGCCAGAAGGCACGTGTAGCAATACATAACGCAGTGCTTGTCCCAACATTACTGTATGGAAGCGAGAGTTGGGTATGCAGAAAAGAGTATGATAGTAAAATTAATGCGGTCGAAATGCGATCTCTGCGGAAAATCTGTGGAGTTAGGCTGACCGACCGCATTCGTAACGAAGACGTAAGAGAGCGAGTAGGTATGAAAGAGAGTATTGGTGTAAAGATGCGAAAGGGAATGCTCCGATGGTTCGGACATGTGGAAAGAATGCCGAACGAACGCCTGGTTAAGAAGATATACAATGCGAAAGTGGAAGGATGTAGGTACCGAGGGAGACCGAGACTAACCTACCTAGACCAGATCGGTCATGTACTGAAGGAAGGTGGAGTCAAGAGTCTCCGAAACCGGCGAGCGTGTATGAAGAGAATTATGAATGTTGAGGAAGCGAGTGAAGTATGCAGAGATAGAGTTCTCTGGCACTCTGTTCTCTCTGCCTACCCTGCAAGGGATATGGCGTGATGATATGTATGTATGTGTATGTGTGTAGACTTCAGAACGTGGAAGATAACGTCACAGGTGTATTAGGGTTTTGGGCACGACCATTTTGCCCACAACGATGGATTTGCATTTACCAAACACTCATAACAATCACTTGACCTGCACGGGAACTGAACCTACTGACACTCGTCATGGAAGCCCACGATACTATCTTCATTGAAAATTATCCAATTCATATTACCCCGTGCCATATAGCTATACGTATAACTCTAATCTATGTCGGCTGACTAGCTGAATCTTCTATGCTATCCTTTTCTTTTATCTTCTTAGATCTTTTCTTCTTCTTTTTCTTACTTGGATCTCTTTTTCTATTAATATCATTATATTTGAGTAGCTTTTTATACATTTTCAGTAATTGTTTCGCGTCTTTCTTTAGCGTATCATTAATAGGTGCCTCTTTAACTGGATCCACGAATTTTGTAGAACCTTGTAGTGTATTATATTGTTCTATAGAACCTTCTGGTATTTCCGGATCCTTTGAAATTTCTTCTCCTTCCTGTGCATCCTTAGAGTCTTCTTGCGATTCAGCTTTGGATTCTTTCAATCTCATTTTCAATTGCTTATTCTTCTTTCTCAAAACATTTAGTATGTTCGATGTATTTAATACTTTTTTGACTTTTTTACTGTCTAAATACCGTTCCTTCCATGACATGGCTTCTTCATTCAACTTCTTCGTCTCGTAATCTCTTATTTCTTCTTCTGTTATCACTTCTACGCGTTCTATTTCATCAATTTTTGCTGAGAGTGCTTCTATTTCGGATGCGGTTGGTTCTTTTGATAATACACCTTTCGTTTCTGTGTCGTCTTCATTTGATGAATCGTCTGATAATATGTAAACTTCATCACTAATTTCTATAACTTCGCCTGGACTATCTTCTTCGATATCTGATTGGTTCTGGTCAATAACTGGACTGGATTTATTTGTTTGTGTATTCTTATCGACTTCTGTAACGAGAGATGGTTTTTCTGCTACATCTTTATGTACATCTTCTGAAGGAATTTGAGTGGAATTAGTATCATTATTAGTTATAACTGTTTCAATGGGCAAACGACTTGAATCTTGTGAATCTGTAATACAGATAGCATTATCATCTATTTTATGAAGTTTTTGTTCATTAACTGCACGTTCTTTATTTTTACTCTTTTTCTCTTTCTTTGATTTCTTTTCCTTTTTCTTCTTTTTCTTTTTCGCTTTGCCAGCTTCTTCATCTGAAATGTATACTACTTCAGGTTTCAGATCATAAGCTTCTACTTCTGAACTTTCCCTGTCACTTAATTCACCTTCTGACATCTGTTTTTTATCACATTTTGATAGTGCGACATTTGTGTCTTGCAATTGGTCAGTAACAGCTTGGTCATGGTCTAAAGTTGATCCTGACTTGGATAGCTCTATATTTTTTTGTTTTAATGCAGATTGAACTTCTTTTGACGGTATTTCTTTATCATTATCAATGTTATCAGTAGTTTGACCTGTAGTCTTTTCCTTCCGACTGTCAGTTGGTTCGATTTCTTTAGGCTCAGTGTCTTTCTTTTCAGATTCCACAATTACTAAATCAATAGTTGAAATAGATTGAGAATCGTCTAAATCATTATCAGTTTTCTCACTTATTGTTTTCGTGCTTTGTATTTCAATGTTACTTGTTTTAGTATTTTGATCCTTTTCAATCACACTATTATTATCTTTATTTTCATTGCTACCAATTTTCTCTGACGTTTCAACGTTTTCAGCCGTCTGATGATCATCTTTCAATTGCCTCGTTTCTTTAGATAGCGGTTTATCAGTAGGACTAGTTTCACTTCTGTCTATTTCCTTAGCTATAATTTTTTTAGCTATATCTGTGTCTGATTCGGAATCAGACTTTGAATCTGAAGTATGGTTCTCGTAACTTTTCCTCTCTAAATCTCCCAAAAGATCCATTTTCTCCGTATCTGATAACTGTAAAGTGATTTCATCATTATCACTTGCATTTGACACTCTCTTCTTTCTCTTCTTTTTACCTTTATCTTTTTTACTCGTTATATCTTTTGACTTCTCTTTTTGCTGGTCTTTTTCTATATTAACATCACGTTTATTTGTCTTATCTGTATTATTATCCTTTTTAGTGTCATTATTTTTTGTATTGTTAGTATTTTGTGTAGCTTTAGTACGATTTAGTTTTATTTTTTGCGTTTTTTGTTGAGGGACTGTTATAACAAGATCGTTGATTCGTTTAGTTACTGTTTTTGACTTTTCTTCAGTTGATTTCAGCTGTGAATTGTCTGCAATGAAATAAACAGTAACAAATTATTATATATAATATTGTTTAATGATTTCTTGTGTTCAGGCGAACGTGAAAAGAACAAAATTAATTTATTTATATCGACTTTATGAGTAAGAACCCGATTACGAAGCGAAAAATGATGTCACAAGTGGGGTTCGAACCCACACCTATTGGGAATCCGTCCCAATCGTGCTGCCACTTCACCACCGTGAACTGCAATAGCAGGACATTCAAATCTCGCTTCGTGTTATATTTACGTCTTTAAGGAGACGCGCCATCTACCGGACAATGTTTACACATTGTACAGGCTTAATACTTCAAACTTTGCAGTTAGAATTGTATTAAACGATGACACACCCTTGTTATTCAAATTAAGCATATTAAATGCTAAATTTCAGTAATTTTTATGAGTAAGTTTTGTTGGATCCTTCTCGATTTCGCTGTTTGTGTTCTGATCTGCTGATGGTGTATTAGATTTCTATCTTAATATACTTCCACTGTTAGACATAAATATTACCACGGAACACCAAAGTCAGAGGAATCGGTTCCAGTAATCCGTTCTATTGGCAAAGAGGCGTAATACAGTCGGTTTCTTGGAAACACGCAAAAAAAAAAAATATCTTACAAGCTTCCAAATCCTTCAGCTTGGGCTTCTCTTCATCGCTGCTAATCTCCACCACCTCGGCCGGTTCTTCTTTTATCTCCACCTCATCTTCTGAGGAGTGTGCAGATTCAATGGTCTTCGTCAGCACCGGTTCAGTTATTTCTGTTAAAGACAATAAATATGTTAAATTTGCTTTTTCCATTTTATTAGCTTTTTCTTTTCAAATTACTGAAATTTTGCATTTAAAATGCTAGGTTTCGTATAATGTGTTAACATTGTCGGGTAGATAGCGCACGTCTCCTTTAAAGACGAAAATATAATACGATGCGAGAATTGAATGTCATACGACATGCTCACACTTATTTTAGTGGTAGTACGATTGGAACGGATTCTCAATAGGTGTGGGTTCGAGTGTGTGACATTCACCATTCATTTTTCGCTCGTAATCAAATTTTTATAGCTTTTTCTTTTATTCAGCTCATATACGTTCCACTGTTGGGTTACAGTCTCCTCAACAATACGAGAGAGATTGACCTATTACATGTTAGTATAGGGTTTTAATTCGAGTTTTCCTTCTCTTGTACAAATGATATCCCCATAAATATATACCTTAGTGGTCTTTTAGCACAACCACAGACAAGAAAGGGAGTTGAATATTGTATTCTTATTGTCTTTGGCTAATTTTAAATACAATTCGACTCCATAGATAATGTAGTGATTAACATCTAATGAGCCAGGTATCATGGCAAGCTCCATACATGGATACTTCGTTGTGGGCGAGATGGGAATTTCCACAACCCTAAGGTCGTTTGTCCACTGCCGCCATCACCGGAAAGCCGTCATCCCGGCCGCCGATGTTTCGAGAAGTTCGCCGTGACCGCTAGAACTCGGCACGGTTTTATGACGGGCCGATGTGTCGGCAATACAAAACACATTTGTTCTTGTCCCCCCACTAACGTCGCATCGCGTCATTCGCCCAGTTTTTGTTTTGTCTATCATAAAAATTGTAAAAAAAATGGCTAAGAAAATCAAATACGATATTTATATATTAATTGAAGTTGTAGAGAGTAAAGACTGTTTGTGGGATAAAACAAAGGATGTGTCCAATGATAAAATTTTGAGAAAAATACGAGGCGCGTAGTATGCGTCTTTTTAGAGCCCAACTTTGAAAATATGGAGCTTCTAGTCTGTTTTATTTCTACTAAAAAGGAAAACGCGACTACCACGCATAACAAAGCGCTAGAATTGAGCCAACGATATATCGGCGCGGTAGACACACGATCGCCGTCACGTCATCTTAAACTCGACCTGAAATAATCTCGTTCTCGGTGACGGCGGCGATGGACAAGCGGCCTAATAGAATATACAGGGTGCCGATTTAATTAGTAGAATCCTTTAAGTAGGTGTATCAGACCATGATACACTATCCAAATCAGTAAAAAAAAATTGTACCTAAGTTTTGATCAAATTGCCCTACTGATAAGCGGTCAATACACTTGTACTATAAAAAATTCATGTAGGCATATACTCATGCGTGTGACACTGAACTAGTGGGCAAATAGTCCCGCTCTCGCTGCGCTCACCGCCGCACAGCTGGTCGAAATGTACCTACAGATCAATGTACGCTGGCAAACCTACTGTTTTGATAAGAAACAAATCACTTTATCTCGGGATTGGGCAGAGCTAGGAGTCTGCAAATAACTTTAATGTTTTTTATGACGTCATTCCTACACTTAGTTTAAGTTATTCTACTAATAAAATCGGCACCCTGTATAAACCAAAGTAAGACATTAAAAAAAAAGATAATGAATCGTGCGTGAATAGAAATGTAAGTAGAGAAGTAGATATGTTGCGTAGACTGTTTGCGTTCCGAATTACGCACAATTCTATGGATCATAAACAAATTCATATGTCAACTCGCTCTTAGCCGATTTTCGGGTGGTTGGGTCTACAACCTTTTTTGAAGACCTAGAGTGATTGGACAAACGTAAAATCTAATTCACGACCAATTGTCTCCAAACTTACTTGCTTGTTCTTGCTGCAACTGTGCCCTTATAGCCCTCGCTCTAGCCTGAAGCTCCAGCAGCTCTAAGACGGTCAGACCAGCTCTGGACGCCTTGGACTTGTCCGCTTCCTCCTCATTGTCGGTGTCTTTGGACTTTTTACGTTTCGACCTGGAGCTATGACGTCGATGTTTATGCTGGAACAATATAAGGACATGGATACCATTTTTGCAGCAGCCTGTTCAGGTCTACTGGTAAATATTAGTGATGCAACGGATCCCTGTTTCTGTTTCCGCAAGTGCGGAAGTTCCGCGCGCTTTTCAACATTCGTTTCTGCTTCTGTTTCCGCAACTTTTATAACGGCGATATAAACGGAAGTTTACAATGGCTGAGAGTTACGCATGCGCGGCGCGAGGAAGATCCTCTTGTGTGGTCGAAATTAAATTCACACAAATACCGTAATCTTTTGCCATTAGTGCGCCAATATTTGTCGATACCCCCCAGCAGCGTCGCCAGTGAGCAATTATTTAGCGGAGCTGGCCTTATATACGAAGAACACCGGAACAGATTATTAGGTGCAGAAGCGGCCAAATTACTTTTCATAAAATATAACTTGCCACTACTTAATTTTGAATATTAATAAAATGTTCAGTTGCAATATTGTTTTCTATAGTAGATTTCTAATATATCTATTTCTAATCTAGATTTGGTGTATTTGATACTTAATAAAGAAATATATTTGTAAATTTGTTTCTTTTTTTTCCCTTATTATTTACACTTCCGTTTTTGCATCCTTTGCCGTTTCTGGTTCCGCTAAGACACTTCCCTTGCCTCACTAGCATTTACTTTCAAACATATCTGATCTCATATTTAAAACACCCATGTCTGATGACACTAGCGAGCTCTGATAATGTATCTCGAAGGTAGAAGACATAATATTGTATCGTATATTAGTAAACATATATCAAATTTGGAGCATTGGATTTGATTCATTGGACTTCTTAACCCCTACCCTACCACGAAAATTATAATTTTATAAATTAGTGATTGACATAGACGCAGCCCAGAGGGGTCATAACCTGCCCCCCTAGATCCACCTTGCATAAGTACTTGAAACTAAAGAGCGTGAAAGAACATGAATTTTAAAGGAACATGGAAATGCCACATCTCAAAATAGATTTCTATAGCATATAGGAGTTACTTAAAATTTATAATTTGATTTGAATAAACTATTTTATAAGCCTCACCTTTTTCTTCTTAGATCTGTCCGTCTGACTCAGTATCTCCTCATCCGAGGATATGGAATCCAATGATATAGTTTCTAACTGTTCAGCTGCGGACTGGCTCGATGATTCCGTATCTGATGGTGGCTCGGCTCCGTCCAAGATGGCGCAGAGACGTTTAGAACTTATACCTAGTAGCTAAATTTAAAATATATTTAAATATGTATAAAATTTGTCGACTCTCTTTATTTTGAAGACTGGTGTCTCTAGGGTGGTCCCTACATTAAAGAAACAACCCTAGTACTACGGGTTACTTTACAAATATGCAAGTATCGCAGACAAATTATGCACAGACTCAAAGCAACATTAATAAATTACTGAAATTTAGCATTTAATATGCTTAATTATTTATAAAACCCGATAAACATTGTCGGGTAGATAGCATACCGTCACCTTAAGACGTAAAAATATGATACAAAGCGAAATTTGCATGTCCTACAATAAGTCACGGTGGTGTAGTGGCAGCACGATTGGGCCGGAATCCCAATAGGCGCGGGTTCGAATCCCGCTTGTGACATCATTTTTCGCTTCGTAATCAAAACAACATTTTATGGATACAAAGTGTTGTCCGATGTGGGAATCAAACCCTTGAATTATCTTAACCACTATGCCATTTGTGCAGTTAACAGATAGCTGTTTCTCTGTGGTGATAGGTTAAAAATACTTTCATCACTCTTTTTTTTTGACTTTCAGTGTAGCAGAAGATAACTAAGGGATACAATGATTTTTTTTTTGTGTGTTAGTTGTTAGCCTCAGATGGCTATGACAACTTTACCCGGACTGTGGGTGAGCGCTGAGGGCTCTCAACCCGTGGGATACAATGCAACATACCCATACTATATGACCCATTTCTTTTATTGTTTTAACTCCCTCCACCTTTGATGACCACAATAGTATCTGCTCTCTCTGCCTACCCTGCAAGGGATGTGGCGTGATGGTATGTATGTAATAGTATGTGAACAAGACATATTTGAAGACTACTTCATTCACTGGGAAGACCTATGTCTAAAGACTTAATATTGATACAAAGATTAATATCTAACCTCTTCAGTGCACAATTCCTGTAGATCGTCAATAGAAATATTTCTAACACACGCCGGCGCCATAGCTTTCAACTCTTTGTATTTCAACACCGAAAATACTTGGTGCATGAGTTCAACTCTGTCGTGAATATAATATGCCAAGTCGTGCTCTTCCAACTGCCGATGAGAAGTGGAAGTCTCCGGCATTTCATTCTTGACTTTGTGATGTTTATTACGACTCATTTTTGGTTTATTATCCTCGATAAATGGAAGTTGAACTTAAAAGTAAAATTTTATTTTACTAACATAACTATGTTATCATTTTATACTACACTGGGTATTGGATGTACTGTTTTAATGGCTCTATATTTTATAGTTATCGACTTTATATGTATAAAATAAAGACTATTATCTTAAAGATGTATTATTTATGATAAAAAATATAATAATAAATAGTGCACCGCTATTTCTTCGCTTTAGGGGACGTAGACATAGAGTAGAATCAAAATACAGAGTAGTAAACCGTGTTATCTATAAAAAAACGTATGGCATGGATACCAAATCTTACTAAAATTTGTTTATTATTATTTGTAAAAAAAAAATTAAATTCTGAATTTATGAAACTCTGAAGACTAGTGTAAGATAATATTTTTGCCAAAATTACTCCTGTAAAGTTTCAACAGAAATTATGTTTAAAAAACATTAACACAACGAAAACAAAATATTGAGATATTTATATAAAAATAATCAAACATTTTTGAATACATATATTATTATCATTAAGACAATATAAAAACAATAACTGATGATTTTATTCAATTGCTTCTACTTTATTACCATACATTAATGTCAAGCAATCAATAAAAAAAAATCAAATACTCTTTTGACATAACTAGACAGGTTTTAAATTATTTTCAAAAAGTAGTTACGAGTATATAATAAAATAGCCTACCGTGAAAACAACATAAAAATGTGATATAAAATACAAATTAATGAGGAAAAAAATGACTATAGAAGAATTTGTCACGATATTAGCAGATAGAGCTATTCAAAAAGTATTCAAATCATTTTTAAAGATTTACTCTTCAAATCTGATAACGTACATAATAACATTATTTTCGTCTTTGAAAAATAGAATTCGAGAATTAATTGGAAGTTTTAGCAGAAAATAAAAAGTGTCATGTGGTGCTCTTGTATTATATTTAATATCTTAGTGTTTTAACGTGTTATATTAAATAATTTAGATGGTATTTTATTTAATTTGATGCGCTGGAAGTACTGAGGTGTAGAGAATATGATATAACAGTGCCATATATATGTTTTCGTTTTTCACTAAAATTCCAATGAGATAGCTTTAACAGTATGGCCATAGCACTGTTAAAGGCGACGATGTGACTTATCGACGGACGATGACTTTAAATGAAATTAATTTATAAAAAAGATTTGGGTTAAAACTCTTAGTAACCAAGCCATAAACTCCAAAACAAAAATTAAAAAGAAGTCATGAGGACTGCCGACAGAAGTGAAAACTTAAAACTATAAAAAATAAAGAATGTTTTATATAATGTTTTTGTTTTTATTATATAATATTAGATAAACGGGTGAATATTTGAAAACGTACATTTTTGATGTCTCGCTGTGGGGTGAATATTTGAAAACGTGCATTTTTGATGTCTCGCTATGAATAACACATTAAACCTAAATCGATTTTGATCACTTTTTTATATACATAGTTAATTAAGTGGGGTACATATGGCAGATCAATTTATTGTGTTTTATAAGCTATAAGCTATTTTATAAAAAAAATTGTTCCCAAAACCTCATTACCATTCGTGTCCCTTTTCCCAGTTTTCAACCATTATGATAAGAAAAATTAAACGAAGCCTTCGAAGAATAACATTTTTCTTATTATTTAATAAATATAATAGTTAATGTATAAACTGAAATAAAATATATGATATAAAGAACAGTTTCAGTTAATTTTATACCAATTCAAAAATTGTCCCACCCTTCGTACTACTTACCGTTCGCGAATACTGACAGTGAAATAGAATAGTACCCAATGGTAAATGTAATCCTCACGATGACTCCCCACCACGACCTCAGTGCCCGCTAGTGACTTAAGCAGATTACACATCTTAAAGAGCGATTTGGCGCCAACGAAAAATTAATAATCTACAAAAAATCGTCCGGGTCAAAATAAAATCTCCTTACCGTTCGTGTCTTCTAAAGGTAAGTTATTTGTTTAGATTAATTTAATTAATGATTTAAATATTTGCCATAAGATTATTTCTCATCTGATAACGTATTTAGTCTCATAAGTCTAATAAATAATGCAACGTCCACAAATGTTTCTAAATATCTACTTACCATTTTACTATTTAACATTTTTCCCGTTCACATTTTACTCGAATGGTAAGGAGCAAGCTGCAATGGTAAGTAGGTATTTTTTCTATTTAAATGTAATATTGTTTCAATACATGCTATATTTAAACTGCCGTGTAAATGACTAAACCACTACAAATTACAGAGTCAAGAAAAGCGCAAAATAGTACTGTCTGCGCTTTCTTCTGTCACTGTCAATATTGGAATCAGAACTTTGAAAAAATATACGGCGAATAAGGCACAAAAAGATAAAATAGAAATAGAGTTATTGAAGAAAAAAAAAAATAAATACAAAAAAATAATTCTGAGACTTAGGAAACGCTTACAGAGTCCTAACACAAAAGCTAAAGCTCTACTGCACCACAATTTGTTTAATTTCTCATTACCGTTTGCACAATAATTTCAGATCCAAATTGTGACTTACATAAAAGCTTATTTTTTTGGTCTCACGCATTTTTTTCTATGTGTATGCTATCAGCTTTGCTTTGAATATCTAAAGAACAGTTTTGTAAGTACTATTTTTTCATTCTATAAAATTGTCTAATATGTTCGTTTCCAAATATTCACCCTGTGACATTAAACCTGAATCGATTTTGATCACTTTTTTTATATACATAGCTAATTAAGTGGGTTACATCTTATTCAGGCGCTGAAATCCATCTATAAAGATTCCAGAGCCTGCGTAAGGATAAACGGGTCCTACACTGAATGGTTTAACATTGATAAAGGTGTTAGACAGGGATGTGTAGCGTCACCATGGCTATTTAACCTATTTATGGAGTTCTTCAAATAATATTTAACCTATTTATGGAGTTCTTCAAATCTTGCAAACAGCTATGTTTGCAAGATTTGAAAAATAATGAATGTGGTTTAAGAATGAATGAGTTACTCGTCAAATGTCTTCTTTATGCCGATGATCAGGTTTTACTTGCATCGTCGGCTGAAGACTTACAGGCGATGGTAACTACTATGCATGATGCTTTTGAAAGAAAAGGTATGAAAATAAATGTTACTTATATTTAACAGACGAAAGTAATGGTCTTTGAAAAGGATAAATGTATGACGGAATGTAATATTTTTATAAATGGTGAGGGACTGGAACAGGTGAAAGAATTTGTATACTTGGGAGTACTATTTACTAGTGATGGTAAAAATAATGATGATGTTGAAAGAAGAGTGAATGCTGGTAATAAAGTGAATGAGGCACTGTACGCTTTTATGAAGAGTAGGAATGTATCTAAAAAGGCACGCCTAGCTGTACATAAGGGAGTAATAGTGCCCACTCTCATGTATGGCAGTGAAAGTTGGATTTGGCAGGGAAGACATGAAAGTAGAATAAATGCTGTAGAGATGAGAGCTCTTCGTAGTATGTGTGGTGTAAGTATGAAAGATAAAATTAGGAATAGTGTTATAAGAGAGCGCTGTGGTGTGAATGAAGAAGTAGTGACAAAGATAAAAAAGGGTATGCTGAGGTTGGTTGAGGAAAAAATTAATCGAAACCTTCGAAGAAAAACGTTTTTTTTTATTATTTAGTTAATGTATAAACTGAAATAAAATATATGATATAAAGAACAGTTTCAGTTAATTTTATACCAATTCAAAAATTGTCCCACCCTTTGTACTAGTTACCGTTCGCGAATACTGACAGTGAAATAGAATTGTACCCAATGGTAAATGTAATCCTCACGTCGACTCCCACCACGACCCCAGTGCCCGCTAGTGACTTGAGTGATCCACACGTCTTAAAGACCGTTTTGGCGCCAACAAAAAAATAATAATCTACAAAAAATCGTCCAGGTCAAAATAAAATCTCCTTACCGTTCGTGTCTTCTAAAGGTAAGTTATTTGTTCAGATTAATTTAATTATTGATCTAAATATTTTCCATAAGATTGTTTCTCGTCTGATAACGTATTTAGTCTCATAAGTCTAATAAATAATGCAACGTACACAAATGTTTCTAATTATCTACTTACCATTTTACTATTTACCATTTTCCCGTTCACTTTTTACCCAAATGGTAAGGAGCAAGCTGGAATGTTAAGTAGGTATTTTTTCTATTTAAATGTAATATTGTTTCAATACATGCTCTATTTAAACTACCATGTAAATTACTAAACCACTACAAATTTCAGATTCAAGAAAAGGACAAAATAGCACTTTCTGCGCTTTTTCTGTTACTGTCAATCTTTGAATCAGAACTTTGAAGAAATATATGGCGAATAAGGCACAAAAAGATAAAATAGAAATAGAGTTATTGAAGAAAAAAATAACATACAAAAAAATAATTCTGAGACTTAGGAAACGCTTACAGAGTCCTAACACAAAAGCAAGAGCTCTACTGCACCACAATTTGCTTAATTTCTCATTACCGTTTGCACAATAATATCAGATCCAAATTGTGACGTATATAAATGCTTATTTTTTGGTCTCACTCATTTTTTTGTATGTGTATGCTATCAGCTTTGCTTTAAATATCTAAAGAACAGTTTTAGAATGTACTGTTGGAACGAAGTTCCTTATCGCGCGTTGTGAAAGGGGGCTAGACGGAAAAAATTCTTACGAAAAGTTGTCACGACACTTTTTGCTATAGTAAGCTATTGTAAGCTGTGCGGCGTCGCTCGTCGGCTCTCTTATAGAAAGCAAGCCAGATATTTTCATTTCTATTTCGCATTGAACAGTGTGGTGTCGCGACGATTTTTTTTATAGATAGAGTGATTCAAGAGGAAGGTTTATATGTATAATATATGCATAATGTACTAGAGAAACACTGATAATTTTAGAGGTTTCTAATGTGATGTCGTAAATAAACACATTATTTTGCGCTTACATTGCAAACGCTGGCTGTAACCTACGAAATAGATCAAAATAAAGTACTACAGTATTATACAACTTAAAAAGGCCTACAAAAAAGTCCGCGATGGTATATATCTATCTCTTAAGGATAACATACTATATCCATTTTAATACTTTAAAAAATGTTCTATTATAAAACGGTAATTGAAAAGCTATTTACACAAATACTGTATTAATCCTTATCATTTTAAATACATTAGTTGGCTTGAGCATTTCATGAAGATATTTTTTTTCCTTCAGACCATGCAAATTAAATCAATACCTTAAGAGATATAACAAAATCAAAATAATGCGCAACGAAATTATTTTCGCCCGTGACCGGGCCGCGTGGCCGGCTCGCGTTCGAGCTCGGGGCCGAAAAGTTTTGGTAGTCTAGTGGAATTGTATATCCTATTATTAATATTATAAACGTGAAAGTATGTAATAATGTATGGATGTGAACATGTTTGTTGCTCTTTCACGTAAAAACTACTGAATGGATTTTGATGAAATTTATAGTAATATAGCTTGCACATCAGAATAACACATAGGCTATAATTTATAAAGATATTTTGCAAATTGGCTAAAATATAACGATAAAAATCGCTTAAGGCAGAAAAAAATTATATAATTAAAATAGAACTTCGTTCCATCCGGGTGTCCCTTGACACCTCCGGTTTTATTTTTTCATTCCTTAAAATTGCCTAATATGTTCATTTGCAAATATTCACCCAAACATGCTGTGTGGCAGCGGCAAAGAGTAAAGTTATATCAATTGAAAAAGAGTGGCAATTCGATGGAAAAAAAAATGCACGTATGGAAAGTGTTGCTACCTAGAGGCACAGACTAGTAAGAGATACTTACCTAGAGCTCAGGTGATGAACTAAGGTTGGAGTGATATACATAGGTGTGTTTGTGTGTGATATATGGATATACGTATCTAAATTTGCATGTGTGTAATTATATAGGGTTCTCTTTTACTATTAAACCTACCCTGAAATATATAAAAAAAAAAACATATCAGCCGTTAACGAAACAACAATAATTTAAGCTTAACAACGAAAATTGAGATAATTTTCAGAAAGTACGTCAATAACCGAAAATTTTGGACGGCGCGACGATCTGTAAAAATTTATAATGTTTTAACTGTGCAGGGGTAGCGACTACAAATAGTATCATAACCCTTACTTTGCTCGTGGATGTCGTAAAAGACGACTAAGAACCTTATAACAACCTGGGCCAACTCCATCTGATGCCCTTTGGTCAACAATTACATTCCCAAGGTGGGGGTTGACGTCTGGCAGACGGCCGATCATAAAACTATTGCCAATAACTTGTACAATATGTACTATGAAAGAAGAGTACATATTGTGTTGACCCCAAGTAATTAGGGTAAGAGTAGGAGAATGATGATGCAGTAAGAATATTAATATTACTACTTAGCCTGTGTACAAAGATAGTAATCACAGACTTCTTATATATTGGCAATCAGCTACTTATATGAGCTATTGGTGCCAGTGTCAAGTTATAAATATCTTCACGATTTTGGTCTTTCAAGTTAGTCATTGTCTAAGTCAAATTGTTGCCATTAACAGTGCAATGGCCACACTGTTAATGGTATCTTGTAGGAATTTTGATGGAAAACGAAAACGTTGTAAAGCAATTTTATATGATATTCACTATATCCCAGTAGTTCCGCCACTTCATATTACATAAAATGTCATCAAAATTATCTAATATAACACGTTAAAACACTAAGATATCGAATATAATACAAGAGCACCACATAACGTTTCCAAATTCCCGTCAAAAGTCCAATCCATAGATAATATACTATAAATTAGTCCAATCACAGACTTAGTAGCAATAGTAATATTTGACCAAGACTACTTTTTTTTTTTTTTTTTTATGCCAGCTATACTTATAGGCATTACATCGTCCTACAAAGAGGTTGTACCTCAACAATTATTATTGCACTGGCTATTATGTAGCTTAATATTATAGCGAGCTTAAAAGTGTTATACTCAACAAACAATTTAACTTTTTAAATATCAGAAAAATAGGAGAAAAAAATTAATAAATACATATAATCAGTAATGATTATTTTCCATCATCAGATAGTGCTCATATTAGAAAAGCCATATACAGAATAAACTTCACGGAAATAATGTTGAAGTATTAGTTTAAATAAAAAATCAATATCTGCATATTCATCATTATCAACATCTCAGCTCATATATGTCCAATTGTTAGGCTCGAGCCTCTTCCGTGATGGGAGGGAAATTGACCTACTATACCACGCTGGTCAGACGTGTTGGTATAGGGCAGTCATGTCAAAGTATCAATAAGGCCCGCGATCGCAGTGATTTTTTACAACCGTATATTTTATACTACATAATTTAATAAATAAAATGTTATAACAATGCAGTTCATTTCTTTTAATTTTCAATTCGTCTACGAATTCAAAATTTAATATATGGCCCTCTGCAAAATTAAGTTTGACACTTCTGGTATAGCGTTTTGATTAGAGTTTTCCTTTTCTCGTATAGATGTTATATGCATTTTATATCCCTTAGTCGTCTCTTACGATCACCCACGAGTATGATGACGGGGGTGATGAATTGTATTCTTACTCCGTCATCACACGGATCTGCAGATTAAAGAAAATGTAATAATGCGAAAGGGAATGCTCCGATGGTTCGGACATGTGGAAAGAATGCCGAATGAACGTCTGGTTAAGAAGATATACAATGCGAAAGTGGAAGGATGTAGGTACCGAGGGAGACCGAGACTAACCTACCTAGACCAGATCGGTCATGTACTGAAGGAAAGTGGAGTCAAGAGTCTTCGAAACCGGCGAGCGTGTATGAAGAGAATTATGAATGTTGAGGAAGCGAGTGAAGTATGCAAGGATAGAGTTCTCCGGCACTCTGTTCTCTCTGCCTACCCTGCAAGGGATATGGCATGATAGTATGTATGTATGTATGTAAGAGTGTTAGTATTATTGAACAAGATGTTCAGAGAAACTACATGATAACCTATTTCAAAGTCGTCTTTTATGAAATTCTGCTGGACGAGAAAAGTAGTGATGTATTAAATTCTTATTCAGTCACCGTATAGAAGAGTTTTGGTAGTTATTCTTCTCATACCTTTTCATGGCATATAACTATCTCTTTTCATTGTGAATAGTCGATCAGATTTAAATTTCATCTTATATAATTATCTATTATTGAAGTGAAACTTCTAATGCGACTTCTAACAAGGTTGCGTTAAACGTTTAACGCAATGGCGCTCGAACGCATACGCGTAGTATACCTGTTACAGGCCAGCGCGAGCGTTAGCAACGAGTAGCGTCCAATATTCCAACGCAAGAGGGAGACAGAAAGAAAGATACACAGAGGTAGAAAGTAGGAGAGAGAAAGAGAGTGAGTCGGTAAATCCCAAGCACATGCGCATGGTATTCCTCCTATGCAGCGAAGTAAACAGTGTGAGCGTCGTGAAATTAGCTGAAATACGTACTTGTTGTTCTATTTTAATTTATGATATTAATTTTTTTCATAAGTTCAAGTTTTCACTTCTGTTGGCAGTCCTCATTACTGCTTTTTTTAAGTTACAATAACACTTCCACAGTTTGTAATGTTTACTTTTTACACGACACTAGCAAAACTTACTAATTACATTTACAAAGGCTGTTTGTCATAAAAAGATATATACTACATAATATAATCTTAAAACATAGGCTAAATAGACAAAAAAAAGCCTTTAAAAATATATTTATAGAATAAATAGAATAGTAAAGAATAATTGGAGTGTCTCACGGCAGTAGAAGCTTGGTTACTGAACTGCATTTGACTATAAGGATGAATATTTGTAAATGAACATATTAGACAATTTTAAAGAATGAAAAAATAGTACTTACAAATCTGTTCTTTAGATATTTAAAGCAAAGCTGATAGCATACACATACAAAAAAATGCGTGAGACCAAAAAATAAGCCTTTATATACGCCACAATTTGGATCTGAAATTATTGTGCAAACGGTAATGAGAAATTAAACAAATGGTGGTGCAGTAGAGCTTTTGCTTTTGTGTTAGGACTCTGTAAGCGTTTCCTAAGTCTCAGAATTATTTTTTTGTATTTGTTATTTTTTTTTCTTCAATAACTCTATTTCTATTTTATCTTTTTGTGCCTTATTTGCCATATATTTCTTCAAAGTTCTGATTCAAAGATTGACAGGAACAGAAAAAAGCGCAGAAAGTGCTATTTTGCGCTTTTCTTGAGTCTGAAATTTGTAATGGTTTAGTAATTTACACGGCAGTTTAAATATAGCATATATTGAAACAATATTACATTTAAATAGAAAAAATACCTACTTACCATTCCAGATTGCTCCTTACCATTCGGGTAAAATGTGAATGGGAAAAATGGTAAATAGTAAAATGGTAAGTCTGGACGATTTTTTGTAGATTATTATTTTTTTGTTGGCGCCAAATCGATCTTTAAGACGTGTGATCTGCTCACGTCACTAGCGGGCACTGAGGTCGTGGTGGGCAGTCATCGTGAGGATTACATTTAGCATTGGGTACAATTCTATTTAACTGTCAATATTCGCGTACGGTAAGTAGTACGAAGAGTGGGACAATTTTTGAATTGATATAAAATTAACTGAAACTGTTCTTTATATCATATATTTTAATTCAGTTCATACATTAACTATTATATTTATCCGTGTGGTGATGGAGTAAGAATACTATTCACCACCCCATATCTTACCCGTGGGTGATCGTACGAGACGACTAAGGGATATAAAACGCATATAACATCTATGCGAGAGAAGGAAAACTCGGAACAAAACCCTATACCAACACGTCTGACCAGCGTGGTATAGTAGGTTAATTTCCCTCCCATTGTGGAGGAGGCTCGAGCCCAACAGTGTGTCATATATGAGCTGAGATGATGATGATGATTATATTTACTAAATAATAAGAAAAAATGTTATTCTTCGAAGGTTTCGTTTAATTTTTCTTATCATAATGGTTGAAAATTGGGAAAAGGGACACGAATGGTAATGAAGTTTTGGGATCTAATTTTTTTATAAATTGGCTTATAGCTTACAAAACACAATAAATTGATCTGCCATATGTACCCCACTTAATTAACTATAAAAAAAGTGATTAAAATCGATTCAGGTTTAATGTGTTATTCACAGCGAGACATCAAAAATGTACGTTTTCAAATATTCACCCATAAATCTATAAATAGTCTACTTTAGGCAAGAATATATACTTGGTGTATAGGGTTAGTCACTAGATGTCATTAGTATTCCAAACAATGTTTTCAAAATAATTTGTTTAATTATTGTTTCAGTTTGAATATTTTTATCAGTGGAAATCTATGCGGACAAATTTTCTTTAATATCTTGATAATTTTATGATTATTTAAGCGCAGTCATGGAGGTAGACCTATTAGAAACTGATCCTCTTGAAGGTAGCAGCTATGATGTTAAAGCTGAAATAAAGGAGGAGGAGGATGACGATCAATATAATTCATTGTAAGTTATGTTTTATCAACACATCAGCCTACTAAAGTGTAGACATAGGTTTTATTACGAAAATAAAAGATATAGGTACTTAATTATGGAGTAAGAATACAATTGCCAATAACTTCTACAATATGTACTATGACAGAAGAGTACATATTGTATCGACCCCGAGTAATTGGGATAAGAGTAGGAGAATGATGATGGAGTAAGAATGCAATTCATAAGTGTCCTTTTACGAATGTGAGTCATGTAAAAGACGACTAAGGGTATGATATGCTGATATCATCTATGCAAGAGAAAAGAAACTAACACCAACCGGTCTGATTAACATGATATAGTATTGTGGATAAGACTCAAACCCAGCGATGGAATCTATATGAGCCAAGGGGAATTTTTTTTTGGCAGGCAATGGTCTGGGGCAGAGGTCGGCAACCATTTGAGTCAGAAGAGCTAAAAATTAGAATTTACAAAGGTTTAAATTTTTAAAGAGCCACATTTTTTTTGCTAGCAATAATTTGTGCCTAATCCTCGTTAATTAATTCAGAACCATTTCTAAATGTTTTCTTTATAAAATATTTTTATATGTATAGAACTAAAGAGCCGCAAGTTGCCGACCCCTGATCTGGGGTGACAAAAGGGAGGCATGTAGCCCTATAACCCATTGTATTTCCTCCCCATTACCTAGGGACTGTCCACTGAGCACCTTAACGCCTGTGGCTGGCTCGCCGAGTTACCTTGTTGAGTACCATCGTGAACAAAGAGAAACTATTCCTAATACTATTGCCATCTCCACAGACAATCCATCAACACCTTACTAGAATTGGCACAATGTGTCCAATCAAACCAAGAACCCATAGAATTCAATTCGACTGATGCTATGATGAATCCAAAAACTGGTCTAATGGTTTGTTTGCATTGCCTCGAAGATATTGACTCAAACCTCCTATCGGACCATATGGTAACCGCACACAATTACCGGAGAGTAATCTTCAAATGCAGCATATGCATGACCACCTTCCAAGAGAGAAAGCTACTAACTATACACAAACAAGAATGTCGGCCCCAACCTAAAACTAGAAAACGTACATCTTTCCAGCAAATAATGTTGGAAGTGGAAAATACATACTTTAAAGATGATCAGAATCTATGGGAGACAGTGTCCTGTCCGATATGTCTTTTGGATTTACCTAAATATTCATTGAGAGAGCATTTGCTGAATGAGCATCGGAAAGCAGATGTGATATTGACCTGCGGCCGTTGTCATCGGAATTTTAAGTCAAAGTTAACTTTGAGAGAGCATGTGAAGTTGGTACACGAAGCTGTAGAGGATTCTGCGGAGTGCGAACTTTGCGGGCAGAAGTTTAGAAGTATGAAATACTTGGCTAATCACAAAAGAAATGTGCACCCCGTTGGTAAGTTTGTTATTTTTAAATTTTTGAAACTTCTTTAGAATCGTGATTTGAAACTCGATGAAACGAAAAAATAAGTCCATAGAGACACAAACACATTAATGTATAGGATTCAGCCGGCGAGAGAATGAGATAGAACACATCTAATGTGTTCTCCGTCTCCTCTTTGTGCGACTCTTCGTAGTATCCCCACTATCTGACTCTCCCGCTAGAGAGAGAGAGAGAGATAGAGAGTGAGAGAGAGTACACGCTATTTGTTGATGTATGTAATCGAGAATTAAAAAATAGTTTGCCAAAGTTTCACTTCTGATAAGTGTACTTTGTACGCACGCATAATTGTTTTTATTATTATAATGAGTAACAATAGGTAATGATGTACTAGAGCAAGTGGATGAATTTGTATATCTTGGATGTGGATTTAGCCGAGATGGAAGGTACACCACTGATATAGAGCGAAGAGTGAATGCGGGAAATAGAGTGAACGGAGCGTTGGGGCAACTTCTCGGCAGCCACCACCTCAGCCAGAAGGGACGTGTAGCAATACATAACGCAGTGCTTGTCCCAACATTACTGTATGGAAGCGAGAGTTGGGTATGCAGAAAAGAGTATGAAAGTAAAATTAATGCGGTCGAAATGCGATCTCTGCGGAAAATCTGTGGAGTTAGGCTGACCGACCGCATTCGTAACGACGACGTAAGAGAGCGACTAGGTATGAAAGAGAGTATTGGTGTAAAGATGCGAAAGGGAATGCTCCGATGGTTCGGACATGTGGAAAGAATGCCGAACGAACGTCTGGTTAAGAAGATATACAATGTGAAAGTGGAAGGATGTAGGTACCGAGGGAGACCGAGACTAACCTACCTAGACCAGATCGGTCATGTACTGAAGAAAGGTGGAGTCAAGAGTCTCCGAAACCGGCGAGCGTGTATGAAGAGAATTATGAATGTTGAGGAAGCGAGTGAAGTATGCGAGGATAGAGTTCTCTGGCACTCTGTTCTCTCTGCCTACCCTGCAAGGGATATGGCGTGATGATATGTATGTATGTATGTATTATATTTATTTCATTATTCCCCTTACATGGTCCACTGTTGACTCCAAGTCTCGTCTGCAATCAAATTGAAATCAAGCTAAGGCAGCATACCATAATATTTGTTTGTGCCAAGACCATATTCTTGACAGTTTCCTGTTTACAACTGCGGGCCTCTCCATCCAGGATAGTACCACACTCTGTTAGAGAATCAATGTGTGAGCAGTAGCATGCTCTGTTGTGCGTTGTTTCGTGAATGAGAGAGCCCGACGCCTTGCTTTTTAGGATGAGTTTGGGGGTTTCATTGGTAGACAGTGGCGAAGCTATACTCCTAGTATTGTGAAGCTCCATGGGCATCTGTAATAGTTATCCTCAGGTGTGCTGCCAAGTAATCTATACTGTCAACCAATTTTGCAGTTTTTAACTTAGGTTTAGGTGTCTTCGGACACAGGGTCTTCGGTAAGTTCCTGCACAGAATTGGGGCCCCAGGGTGCCATGAGTGTGGCGCGCCGCTAGACGATGCACGATGTGTGCCACACAGAGGAGGTATGCCCCGCCTGGGGGCCCCAGCGCCTCGTCCTGTCGGCGGTCATTGGGTGGGACCTGTTGCTGTCGACTATCATCTCGAAGATGCTCGACAGTGACAGGTGCTGGTCGTCGATGGCCTCCTTCTGCGAGGAGGTTATCTTTAAAAAGGAGGCCGCGGAGCGGGAACGCGAGGCAATTGCGTCCGCAGACTCGCTCCGCCGGCGGCGGCCAGGGAGGAGGAGGCGCCGATTTGCGCACCTTCTTCCACCGCCCTGAATGACGACAGGACGTGGCCAGATGGCCAAGCATTGGGGTGTCGGGGATAGAATGTCAGTAGACGGATCTCTCCGGCACCCCGTAAAAGCGCGGCAGGGGCCGCTGTGGTTTTAGTGGGTATTCCGGTCGGTCATCTGGCCGGCGAGTCCCACACGCCCCCCCGTCTGTCACATGCGGGGAAAGCGCGTAAATGCGTTTCCACAGCGTGAAAAAAAAAAAAAAGGTCTAGGTGTCCTAGGTCACCGAAGACAAAGATCGAATACAGGTGGCCCGCTCGCACGGCGAAGAGAGGAGAGTTGCACGGTGGGTCTATAGGGTCACGCGCCGCCTCTTCCGTCACCCCGGGCCGATTTGGCGGGGCAAGAGGCATCCATAGTCTACCGTAAAAAAAAGGGTGTCCTAGGTACCTTTTTGTTGAATATTCTTAGTTTGATTCCCTTGCAGAACAATACTTTGTGCAAAAAAAAAAAAATCCAGTAAACTTTGTTCTAAGTCTGGATTTTATTTGGGTTCATTGATTATTGAAGTCCATTCTGATGGAAGTGTTAATTCCTTAGTATTGGATTTTGCTATTAATTAATAAATAAATCAAAAATATATATGTTTTTCAGGAAATAAAGTCCACAAGTGCAATATATGCAGTAAGGAATTTAAAAGCAGACTATGCTTGCACCAACACAACAAGTATGTCCACCCACCAGAGTCAGCCTCCGTGGAATGTCCCCATTGTCCTCACAAAGTATTCAAATCAAGAATGAGTCTGATGCAGCATTTGAGGATCTGTCACGATTACAAGAGGAAGTAATACTCCAGACTTTAAGGAGCTGGAAGACGGAAGCCCAGAGCATCACATACCTGGAAGTAAAATTGTGACTGTTATTCTCACATATGGTGTATCATCAGTAAGAAGTATCCGTAGAACTGGTTGAGGGTGATGTCTCGGCTTTAATAGGTTCTGATAGTCTGTGGGTCCTTATTTCACTCTTCTGGTCCTATGGATAGTTACATGATCAGGTGGTTTGTATAAGCATTGAAGTTCTTGTGAACTGTCAAGCTGTTTTTGGAATATGTTGCCTCGTCTTGTGGTAGTACTACACTCATGATGGTAAGATATATTCTGTGAACGAGAAATGGAGGGACAAACCCTTACCTCACAATATGCGAAGACCTGTCTGTGTTTTTGGTGTTACAGTATTCCATTAAGATCGGCACTCACTTAAGATTAATATGGCTGTTTGTCTACCATCAGATTCTAATATTATAAAGATAGAGAATGTAATATGATTGCATAGGTGGTGTAGTGGTTAAAATAACGTCCTACCAGTGTCTCAGGTTCGATTCATCACAATACTTTGTGCAATTCATAATTATTATTCCGAATATTTGGGTGTTATAATAAAGAAGTAATGAAAATTATTTGTAGCATGGCATTTTTATTATATTACAAATCAGAAATAGCAAAAATTTATAAAAATTAGGATAAATAAAAAACCTTTAGTTTTTATAGATTTAAAACTTCTGAAGACCTGGTATAAATATGTATAATAATGTGATGGAGTAAGAATACAATTCACCATCCCTCATCTTATACGTGGGTGATCGTACGAGACGACTAAGGGATATGAAACGCATATAACATTTATGCGAGAGAAGGAAAACTCTAAACAAAACTCTATACCAACACGTCTGACCAGCGTGGTATAGTAGGTCAATTTCCCTCCCATTATGGAGGAGGCCGGAGCCCAACAGTAGGACATATATGAGCTGAGATGATGATAATAACCATGGATGTTGAATCTGTAGCAATGGGATTGTGTAAATAAAATTAAAATCTATATAAATAGTTTTATTTTATAATTAAACCATATTTTAATAGCTTGTTATGCTTTGTGGTAGCGGCTACAAATACTACCAACCATTACTTTTCTCGTGGATGTCGTAAAAGCCGACTGCGTGCTTTATATATCGTCCTGCACCAACTACACCTGATGTCGTCTGATCAACAATTACATTGACAAGTAGTGGTGTGTGACGTCACACAGACACCCAATACCCCAATTACGAAGCGTAAAATGATGTCACAAGTGGGATTCGAACCCGCACCTATTGGGAGTTCAGCCCAATCGTGCTGCTACTTACACCAACGTGAACTATTGTAGGACATTCAAATCTCGCTTCGTATTATATTTTCGTCTTTCGTGTGGATTATATAAATTATGCGTTTTAATCGATTTTTTATGAAAAGCGCCATCTATGGAACGGATGAATCAAACTCGAAGTAAATTCATTATTATTTACAAGTTAAGAGTGCCATAATATATGTAGTTGTTGGTAAACCATAAAAATGTCTTCCAATAGTAAAACATCTAAAAGCGGTTGGCGAAAATATTTTACGGTTAAGTAACATACAGCAATATGCAAGTACTGTTCCAAAGAGCTAAAAACTTGCAGTAATACTACAAATTTAAAACAGCATATATACATACCATCACGCCATGTCCCTTGCAGGGTAGACAGAGAGATCAAAATGCCAGAGAACTCTATCCTTGCATACTTCACTCGCTTCCTCAACATTCATAATTCTCTTCATACACGCTCGCCGGTTTCGGAGACTCTTGACTCCACCTTCCTTCAGTACATGAATGATCTGGTCTAGGTAGGTTAGTCTCGGTCTCCCCCGGTACCTACATCCTTCCACTTTCGCATTGTATATCTTCTTAACCAGACGTTCATTCGGCATTCTTTCCACATGTCCGAACCATCGGAGCATGCCCTTTCGCATCTTTACACTAATACTCTCTTTCATACCTACTCGCTCTCTTACGTCGTCGTTACGAATGTGATCGATCAGCCTAACACAGCCACAAATTTTCCTTAGAGATCGCATTGCGCATTAATTTTACTCTAATACTTTTTTCTGCATACCCAACTCTCGCTTCCATATAGTAATGTTGGGACAAGCAAGTTATGTATTGCTACACGTGCCTTCTGGCTTCGGTGGTGGCTACCGAGAAGTTGTCCCAACGCTCCGATCACTCTATTTCCCGCATTTACTCTTCGCTCTATATCAGTGGTATACCTTACATCTCGGCTAAATTCACATCCAAGATATACAAATTCATCCACTTGTTCTAGTACATCATTACCTATTGTTACTCTTACATCTGTTCTGGCGTCATCTCTTTCGAAGACCATTATTTTAGTTTTACGCACATTTATGCGTAGACCACTTTTCTTACAATCTTCTGTCATTGGGTCGACTAGGGTCTGCAGGTCATCCACTGACTGCGCCAGCAGGACTGCATCATCTGCATAGAGCAGAGCACTGACTACTGAGTCGCCCATCTGGACTCCCACATTCATATCGTTCAACCTTTGGAGACATTTATCCAGATATATGATAAACAGCCTGGCTGATAGAACGCACCCCTGCTTCACGCCGATATTGACGTCAAACCAAGGCGACATTCCATCATCCAGCCGCACACAGGCTCTACAGCCCATGTAACTGGACTGCACAGCCTGCAGCAGTTTACCGTTAATACCATACTCCGGTAAAATGTCCCAAAGTTCCTTTCGTGCAACCGTGTTAAATGTTCTCTCCAGATCCACAAAACTGCAGAAAACCCTCTGACCTAGAGCCAGACGCGTCTCCACAATGTTGCGCAGAGAGAACACTTGATCCATGCATCCCCTTCCACTCCTGAAACCTCCTTGTGCCTCACACAGTAAACCATCGGACTCCATTCTCATTCTCCTTACAATAATTTTAGCATACACTTTTGCTTCCAAACTGGTCAAGCTTATGGCTCTGTAATTGGCGCAGTCATAACGTGAACCCTTGTTTTTAAACAAAAGCACGGTACTCGGTTCGCGTCGCCTCCGGGGGACACTCTAACCCGCACTACGGTACGCACATGAGCCGGATTGAAGTCTGACTAGACTGGCAGGGGACGCGACGTGCACGTTCCGGACTATGCCCACCTACACGCTCCGGCCTATGCCTCCCTAAAAAAAAGTCAGGCTATTGTCGTCCACTGCTAGACGTAAGCCAAAATGTAAAATAGTACTGGACATTTATGGCACTTTTTGCTGTGATTTATATTTTAGTTTTTGAGACAATAAGGTTGTTATTTTGTTAAGATGCTCATCATTTCATTTTTATGATAATAAAAAAAACGTGTCAATAATTACATTTTGTTTCCTTATTCCTTACCTTGAAATTTTAAAGGAATATTCGCTTTGATGAATTTTATATTTGAATTGGTTCATTTTTTATTCATATAATTTTACATACATACCATCACGCCTTATCCCTTGCAGGGTAGGCAGAGAGAACAGAGTGCCCGAGAACTCTATCTTTGCATACGTCACTCGCTTATTGAACATTCATAATTCTCTTCATTCACGCTCTTCGGTTTCGGAGACTCTTGACTCCTATATAATATATAATTTTATTTGATTCTTATATAATTTCATTTGATTTTAATCTGATAAATTGTTAATATCTCTATTGGAATATGAAAAGTATATACATTTTTAAATAATAGAAATAATCGATTTTTTCGTAAAAATCGATTATTTATTTTGATTATAATCGATTTTTGGAAAATTGATTAATATTAAATAAAAAAACATCGATTTTTATTTAATCGATTTTTTCCAGTAACCTCACATCCCTACGATTGGGACGGACTCCCAATAGTTGTGGGTTCGAATCCCACTTCTTATGATATTCAACTAATACTATAACATTCAGAAGTGGGATGAAAATCATGCAGCAAATAAAACACGTAATCAGTCGAGCGTCGGTTTATTAATGATCTTAATTTCTATGTTCACAATGACTAGAGTACCAGTTATACATACATACATATCATCACGCCATATCCCTTGCAGGGTAGGCAGAGAGAACAGAGTGCCAGAGAACTCGATCTCTGCATACTTCACTCGCTTCCTCAACATTCATAATTCTCTTCATACACGCTCGCCGGTATCGGAGATTCTTGACTCCACCTTCCTTTAGTACATGACCGATCTGGTCTAGGTAGGTTAGTCTCGGTCTCCCCCGATACCTACATCCTTCTACTTTCGCATTGTATATCTTTTTAACCAGACGTTCATTCGGCATTCTTTCCACATGTCCGAACCATCGGAGCATGCCCTTTCGCATCTTTACACTAATACTCTCTTTCATACCTACTCGCTCTCTTACGTCGTCGTTACGAATGCGGTCGGTCAGCCTAACTCCACAGATTTTCCGCAGAGATCGCATTTCGACCGCATTAATTTTACTTTCATACTCTTTTCTGCATACCCAACTCTCCCTTCCGTACAGTAATGTTGGGACAAGCACTGCGTTATGTATTGCTACACATGCCTTCTGGCTGAGGTGGTGGCTGCCGAGAAGTTGCCCAAACGCTCCGTTCACTCTATTTCCTGCATTCACTCTTCGCTCTATATCAGTGGTGTACCTTCCATCTCGGCTAAATCCACATCCAAGATATACAAATACATCCACTTGCTCTAGTATATCATTACCTATTGTTACTCTTACATCTGTTCTGGCTTCGTCTCTTTCAAAGACCATTATTTTGGTTTTGCTCACATTCACACGTAGACCCCTTTTCTTACAATCTTCTGTCATTGTGTCGACTAGGGTCTGCAGGTCAGTCGCTGACTGTGCCAGCAGGACTGCATCATCTGCATAAAGCAGAGCAGTGACCACTGAGTCGCCCATCTGGACTCCCACATTCATATCGTTCAACCTTTGGAGACATTTATCCAGATATATAATAAACAGCCTGGCTGACAGAACGCACCCCTGCTTAACGCCGATATTGACGTCAAACCAAGGCGACATTCCATCATCCAGCCGCACACAGGCTCTACAGCCCATGTAACTGGACTGCACAGCCTGTAGCAGTTTGCCGTTAATACCATACTCCGGTAAAATGTCCCAAAGTTCCTTTCGTACAACTGTGTCAAATGCTCTCTCCAGATCCACAAAACTGCAGAAAACCCTCTGACCTAGAGCCAGATGCTTCTCCACAATGTTGCGCAGAGAGAACACTTGATCCATGCATCCCCTTCCACTCCTGAAACCTCCTTGTGTCTCACACAGTAAAGCATCGGACACCATCCTCATTCTGCTTTCAATAATTTTACCATACACTTTTGCTGCCAAACTGGTCAAGCTTATGGCTCTGTAATTTGCGCAGTCATAACGTGAACCCTTGTTTTTAAACAAAGGCACGATGACTGCGCTATTCCAGTCCCCGGGAACCATTCCCGAGCTCCAACATAAATTAAGGAACAACAGGAACGCCTCCCAGACACAGGAGCCACCAAGCTTGATCATCTCGGCAGACACCATATCAATGCCCGCTGCCTTACCATTTTTCAAACTTCTTATTGCCCATTCAACTACATCCATACTGATGCCATCGGAGGACGCCGCTGTCGAATGTTGTTCTACTAAACCACATGCGACACCGGCGTCAACCGTAGCATCCGCATACATATCGCCAAAATATTCACTCCGTCGGCTTAACACGTCTTGTGTTTGTGTAAGAATGTCTCCACCTTTAGACCTTATTTTATTCATTCTGAAGGCTGACCAACCACCCCGAGACTTCTTCACCTCCCTCCAAAAGAGTTTGGTGTTACTCTCGAAATTTTTAGTCAGCCTATCTTCTGCACTCATACTTGCTCTATCACGTTTCTCTTTCACTAAGGCCTTGGTGTCACTCTTACATTGCCGATATATTTCTTTCTTCTGTTCAGTCATACTGTCATTCAGATTCAAAGAAGAGACATAGTCCAGCCACGCTTTCTTCTTTTGCTCTACGGAAGCTGCAACTTCCGCATCCTACCATGCATCACCATTTGTTTTTCTATGCTTCTTTGAACTTCCACATACTTCTTTCGCTGTATCTACCATACTCTCCTTCAATACTCTCCAGCATTCTTCAATGTCCGATTGCGGCTGGCTTGCCATCGTCAGCCGTTCTCGGACACCCTCTGCATACTTTTCTCTTACACACTCTTCTTGCAACCTTTCAACCTTTATTCTTTCAAGCCCTCCGAAGTGGACACGCTCTCGCCAGTGCCTCCACTTTCTGAACAGACCACTAAATCTCGCAATAACGAGATAGTGGTCCGTATCGACTGTGGGGCCCCTGTAGGCTCTTGCGTCCAATATTTTGCTTTGGAGGCGACTGTCTACCAAAATTAAATCTATCATACTTTTCTGTTCATACCTTCTCCATGTATACATGTGGATGTCTTTATGTTGGAAAAATGTGTTTGACACAATAAGGTTTCTCTCCATGCATACATCCGCTATGAGCCTACCTGCGTCGTTCACTCTCTTATCACCAAATGGACGAAGTACGTCCTCATAGTCGGGACGCTTGGTCCCCAACCATCCGTTCAAATCTCCGCATACAATCACGCGTTCACTGGTTTCTGCCATATCCAGAACTTCCCTAACATTGTCCCAAAACTTCTCTAGGTCTGATGCCACCGAGCATCCTACGGGAGCATATGCTACAACCATGAATACCTTGGTGACACCTAGTTTTATACGGACCCAAAGAAGTCTGGGATCATACATTCCGTAATCCTTCACACCTGAGGCCAAGCGAGAGGACAACAGCACTCCTACCCCCATGCTGGCTCGATCGCTCTGTGGTACACCAGACCACAGGGCCATCCCGCCACCAGGAAGATCGCAGGCGTCGCTGCCCCTTCGCTTGGTGTCTGTTACACAGCACGTCTAGCTGTTTGTCCGCCATGACGGATATCAGCTCGTGCAACTTACCTTCCACACAACCTCTTACATTCCACGTGCCCACCCGGCACTCTGCTCTCCTCGACTCACCTGACTGGGCAAGGCGTGATGGGTGGCGGCCCCCATCGCCGCAACTGCCTAAGTTCGTACCGACGGGGGCGGGTCGGTACGCGTCGCCTCCGGGGGACGCCCTAACCCGCATTGCGGTACGTATATCGAGCCGGATTAGCAGTCTAATTAGACTGGCAGGGGACGCGAACGAGCACGCTCCGGACTATGCCCCCAAACCAGTTATACATATTTAAAAATAACAAGCATCATTTTTTATATATAAGTATTTATTCCTACATCATTACACGAAGGAAAGTTTTGATTAATAGCAATTAATTTATAGTTTTTTTTTTATGTTAGGCAACGCACTCCTTGCAGCTGCAAAAAAATACTAATCGGTATAAAGCGATTAGTATTTTTTTTATAATAAAATATGGCTGGGAATTTTACTAATTACAATTGTTACGAAACGTGCTCTCAACAGGATCGCGGTCGAAGATTCTTAGCACCACCCACTCCATCACCAATGGGACCGATAGCAATAAGAGATCATGGAATAGCGTTACTGCTGTGATTGGGGACCGTGACTCATATTTTTGGAAGAAAGTTGCAGACCTCTCTCCTGGCGAGCCCTCTAGCCGATTTTTACTACTCCTACAGGTAAGGGGTGATGACATTTGTATTCTTATCCCCTCGCGACACAATAGTAACAGATCTACGGATATGACAAAATTTGATGCAAAATATATTAGGTTCTTTTGATTCTTTTTTGTGGTAGGCTGGACATACTCCCTTCGATTCATTAGAGACAAAAGAAAGAAGGGCGGTCCCATAACCTATTTTAACATCTCACTGCCATTCGGCTGACGACCGTTATCAATTTGATGTTAAAGAACCTTGGTGGCAAGCATTAATCCTTGAAAACATTTCAAAAATAATGAGGACCGCATTCAACTCTCTCAAAGTCCCAACTCGAAAAATAAATGTAGGGTATTTAAAAAAATAAACACTTGTGCGATTATCAGCGCAAGGTGAGGGTCGGTGGTGATGGTGGCGGTGTGCCTCATGGGACCTGGAGGCGGAGATGCTCGCCGGACTATGCTAGCGGGAGTCGGCGGCCAGGGGGTGGCATCGTTTCGCTCATTATGATGGTCGCCTGGCGGAGCCACGCCCGCCTTGACGTCATTGTCCGTTGGGCAATCCGGCTGGAAAGGGCTTGGTTCAATGTTTCTACCGGCAAGGCCTTTTAGCTAGTGCTGATGGAGTGGTTGGGTTGGCAGCACGGGGTTTTTCCCTTCCGAATAGTGCAGATCAGGACGCGACATTGTTGCTTCGGCAAGTATCTGTACAAGGTAGTGAGGAGGGAGAGGATCCGGTCTAGCCACCACTGCGATTGTGACGAGGACACGGCACAGCACACGCTCGAGGTCTGTTTGGCCTGACAAGAGCAGTTCTGAAATCCTCCTCGGTGACATGCTCCGCCGCCGGCGTATGGGGGCGGTGCAGGCGCGAGTACCTGCGATGCCACCCTGATGATGATCGCGTGAGGAGCAGTCGCGTGGAGCAGTACGCAGCAACCAGCAGTTAGCCGGGGCGTCGATAGGCGGCGGCTTCCGAATACCATATTCGGCAGCGTAACCCGCCGGGCTGGCCACGGATGTCAAGGAAGCGATTGCAGTGGCTGGCCCAATGGCGATGGGCAGGGAAACACGGTAGATTATGGGGCCACGCGCCGCCCTTCCGTCGCCCCGGACGGCGTGTGTCCAGATCATGGATCAAAAAAAAGCGCAAGGTGAGGGTAGTACAAGATCGAAATAGCATCTGAAGAATGAAGCTAACTTGATGACTCATAATGAACGAACTTCACTTGGAATTTGTTTGAATCATATATCCTAACACACAGAGCATAAAAGAAGAACCCTGCAAGCATCTACCAGACACAGAGTCCATCAAATCTCTTCTCTTCAAAGACAGCAAATCTGTATCTTTCTCCTTTTTTAAAAGACAGCAAATCTGTATCTTTCTCCTCTCTTAAAAGATAGCAAATCTGTATCTATCTCCTCTTTTAAAAGACAGCAAATCAGTATTTTCTCTTCTCTTAAAAGGCAGCAAATCTGTATGTTTCTCATCTCTTAAAAGACAGCAAATCTGTATCTTTCTCATCTCTTAAAAGACAGCAAATCTGTATCTTTCTCATCTCTTAAAAGACAGCAAATCTGTATCTTTCTCATCTTTTAAAAGACAGCAAATCTGTACCTTTCTCATCTCTTAAAAGGCAGCAAATCTGTATCTTTCTCATCTCTTAAAAGGCAGCAAATCTGTATTTTTCTCATCTCTTAAAAGACAGCAAATCTATATCTTACTTTTGTCTTAAATATCAGAAACTTTGTAATTCTATTGTCTACTCCCAGACAGCAAATGTCTTTATATCATGTCTTAAGAGACAACCTATATGTTTGTTATGGTTAGACGTTACTGCGTCTTGTGACAGAGCAAGGCATTACAATGTACTTTTGTCTTTCAAACCATTTACCAAACCTTCATGTGACCCTTCACCGTCGTAAAATCCGTCCAACGGATCCCTGGGGCAAGTCAGCAGCATTATCCCGGGCAGCTCATAACCTTAATTGTGATCACCGACCTGCTTTTTTTTAAGAGTGGTGGCACATATATTCGTTTCAATGTTGCCCGCGCTTTCTTTTTCTGCGGGTATGTAGTAATAAAGAATCCTTTTGAGTAAAAGACTTCTCACATTTATCACACTTATAAGGTCTTTCACTGTTGTGTATATGGACATGTCGCACTAAATGTTGTTAAATTAAAATATTTCTCACATATATCACGTTTATATGGTTTTTCATGTTTGTGTACACGAACATGTTGCGTTAGATTCGTTTTACGTTTAAAACTTTTCTCACATGTGTCACACTTATAAGGTTTAACACCAGAGTGTGTTGGTATATGCACTAGTAAATGACTCTTCTGACTGAAACACTTCTCACACATATCACATTTATAAGGTCTTTCACCGGTGTGTATACGGGTGTGATCTAACAAATGTCCCTTCTGAGTAAAACACTTTTCACATAAGTCACACTTGTATGTTTTTCTATCTTTTTTCTTTCTCGTTTGAATATATTGGTCCTCAGTCTTCATAACAGATGTGAACTTTATATGATTTTGAAATGGTGCTTCATATTGTTTTGATATTTTGGTGTGAATTTTTTCAAATTCTAAAGCTAATTTTGGTTGCTGGTTGGTTAGTTCACCTGAAATATGTATGTGGTTAATATGTATCCATGGGCCGTGTAATGTAAACTCTGCTTCATATTGTTAGGGCCAAACTGTTGACAGTCTTCTGTATTCAGCCGCAGACCAGCTTGTCCTGGGTAGTACTATACTTTCGCAGGAAACTGAAGTCTGGGCAGCAGCCCAGCTACTGCAAATACCCATGGGCGGCAGTAACACTTGAAGTAGCTATAAATAAGATGGGAAGCACTGATGCCATCAACACACTGGGAGGGGCCATAGTTTAGTATACAATTATAAAAATGAGAATGATTACTGAGTGGAAGGTAATGAATATTGGTCAGTCCATCTGACATAGTAGATCATTTTCTTATCCATTGAGGATAAGGCTACACAAGAAGAGTGGGACTTATCATCACATCTTATATATGTCCCACTGTTAACATATAAATTATATAAATAAAAATAAATCCATGAACACCGGCTGCACGCACACAAGTGTTATGTTCCACCTGAGCAGAGCGTGGAAACGAGAGCGCTGAATAAGCGCTCTCGTTCATAAAGTGAAATGAAAATTTAATGTGGTTTCCAATGTTTGTTGAATTCATAAATGTAGGTATACAATGTTTTCATCAATGTGATAACATTTCTTATGATGTCATCACGTTAAATTATCGTCTGTAAACCGACTTTACAAGCAACCATCTGTTCTTATTTAAAACTGGTACTTACCGTGACATTTATATCGTCTTACAAACGAAGTGCCATAAAAGTATCCGACCAAACAAACATATCTAACATATTTAATTGTTCAATAATGGTAGTAATGAAAAAATAACAAAATAAAATAAAGTTAATATTTTATAACAACCTGTATATAATGTTTATATTTTAAACAAAAGAAAACATACGGCATTCCGCATGATAATGATTGGCTAACGTAATTACGTTAGCCAATCACAGCTACGAAGTCCACGTGGACTGCTCTTCCAAAGCGTACCTACGGCTAGGCAGTACCTACACAGCACGTAGGTTATGTCGAGTAGGTAGCCTACCGCTCGCTACATGCTGTTCTCTTATAGTAGATACTGGATACGTTAACTGAACTGCATTTGTAAGACGACATAAATGTCACCGTCTATAGTCATATAAAAATTTGATTTGACCAGTAGTTATTGAGTTACCCTCAATAATGAATATTTGGTTAATCTCATACTACCATTGCCTTCAAGTCAATGTTATTTTTACATATAAGTTAAGATGATGAGAATAACTTACTTCTTTCAAGTTGTCTCATATCGATTTTTAATGCAATTTTAACTGGTTTCAAACATAAATTACTTTTAATTCCCGACATTGTTGAATTACTTTTCAAGTGCCTCCTTTTAATCATATTAATATTTTTATATTCTTTAACTTTTATATTCTCTTCTGCTTCTATATTGACTGTGGAGCGTTCATCACCATTAATGTTTTCTGCTATCATACCATTCAGTTCATCATCCTCTATTTTGATCCATGAGTTGTCGGCTGGTTCTTTGTATAAGATAGAGGGTTCCTGGTCTAAAATATTGTCTTGGGTTACTGGAAATATAAAACAAATATGAAGCTTTTTTTTAAAGTAAAGCAGACTAAAGTGTCAAATGCAGCGGGACTGATTCTCAAGTAGGACAATATCATCATCATCATCCTCCTACTCTTATCCCAATTACTTGTGGTCGATACAATATGTACTCTTCTTTCATAGTACATATTGTAAAAGTTATTGGCAATAGTTTTATGACCGGCCGTCTGACCAGACGTCAATCCTCCTTGGGAATTAGGACAATACTCTCGTGCGATAATTTAATTGTTATTCTTGTTTACAATTAATGAAACGTGTTTTCTTTTAAAAAAAAAGTTAAAGAAAGAATGGAAAATAGCAAGGACGGTCCGTCCCAGGCACTCAGTCTAGGATTGGCAACAAATCGCCAGATAGATATTTGAAAACATAAAACAATATGCAAGCAAAGCATGTAACCTATTTAAAGGCTGTCTTCAAAAGTACCGCTCTGGAAGAAAGTTGTTTCTTGGTCACATATCATCATCATCACAGCCCATAAATGTCCCACTGTTGGGCTCGGGCCTTCTCCATAATGGGAGGGACATTAACATACTATACCACGCTGGTCAGACGTGTTGGTATAGGGTTTTGTTTAGAGTTTTCCTTCTCTCGCATAGATGTTATATGCGTTTTGTATCCCTTAGTCGTCTCGTATGATCACCCACGGGTAAGATATGGAGTGGTGAATAGTATTCTTACCCCATCACCACACGGAAAGGTATTTTGTTACCTTTAATAAATTCCTCTTTTATTATATTATTTTCCATTTCTATGCCCCTCATATTGTTCGTATCCTGTTCATCAGCAGATCGCTGCTGGTTAGTTCCCTCAACAGTGACTGGTACACAGCTCAATTGAATTAACGGATGTACTAGTTTTAATGATACCATATTTTGTAATGGTATTGGTTTCAACTGCAACAGAAACCTTTATTATAGCCATAGAATGAATTAAAAACTAAATAAAAAAAATCTCAAATAAAAATTGTCTATAAGTCAGTTTGCGGACGATATTTTTACTTGAACATTGTAAAAAAATATTGATGAATATTGCATCATCATCATCACAGCCCATAAATGTCGCACTGTTGGGCTCGGGCCTCCTCTGTAATGGGAGGGAAATTAACCTACTATACAGCGCTGGTCAGACGTGTTGGTATAGAGTTTTACTTCTCTCGCATAGATGTTATATGCATTTTATATCCCTTAGTTGTCTCGTACGATCACCCACGGGTAAGATATGGGGTGGTGAATAGTATTCTTACTCCATCACCACACGAAAATTGCATACTTTTATGAATTAAACAAACAAAAATGGAAACCACATTAACTTTTCACTTCATTTTATAAATAGCCAACAGTTTACAAAATCTTAAAATTCAAGAACGCTTAGATGCTCCGTACCATGCAGTAGACCGTGCCTCTCTATCGTTTATTCCTCGTTCTCACTTACACGGTCGGCTCAGACGGAACGTGACACTTTTGCGTGCGTGCAGCCGACGTTCAACGATGTATAAAAGATATTAATTAATTTTCTATGTAGTGAGGGATTAAAAACACAATCCACTGCCCCCTATCTTACCCGTGGGTGATAATAAGAGACAAAATAAGTGATATGAAACGCATATAACATTTATGCGAGAGATGGAAAACTCGAAACAAAACCCTACACCAACACGTCTGACCAGCGTGGTATAGTAGGTTATTTACCCTCCCATTACGGAGGAGGCCCGAGACCAACAGTGCGACATTGTGGGCTGTAATGATGATGATGATAGTGAGGGATTAAGACCACAATCCACTGCCCCCTATCTTACTCGTGGGTAAGAGACAAATAAGGGATATAAAACGCATATAACATCTATGCCGGAGAAGTTAAATGCGAAACAGAACCCTATACCAACACGTCTGACCAGCGTGGAGTAGGTTGATATTTCTGCCGTTTGGTGGATGGTCGAGCCCAACAGTGGGATGTGTATAAGCTGATGTGATGAATTAAAAATAATAGATTATCACAAAACTACAGAAGACAAAAAAAAAGAAGAGGCTTCTTCAGCCTAGCAGTGAGGACATGGATAAAATCATGTAGATGACAGCACAAATGTTGTACCAGTGCCGTTATACGTTTGATTTCCATGAAGGACAACACTTTGTACCATCCACAAGTGTAGTTCTGAGTCTGGGTGTAATTTGTCTGCGTTATGTGTCTGTAAAGTCCCCCGTTATAATAATAATAATAAAAGTTTATTGCTATCTGCAATATGTTATGCCATCCATATATGTTAGTTATACAAAAATAAAAAAAAACAAACTATGTTAGTAACAAGAATATAGAAATAATTAATTCAAATACCTGTGCCCCTTACCGGATGCACTCTCACCGTAAATATATATACGACAATAGTGCACCAGGAGTGGACAGTCAGGGCTATTAACAATTGCACCCAAGATGCATGATGTTAGCGCTCCCCCACAGCCGGCTCATCAATGATGCAGATCGCTTCCTGATTATTGCATGAAAACTATCAATATGCGCATCTGCTAACATGCCTGAGGCGCTACAAAACCGTGGGAGCCCCATCAACATCCGTAAGTTTGTTATACTGAACACGGAGAGCGTTGTATGCCCTCAGCGTGTGTTTAGTCCACAAGCTGCAAGTATAAAGCGATTGACAAAATGCTTTAAAAAGCGTGATCTTAACTTCTTGTGAACATCGAGCAAACCTGCGGGCCAACATATTGCATGGGACAGACAACGCCCTCCACTCCATTTCCATATGTTCGTCATCTTTTAAATCATCGGGAGGATTATTTTCTTAATGCAGGGTGGTGTTTTAAAAAAAAAAACCTTATGTTACAACTTATTGGCAAACCGGGTTGAGAGCCCTCAGCGCTCACCCACAGTCCGGTTAAGGCCCTCTCGGCTAACAGCGATCGCAGTGGATACGTTTAGTGGGTATTCTAGCCCCGAGGCTAGCGAGTCCCACACTCCTCGTTCCGGGGGGTGGTGCGTAAATGCATTCGAACCACTGTGTTACCATAAAAAAAGAACTTATTGATAAATAAAACAGTATCTCACATGATGATTTGCCAGCATTTCATTGAACCACTCCTCACTTCTAACACATGTGGTCTGCAGACGGTAACAGTTGCTAAGTCTTGCAGAGCATACATAGCACACACTTAACGGTCGCCCATCATCTGTATCAAACTAGAAAATAAAGTAAAAATAATTCAAAATATACTACAGTTGATATTATTGTATTTTGTTATGTGGCATCTATGAATACTACCAACCCTTACTTTGCTCGTGGATAGTCGTAAAGGACGACTAAGAGCTTTACAACATGGGCCAACTACATCTGATGCCGTTTGGTCAACAATTACATTCCCAAGGAGGGTTGACATCTGGCAGGCGGCCGGTCATAAAACTATTGTAATATGTAGGAAGATGAGTACATATTGTATCGACTCCAAGTAATTGGTATTAGAGCAGGCGAATGATGACTGCAGTTGACACTACCATCATTATTCAGCATTTTACTGCCCATTATCCGTGTGGTGACGGAGTTAGAATACAATTCACCACCCCCTATCTTACCCTTGGGTGATCGTACGAGACGACTTAGGGATATAAAACGCATATCTATACTAATATTATAAAGCGGAAGGGTTTGTTTGTTTGTTTAAACGCGCTAATCTCAGGAACTACTGGTCCGATTTGAAAAAAAAAACCGGAGGTGTCAAGGGACACCCGGATGGAACGAAGTTCTATTTTAATTATATAATTTTTTTCTGCCTTAAGCGATTTTTATCGTTATATTTTAGCCAATTTGCAAAATATCTTTATAAATTATAGCCTATGTGTTATTCTGATGTGCAAGCTATATTACTATAAATTTCATCAAAATCCATTCAGTAGTTTTTACGTGAAAGAGCAACAAACATGTTCACATCCATACATTATTACAAACTTTCACGTTTATAATATTAATAATAGGATATACAATTCCACTAGACTACCAAAACTTTTCGGCCCCGAGCTCGAACGCGAGCCGGCCACGCGGCCCGGTCACGGGCGAAAATAATTTCGTTGCCCATTATTTTGATTTTGCTATATCTCTTAAGGTATTGATTTAATTTGCATGGTCTGAAGGAAAAAAAATATCTTCATGAAATGCTCAAGCCAACTAATGTATTTAAAATGATAAGGATTAATACAGTATTTGTGTAAATAGCTTTTCAATTACCGTTTTATAATAGAACATTTTTTAAAGTATTAAAATGGATATAGTATGTTATCCTTAAGAGATGGATATATACCATCGCGGACTTTTTTGTAGGCCTCTTTAAGCTGTATAATACTGTAGTACTTTATTTTGATCTATTTCGTAGGGTTCAGCCAGCGTTTGCAATGTAAGCGCAAAATAATGTGTTTATTTACGACATCACATTAGAAACCTCTAAAATTATCAGTGTTTCTCTAGTACATTATGCATATATTATACATATAAACCTTCCTCTTGAATCACTCTATCTATAAAAAAAATCGTCGCGACACCACACTGTTCAATGCGAAATAGAAATGAAAATATCTGGCTTGCCTTATATAAGAGAACCGACGAGCGACGCCGCACAGCTTACAATAGCTTACTATAGCAAAAAGTGTCGTGACAAGTTTTCGTAAGAATTTTTTCCGTCTAGTCCCCTTTCACAACGCGCGATAAGGAACTTCGTTCCAATTATTTTTTTGTTGGATAGTCCATTTATAGAGGAAGGCTTTAGGCTATACAACATTACGCTGCGACCAATAGGAGCAGAGCAACAATGATGAATGTGTAAAAATCGGGTTTTTGTTTCCTTTTGAGAGCTTCCGCTGCGTAAACGGTTAAAGTTACGCAAAAATTATGTACTATATAATTGTTCCCCTTTCAAAGTTCTAAATAAAAGTCCGCGACAGCATATGTCTATCTTTTAAGATTGGCTCACTATAACCTTTTTTATGCTAATCAAATTTGTTTTAAAATAATGTGATATTTTCGAAGATGTTTTTATAAACATAATATTAATCCTTATCCAAATAAATGAGTTATTCATCACAAGTATTTAATTTAAAACAAAATTGCTCTACATTATTTGACTTCAATGAATATCTTAGGAAATATCGCAGTTTAAAAATAACATCGCAGCAAAATAATGATCAAGTACTGGGCGCGCATTTACGATTAAAATACTGGGTCTTCTAATCTTATATTAAAAAAAAACTCAAACTAATGTTATTTCAAAGTACTTCTGCACACACTACATTTTTAGTTTTGTTTTCTTCTCATGACCTTCCGTCGGCTTTACACACCCTAAATAATAATAATAAGTATAGGAAGTATTAGTGCCTGCCCTCATGTATGGCAGTGAAAGTTAGATTTGGCGGAGAAGACATGAAAATAGAATAAATGCTGTAGAGCTGACAGCTCTTCGTAACGTGTGTGATGTAAGTATGAAAGATAAAATTAGGTATAATGTTATAAAAGAGCGCTGGTATGCTGAGGTGGGTTGGACACGAAGTGGAAGAAATAATGAGTGGGCAGAGGTTGACGAAGCAAACATATAAAGTAATCGTGAATGGGACGAATACAAGGGGAAGACCACGTCATACTTTTCTGGACCAAATTGGAGATTTGTTCACGAGAGGTCATCATCATCATCATTCTCCTACTCTTATACCAATTACTTGGGGTCGATACAATAAGTACTCTTCATTCATAGTACATATTATAAAAGTTATTGGCAATAGTTTTATGACCGGCCGCCTGCCAGACGTCAACCCTCATTGGGAATGTAATTGTGGACCAAACGGCATCAGATGGAGTTGGCCCAAGTCGTTATAAGGCTCTTAGTCGTCTTTTACGACATCCACAAGCAAAGTGAGGATTGGTTATATTCGTAGCCGCTACCACACAGCGATTTCATATACATTAAAAGTATGTGTAATTGTAAATAGGCGTAAGTGTATGTATGTATGTATAATATACATACATTGTATATATCTATAGAAAGTATAGATAAGACCCAATACTTTTACTTAAGGTTTAATGTTCTACTCTTACTAATAAAAGGGTCATGTAGGTACCTAAAACAGCTTTAACGTACACTACCGTCCAAAAGTTTGGAAGCACACCTGTTTTCAAACAAAACAAATAAATGCCGACTAATAGCGGTAAAAATTAGCAATAATCTTAAGTTTTACAACCTTTTACGACTGTCTACACAAACACAAAAGGATTATTATCCTACATTCATCAAGTTTTATGGAATTCCTTAATATTGACGAAACACGTGTTTTATGACTTAATCCGTCGGCTACTTTATCCTATGCAATGGTGTAGTTTTATTGATAATGTTTGCTGGTTTTAACTTTTTTAGACCTTATTCAGTCGCACTTGAGCATTGGCACGTGAAAGTTGTGATATTAACATTGTCTGTATTCGAAAGATATCGGCTACTACTTTGACCGTATTTTTTCTTCTGAAAATGGCAAAACGCAAGCAAATCACGCTTGAACAGCGAAGCGCTATTTGCACTCTACGCGAGGAAGGATACAGTGAACGTCAAATCGCAGAAAGGCTCGGAATTTCTTGTAAAGGTGTCCACTATACCCTTGCTAGAAAACAAGAAACGGGGAAAAATGAAGATAGAAAGAGATCTGGTAGGCCCAAATCCACAACAAATCAAGAGGACAACTTCATTAGAGTTCTTTCTAAACGGAATCGACGCTTAACTGCACCACAGGTCACTGCAGCTCTGAATGATACGCGAGAAACACCCATTTCAACAACTACTGTTAAAAGACGCTTACTGTCTGCGGGATTAAGAGGATGTGTTGCTGCTAAAAAACCCAAACTAACAAATCGACATAAGAAAAATAGACTAGAATGGGCAAAAGCGCATAAAAACTGGACTATAGAACAATGGGAAAATGTCCTTTGGAGTGACGAATCAAAATTTCAGATTTTCGGATCCAATAGACGTGTCTTTGTACGCCGGTCAAAAGAAGAGAGGGCTTCAGAGGCATGTACAGTGCCTACCATCAAACATGGTGGTGGTAATGTCATGGTTTGGGGGTGTTTTGGCAACAGTAAACCCGGCAATCTTGTGAGGATAACCGGAAAATTAAACAAGGAAGGCTATTTAAAAATTCTCCAAGATTCTGCCATACCCAGTGGACTAAGTCTCATTGGTTCTGGATTCATTTTTCAACAGGATAATGATCCTAAGCATTCGTCTAAATTGTGCCAGAACTTTTTAAACAAGAAAAAAGCTGAAAACATTTTAAACATCATGCAATGGCCATCTCAATCCCCTGATCTTTCTCCCATTGAACTTGTTTGGGATGAACTTGACAGGAGGGTGAAAAGTCGTTGTCCTACGAGCTCAGAACATTTGTGGCAGCTATTAGAGAACGAATGGAACAAATTAGATAAAGATTATTTTAAAAAATTGATTAATAGAATGCCCAGAATATGTGAGAAGATTATAAAGGAGAAAGGTGGACACTTTGATGAAGCTAAAATTTAATCTAATTTACCATTGTATATTATTTTTTTATTTTGTTTAAGTTAGTTTCTGTTTGTTCTTTATTTTTTTATCAATACATTTAAATTTAAATGACTTAGTTTGGTTTTATTCGATTTTACCTTGCTGCTTCCAAACTTTTGGACGGTAGTGTATGTATTATTTAAAAATATTTCCACCTTTTACGTAAACGAATTCGCGAGTTGAAGTTAACGTTAGCCCAAAGTAACCATTCCACGCGGACGAAGTCGCGGGCGGAAGCTAGTCTATACTAATATTATAAAGCGGAAGAGTTTGTTTGTTTGTTTAAACGCGCTAATCTCAGGAACTACTGGTCCGATTTGAAAAATTCTTTTTTTGTTGGATAGTCCATTTATAGAGGAAGGCTTTAGGCTATACAACATTACGCTGCGACCAATAGGAGCAGAGCAACAATGATGAATGTGTAAAAATCGGGTTTATGTTTCCTTTTGAGAGCTTCCGCTGCGTAAACGGTTAAAGTTGCGCAAAAATTATGTACTATATAATTGTTCCCCTTTTAAAGTTCTAAATAAAAGTCCGCGACAGCATATGTCTATCTTTTAAGATTGGCTCACTATAACCTTTTTTATGCTAATCAAATTTGTTTTAAAATAATGTGATGTTTTCAAAGGTATTTTTATAAACATAATATTAATCCTTATCCAAATAAATGAGTTATTCATCACAAGTATTTAATTTAAAACAAAATTGCTCTTTACATTATTTGATTTCAATGAATATCTTAGGAAATATCGCAGTTTAAAAATAACATCGCAGCAAAATAATGATCAAGTACTGGGCGCGCATTTACGATTAAAATACTGGATCTTATAATTTTATATTAAAAAAAAACTCAAACTAATGTTATTTCAAAGTACTTCTGCACACACTACATTTTTAGTTTTGTTTTCTTCTCATGACCTTCCGTCGGCTTTACACATCCTAAATAATAATAATAAGTATAGGAAGTATTAGTGCCTGCCCTCATGTATGGCAGTGAAAGTTAGATTTGGCGGGGAAGACATGAAAATAGAATAAATGCTGTAGAGCTGACAGCTCTTCGTAACGTGTGTGATGTAAGTCTGAAAGATAAAATTAGGTATAATGTTATAAAAGAGCGCTGGTATGCTGAGGTGGGTTGGACACGAAGTGGAAGAAATAATGAGTGGGCAGAGGTTGACGAAGCAAACATATAAAGCAATCGTGAATGGGACGAATACAAGGGGAAGACCTTTTCTGGACCAAATTGGCGATTTGTTCACGAGAGGTCATCATCATCATCATTCTCCTACTCTTATCCCAATTACTTGGGGTCGATACAATAAGTACTCTTCATTCATAGTACATATTATAACAGTTATTGGCAATAGTTTTATTACCGGCCGCCTGCCAGACGTCAACCCTCCATGGGAATGTAATTGTTGACCAAACGGCATCAGATGGAGTTGGTCCAAGTCGTTATAAGGCTCTTAGTCGTCTTTTACGACATCCACAAGCAAAGTGAGGATTGGTAGTATTCGTAGCCGCTACCACACAGCGATTTCATATACATTAAAAGTATGTGTAATCGTAAATAGGCGTAAGTGTATGTATGTATGTATAATATACATACATTGTATATATCTATAGAAAGTATAGATAAGACCCAATACTTTTACTTGCATTACTTTATATGGTACTACATTGCATTATATGGATTACGTCAAACTTGAATCACTTTTAAATACTTATTTCGCGTAACTACAAATACACACAAAAAAAAAGAAACACATACATGCACGCACACTACATCACAAACACACGCACACCACACACACACACATACACACATACGCGCATGCACACACACACAAACACACACACACCACACACACAAACACACACACACCACACACACACACAAACAAACGCACAACACACATTTTTACTTTTGTTATATAATATATTAACACTATATAATATATAATATAGTGTGTATATACTATATAATATAGTATATATATATAGTATATATTAACACTATATAATATATAATATAGTGTGTATATACTATATAATATAGTATATATATATAGTATATATTAACACTATATAATATATAATAGTTATATAATATATAATATATTAACACTTTATCATTAGTCTTTATTACGTAAGATATATATATTCATTATTTATAATGTATGTTACTGTAAAATAATTTAATGTTCAAGATTTATGTATTTCGGGAAGGAACTGTCTCTTGAAACACAGGTATTACCTAATTCAAGAGGCAAAGACATCTATGTCAACTGTCATATGTATTTAGTTTTCAATAAAGATTATTATTATTATTATTATTTTACTTAAGGTTAAATGTTCTACTCTTACTAATAAAAGGGTCATGTAGGTACCTAAAACAGCTTTAACGTATGTATTATTTAAAAATATGTCCACCTTTTACGTAAACGAATTCGCGAGTTGAAGTTAACGTTAGCCCAAAGTAACCATTCCACGCGGACGAAGTCGCGGGCAGAAGCTAGTAATATATATGCAAGAGATGAAAAACTCGAAACAAAATATATACCAACACGTCTGACCATCGCGGTATAGTAGGTTAAGTTCCCTCCCATTACGGAGGAGGCCCAAGCCCAACAGTGGGACATTTATGGGCTGTGATGATGATTACTAACCATTGCTCGATGTAGGCCATCTGTATAGAAGAACATCACTCAAAGACCTTGCAGTATTATAATTTTCGCAGGAGAGAGTTGTTACCCACTTTTACAGTGAACAATTGACTGATATTTGCAGCTCTCACAGACAAATGGCAATAAATACTACACAAGCATTTGGTTCGGTTTTTATATTTAGATGGTTTTCTTTATAAAGATAGCGTTTGAAACTGTTCTGTATAATATACATTGCAGGTACTTTGATATCATTCATACATACACACCATCACTCCATGTCCTTTCAAGGTAGGCAGAGAGAATAGAGTGCCAGAGAACTCTATCCTTGCATACTTCACTCGCTTCCTCAACATTCATAATTCTCTTCATACACGCTCGCTGGTTTCGGAGACTCATGACCCCACCTCCCTTCAATATATGACCGATCTGGTCTAAGTAGGTTAGTCTCGGTCTCCCCCGGTACCTACATCCTGCCACTTTCGCATTGTATATCTTCTTAACCAGACGTTCGTTCGACATTCTTTCCACATGTCCAACCATCGGAGCATTCCCTTTCACATCTTTACACCAATACTCTCTAGACATTGCAGGTACTTTGATATCATTTTATTCAATAACATTATTATAAAGTACCCACTTATGTTAGATCTGTTTTCGTGTCTTGTCATTATTACTATGTCATGTGCGCTACCTAGTACAAGTTTACTCAATAAAACAATATTACATAATCATTGCTTTAATAGACCTAACAAAAATTATCCACTACTTCCGTGAATATTATTAGAAATTATTAAAAAATTGTATAACAAGAATACAGCAGAAGAAAATATATTAATATCGAATCATACGATCACCCACGAATAAGATAGGGGCTGGTGAATTGTATTCTTAGACCATCACCACATAGAAAATTTTTCATCGTAAATATTCAAGTTTACCTCAAATTCAACAAATTTCCATGGCTTCGATGACAGAGCGACCACGAATTTGCCAATGACCGGTGTAATTAAAGTGAGAGACAAAAGTTTATAAGTATTCGAAGACGGTCGATACTTTTATTAGCTTAACTATATGTTAACTTTATTTCTATTTCTAAAAGCAGTAATAGTTTTCTAATTTACTTACAGGCATTGCTGTCAATTTTTCATATATATCTTGAAGCTTAGTATTAATTAAGCAAGGCATAGTAACATCTTCGACCAGACATATTCTACACATCGATAACGTATCCATGTTGACTGATTTCAATATTTTTTTGTTTCTGTGGGATTAATAAAAGTGTGTCAAAGAAATGATACATGAAACAAAAACACAAAATTTTCCCATTCAAAGACAAATTATTGATATATGATAAAATAATAAATTAATAAACAGAGTACTTTGAGCGCATCCTGTTGTTATACCCCAAAAATAAGTTATAGATTAGTTCATAAAATAATTAATAGATGACGGAATTATTATTTTTTTAAGATTATGGCTCTGTAGGTAACTAAAACCGTAAGATCTTTTCTTAAAACTTAAAAGCCAATACAAAAATCTTTTAAAATATAAAACTATAGTATATAACAGTGTTTTCGAAACATTGCTCTGTAATAGCCCGATATGCATTCATTATGCCTATTCATGACCTGCTTAATAATCTTAATAAAAAATACATATTTATTGTTATTGGAAATTGTACATTATGTATTAAAGTAAAATTAACTTTTTTATATTACAGTAAAATTATCATTACTTTTCAAATTATTTTTTATAAACATAATTCAAATTTGCTGCAAATGATGAAAATATTATTTTGACTGGATAACTATTTATAATTACACTTTGAAAATTATAAAAATACAAAATGTTTGTTATTTGAGAACAATGAATTGCGCTTTAGCAATATTTGAAAGAAGCCCAACAGGGTGGGTTTGGAGGTTTTATTTGTAGGCAGCTGTCTAAGCTATACCCTTGATATTTCAAAGGTCCATGGATGGCAGTGACACTTACCATCAGTGTGTTGCTTGCTCGTTTACTTGCACTATAAACAATTACAAAAAAGAAAATTCTACATTAAATTTTCATGTTTTACTACAATGTTCAGCGAAACTTTTATTTGGATAGTCAACGTTCATTTAGAGATAACCAAGACGAATAATACCTCAACGGGAAAAATAACCACTTAATTTACTGATTTATGATGATTGTAAACAAGATTAACCGTGTGGTGTCGGAGTAAGAATACAATTCACCACCCCCTATCTCACCCATGGGTGATCGTAAGAGACGGCTAAGGAATATAAAACACATACATATATAACATCTATGCATGAAGAAGCAAACGTCTCTAAATCAACACATCTGACCAGTATGCTATATATAGTAAGTTAATTTCCTCCACATTAAGAGGAGGCTCGAGCCCAACTGTGGGACTTGTATGAGGTAAGATGATGATGAACAAAATAGTCATTAGGGGGCGTTCAAGTATTACGTAACGCAATTTGGGGGAGGGGTGGGTCTTGTAAAATGTTACAATGCGTTACATAGCCGGGAGGGGATCCAAACAATGCGTTACGTAACATTGTTTTTTTATTAAATAAAAAACTAGGGAATTAAATTTTCCTAAGTTACCAAGCAAATTTTATTTTTTAGATGATGAATAAACAATATACACATGTATTGCGAGTTTGGAAGCTCTTTTTTTATTTATTATTGCCGCTAATACGGTTAAAAACGGTCACTTGGGTGTTACGTAACGTTAAGGGAGGAGGGTACATAGAAACGTTACGGCGCGTTGCAAGGGGGGGTGGTGGGCGGCATCAAATATCTTCAAAAATTGCATTACGTAATACTTGAACGCCCCCTTATGAAGAAACTAAAGACAAATGTATTAGGCTGTATGCGAGTTTTTCCTTTACCTCCTCGAACAGGACGATTAGGACAAAAAAGAAACTAATTCATTGATTTGTGAAAGTGAAAGTAATTTTCCGGTAATTTTCTCTAAAGTAACGCGTACAGAAATTGTAAAAATATTAATTTATATGTAAAAAATAGCAAATACAAATGGATTTTTGAATGTATAGAATGTCTGGTTGAAGATCTTACGATGTATTATTTAGTTAACACTAAATTTCAAGAAATATATGAGAAACTATTAGCAAAGTTGGACCACACCCACACAAGACATTTAATCGTGAGTTCTACAAATGATTGTGCAGCGATGTCAGGATTTGTTTAAAAGAAAACATAATACTAATCGCCACTGATTGCTGCCAGGAGTGTACGCTGCCATATAAACATCGTCCATTATTCAATGATGTAGCAAAAAATACTTGTAGAACAAATGATGCTTGTAACTTGTAGATATGTATAGCTGATACTGTAGTTATTGTGAACATATAAATTAAGATCATTAATAAACCAACGTTCAACTGATTACGTGTTTTATTTGCTCGTATTTCTACCCCCTTTTTTAGCTTTTAGCTATAGGCTGTGCACACCCCACTTATTCCGTCCGGGGCAACGCAAGGGCGGCATGTGGCCCCAACGCCCTCCGTGTTCCCTCTCCAACGCCGTTTGTCTGATCACTATTCCCGATTTCTTGACATCCATGGCCAGCTTAGTGGGCTACTCTTTCGGGTAACGCTCCACTTATTTCTGCGCAACGTTACACTTCAGAAGTGGGATGAAAATTACATGAAACAGTATCCATCCATTGATCAGCCCTTTGACGTCGCCTGTTGGATAGCCCTGGCTAAAAGTCTAAATAATAAGCTTGTACCTACTTGGAATGGTGGTCACATTATAGACCCTATAGTAATGATAGATGTCCGCAGGGGCGGCTCTAGCATATATAGTGCCCGTCTATATATAGGTGCAATCAATCTCCTGGCGCCCTCTTGTATCAAAATGCGTGAACAAAATGAAATAGGTTGATAGTTGCAACACGTTCAACTAAACTTCAAACCTCGCTGAAATACGTTGTTGTTGAAACAAGGGTAAACACGATCGGATTATAAAGTTACAACGAGCATGGCGACAAAACAACCTTTTTTTTAGCGGTGGACTATACTGTGGTCACGCCCCACCAAAACGGTCCGGAGCGACGGAAGCACAATGTCTCCTGCGGGACCCAAGCCGAGGACACTGTGCTCCTTCAAAGTCTGCCACCAACCGCCTCAGGTACAACGGCACCCCGTGGTGTCGAAGCGCCTCTCTGGTGCAGCTGAATGGCAGACTATTGAATGCGTTGGTGATGTCCAACGGCACCGCCAACAACACTCTTCTGCCGACTACAGTCTCCGCGGCCGTCTGCCTCAGGCGCAGCAGAGCCCCGATGGTCGAACGCCCCCTTCAAAAGCCGAATTAAGCGTCTGACAAATCGGGCCCCACCTCGCCCAGGTGCCGGACATAGTGGGCAACGAGGATACGCTCCAGCAGCTTGCCCACATCGCCCAGTAGCACAATAGACCGGTAGGTTGACGACGAATCCGGAGGCCGTCCCGGCTTTGGCAGGAGAACCAACCTATCCTCCTTCCAGCACTCAGGGAACTGTCCAGCCGCCAGACACGCGTAGGCGGACAGCCACGTGTGAACGATGGCCGCCGCGACAAAGTAACCTGCCTAAACCTGTCAAATAATGCACACACTACGTTTATAAATGGTTAGGTAATCGCTGCGTACGGTGCACCCGCTCCGTGCGGAGCGTTACAGTGGAGGCAAAAAAATAATAAGTCAAAAATTAATAAAAAAGAGAAACATGATCCGACCGGCCTCGATTAGATGGCTCGATTATCCAATTGAGGTGTCTTAATGACGAATGGCCGCACCTGCGTGTATCGTCACGAAGCTTGAGACGATACACGCAGATGTGACCGGTCATTATTGGCTATCGTCGCGAACATTCGTGCTTTCGGGCAACATTTGGGCTTCATGTGCGTTATCGCTTGGTTGGCGATAAGTCAAAGGGTTTTAGCGCGCTAATATATCGCGCTTTGTGGTCAAAGTAGCGTTTTTCATTCGGCGGAAATTTTCGATGTGTTTAGACGCGTTTGAGGATCTCCAGTTAATCAATAAATATGGAGTGTAGTGATGAAATGGTGTTAGAATGTACACCATTATGAAGCGGAACCCATGAAGGGATCCAAAAAAATCATTATGTAATTATTAGCATAATATAGCTGTAATAGTAAAGCAATTCGTCATCCATAGTTAAACGCATGAAAATAATTTCGGCCATCTTTAATTATTGCACGATACTTCGTGTAAAATACCGAAGTCTCTAACGTGACCACAGTATTATCGCGATAACATTCTAGGCGATAACATTCTAGTGTACAAATCGTACGAAGCTTCGCCACACATTACTTCGGGACGATACACGCAGGTGCGGCCCTAGCATTACTGCTATATTATACCGTTTCATGGCGCCTATCCGTATTTTCGCCGGAATTCACATTTTTTTAAATAATTTATTATAATTGCACAGAGTAATGTGTGTTACCGAGTGTGAAACCATCATGGAAGTAATAAGTACTCTGTACAACAGGAATGAGCTCTATCTGTGCATCTTGCAGCAAAAATAAAGAAAATAAAACCTTATGTTAAGGTAGTAAGAGTCTTGTTGCGCGCAACATAAAAATGAAGCCGAGTGAGAGGGCAACCAGTGAACCCTGTGTCCCGTTCTAACAGTGGACTTAGAATTGCCAGAGTTAAGTTGATTTCAATCCTTTCCTTGTTGGCAGAAAAATATGCGATTGATGTAATGTAATGAAGTAAAAACATTTACTTCTAAAATGTTTTTAAATATAAATAATAATTTATTACCGACATATTAAAGCAATATTATTTGTTGCTAAGTGTAAAACCTTATTAACGCAAACATTTTGCGGTTGGGGTATAGGTTTTCTTTTATATGTATGAAATACGGACACCTGACCTGACAACCCCACATGAAATCGTAAATAATAATAATAACATAATTTGTTAGTGAAGAATTACGGTGACCATGCATGACTATTCAATCCTAGTTCAAGAACAAATAACTTAAATACCTATGTATTTTTTATTTTTTTATGAAAGTAACTTTGTTTAGATTTCAAATTTCCTAAAGATCTTATGTCTCTAACATTAAGTTCTTTAGAAAATTTAGGAACAAAAAGAAAGCTATTGTGGAAGAATGTAATAAAGATCAGTCGACATGATCGACATCAATAGATGATTTGTTAGATCTCGTAGATAACGCTTGTGTTTCAGATTTTAAACTGAACATTATTTTTTATATTGCTGAATATATCGTGAATGGGATGATTCACAAAATTTCTTGTTCAAATTGTGTGGTGTTATTGGATCACAACACCATAGAACACTGTTTATTACATTATTAAATCAATCGTTAAAAAACGTAAACAAAAATAAAATTATCATGTAGGTATGTCGTCCGAGAATTTTATAGCAAACTACATACATCGTTAGAATCAGCACATCCTCCTCAATCTATATTTGAAGATCCACATGATATTCTATTGATGAAGGCGTTAGCGAATTCATATCTCAATTTACGTTTAACTCAATGCAAAATTAGAATCAATGAAACATATAAGGAATAAGCTGGGTTTGCGGCAGAAACTTCACAAGACTGTCTTATTTAGCAATGTCTGATTTAGAATTAAACTTAAATGTAAACTTAACTGTTTTCTTAACTTCTTAATTAAATATACTACACACCACCTTATCGTAATTTTATCTCAGTCCAGCTGCATGTCGTGTCCCACAAGGACCAGTGGATAAGTAACTACCTATATGACGCGAGTGTGAAAAGCAAGCAAAAACAGGAAATGTATAGTGCCACAAAGGGCAAGTTTATAATTAGCATCTTCGATTAAAATCCATCTGAAGGAATGATCTGCTGACGTCAGATCACAAATATTTTTTGTAATTATTGTCCTTAAATCATATTTCAATATGGTCACCATCGCCAGAGAGGGATAAAAGGTACAGTTCTGAGCTCTCACTCGGCTTCAATTTTGCGACAACAGCTCATTCCTGTTGTACAGAGTACTTATTACTTCCATGGAAACCATAGCCTGCGGTCAAAAAAAAGGGCTGCTGCGAAAGAACCGGTTGTCGAAGTTTCTAAGTGGGATTTCGTTGGGGTAGGTTATCACGTAAATGCATTTCCACATCGTGAACAAAAAAAAAAGGTTGATAAGAAGTTCTTATTCGTCTTTTATGGTATTCATGAGTGTACTAAGGGTTGGTAGTATTCGTAGCCACTAGCCCATAGTATAACATTCCTGTTAGAATGTATGTATACGTAACTTATATCAAAAATGATTAATGTCAGTTATATCTCTGCTCTAGGATACAACTAAACACATCAAGTGAATGAACTAACATAAGGACTTTTGGCGGGAATCTAGAAACGTCATGTGGTGCTCTTAGGGGACGTCCATTAACCAACCAACAATGCCTTTAGAGTGCTGTTGGGGCTGCCTCGGTTCTGTAGTGCGTCGGGGATGTTCGCCGAAGCGCGTGTGGATTGTTTCAACGCAACCATACGCAAGCGGTGCACATCCCTGGTGCGCAGGGTGCGAGCCAGCCGCAACACCATACTGAGCGCGGTATGACTGTCAGTACGTGAACCACTGTGGCATGGTTCATGTACGGACTAATGTAGAATTTTTATTTTAAAGCATTGTATTTTATTTTATTTTAATTTGTTTTATAATAATATTTATATATTTGTATGAATTTTATGTTTATAATGATCCTAGTTGGTCGAATAAATAAATGAATAATAATTAATCTATAAAATCCGATTACGAAATGAAAAATTGATGTCGCAAGCGGGATTCGAACCCGCGCCTATTGGGATTCCGGCCCAATCGTGCTGCCACTACACTACCGCGACCAATTGTAGGACATGCAAATTTTCATCTCGTATTGTATTTACGTCTTAAGGTGACGGTGTGCTATCTACCCGACAATGTTTACACAATGTTATAGGCTTAATACTTCAAACTTTACAGTTAGAATTGTATTAAACGATGACACAACCTTGTTATTTAAATTTACTGAAATTTTAGCATTTAATATGCTTAATTTATAAAATCCGATTACGAAATGAAAAATTGATGTCGCAAGCGGGATTCGAACCCGCGCCTATTGGGATTCCGGCCCAATCGTGCTGCCACTACACTACCGCGACCAATTGTAGGACATGCAAATTTTCATCTCGTATTGTATTTACGTCTTAAGGTGACGGTGTGCTATCTACCCGACAATGTTTACACAATGTTATAGGCTTAATACTTCAAACTTTACAGTTAGAATTGTATTAAACGATGACACAACCTTGTTATTTAAATTTACTGAAATTTTAGCATTTAATATGCTTAATTTATAAAATCCGATTACGAAATGAAAAATTGATGTCGCAAGCGGGATTCGAACCCGCGCCTATTGGGATTCCGGCCCAATCGTGCTGCCACTACACTACCGCGACCAATTGTAGGACATGCAAATTTTCATCTCGTATTGTATTTACGTCTTAAGGTGACGGTGTGCTATCTACCCGACAATGTTTACACAATGTTATAGGCTTAATACTTCAAACTTTACAGTTAGAATTGTATTAAACGATGACACAACCTTGTTATTTAAATTTACTGAAATTTTAGCATTTAATATGCTTAATTTATAAAATCCGATTACGAAATGAAAAATTGATGTCGCAAGCGGGATTCGAACCCGCGCCTATTGGGATTCCGGCCCAATCGTGCTGCCACTACACTACCGCGACCAATTGTAGGACATGCAAATTTTCATCTCGTATTGTATTTACGTCTTAAGGTGACGGTGTGCTATCTACCCGACAATGTTTACACAATGTTATAGGCTTAATACTTCAAACTTTACAGTTAGAATTGTATTAAACGATGACACAACCTTGTTATTTAAATTTACTGAAATTTTAGCATTTAATATGCTTAATTTATAAAATCCGATTACGAAATGAAAAATTGATGTCGCAAGCGGGATTCGAACCCGCGCCTATTGGGATTCCGGCCCAATCGTGCTGCCACTACACTACCGCGACCAATTGTAGGACATGCAAATTTTCATCTCGTATTGTATTTACGTCTTAAGGTGACGGTGTGCTATCTACCCGACAATGTTTACACAATGTTATAGGCTTAATACTTCAAACTTTACAGTTAGAATTGTATTAAACGATGACACAACCTTGTTATTTAAATTTACTGAAATTTTAGCATTTAATATGCTTAATTTATAAAATCCGATTACGAAATGAAAAATTGATGTCGCAAGCGGGATTCGAACCCGCGCCTATTGGGATTCCGGCCCAATCGTGCTGCCACTACACTACCGCGACCAATTGTAGGACATGCAAATTTTCATCTCGTATTGTATTTACGTCTTAAGGTGACGGTGTGCTATCTACCCGACAATGTTTACACAATGTTATAGGCTTAATACTTCAAACTTTACAGTTAGAATTGTATTAAACGATGACACAACCTTGTTATTTAAATTTACTGAAATTTTAGCATTTAATATGCTTAATTTATAAAATCCGATTACGAAATGAAAAATTGATGTCGCAAGCGGGATTCGAACCCGCGCCTATTGGGATTCCGGCCCAATCGTGCTGCCACTACACTACCGCGACCAATTGTAGGACATGCAAATTTTCATCTCGTATTGTATTTACGTCTTAAGGTGACGGTGTGCTATCTACCCGACAATGTTTACACAATGTTATAGGCTTAATACTTCAAACTTTACAGTTAGAATTGTATTAAACGATGACACAACCTTGTTATTTAAATTTACTGAAATTTTAGCATTTAATATGCTTAATTTATAAAATCCGATTACGAAATGAAAAATTGATGTCGCAAGCGGGATTCGAACCCGCGCCTATTGGGATTCCGGCCCAATCGTGCTGCCACTACACTACCGCGACCAATTGTAGGACATGCAAATTTTCATCTCGTATTGTATTTACGTCTTAAGGTGACGGTGTGCTATCTACCCGACAATGTTTACACAATGTTATAGGCTTAATACTTCAAACTTTACAGTTAGAATTGTATTAAACGATGACACAACCTTGTTATTTAAATTTACTGAAATTTTAGCATTTAATATGCTTAATTTATAAAATCCGATTACGAAATGAAAAATTGATGTCGCAAGCGGGATTCGAACCCGCGCCTATTGGGATTCCGGCCCAATCGTGCTGCCACTACACTACCGCGACCAATTGTAGGACATGCAAATTTTCATCTCGTATTGTATTTACGTCTTAAGGTGACGGTGTGCTATCTACCCGACAATGTTTACACAATGTTATAGGCTTAATACTTCAAACTTTACAGTTAGAATTGTATTAAACGATGACACAACCTTGTTATTTAAATTTACTGAAATTTTAGCATTTAATATGCTTAATTTATAAAATCCGATTACGAAATGAAAAATTGATGTCGCAAGCGGGATTCGAACCCGCGCCTATTGGGATTCCGGCCCAATCGTGCTGCCACTACACTACCGCGACCAATTGTAGGACATGCAAATTTTCATCTCGTATTGTATTTACGTCTTAAGGTGACGGTGTGCTATCTACCCGACAATGTTTACACAATGTTATAGGCTTAATACTTCAAACTTTACAGTTAGAATTGTATTAAACGATGACACAACCTTGTTATTTAAATTTACTGAAATTTTAGCATTTAATATGCTTAATTTATAAAATCCGATTACGAAATGAAAAATTGATGTCGCAAGCGGGATTCGAACCCGCGCCTATTGGGAGTTTGAAGTATTAAGCCTATAACATTGTGTAAACATTGTCGGGTAGATAGCACACCGTCACCTTAAGACGTAAATACAATACGAGATGAAAATTTGCATGTCCTACAATTGGTCGCGGTAGTGTAGTGGCAGCACGATTGGGCCGGAATCCCAATAGGCGCGGGTTCGAATCCCGCTTGCGACATCAATTTTTCATTTCGTAATCGGATTTTATAAATTAAGCATATTAAATGCTAAAATTTCAGTAAATTTAAATAACAAGGTTGTGTCATCGTTTAATACAATTCTAACTGTAAAGTTTGAAGTATTAAGCCTATAACATTGTGTAAACATTGTCGGGTAGATAGCACACCGTCACCTTAAGACGTAAATACAATACGAGATGAAAATTTGCATGTCCTACAATTGGTCGCGGTAGTGTAGTGGCAGCACGATTGGGCCGGAATCCCAATAGGCGCGGGTTCGAATCCCGCTTGCGACATCAATTTTTCATTTCGTAATCGGATTTTATAAATTAAGCATATTAAATGCTAAAATTTCAGTAAATTTAAATAACAAGGTTGTGTCATCGTTTAATACAATTCTAACTGTAAAGTTTGAAGTATTAAGCCTATAACATTGTGTAAACATTGTCGGGTAGATAGCACACCGTCACCTTAAGACGTAAATACAATACGAGATGAAAATTTGCATGTCCTACAATTGGTCGCGGTAGTGTAGTGGCAGCACGATTGGGCCGGAATCCCAATAGGCGCGGGTTCGAATCCCGCTTGCGACATCAATTTTTCATTTCGTAATCGGATTTTATAAATTAAGCATATTAAATGCTAAAATTTCAGTAAATTTAAATAACAAGGTTGTGTCATCGTTTAATACAATTCTAACTGTAAAGTTTGAAGTATTAAGCCTATAACATTGTGTAAACATTGTCGGGTAGATAGCACACCGTCACCTTAAGACGTAAATACAATACGAGATGAAAATTTGCATGTCCTACAATTGGTCGCGGTAGTGTAGTGGCAGCACGATTGGGCCGGAATCCCAATAGGCGCGGGTTCGAATCCCGCTTGCGACATCAATTTTTCATTTCGTAATCGGATTTTATAAATTAAGCATATTAAATGCTAAAATTTCAGTAAATTTAAATAACAAGGTTGTGTCATCGTTTAATACAATTCTAACTGTAAAGTTTGAAGTATTAAGCCTATAACATTGTGTAAACATTGTCGGGTAGATAGCACACCGTCACCTTAAGACGTAAATACAATACGAGATGAAAATTTGCATGTCCTACAATTGGTCGCGGTAGTGTAGTGGCAGCACGATTGGGCCGGAATCCCAATAGGCGCGGGTTCGAATCCCGCTTGCGACATCAATTTTTCATTTCGTAATCGGATTTTATAAATTAAGCATATTAAATGCTAAAATTTCAGTAAATTTAAATAACAAGGTTGTGTCATCGTTTAATACAATTCTAACTGTAAAGTTTGAAGTATTAAGCCTATAACATTGTGTAAACATTGTCGGGTAGATAGCACACCGTCACCTTAAGACGTAAATACAATACGAGATGAAAATTTGCATGTCCTACAATTGGTCGCGGTAGTGTAGTGGCAGCACGATTGGGCCGGAATCCCAATAGGCGCGGGTTCGAATCCCGCTTGCGACATCAATTTTTCATTTCGTAATCGGATTTTATAAATTAAGCATATTAAATGCTAAAATTTCAGTAAATTTAAATAACAAGGTTGTGTCATCGTTTAATACAATTCTAACTGTAAAGTTTGAAGTATTAAGCCTATAACATTGTGTAAACATTGTCGGGTAGATAGCACACCGTCACCTTAAGACGTAAATACAATACGAGATGAAAATTTGCATGTCCTACAATTGGTCGCGGTAGTGTAGTGGCAGCACGATTGGGCCGGAATCCCAATAGGCGCGGGTTCGAATCCCGCTTGCGACATCAATTTTTCATTTCGTAATCGGATTTTATAAATTAAGCATATTAAATTCTAAAATTTCAGTAAATTTAAATAACAAGGTTGTGTCATCGTTTAATACAATTCTAACTGTAAAGTTTGAAGTATTAAGCCTATAACATTGTGTAAACATTGTCGGGTAGATAGCACACCGTCACCTTAAGACGTAAATACAATACGAGATGAAAATTTGCATGTCCTACAATTGGTCGCGGTAGTGTAGTGGCAGCACGATTGGGCCGGAATCCCAATAGGCGCGGGTTCGAATCCCGCTTGCGACATCAATTTTTCATTTCGTAATCGGATTTTATAAATTAAGCATATTAAATGCTAAAATTTCAGTAAATTTAAATAACAAGGTTGTGTCATCGTTTAATACAATTCTAACTGTAAAGTTTGAAGTATTAAGCCTATAACATTGTGTAAACATTGTCGGGTAGATAGCACACCGTCACCTTAAGACGTAAATACAATACGAGATGAAAATTTGCATGTCCTACAATTGGTCGCGGTAGTGTAGTGGCAGCACGATTGGGCCGGAATCCCAATAGGCGCGGGTTCGAATCCCGCTTGCGACATCAATTTTTCATTTCGTAATCGGATTTTATAAATTAAGCATATTAAATGCTAAAATTTCAGTAAATTTAAATAATTAATCTCGTGATATATTTTTTTAATTTTTTAACCCCATCCCCCTTGGTGAGGTTTAAGACTATGACGCTCCCTCCCCCACCAACATCACGTGAATGTTTAGTTACAAAGACTTAGCCCACAGCTCATTATATTCTCGATTTTTACTTTTTTATACTTCGCAAAAAGGTCTATACAGATTTTTTTTTTTTTTAATGGCGTTTACAAGATTTCGCCAATAACTAGTTATATCTTCACGTTTTTAGTCTTTCAGGTCAGTCATTGTCTAAGTCAAATTGTCGCCATCAACAGCGCTATGGCCACACTGTTAATGGCATCTTGTTGTACTTTTGATGGAAAATGAAAACGTTGTAAAACACTTTTATATGATATTCACGACATCCCAGTAGTGCCGTGCATCACATTACATAAAATGCCATTAAAATTATCTAATATAACACGTTAAAACACTAAAATATCGAATATAATACAAGAGCACCACATGACGTTTTCAAATTCCCGTCAAAAGTCCTATACAGATTATCTACTTTAAACTTCGTTCGTTGCCTGGTAACGGCAAGTCAAAGTCACACTACACGCCGATTTTCAGTTTAAAAATCGCAGCGTTTGACGAAAAATAAATACACGTGATATCTTAAAATACCCCCGAATGCGAATACAAAGTCGTAAATTCTCGTATTGCAAGTAATCACTATTACTTTTATAGTTATATGTTAATTACAATTCACACTCCAAGTTAATGTATAATCCACAGCGTAGACTTAGGTAATCGTTTTGTACAAGCCACTATATGATACAGAATGACACAAGATAGTCTACCCCGTGTGACTACGGGACAAGATCACAATTGTCACTACTCTTTTACTTGCCAGTGGAATTCTTGCCCAAGGATTCACCAAAAGAATGAGCAGCAATTCTTCCTTTGGGAAACAGCAATAGGTTAGTAGTTCATCATAGATCTCGCACGTGCGTGAGAGAAATGATCGCTGGAAACGTGCAGTCGTGGACCGCATCGTTTCCAAGCGAAATGAATGAACCCTGCTACGGTATCGGAAGACGAGATCTTAAACTGATTAAACAGACCAACAAACAAATAAATTACACGACTAGCGCACGATATCTGCACCGTGGCACTTGCGGGCTTAGAATGACTAACATAGATAATATACTATAAATTAATGACTAAACCGATTTTTTTTTGTTTCTGTCTGTCTTTTAGCTGTTAGCCGCAGATGGCTGTCACAGCTTAAACCGGACTATCGGTGAGCGCCGAGGGCTATCAACCCGGTAAAAATTTTAAGCGACAACGCCCGAGGCCTCTCCTTGTGGAAAACGGACCTCGGCTCGAGTCGTCGGTAGCAAGGTGGGCGTGCCCACGTTAGAATTATTGACTATTTCGCGTCGCGTCTTCCTTCCCCGGCGGCGGAGGCGGAAGCGCGGATATTTATATATTATGGCCGCGCGTGCCGTGTATGCTCTTTCTTGAGCGATCGTTATCGAATCGTCACAGTCGGTCAGTTGACTAAACCGAGCACGTTCGGCTCCTTTTATAACAAGTTTGCGTGGCGGGGAATGCATGACGCGCTAGGAGGCGTGGTCAGTGAACATGTTAACACGGTGTAACATGTTTTAGCACGTGCAATAAACTTAAGTGCCGTTATGTTCATTTCCATCGCACTGTCTCAATGAAAGGCGCTTGCAATGAGTTGAAAACTTATTACAAGCCAATTTGAACATTACAGCATTCATTTAAAATATCCAGTTTATAGCTTTCTTTTACAGACTTTGATCTAACGACGTCACGATGTCGTTACAATTGTGACAGAGCAGAGCAAGCAAACACATGCATCCACAATCGAGCGTTATTTTATTAAAGACTACAATGCTTTGAGTATTATCAGTTATATTTATTTTTGAGGCCACTTAAGGAGGTAGGTTCCCTTCTACATCTAAGACGGAGTAAGAATACAAGTCACTACCTTGTATCTTACACATGGGTGATCGTAAGAAACCACTAAGGAATATAAAGCGCATATAACGTCTATGCAAGAGATGGTAAACTCTAAACAAAGCGCTATACCAACACGCCAGCGTAGTATAGTAGGTTAATTTCCTTCCCATTACGGACTAGGTTCGAGCCTAAAAGTAGGGCATATATGAGCTGAGATGATAAGGGGACCCATAGCCAATAGAGGATGTCGAAATGCTGACGAACGTATGGATAATCTTTTATAGAATTTTCATCCCACTTCTGGAATGGAACCCAATTCAGAATTATATGTATAAAATACGTAAGCAGTCAACAGCTGGTTTATTATTGGTCTTAAGTTATATACCATTATATGACTATTAAACTGACAATATGTAAGTGCCCTCGCAGGGTCTATACATAATAAATTAAATTGAGTCGACTTATACTCACAATGACCTTTTTTTTTCTTTATTTAAGGCACTTTAGTCCCAGTGTTTTTTTGGTCGGACGGTCGTCCTATAATGTAAACGTCAGAAAGTTCGCTCCAATTAAAAATAAATAAAAAGTGATAAAACTGTTTTAAAGTTACTCACTGTGCAAACCAACTTAAAAACAAAGTTTGAAGTGACGATATAAACAATATAACCACAAGTGATTAGTGTTCTAAACCAATATCCAGTGAAAATAAACTTGTCATTATAACCTTCAAACCGTGGCCATATTTGATAATAAAAATAAACAACACGGAACAACAAAATATGATTAATATTCTTTGTCCTTGACAATCGCTAGCGACGGTCAACACTACCAACACCAAGGCGAAAATTGCTACAGACGATACTCCGCTCCATTTTGCGTTTAGTTTCACGCAGTCTAGCCGCAAAAGTGTTGCCACGATTCAAAACCAAAAAAGGTCGAAATGGATGGCCAAACATCATTATTATTTTCAAAACTAAAGGAGGAGATGGAAAAACAAACAGAAACAATAACAAATAATATCACGAAAGCTGTTTTTAAAGAAATGGACGAAAAGCTCAAACCAATCGTTGAAGAGAATCTATTTTTGAAAAATGAAGTCAAAAAATTGAATGAAAAAATAAAACAATTGGAAATCATGAAAAAAGAGAATAATTTGATATTTTATGGCTTTGACGAGACCCAAGGAAAAAATAATCTTATAGATATGATAATAAATACTTTGAAAGACTCTGGCATTGATATCTGTAAGCAAGAAATCAACAAAACATTTAGAATTGGTAAGGCAGAAGGCAAACCCCGCCCGGTACTGATCAGCATGCTGAACTCATGGAAAAAAAACGAAATTCTGCGAAATAAGAAAAAATTGCCTAAAAATATTTTTGTCACACAAGATTTCAGCAAAGAGGTCTTGGCAAAAAGGAAAGAACTCTTGCCTCAACTGGAAGAAAAAGGAAAAATGGGCGCATAGCATTCATTAAGTATGATAAATTGGTGGTCAAAGATGACATAGGTGTAAGCCGAGACAACAGAAAGAGAAAACCATCTACCTCACCTAAGCTAACAAATACCAACACAAGCGCCCCATTGAAAATGAATAAAATTAATGCCTTCGAGCGCATGTATAGGAATAGATCCCACTCAACATCAGACATAAACAAAGAATAGCAACTAAAACACATCGGTAACCGGAAGACCAAGACTGAAACGAAAAATGAAGAACCCAAACTGGAGGAGTTAGAAAAGCTCTGAAAGAGCTCGAAGAAACAAAAGAATGGATACCGAGCTTCAAAAACAAAATAGGCAAACAACAGACAAAAAGAAAAGACATAATGCAAACTGCAACAGCATTCTACAGGAAACTCTATTCCGTAGAAGATATTAATGGCTCACAAAAAGTACTAGATCTTTACGAAGATGAAGAAGAGATTTCCGAATTCCTACTTTCGGAAACGGAGCAGGCTATTAATAGCCAGGAAAATGGAAAATCGCCTGGACCAGATCATATAACCAACGAGATGATCAAAATATAAGCAGCAGTGCCAGGAAACCTAAGGAAACTCACTGGATTATTCAACAACATACTAAATATGGAATACATACCTTATCACCTCCTCCTCTACCATAAAATGAACCTTCCACATATTAAAGCAGAGTTATCGCACTATACTCACAATGACTTGAAGATCGGCTAGATATTGTCACAAGGCTTGTACAAGTTATCCACTCTTAGGGAGTCTTATTTACAATAGAGGACCTAAAAATGCTGAAGAATAGATTATCATTTCATAAAACTTTCATCCCACTTCTGGAACGGAACGTATGGCGGCATAGAGATATGTGCAGCAAATAAAACACGTTATTATCAGTTGAGCGTTGGTTTATTAATGATCTTAAGTCCTTTAATCATAATTACTTTGGTATCGTATTTATATCAATAACAAAGTTAGAAGCCATTGCTTAAATAGAAAATTATTTGCATTGATCTCGATAAATATTTATTTAATATTTCACAAGTTAAAATTTGCATTTTTGATATTTATACTTGATACTACGGGTACATTATCTCTTAAGAATTATAAAAGATAAATTCATCATCATCATCACAGCTTCATATACGTCCCACTGCTGGGTTCGAGCCTCCTCCATAACTGGAGGCACATTGACCTTCTACATACCACGCTGGTCAAACGTGTTGGTATAGTGTTTTGTTTCGAGTTTTCCTTCTCTTGCCTAGATGTTATATAGTCTTTATCCCTTAGTCGTCTCTTACGATCAAGATACTAAGATGTGCCTACCCAAGGGGTGGTGAATTATATTCTTACTCCGTCACCGCACGGAAAAAAAGGTAAATTAATTAAAGAATAATACTCTTCATAAAATTCGAGACCTACAATGCTAGGAAACTAAGTTTTATCATTAATTTTTGGAGTTTACTCCTGAAGAATCGATTTTCATATAAGGCGCCCGGTATGAGAAAAATTTGAGGAGTAAAATCTAGTGATCGAATGACCTCGTTACGTTTTTGGTGCGCAACCTATTCTGCGCACCTTTCACTTTCTGACGTGAGATAATACTTCATTGAACAGTTTTAATAAATGTAAATAAAAAAAAATATATTATTTTTAGTCAAATGAGCTTTTTTTTGCGCCTGTTTTGATAATCGTACTTAAGGAGTGAACTCCAGTCGTGCGTCGGAGCTGACACACACACTTTTTTATTTATTTATCTGGACATTTAATTTCATACCCATATTGTTACTGGTGAAAGACAATTGCGAGTCGCTATCTTGAAACGGCGGCCATATTGAATCAAGTATGGCGCCATTAATTTTATCGCTTTCACTCTTGCAGTCCTTACGTTTGATAGCCGTATGAAAAGGACTGAAAAGAAAATTTTAATAAATATAATCTTGGAACGGTGGTCATATTTAATTTAATGATATGATAGCTTTCATCTCAATTTATAGTCGCAATATTATTTTATTGTAAATTATTTATCTATTATTTATCAGTCACAATTATCTGTTATCTCCAAACGATTCTGACAGATGGCGGTATCTGTTGACAGGATTGTAAGTATTTAATAGATGGCGCTATGTTAAACGTTCAAACGTTTCACATAAGCTACAATTTATTAGCATTACTACCACGTGTAGCTGAGGCTACCTTAGCCACAGCAACGCGTGGCCGGGTCTGCTAGTAAATATATATAAACCACAACTCTTTTTTTATAACAATTAAGAATTAGGATTTCTGTTCTTATTTTGTTTCTTTCCTTTTTAGGGTTTCGTACCCAAAGGGTAAAAACGGGATTACTGAGACTTCGCTGTCCGTCCGTCCGTCTGTCACCAGGCTGTATCTCAAGAACGGTGATAGCTACAGTTGAAATTTTCACAGATGATGTATTTCTTTTGCCGCTATAACAAATACTAAAAAAAAGAATATTTAAGGGGGGGGGCTCCCATACAACAAACTTGATTTTTTACCGTTTCTTGCTACTACTACTAATAACGGTGACAGGTAGACGCTTTAACTATACATAGAATATTTAGTTTTATGTTCTCTTTAAATATAATGAAAATAAAATAAATAATTTAGTTTTACGGAACCCTTCGTGCGCGAGTACAACTCGCACTAGTTATAGTTTGTTACTTTAATTTGTTGCCAGTTCTGTACACGCAAATAAATCAACATTAATTTTATATTATATTCATATTTTAATATTGATAATGTATCAATTACTAGTCCTTAAATAAATAAATAAATTTGATACAGTCGGACATACAAGCAGACAACCAGACACGAGGGTAAGAAAACTATTTATTTAGTTTGTAACTTGTAAATATTATTGGTTTTCGAAAACGCGGCGCTAACGCAACCATACTTGAAAAGTTAGCGCACACGACGTGGTCAGCTCTCGCACGGCCAAAGCAAATGATCCGATGATGTCTTTTGATATTGTTTCTGAATAGATTATTTTATATTATGTGTTCGGGTCGGCCGCCTCCTTGTGCTTCACGCGCTTATGATGTGTTAAATTATGTTTTTGTATAAAGCATGCCTCACACATATCACAGTTATAAAGCTTCTCCCCGGTGTGGACACGAACATGTGCATTCAAAATTCCCTTTGTACTAAATGCTTTCTTACATATATCACATTTATGTGGCTTTTTACCGGTATGTCGCAGGGAATGTTGTACTAAATGTGGTTTCTGAGAGAAACATTTCCCACACGTATCACATTTATAAGGTTTTTCACCGGTATGTATACGTTTATGTATCGCTAAAACTTGGCATCGCCTAAAACATTTGCCACATGTATCACATTTGTATGGCTTTTCACCAGTGTGTGCATGGATATGATCGATTAAAACAATCTTTTGGTTGAAACTTTCCCCACATGTGTCACACTTATAAGGTTTTTCACCTGTATGTACACGTTTATGTATTGTTAAGCCAGGTTTAAATGCAAAACTCTTTTCACATACATCACATTTATAAGGTTTCACTCCGGTGTGTATGCGGCTATGATCTTTCAAGTGATGTTCTCTCATAAAACTTTTATCACACATATCACATTTATAAGGTCTCTCTCCAGTATGAGTGCGTTTATGTAGTAACGTACTTCGCTTTCCAGCGAAAACTTTTCCACATATATCACATTTAAAAGGGCATGTCCCAATTTTAGGTATGTTATTTGCACAATTTTCGTATTTCGCTACTGTTTGAGGTTTTTCAGATATTGTATTTTCTACTTTTATAGATACTTCAACTAGTGCAGGTTTTTCTGTTGACGCACCTGCAATAATTTTATAAGAATATAGTATGTAAGGAAAGAGAAAGCTATATACACCATGCACAAGGTAGGCTGTCATATTCGGCACACGAGGCTGACATTGTGTACATAGAGATTCAGTTAGACCGAGTTCAGTAGTTAATATCGGTAGCGAATAAGATCAGCTTCGATTTGTAGATATTATCAGGAAGACCTCGGCCTGGACTTTGAGAGTGGAGAGTGGAGTAGGGTTAAAAAAAACTAAGATAATTCTGTAGTGGTCCTAGTTGAAAATACGATTTTTGGATTTACCGAACAATAGCTATATCTAGAACCATCTGTCTCAAATTCAAATTCAAATTCAAAACATTTATTATGCATAAACCCTGCGAGGGCACTTACATATTGTCATTTTTTTTTACATTTAAAGTTAATCTAATAAACTACCACCGGATCGGAACGAGACCGCTACTGAGAAGATCCGGCAAGAAACTCAGTGGGTTTGTCTATTTATATTTTGTCTATGTTATTATATTTTTTTTTCATTTTTTATATATAAAAAAAAAAAAAAAAAAATAGTACATGTTTATTATTTAATTAGCTTCAGTGCGAAGCCCTTCGAACGCAATAGTTAAAATACAATAAAGAAAGACCATGGCTGGACCGGATCCCACAAGCGGCACCCGATCACGAGTTAACTACTAGAGCAGCCATCACTCTCCTCAACCACCTTGGAGGGAAGGGAGAGACCCGCTCCACGCAGCTACCGCAAGCGGACCTTTCAGTGTGCATGACCAATACCATGACGTACTATAAATGCAAAAAAGTCAAAATTCGTCAGGCAACACACGCTACGCTTTACAAGTATGTATAATTATTAAAATGAAATAGTAACTAAACAGTTTTAAAAAAAAAAAATAATGTAGGTACCTAATTGCTGAAAGAGGAGCTGCTCATAGCCAGTCTGAACTATCACTTAGATAATCTGAGATTTTATAATAACCTTTTTTACAGAGTCTGTTCTTGACAGCCCTTTTAAACTTGTTCACAGTCATATCTCGGATATCTTTTGGTATTTTATTATAGAAGCGTATACATTGCCCCATGACTCGTCTCGTTACTTAGATACAATTCCACAAACAATATCAGGCAACAAATCCAATTCGTTTAGGCGGCATTCTAAAAACTTAGGAGATTCTTCTCATCAAATATTCCTCTATATCTTATCAGGTCTATGACCACTATGTGTTACCAGCCATGATTTAAACTACGGAGACAAGTCCCCTAAATGAGGGCCTCATTACTAGGCCCCAAGTCATGTACAGAATTGTAATGCTCAAAATTCACTAGAGAATAAAATCAAGATACGTTTAGTAGAACAGGTGCAACCGCCATATCGCGAAGGAGTAGTACAAAAAAAATGGCAATGGACAAACCGTAACACTAGAAGAAACCTAGGTAGAAAGGTTTCTTGAGTAATGACCACCTATTCGACAACGATTAGGTGAAAGTCGCAGGCAGCATTTGGACGAAGGTAGTACAGGACCGCCCTATTTAGCATTCTAAGATCCACGTCCAGCATTGGACAGCGAAAAGATCACGTATGGATGAAAACAGGAATATATATATAATAGAATTAATACTTACTGGCTTCAACACACCCCAAGTCCACTGCTTTTGATACGATCTCAATAGGTTCTAGTAATGTGTCATTGAATTTCGTTGGTTTGTAGTCATTTTGTATATTTACATCAACATTACTAATATCAGATTTTGTATCTTGAATGTTATCTTCATCACGTTTAGTAATTATATTATAATTAATATGTCTCATATTGGTGCCGTAGTTTGGTATATCATTGTCTTCTTCAGTAACATGTTCAACTTTAACAATATTTGATACAGCTGTATATTGTTCACTGAATACATTATCTATGTAATTTTCTTGTGTATCTGTAAAAGTAAATAATAATTTCCCATCCATAATCGTGATTATTATATTTTATAGGCAATTTGACGACTGCAGTTGGTAGAGCAGCTGCCCATTCCATTGGTGATCCCTCAAGTCGGTTTATACGACCCTAATGGGAAAGTTAAAAAATCACCCTTCACCTGGACTTAACGCGTGCAATAACTGGTACTGTGGTGTTATAGTGCGTATTTTTTTTTTCCATAGTGATCGAGGATAGAGCACAGCGTTGTATAACCTATGTGTCCCATACAAGCTGAGATTATGACTGATAATGAAGATTTTATATTATTTTAATTTGATGCAGCCTTAGAGCCTTGTGAAATATTGCAAATAGTAGTAATTAGGGTCACACGTGACCGAATCAATGTTCTAAATAAGATTAGATAAGAGAGGAGTAATATCACCTTGGGGTAAGCTGATGCTTGTATTACAGGAATCCTTTGCATACTCAGCGATGTGTAACTAATACTAACCTACATACATATAACTTGACAAACGTTTTAGTCTTAGAGAAGTGTTCAAAAGATATCAACAGGCAGATGAGACACATCGTAATTGATAGTATCGAAAGCATTTGCTTGTGCGAAACTTTGTTTCCTTCATACCTAGCCGAACATCAGCAGTTTTACCAGATATCGTGGCAACTTTATTATTCTTATGCATAAATGAAATCAATTCCTTGTGCATGCAATTTTAGTGTACTTTGGATAAAAAAGAAATACAACATGAAATGGCAGTGGTTTTTTTTAGTCATATTCTCTTTATTATATGCCATTACTATTCGAATGGGAGAATTGTAATAAGACTTCTGAACATTTCACAATTCGACTTGTTTGTAAATAAAGTACAGTTCAGTTTGTACATAATAATTGAATACAGATTAACTAGCAACATTGAAATATTTGTAACATATAAACTTAAATAACATATATCGTACCTTCAATGTTCTCCTGTTTCACATGTACATGTATCATATCAACTGGCTCCACAGGGTGATCTGCTTCATCATCATGTGTCACCTCCACACTCACTGGCACACAAGACAACTGCACCAATGGGTGAACTATTTTCAATGTGTTCATATCTACTAAATGTTTTGGATTTAACTGAAAATAAAATATTTTCATGTTTGGCTTCACTCTCAATTTATTTTAAACTGTTAAAGGTAATTTAGATTTCAGCAATTAATTTCTCAATCAAATTACTGATATTTAGCATTTAATATGCTTGATAACTTGATTATTTATAAAAACATGATTACAGGCGTATTTGGGTATTTATAAATTTTCAATCCCTCCATAAAGTATATTACTTTTGTCATTAATATTATTTCACATTAGCATCACGCATGCATGTATTTGCATATAAAATACACCCTATCACATATAGATACAAATTGTTTGTTTACGGAGGAAGGTGTTGGTGTCTGTCGCATAGTTTATGTTCTTTCTATGTCATCATCATCTTGCTCTTATCCCAATTACTTGGGGTCGACACAATATGTCATCTTCCTCCATACAGTCCTATCAGACGTCATCTCTGCCGTCACTCCTAGACTCTCCATGTCATGCCTCAAGCAGTCCATCCATCTTTTCTTTAGTCTTCCTTTACCGCTAAAGCCTTCAACAGTCATACCTAAAACTTTTCTCACAACATTACTTTCATCCTGCCTCTGCACATGTCCATACCATGTCAATGTTCACTCCTTAACTTTTCCGTCACTGGCGCAACTTTCATACTTCCTGTAATGTATGTGTTCTTTCTATGTATATTATTTAAAATATACTAAATATTTTAATAATAATTTTCCATGTGGTGACAGAGTAAGAATACAATTCACCACCCCCTATCTTATCCGTAGGTGATCATAAGAGACAGCTAAGTGATATAAAATGCATATAACATCTATGCAAGAGAAGGAAAACAGAAAACAAAACCCTATACCAACACTTCTGATCAGCGCGGTATAGTAGGTTAATGTCGCTCTCATTTAGAGGATGCTTGACCCAAATAGTGGGACATATAAGAGCTGATACAATGAAATATTTTAAGATGAAGCATTACATTAGCGCTATAACTAAAAGCAAATAGAAAAAGAGGCTTCTTTGACATATTTTACTTCTAAATCATCAGTTTCTATTCGTAGTAGCCACCACACAGCAATTAGGAATTAATACTTGAATGTCAAACAAATAAACAAATTCACATTTATAATATTTCTTACAAGTAAAAAATAAATTTATTTTGGTATGTCGATAAAAAAAAATCTCACCTGATTACTTCTCAGTATTTTTGCGAAGAACTGTTCACTCTTAAGACAGTTGAGCTGCAGTTGGTAGCAGTTCTGAAGCTTTGCATAACAGATGTAACATACTTTTAAAGGTCGACCATCTGCCATCCTAAACTGTAAGAAAATTACTTTTCATCTTACGCTGGCCATTCTGTTATATTATACCCTCGAGGGTCTCTCAACCGACATTATAAAAAGCTTGCGTTAACTGGTTGGGTTAAATCTCTGATGTAGACAGGGGCAGCTTTACCTATAGTGCAGAGCGTGTGGTGCACCCGGGCAGTATGGTATGGCGGGTATTAGGGAGCGCCGAGAGCCACTCGGGAGACAGAGCTTCCACTGTAACGCTCCACACGATACGGGCGCACTGTACACAGCGAGTGCCTAACTATTTATAAACGTAGTGGGTGCATTATTTGACAGGTTTGGGTAGGTTGCTTTGTCGCCATGCTCACTGTAACTTCATAATCTGATCGCGTTTACCTGGTTTCGTGTCAAAATAACGAGACTAAGCATGCGACAACACATTCCAGCGAGATTCGAGAGTTTAGTCGAATGTGTTGTAACTATCAACCTATTCCATTTTGTTCACGCATTTTGATTCAAGAGAGTGCCAAGTGATTGATTGCACCCGGGCGCTACATGTGCTAGAGCCGCCCCTAGATGTAGAAGCCGATATTACTAGACACAACGGGTATTGTAAGGTAATTCCACTCTATGAAACTTTAAATGAAATTTAAATAAAAGTAATGATTTCATACAAATTATTTATTACCTCGGCTAGTTGAATATTATATTGTAGGAGCCAGTGGTAGGAGTAGAAGATGACTCCTATTTAATATGCTTTCCATTTGTCTGTATAGACAGTGGTAGGAAAAATCTAAATTGAAGATATTGAGCTTTGTGTTTACTTACAGGCATTGCCGTCAATTTCTCGTAAATATCTTGAAGCTTAGTATTAATTAAGTAATTCATAGTAACATCTTCGATTAGACATATTCTACATATCGATAACATATCCATATTTATCTGATTGCTATCTCCTATGAAATTAATTATTTCGTTTCCATTTTTATATCCGTTTGTTTAAAGAAAATTAATTTCAGGTGTTATTATAACACTTATAACTTAATACAGAGAAAATTAATGTCTCAGAGTAAGAGAAAAAACAACAAATATTGAATAATATTTTGACAGTAGATAAGCCTACCGACAGTATGCACTTGGCTGTGAAAGATATGGGTTGCTTTCCATTTACAACACAGAGGGACCCTGCGATACATTGTGAAACACTGCCAAACACTGTGGTTGCTTTCCATTTAGTTAACACAGAGGAACTCTGCGGTACATTGTGAAACACTGCCAAACACTGTAAAAGTTTAAATGAAACAGCTAGCTATTTTTTTTACACAGTGTTTGTGTGCAAATGGAAAGCAACCATGGAAATGTATACGGTATTATACATTTCTTAATTATTTTTTTTGAATTTGTCATGTGTTTATCTGTTATTAATAGCTTCGTCCGGCGTAAGAATGAATGCTGAAAAAATATTATGTTGTATGTGATATAAATTAGGTTTTTTATAATATTGGTTGCTTTCCATTTAGTTAACACAGAGGGACTCTGCGGCACACTGCGAAACACCGCCAAACACTGTGTAAAAGTTTAAATGAAACAGCTAGCTGTTTCTTTTACACAGTGTTTGGCAGTGCCTCACAATGCACCGCAGAGTCCCTCTGTGTTGTAAATGGAAAGCAACCATTGTGTCTTCATTTCTTAGTAGCCAAGAGCATGGAGAATAGAGTAAGGAGTAACATCTCAGTGTATTAAGAAGTGTCCAATGAACGGGAGCAAATTAAGGTGGCAAGGTGACGCTATAGTAGCAAGTGGAAGCATTTTAAAAAGAGCGCCACAAATTTCATAGGTTCATAGGTTATTATTTATCAAATCACAGTTGACTACGTAACTCAGCACACTTCACTCTGCTTATTACTGCTACATTCATATCATTTCCACTTTTGAAATAAAACTACTTTTACGGATTCTATCGCGTTTGTATTTGATTTATAATTTCCCGACGTTTCGAACACTTTACAGTGATCATGGTCACGGGAGGACTGAGGTGTCTTACGTCCAATATGTCATTGTTATTACAGAAATTTATTTATATCTACCCTATAAGATATTAAATTTTGACCCACATTTTTATACAAAATTAATACAATTCATTGCCAGTACAAAAAGAGAATGATTCTATATATAAAATTTATGTTGTTTATGATTTTTTATTATTAAGGTATTTAATTTATGATAATTATTATTGTGGCAATTTTACAATTTTTACAAAACTAACAAAAACTATTCAGCTACTACCGGATCGGAACGCGGCCACTCTGAGAAAGATCCGGCGAGAAAACTCAGGAGGCATGATACTAATTTTATTATTGAATTTTTGAGTGGCGGCCTACTTTATCTTACTAAAATTAATTAAATTAAAATTTAACTGTTATTGTGGGTCAAATCTGTACAATAAGTGCTCACAGTGTCTTGCAGTCTTGTGGTGGTTTTCTTAGTTTTATTTTTAATTAAGTGAATGACAGGATCCCAGCTTGATGATAATACCCAGCCATCCTCCCTATTGAAATTTTTATGTTTTTTGATTTCAATAGCCTCGCGAACCATTCTAGGAAGGTATCGGTGTTCTTTTGCGAGGATTTGTGGTTTATCAAACCTGATATAATGGCGGGCGCGGTCCTGACTATGCTCACAGACTGCAGACTTAGTGTGACGGCGGTGTTTCACATCAGCTATGTGTTCCTTGATCCGAGTTCTTACGGATCTCTTTGTTTGGCCTATATAAGAGAGACCACAGTCACAGTCTAATTTATAAACTCCTGCATCCTGTAGAGGGATCTGGCACTTGACAGGTGGTAAGAACTGACTAATCCTCTTCAGTGGCTTAAAATAGGTTTTTATAGAAGCATGTTTTAGGATATAGCCAATCTTGTCAGTGACTCCTTTTACATAAGGTAGGACTGCAGGGAGACGTTCAACTGTTGGTGGTTTCACACGGTCTCCGTGACGGGGGCGAGGAACTTGCAGCTTGTTTGCACGTAGAACCTGCTTGACATGCTGCAGCTCCCCAGCCAGGTGTTCATCGTCACAGATTCCTCGTGCTCTCTGTAACAAAGATTTTGAAACGGTAGCTAACTGTGAAGGGGGGTGGTGAGAATCACCATTCAAGTATTTGTCTGTATGGGTTGCTTTGCGATACACTGTATGACTCAAGGTGTTATTGGGTTTACGGATAACCAAAATATCTAAGAAAGCTAAAGAGTTATTTGACTCCAGTTCCATAGTGAATTGAATTTTTGGATTAATGGAGTTAAGATGGTTAAGGAATATGGTTACTTTGTCTGATGGTAATATTGTGAATGTGTCATCTACGTACCGCTTATAGAACCTGGGTGTGACAGGCGAGCTTCTTAGGGCAGTCTCCTCGAACTCCTCCATGAATATATCGGCAACAACGGGAGAGACTGGCGAGCCCATGGCCACTCCATCTATTTGCTTGTAGAATTCATCATTCCACAATAAATAGCCAGTTGTTAGGCATTGACGTAACAGTTCAGCATATTCCAAGGGCATATTATTGTCAGATAGCTTCTTAGTTACAGTTTTGATGCAATCCTCAACAGGTAAGCAAGTGAAAAGTGATGTGACATCAAAACTGACCATAGATTCATTATCAGCGAGATGTAGATCTTTAATTTCGCTAACAAAATGGTAAGAGTCTTTAACAAATGCACCAGTGTGTCCTCGAAGTTGTGAGAGGACCTTTGCAACCATCTGAGCTAATTTGTAAGTCGGTGTGTCGATCTGACTTACTATAGGTCGCAGTGGAACATTTGGTTTGTGTATCTTCGGCAATCCATACAGTTTGGGCGGTTTTGCACACGATGGTATAAGGTTTTTGACGTCTAGATGTAATGCATCGGAGTGTTTTTTAATTAACTTATTTGTATTGTTTACAATAGTATTGGTCGGGTCTGTTTTGACCTTTTTATACGTAGTTTCATCCGACAAAAGTTGGTTAATTTTTACATTATAATCCGACGTGTCCATTACCACGGTAGCATTACCCTTATCTGCGCGCAGGATGACGATATCTGGTTTATTTCGCAAGTTTTTAAGCGCTAAATATTGTTTTTTAGGTAGGTTAGGTGTAGGCAGTTTACTTCGACGTAGTAACGACGAGACGTCTTGTCGAATAGCTTCCATATCCTCCTTTTGCACAGTATTTTTAACCAGTACATCTTCGACAGCGCAAATTATTTCCTCGTAGGGTATTCGGGTAGGTGTTACGGCAAAATGAATGAAATGGATGCAGGAGTTTATAAATTAGACTGTGACTGTGGTCTCTCTTATATAGGCCAAACAAAGAGATCCGTAAGAACTCGGATCAAGGAACACATAGCTGATGTGAAACACCGCCGTCACACTAAGTCTGCAGTCTGTGAGCATAGTCAGGACCGCGCCCGCCATTATATCAGGTTTGATAAACCACAAATCCTCGCAAAAGAACACCGATACCTTCCTAGAATGGTTCGCGAGGCTATTGAAATCAAAAAACATAAAAATTTCAATAGGGAGGATGGCTGGGTATTATCATCAAGCTGGGATCCTGTCATTCACTTAATTAAAAATAAAACTAAGAAAACCACCACAAGACTGCAAGACACTGTGAGCACTTATTGTATAGATTTGACCCACAATAACAGTTAAATTTTAATTTAATTAATTTTAGTAAGATAAAGTAGGCCGCCACTCAAAAATTCAATAATAAAATTAGTATCATGCCTCCTGAGTTTTCTCGCCGGATCTTTCTCAGAGTGGCCGCGTTCCGATCCGGTAGTAGCTGAATAGTTTTTGTTAGTTTTGTAAAAAATTGTAAAATTGCCACAATAATAATTATCATAAATTAAATACCTTAATAATAAAAAATCATAAACAACATAAATTTTATATATAGAATCATTCTCTTTTTGTACTGGCAATGAATTGTATTAATTTTGTATAAAAATGTGGGTCAAAATTTAATATCTTATAGGGTAGATATAAATAAATTTCTGTAATAACAATGACATATTGGACGTAAGACACCTCAGTCCTCCCGTGACCATGATCACTGTAAAGTGTTCGAAACGTCGGGAAATTATAAATCAAATACAAACGCGATAGAATCCGTAAAAGTAGTTTTATTTCAAATGTGTAATACTCGCGTAAACATTAGAAGTCATTTCCACTTGCTACACTAGCGCTATTTCGGTGAGTATTCGAACAATAATTTGCTGTTTACAAGTGGACACTTTTTTGACTAATCCCCCCACGAAGTATAGATACACAGGAGTCCGAACGTAATGTTAAAAGAATGGTCTCAATTTAGGGGACAGAACTTTTTGCCGGTAGAGCGCGCCACTCTTCAAGAAATACTTATTCGTTTAAATCTTTACACGGGAAGTTTTGTTGCTATTAACAGCTGTGAAAAGTATTGTATAAATGATAATACATCATTGCTGTGTATTTGGATGTAGGAAACCAGGGAACCATTCATTTCCAAAAGAAAAAAGCTAGAAAACTATGAGAAGCAGCAACCCGTAAAGACTTTCATCCCAAAGAACATTTGAAAATATGTTCAACATATTTTAAATCCGAAGATTTCATTCAAATTGGAAAGCATTCAGGTGATTTAATCTCATTTATAGAATAACATTTACTTTTATCACCTAAAACAAGTATTTATGATTTTATTCCTAACATAACCTAAAATCTTAATTATTATTTCCAGGACTAAATAATACGAGGCGCATTTTAAAGAAGGGAATGGTGCCTTCAGTATTTCCATGGACTAAAATTGAAGATATAAAGTCTGAACAAAGGCGAGAACGTGATCAGCGCGTGATTCTAAACGAAAATTGTGTTTTTCATATATTGAAAAGTGTGATGGCTTAGCTCATACTCCAAGTGTTACTACAGCTACATGCAATACTTCATCCAAGGCGACAGCATTGGACTTTGGCGTCGATTGTGTTGAAGAAATTGTGATCCAAGAAAATAGTGTATATAACTTGGAAAATGTGCAAAATGATATTGGTATTGTTCGTGAATGTGCAACTCAAAAAAATTACCAATTTCACACAATAGAATCCTTTAGGAATTATGCTAAAGGTATTGGCTTTTTATACTGGATTTGAATCATAAAGCAAATTTATGTTTTATATTTTGTGCCCTGAAGCCTATTCAATAACCTATAAAAGAAGTTGTCTTAGGTCTGAGTGTTGAAGACCAGTTCTTTTTGACATTAATGAAGTTAAGGAGAACTATACTGTTTTTTTGATGCAAGTCCCTGTATTCATCATCATCACAACCCATTAATGTCACACTGTTGGGCTCGGGCCTCCTCCGTAATGAGAGGGAAATTAACCTACTATACCGCGCTGGTCAGACGTGTTGGTATTGGGTTTTGTTTCGAGTTTTCCTTCTCTGGCTTAGATGTTATATGCATTTTATATCCCTTAGTCGTCTCGTACGATCGCCCACGGGTAAGATATGGGGTGGTGAATAGTATTCTTACTCCGTCACCACACAGATAATCCCTGTATTGTATCAAACATATTTATTACATGGATTAACTTTTTGCATCAAATGTTTGAATATTTGATAGCCTGACAGGGAATTAGTGGATTTATTTCTACATGCCTGAAGGATTTAAAAAATATTACCCTTCTACTAGAGTCATTGTAGATTGTACAGAAATACCTATACAACAACCTGTTAATCCAGCTACACAAAGAGCCGCATGGAGTTCATACAAGAATCGTTCTACTGTTAAGTATGAAGTAGGTGATGCTGCCAAGTGGCCTAATATCACATTGTTCTGATGCATTTGCTGGCAGTACCAGTGATAGGCAAATTGTAGAAAGAAGTGAACTTTATCGAAAATGTGAAAAAGGAGACAGTATTATGGCTGACCAAGGGTTTAACGTGTAAGACTTATTTGCTCTTCAAGGTGTTGTTGCTGTAAATGTACCTTCATTTTTTAAGGGAAAAAGTCAGTTGCCTGGTATGTCTGCTGTAGCAGATCGGAAACTTTCTTCAAAGAGAATACACATTGTATGTGTTATAGGTTTAACTAAAACCTATTATGTATATTGCACAATCCTGTGAATATTATGTTCCTCTCATGTCAAAAATATATTTTGTATGTGTTATGACATGTATCATGAAAATATTGTTAAAAGTACAGCATAACTTCTTCCACTCTATTTTTTAACTTTAATAAAGTTTTCATTTACTATTTTTGTATTTTTATTTAAAACAATTTTTATAAAGTAAATAAACTCATTTATCAAAGTAAACTCATTTATTAATCAATAATTTAACAATCACATGTGGGTATTGCTTAACATTTAAATTATAGAAAAAATTGAGATACTTTAAACTTTAACAAACAGATGTAAATATTCCTTAATATTAAAATTATTTAAAGAAACATTTGGCATACATTTTACTTTAAAAACACATAAGTATTGCTTATTATTAAAATAATAATTATTTGTATAATCATTTGGTATAGTTTTTACAGACTACTTTTTCTATAATAGTAATGCTGGTTGGAAATAGTCTTCATAAAATATATCTAACTAACTACTACAAAAGAGAATTTCATTTTTATTATTGGAACCAATGTCACCCTTTCTCCTTTATTTATTAATAATGTAATTGCACTCGATGCAATTTCTTGATAAGATTAACGAGGTTGAGCACGTCACAAAAATATTCAAAATGGTGGTGGCGTCGAAGACCGGGTCTTCAAGTTACCTTTGGCATGGCTAAGTTTTAGATGGCCCGTGCGTCAATCAAACGGTTGCTACCAGGGGGGCTGGTCTGCTCGCTTGAAATACTCTTTTACATGTCTTGGTCATTGACACCATTGTTGTTATCAATTGTATAAAGCCTTATTTTAATAGAGTGGTTTGATTCTTTTTTTATATGGAAACGACAAAAAGGAAGGAAATTATACCGTGTAACTAACATATTTACTAAAAGTCCAACTACTTTCATTCGACAATTTGTTAGAAACCCAAACAAATAATTGTATTATTTGGTCGTATGAAAAGGACACAAATATAAAGAAAAAAAAGGTTTCTAAACTTCTGAGTATATCAGAATGACAGTAAAGAAAAGATGGATTTTTCATAAAATATTAACATTATGAACAATGCTGACAAGCCTTATAAAGAAATTTGCGGTTAAAAACAGTAGTCATTCACCTATTCGCTATGCAGAATTATTTGATTATAAACATTTGTATTTGAATAGAGCAAACAGCTAATAAGATTTGTTTGTATCTTTGAAATAAAAAAAATTAGCACTCCTTGATATAGGTAAATTCTGAGTACGTCCCTGTTACACCATACACTTACTGACATCTAATCAGTGTTGCCAACTGCACCGTAATTACGGTAAAAACACGGTAATCAGCAAAGATCTACCACCTACCGTAGGATTAAAATTACGGTAGCAAAATACACGGTAATATCCATTGAAGACCATATATTTTCAAAAACTTGTAGATGTATATGATAATCTATGAAGTAAAATAATTTTAGCAAGTTTGTATGTTTATTTTCATTATATTAGGGTATTTTTGTCTTATTCTACCAACAAAACTGCTTTATACGTCGGGAAACCCCCCAATAGTGCGGTACCAGTATAAAGGTATTACGCGAATGAATTTAGTGCAGCTTTATGTATTTGAATTTCAATGAATACTTAGAACATTTTAATTTACTTAGTTTATTTATTTTATAATTGAATAACATTTCATTCGTGCATATCATTACGTAAGAGATTCTTGTGTTGTGGGAGATCTGAGTTTTTTTAATTATGAAAGGTGATAGCGATAGCGCTACTGATCTAGAAAATAGCTAAGTACGAGTACCAGCTAAAAGAAAGCGTTATAAGCAGAAATTTCAAGAAAAATGGTTGCTGAATAAAACCATCAAGGGTAATATTTTATCGCAGCAAGCCTTACAACGACGCGGAAAAAACTGTATTGATTTTAATCCCACTGACGCTATGATTCAAAAACACAATATCGATATGTATAGAAATATTAAAACAATTATACTGTCTGATTCTGATTAAAATATATGTGTTTTTTTTTTCAACTCTGACTACATACACAAGACGTACTACAAAATAAACAAGATAATTCTACCGTATGTCAAATATAAATTGCAACATAATTTCGTAAAATCTACCGTATTTTTAGAAGAATTCTACGATCCGCTAGGTTTCAGAGTTGGCAACACTGCATCTAATGCAAGATAGCTCAACTGCATACAATATACGAAATTAGTAGTTGTGCTAATAGCCGGTAGATGGACATAAAGGAGGGAGTGAGACAAGTACTATTACTTGTCTCACCCATTTTTCAAGTTTTTTTATTTTACCAATTTGGTGCAAATGGGTCAATATTGTGGGTATGCTAACGTCAAACCATGCCGCTAATTACTTGATAGTTTGACTCGGAACGGCTTCCACCATCACCACTCAATTCATCGTTATTTACCTTAGTGGCTGGTCTTCCTCGTGGTTCATTCTTCCAGTTTCCGCTACGAAAGCGGTTAAAACCAAAAACGCACGGTGCGTTCGTTACACGTATCCTCTCCAAACACAGCATTGACATTACGAGCCGTTTCTGCCGCGTTGGTCCTACGTCGGAACTCGTATTCGAAAATTACTCTAATTTTCACCGTATCCATGTACACTTCAAAAGCTGAATGTAATAACAATTGAACGTCGAACGATCAAATGTTTGTTTTAATATTTTTTAAGTTTAGAATGTTATAGTTTTCGTTTGAAAACAGTTTCACTTTGATATCTGACATCATGCAGGTTTAATATTAATTCAAAGTGGCGACGTACGTTAAAACGGCAATTTCATATTTAAACCCCTATTATTAGTATTTTTTTTTTTATTAATAGTAATCGCGAATTAATGTAATTTGGAAATCTTTCGATATTTTTTAGATTTAACTTTTCTCTCCGTAGCAGTTTTATTATAACATTTGACTAGAAATATATATGAAATCACATAGTTACTAGTTTGAGCAATATCATAATCGTGTTCATATCTTGGATCCACCGAGTTCAAAGGTACTTCATTATTATTATCATCACCCCCTTGATTGTTATCACTATTTATGCTACAACAATTACTACTACTAGGATTTCCAGATGCATTTTCAATGATAGCATCAATTTTTTTACTCCAGTTTTCTTTAACATTATTTGCTTGAAACGATTCTTTAGTCTGCATCAATGAACCTAATAATTCTCCTGCAGTCACATTGGATCCTTTTGGAGGTGTTGCCAATGAATAAGAGCAGAGCAACCGGAACATTTGTGAGAACAAAATAGGGTCAGGATGATCATTGGACCCACAGGCACTTCTAGCAATCCCAAAAAATTTCTGAAATCATATAATTGCGTATTAAATGATTAGAATAAGTTGCGATCATAATGAAGAAGACAAAATTTCTTAAAAGTTACTTTTAAACTTATTAGCGAAATATCAATGAAAAAAGCATTACTACTCACTTCGAGCATATCTTGTGTTAATCTCGACGTCATCAGATAACAATAATTGCACTTGGAATGTAAAAAATCTATCAATTCCAATGTAGACCCCAAAGAAATTTTTAGTCCAGTCAGGGTACTAGCTGTGATGGATAAATAAAAGCTTTTCAACTTCTCCACATCAACTGAGTCACCATTTTTTTTCCTTTGTTTAAGTTGTTCTATTTTTTCTTTAGCTATAGTCTCCCAATTTCTTATAAAAGTATCGAAGTCAATAATAGCCTATCAAAAAATAATAAGTTATTGTCAGTTGTGAATGTGAATAGCAAATTCTGAAATTAATATCCCAATAATTAAATGGTGTTAATACTTAACATACTTTTTTCGAAGCATTATCATCAACAGGTCTTAAAGCATCAGCCGGAGTTCTAGACAACATAGCTTTAATTAATTTGTTTACTTTCTCAATAAAAATTATGGTACTGTCACAGTCACGTAATTCAATACAATCAGGTTCATCTTTCAATAACTTCATTGCGTTTGAGACAGACTCAGAAAATAACTGTAAGTAATTAATAAAAGATATTGAGTTATCACATAGATTATGTAGTATTTTATTGTAAATTATATATTAGTCATTTATGCACATACCTCTACAGCTAATGGAACATTCATCTTTTGGTAGCCTTCGGGTTTAAGATGGTGAGGATTTAATTTATAAGCCATTTTTAAATTAGCTTTTAAATAATTTTCATGTTGTAACAGAGCATACCAATGTTTTTTTTTAACAATTCCATCCGGAGTCTGTAAGAAATAGTATAAAAATTACTATAGTTTATTGACATTATAATTTTTTAAACCCAACAATTTTTAAATATTACCCAGAATGCAGACTGTTCCATAATTTTGTTTCTAAAATTTTTCAATAAATGAGGGAAATCCGAAAAAAACCAGAGACGTCTTGAAAAATTATATGGGTGCTCACAACTATAGTTGCCATCGTGTATGCCGAGCAATTTCCATACACCACGATTCCACTGTGCTGCATCTGATACAATTCCGTCCACATAAAAACCAGCTTTCTCAAGTTGAATGGTACATTCCAAAAGTAGTTTTTGAAGAATTGCACTGGTCACTGAATCTTTACTTAAAAATAGGCCAACAACCTGCACCCACTTGCCTTGAAAGGGTTGGAACATAAAAACCAACGCATGGTCAGCTCTAGTTTGTCTCAAGTGGTCAGGCGTGTATTCCCCAAGGTCTACAAAACCTTCCAGTTTTAATGTTTTACGGTTCAAAGCAATGCCTTCGCTAAGTGCTATCTCATCAACTGACAATATACCTATAAAATATATTAGTATGTTTAATTAACATGAAAGAAAATAAAACAGATAAAAAGCTTCTAATTAAGTTAAAACTACTAGTAAGAAAATCCTACTAATATTATAAACGTGAACATACATACATATCATCACGCCATATCCCTTGCAGGGTAGGCAGAGAGAACAGAGTGCCAGAGAACTCCATCCTTGCATACTTCACTTGCTTCTTTGAACTTCCCTAACATTATCCCAAAACTTCTCTAGGTCTGATGCCACCGAGGATCCTACGGGAGCATATGCTACAACCATGAATACCTTGGTGACACCTAGTTTTATACGGACCAAAGAATTCTGGGATAATACATTCCGTAATCCTTCACACCTGAGGCCAAGCGAGAGGACAACAGCACTCCTACCCCCATGCTGGCTTGATCGCTCTGTGGTACACTAGACCACAGAGCCATCCCGCCACCTGGAAGATCGCAGGCGTCGCTGCCCCTTCGCTTGGTCTCTGTTACACAGAGCACGTCTAGCTGTTTGTCCGCCACGACGGTTATCAGCTCGTGCAACTTACCTTCCACACAACCTCTTATATTCCACGTGCCCACCCGGCACTCTGCTCTCCTCGACTCGTCTGACTGGGCAAGGCGTGATGGGTGGCGGCCCCCATTCCAGCATCTGCCGATGTTCGTACCGACGGGGACGGGTCGATACGCGTCGCCTCCGGGGCACGCCCTATCCCACACTGCGGTACGCATTCGAGCCGGATTGCAGTCTAACTAGACTGGCAGTGGATGCGACGTGCATGCTCCGGACTATGCCCCCCTACATTTACTACCCCTACATTTACTACTCCTACTTTTACTACATACCTACATTTACTACCCTACATTTACTTATCAAATATCAATAATGTTTTTGTTATTTCTTATAAATTAGTATTAGTAAAAGTGTACTGAAAATTGTTAGTTAACTACTCAACAGTAAGAATTGTATATTAAAGTACCCCTTTTTTGATAGACTTCCATACGAGAACCTTTGAGTTTGAGTGTGTCAAAAATCGCCTTAGGAAACCCAAAGGCGCTATCGAGTTTTTGTATATATCTCATCAAAGTGTCTTTACATGGTAAAGGGAGAATATTTTTTTTTCTAATATGTTCATACAGAGCACTACTTTTAATGCTCATTAAGAGGCATTCATAGACCCATTCAACGGAATACCGGCGTTGTTTAGCACTTTTAGCTTTTGCAGCCAATAAACAATTTTTTACAGTTTCTTGTTGTAAAGCAGGTAAATCAGCAATTTTTTCAGATAAAACTTCCTCTTTTATTTCAGCGCATTGATTTTTTAAATCTAATAATTGTTGCTTTAAATTTTTATTCTAAAAAAAATATTCAAAAATTTTGAGGTAATAAATACAAACAATTTAAAGTGATTACACCAACGTTATCAACTATACTTATTGTTTATACGGTAAGACTTCGAAAGCACTAAGTACAGAAAAATTATTTCCGATTATTTCAAGTACATAAAATTCCTCTGTAGATTTCTAATATATTCCACAAAAAAATTAAGTGACAACTTAAAGGAAAGTGGTCCACTTTATTGTTTCAAAGTCCGGCAAGAGTTAATTTTTTTTTATAAGAGATTTTAAACATTTACCAGAAATAAGCAAAGTAAATTACAAGTTGATAGAGTGACCCGGAAATTTATTTTTGTAATTTAAAAACGTGTCCGAGGTTGAAAGCCATAGATTGAATGAGGTGTCCACTCCAATTTATGTTTGAATTATATTAGGGACTTACAGAAACAATATCTCTTTGAGTGTATGTGACCGAATAGGATTATTTTATATTAATTTTAAAGTTGTAGACTTCACAAGAATATAAAAAAATGTCTAATTTTTCAATAACTGTTGTATATAAAGTTTTAAACTTCAAGCACCTCCATAAATACATTACACGTTTTCTAATTCAGTGTTTGAAAGAGCCTTATCCCATTTGAAATATTAGCAAATAATAAATATAATTTGCTAATATTTCTATTGCATGATGTTAATTAGGAATTAAATAAAACAAAACTTTACCGTGTGAACCACTCGATTGAGCTTTCTGCGTTGTAAAATATAGCGATGTTTAAAATTCATCCATCGAGCTTCATTATTTGTTGTCTCCGTCTTACGTTTCTGGATCAAACGTCTCAATTTTCGACAGTTAATACATCTGTACTCCACAACTTTTCTTTTATAACTTTCCTCCGGCAATAATATACCTGTACAAGTGACTGAACATCTAAAAAAATAAAATATTAAGATTCAATTACATGTTAAAAACGGTACTTGAGTTTTTAATTACTAAGTAGTGGTAGCATTAGTTATTATAAATTAATTCATGTTTACTTTTTGTCATCCTATCCAGTTCCACTGCAGAAAAATCTGTTTTCTAAAGATTTTAATAATTGCCAAATACAAGCAATTGATGAGATATTTACATCCATATCAGTGATGATGTTAGTTTTTGCATTAATTATCTACAAAATAAGAAAAAAAATTGTATTATTTAAATAATTAACTTCAATCCAATTATTTCCATTGAAGCTTCTTACCGTTACTTTTAAATCCATATCAATTTTTACATGACAAACTAATTCCAGTTTTAAGCTTATATATGACAACAATATAGAGGATTTTTTTATGACTGTCCAACTCCAATTTTTACATAGTGGCTGAGCTTCTAGAATTTCTTTGATTGAATGAAAAGAAAACTCAGTCTCATTCATGACGAGCAAATTGTCATTTTCAGTAGCAGTAGCATTTGCACCAACAGGAAAATCTGTGTTTGCAGAATTAATATTTTCAGGCTCAATTACTTCATTTATAATTTCATGAACAGTACTTGTCTCAACTGAATTAACACTACAGTCACCAATTATTGTATGGTCAATTATATCAGAAGTGTTTGGAAGCTCATTATCTGATAACAAGCTATTATTGTTGTCATTGCTGTTATTAATAATATTTGACTTTGGCTCAGCTTTCTTCTTCAAATGAACTTTCTAATATTCATACACGTATATACTACCATCTTTCAAAATCACTCGATCATTTTTAAGCACATCCTCTGGATTAAAATGTAATTCGCAAATAAAACTGGTAGCTTTAAATTTTTGGCCCAGAGCAGAAATCCATTTATTGCGCAATTCTACATCCTTCAAGAAAAAATTATATATATATTTCAAAAGATAAATAAAATACAAATTTTAGTTAAAAACTACACAAATTTATAAATTAATATTGTTCATAAAACAAATTATTAACAGATATTATTTTGAGGTTACTCACTTTTGGTGCTTTGAAAAATGCCACTTTTCTTACACTTTCACTTGCTTTTCGTCCACTAACACAACCACGAACAGCACAACACCTTGCCATTTCTTTTTATTATTATTTTATATTTAAATTAATTAAATTCAACATTCACGAACCAACGAGCGTTTACGTGTAATAATAATAATAGCATCGGTACGTCCACGAAGTATATATATATATATATATATATATATATATATATATATATATATATATATATATATATATATATATATATATATTCATGTGTATATATAGATATATGTATCTATACTTCGTGGGTGCAACCTAAACACTAGCGCAGCCAGTGGCAGAAAAGAGAACTAAGATCTGGCTTCATTTTTGTGACCAAAAAGACTATGGAAAAGCCTATACCGTTCGGACTCCTGTGTATCTATACTTCGTGAATCCCCCATACACGATGGTATTCCTTAGTTTCTACTCTTTCTACCTTCCATAGCCAAGAGCTTACTGTGAAGCTCTACTTTTTAAATTCATTCATTAATCTGTGCAAATTTTATTTTGTAAACAAATAGAGATACAATGTAAATTGAATAAATAGGAAATAAATAATTTATAGAAAATAAGAATTGAATAAACATGGATAAGTTATCGATGTGTAGAATATGTCTGGTCGAAGATGTTACTATGCGTAGCTTAGTTAATACTAAACTTCAAGATATATATGAGAAATTAACGGCGATGTCTGTAAGTAGACAGCTCTAATATATCTTATATTTTTTAAGTATATTTCTGATGACTGTTTACATAAACTCAAAGTATGCTTAATAATAACTTTAAAGTTAAGATATAAATATCCATACGCTTCAATTTATTCTAAATAAAAATGCAAATAGTGCAGTGAATGTTGGTAGATTTAATAATAATCTTTTTTCAACTTTTTCGCTTATTGAAACCTCTTTATAGGTCAATGTATGTATGTATTGGCATAAAAATATATATATATATATAAAAAAAAAAAATAATTTGAATTCCATATATTGATTGGTTTATTTTTACACTTTTTCTGCAAGCGACTTTAAAATCTAAACGCTCTATTAGTATTTTCCTTTCATAATAAGTAAATGAAAATAATGAAATAAGTTAAAATGAAATAATTAATATATTTTTTTAGTAAAAAATATATTAAAGCATATTTGGACATTGTTAAACAGATAGCATTCAACTCACACTATGTACGAAAATAAGTTATGTATACCAAAACACTATTTATAATTACATACATATCATCACGCCATATCCCCTGCAGGGTAGGCAGAGAGAACAGAGTGCCAGAGAACTCTATCCTTGCATACTTCATTCGCTTCCTCAACATTCATAATTCTCTTCATACACGCTCAACGGTTTCGGAGACTCTTGACTCCACCTTCCTTCAGTACGTAACCAATGTGGTCTAGGTAGGTTAGTCTCGGTCTCCTCCGGTCCTTCAGTCCTTCCTGATCCTTCCATTTCTATTTATAATTAAAACTTTAATGTTACAAAACAATGCAAATTACTGAAGTTTAGCATCTAACATGCTTGATTATTTACAAAAACTTGATGATGAGTGAAAAAAATGATTGTCACCCATGAGGTTTGATCCCACAAATCCGTTCCAATCGTGCTACCACTTACACCAGCGTGAACTGTCGTATAACACTCAATTTTTGTTTTGTATTATATTTCTGTCTTTAAAGGAGACGTGTGCCCTACATTGTTTACACATTACAGACTTAATACTCACACTTTGCAGTTAGAATTGTATTAAACAATGACCCTGTTATTCAAATTACTGAAATTTAGTATATAACCTTTAAAGACGAAAATATAATATGAAACAAAAATTGAATGTCATACAACAGTTCACTCTTGTGTAAGTAGTAGCACGACTGGAATGGATTTCCAATAGGTGTGGGTTTGAATCCCATGTGTGACAATCATTTTTTGCTTGTGATCAAGTTTTTGTAAAAACAATGCAAGTAAAATTCCAATTTATTGTTAATAACCTAAATTATCAATCCAAATCTATGGTGGGACATTTTTTATGGGTATCACTCCAACCTGTTGCTGAGATTCTGAAAATATAAAAATATTTCTTTAAAGATATTAATATGTATGAATATTTCATGTACTTTTGAAGTTAGAATACAATTCACCACCCTTAATTAATTTCATCATAAGACTTGCTTTGATGACTTTTGGAGGGAATCTAAAACGTCATATGCTGGTCTTGTATTATATTTGATATCTTATTGTTTTAACATGTTATATTAAATAATATTGATGTCATTTTATATAATGTGATGCAGCGGAAATGCTGGTATGTATAGTTGTCACAAAATAAAAGGCCCGTTTTGACATTTGTCTTATTGATGGATATAGTGATATAACCATACGACTCGGTACTCGATACTCACGATATATCGATTCAAGTTTGCGTGAGTATTTAATCGATTTGAATATGTATTGTAAAGTGCATTGGATTGAAGTTCTGATTTGAAAATTTAAGTTAAAATTTTGATATTATGGGTATTTTGAAATGACACAATGTTATGAAAGGTCAATTTTCTATCATTATATATTTGTGTTACAATAACATTCACTCAATCACAAAATAAAAAATCGAGAAAAAGTGAATCTTCAATTTCTTCATTTAATTTCTTCATTTTCTTCAAATGATGAGCCAACCAGAACCCCGATAGCTTTCAACTCGAATTACATAATCGCTTCCAATGCCTGGAAGAGTGCGAATCTTCGAACGATATGAACAAGAGGTTCGTGGAAACTGTCCACGCGGTCGGGTCAAAATTCTTTAAGGCCCATCGCGCTACTAGAACAAAAAAGCTTTCTGACCAGACTCTTCAACTCATGGAGAGGAGAAAGGAAATGACGGTACAGTCTTCAGCCGATTGGTCCGAACTCAGGCAGCTTAATAGACAAATCTCTAAATCTATGCGACGCGATATTCGCCGATTCAATACACTGCGTATTGAAGAGGCGATAGAGCGAAATCGAGGCTCCAAAGTGTTCGCACGAGATTTGTCTATTGGGCAGAGCCAAATGACTAAGCTGAAGACCGATGACGGTACTGTCATTTCATCCCAGAGTGAGATCTTGGGAGAGGTCGAAAGGTTCTATGGGCAGTTGTACAAATCATCCCTGAATCCTGTTGTCAGCTTGGTCCAAGACCCCAGATCCAAGCTAACTCGGCACTATACCGAAGAAATCCCGGACGTCAGCTTGTACGAGATCAGAATGGCTCTAAAACAATTAAAGAACGGAAAGGCACCGGGAGATGACGGAATTACCACAGAGCTCCTGAGGGCAGGCGGCAAGCCAGTTTTAAAAGCCCTACAGAAGCTGTTTAATTCTGTCATTCTCGGGGGCGACGTTCCAGAGTCGTGGACCAGGAGTGTGGTGGTGCTGTTTTTCAAGAAGGGCGATAAAACGCTCTTAAAGAATTACAGACCCATCTCACTCCTGAGCCATGTGTACAAATTGTTTTCAAGAGTCATTACGAACCGACTCGCGCGCAAGCTAGACGACTTCCAGCCGCCCGAACAAGTCGGTTTCCGAAAAGGTTATAGTACCATAGACCACATCCACACGCTACGCCAGATTATACAGAAGACCGAGGAGTATAATCGGCCTCTGTGTCTAGCGTTTGTGGACTATGAGAAAGCCTTTGATTCTGTCGAAACTTGGGCAGTGCTGCAGTCCCTTCAGAGGTGCCAAATTGACTATCGATATATCGAAGTGCTGAAGTGTTTGTATAAAGACGCTACTATGTCAGTCCGCATCCAGGATAAGAGTACGAAACCGATCCAGCTGCAGAAAGGCGTGAGACAGGGAGACGTTATCTCTCCGAAACTGTTCACCACTGCGCTGGAAGATGTCTTCAAGCTCTTAGACTGGACCGGACTCGGCATCAACATCAATGGCGAATACATCACTCACCTTCGATTCGCAGATGATATCGTAGTCATGGCAGAATCCCTGGAGGACCTTAGCACCATGCTCAATGACCTCAGCAAGGTCTCCCAACTAGTAGGGCTGCAAATGAACATGGACAAGACGAAAATCATGTCTAATGCCCATGTCATTTCTGTACCGGTCCTGGTTGGGAATGCGATTCTCGAAGTTGTCGATCACTATGTTTACCTAGGACAAACAGTTCAATTAGGTAGATCCAATTTCGAGAAAGAGGTCAGCCGACGAATCCAACTCGGCTGGGCAGCGTTCGGGAAACTTAGGAGGATCTTCTCGTCTAATATTCCGCAGTGTCTGAAAACAAAGGTTTATAACCAGTGTGTGTTACCAGCGATGACTTACGGCACTGAAACGTGGTCTCTAAATGTCGGCCTCATAACAAGGCTCAAAGTCGCTCAGCGTGCTATGGAGAGGGCTATGCTCGGTATTTCTCTACGTGATAAAATCCGAAATACGGAAATCCGTAGAAGAACGGGTGTAACCGACATAGCCCTAAGGATTAGCACGTTGAAGTGGCAATGGGCAGGCCACATCGCTCGACGAACCGACAACCGTTGGGGAAAAAAGGTTCTCGAGTGGCGACCACGAATCGGACGACGCAGCGTAGGACGACCCCCCACTCGGTGGACTGATGACCTCATCAAGGTCGCAGGAAACCGCTGGATGCAGGTGGCACAGGACCGTTATAGATGGCATTCTCGTGGGGAGGCCTATGTCCAACAGTGGACGTTTACAGGCTGATGGATGGATGGATGGATGGATGAGCCAAAATTGTCGGTTGAGCTATCGTCACCCGCATCTATAATTATTTCATTTTCAATTATATTGTCAATATTGATGTCTCTATCATAGTCTTCCTTAATTATTTTTCGAGTTTTCTACCACTTTTGTCCAGTCTTCTTTAGTAATTTTGGCACAAGCTTCATTCAACAATGTCATAATTTTCTTAGTGGAGAATGGCGGCTTTGTATTGTGGCGTGCTGCGTATCCTTTCATTTGAGCCCAGATCAAAGTATTGTACTGACAATGGTATGGTGGCGCTCTTATCATTTTGTGTCCATGCTGAACCACTCTGTGAATTTATTTGCGTCCTTTTCTTCGTGATATTTTTTTGTACTTTTAGGCTAAGTTCAGATGACCGCGCGGCGACGCGCGGGTGGCTCGGTGCGCGGTTTAAGATTATAGCAAATCAATGTTGTTGTGTACATGACCGCGCGTCACCGCGCGTGACCGCGCGCACTGCCATGCACCGCGCGCAAGATCTTGAACCGCGCGTCACCGCGCGGCGACGCGCGGTTTGAGATCTACAATCCTGTATGGACCTGTTCAGTTGACCCGCGCGGTTTGAGGGGGACGGACACATGGAGCCACGAAAATGGAGGACGATTTCTTTTGGTGATATGCAATATCTTACAGCACCATCTGCAGGTTGCATATCCTTTTCAACGCAATCATACAAAAACTCAAAGGAATCAATCGTCATCCTAAAGTAGTTGAAAAATCGATCTTCGTGTAGTCTGTGTGGTATATAAAGTCACAAAAAGACTTAAAGAAAGTCTTTGACTGAAAATAGGGTACACCCAGTATTATCTTTGCTTTCCACCACTACGTCGCAATTTGCGGTATAAAACCCATAACCAAATAGCCTCCTCCACGTCCATTATCGCTGAATGTTCACGCTAGATTGCCGCGCGCAAGCCGCCTCCATCTGAACAGCTAAATCGCGCGGCAACGCGCGTCGCCGCGCGGTCATCTGAGCTTAGCCTTATACTCCATTGCAAGCAAGGCATCATTAAAAAAAAACCTCCCCCAGCTGATTCAGCGTGGCAGATTATTAAGCGTCCACCTTTTCCCATTGGAACTTTTAAGCAAGATGCCTTGGTATCGTCCGTCCACGACTGTGGCACGGTATGATTCAAGTTCAGCCAAATCTCTTCGACAAATATGACATTGTCCCAATTTGTGACTTTGTTAGCTCCAAACTCATAACTTTCAGTAAAGATCAATACACAGCTGGTGAAATTCAGTTATTCTAAACACTAGTATTATAATTAATAAAACCGGACAACTGCGAGTCCACCTTAAAAGAAAATATTTTGATCGATTTATTTTTTCTTTAACCGATTATTAATAGTCTGTGGAGAATATGAAAAAATCGTTATGAACGGCACTTAGCCGAGTGGGCGGTACGCATCAATAAAAAATGTAATTACCTTAAAACGTTTCGATCGGTAAAAAATAGAGAACTTCTTGGGTGTGAACTGTCAAAACGGGCCTTTTATTTTGTGATTAGTATAGTGAATATCATATAAAAGTGCCTTACAACATTTTCGTTTTCCATCACAATTCCCACAAGATACCATTAAAAGTGTGTTCATAGCACTGTTGATGGTGACGATTTGACTTACTGACGGACAATAACTAATATGAAGAGACGAGACTAAGAACGTGAGTATATTTATAACTCGAACTCGGCAACAATGGCTCCTATAACTAGCTGATTGCCAATACATAAAATGAAGAAAAAAAAAAATGAAAAAAAAAAGAAGACTTGCTTTCTTGTGCTGGTGTTAAGGCTCCTTCATAGAACGTCTACTAATCATATATTATTCTGAATCTGATTAATTGTTTTATCATCACCATATTTGTTCACACACAGATATAGCATCCCTGAAGCTGGATGAAAATTTAGTTTTTTTGATTAATAATTTCTATGAGTATTACACATTTGAAATAAAACTACTTTTACAGATTCTATAGCATTATTTGTATTTGATTTTTAATTTACAGACGTTTCTAACAATTTACAGTGATCATGGTCACGGGAAGACTAAGGTGTCTTAGGTCCAAAAGTCATAGTTATTACAGAAATTTATATTTACCTGCTACGGTATCAGTTTTCCGTGTGGTAATGGAGTAAGAATACAATTCACCACCCCCTTACTTGTGGGTGAATGTAAAAGACGACTCAAGAATATAAATAATATCTATGTGATGTAAAACTCGAAATAAAACCCTATACCAACACGTCTAATCAGCATACTATAGTAGGTCAATTTCCCTTCCATTATGAAGGAGGCTCGAGCCTAACAGTGGGACTGAGATGATGATGACAGTATCAGTTATTAAACCTTTACCAAATATTTTTCCTTCCATTAGTTTCAGAGTGAAGACAGTCGCCCTCTACAAGTGTGTTACATATGTTATGGAAGACTTCAGAGCTGTCACCGACTGCACCTCAACTGTATTAAGAGTGAAGAGTATTTAAATAAAATGCTTGCTAACAATCAGGTTAGACGTTACTTATTTTTATTGACACACCTTGGGCTGAGGAAGTAATCCTTGTATTGGTAGGAACCTTACAAACATACAACTTATTATCTCAGCTCATGTGTGCCCCATTGCATGGCTCAAGCCGCCTCCACATTGAGAGGGAAATGGATCTTTTACACCGCGCCGGTCAGACGTGTTGGTACAGGGCTTTATTTCGAGTTTACCTTCTTTTGCATAGATGTTATATGCATATTTTATCCCTTAGTCGTCTCTTACGATCACCCATGGATAATATAGGGGGTGGTAAATTGTATTCTTATTCCATCATCACACAGAAAGAATAACACAGTTAACAGACATATATTACAACCAGACTTGGTATAACAGTTTGTAGATCCCACAAAATATTGTCCTACATTGGAATTGAACCCATGACATATCGACAGACATATCTATATCTACGCCATCTATGCAGTGACAGGATAAATCAAATATATGTAAAAATATATATATATATATATAAATATTATTTTATCCGTGTGGTGATGGAGTAAGAATACATTTCACCACCCCCTATCTTATCCATGGGTGATCGTAAGAGACAATTAAGGGATATAAAACGCATATAACATCTATGCAAGAGAAGGGTACACTCGAAAGGAAACACTATACCAACACGTCTAACCAGCGTGGTATTGTAGGTTAATTTCCCTCCCATTATGCAGGAGGCCTGAGCCCAACAGTGGGACATATATGGGCTGTGTTGATGATGATGATGAAATATTATTTACAGTTAAAACCAAAACTACTAGTAGATATGAATACACTTAAAATAGTTCATCCATTGGTGCAATTACACTTTGTGCCAGGGAATGTGGAGGTTACACATGATGAGGATCAAGGTTGTCACAATACGGAGCCAGTAGATATGAAAGGTGTACTTGTGAAAGAGGAAGACATTGAAGGTAAAAATAACTTTTAAGAAGAAGGAAAATTCGAAACTAAACCTTATACCAACACGTCAGCCCAGCGTGGTATAGTAGATCAATTTCCCGCCCATTACGGAGGACGCTCGAGGCCAACAGTGGAACATATATGATCTAAGTGAGATGATGATGATGGCGATGAATAATAGCTTTTAATCGCTCCGGAAACTTTTGTTAATAACTGTGTTTTTATTTTTTGAAAAGGTAACACCCTGCACTAAGGAAATAAGGAGTTTTGGCGCGAATGTGGAAATGTCATGTCACGCTCTTGTATTATATTCATTTCTTTAGTGTTTTGTGGCGTTATATTGAATAATTTTGCTGGTATTTTATGCAATATGGTACAGTTAAAGTGCTGAAGTGTAGTGAATATGGTATAATAGTGGTTTACGTGTATTTTCATATTTGTACAAAATTCCCAAAGAAAATCATTGATTAGGTTATCAGCACCCGATTAATGGTAACGACTTGACTTACTGACAGGAAATGACTATTAAGGCTACATAATATGAAGAAATGATGAACAATGTATGAAACATAATTAAATAAGACTTGGCTGTATGGGCTTTGATCCCTTTGCCTGTCCGAATGGACGAACAGAACCAAAAAAAAAAAGGAAATAATCCTATTATCGCCGGGGACTTTACAAACACATAATTAACAAACATAAATTACACACAGATTTAGAACAACAATCTGTGGTTTGCATAAATTATTATTCTGGAAAGAAATCGATCCCACGTCACGGCAGGTCTGCATCTTAAGCACTACGCGATTACTTCCGTCAAGTATTGAATAATCATTCCCAGTTATGATAAGAACAACATATCTCATCACCCTTACTCCAGTTGAATGTAATTAAAAACAAAAATGTAAAATCTCATGATAATATACATTAGATGGAGTAACAGAGTATGAATACAATGATCACTACACCTCCCTGTCTATTCACTATGTTAAGAATCTATTAAAGGTACTAACAAATGCTTACAATACTGTTAAACGTGATATGCTCTAATTTGTTTGTTGCTATCCTACGATCACTTGTGTACCACCTTAACGGCTGTCGAATTATAACGTAGTAGATCAAAGCTCCATACACATCTCCGACTATGCACAAAATTTATGTAATATAATTACCGGCCTACCCCAAGGTGCCATTATTTCCCCTCTCTTATTTATAATATATAATGAATCCCTAATGCACGACTTCTAATTTCAATATCACCTGAATAACTGATGATGTGTATACTTACAAGTTTGTGTTGACTTCAAAACTGTGACTGTTAACATAATTAATAGGGATTTTAAATTACATTAATAATAAGACATAATAGGCAATATACTAATTATTTGCTTTTAAGACTTGGCTTACTTTATCTATGTAATAACGATGACTTGTTGGACGTGAGACATCTTAGTTCTATCGTGACCATAAACGCAGTAAAGTGCTCAAAACTTTCGGTAGTTAAAAATCAAATATAAACGCGATAAAATTCGTAAAAATAGTTTTATTTCAAATATATTTTCTATATTTGAGATTTTTAATGTTCAAGCTGGACAACTATTAGCAGAAACGTATTTCTAAGTGTATGTATTGATATAAATGAGAAGTTATTATTTATATTTACAGATGTAAAAGAGGAATACATAGATGATGAATTCAGTGAAAAATATACAGCAGTAACAGATATTGTTAAAGTTGAACATGTTAGTAAAGAAGACAATGATGTATCAAACTACGGCACCTTTGTTATTCAAGAAACATATAGTTTAACTTCCAAATGTGATGAAACGAACGACCAAGATATAAAAGCAGGTATTATAAATGATTTATATTTACATCAAAATCTTTTAAAATCTATTTGGAAGATCCTTTTACGGAATTGAGTGATTAATATGTTATTAAAATTTATTAAGATCATTGGAAGGTAATCGATTTGGACTTTGTTGAAACATGTAAGTTTTAGCTTGGGCTTGTTCTCATACATCGCACTCCACATGATGAAGTCAGCTCAATATGACCATATTTGCCATAAACTCCTAATAATACCTTAACGAAATTATTTTTAGTACCAATTCGTTAGATATTTTAAATTATATTACTTACATGATTAATCATTTAAACAAAATAATTTTATTATTTTGATATTTAGAAGAAAAAAAAATTATTTCAAATTTTTTTTTCTTCTCAGCTCATACACGTCCCACTGTTGAGCTCGAGCCTCCTCCAAACGAGAGGGAAGTTAACCCCCTACACCACGCTGGGCAGACGTGTTGGTATAGGGTTTCGTTTCGAATATTCCTTTTCTTGCATAGATGTTACATGCATTTTTTATCCCTTAGTCGTGTCTTACGATCATCGACGGGTAAGATAGGGGATGGTAAATGGTATTCTTACTCCGTCACCACACGAAGAGTTTTCAAATTTTTACTTTTGGGGGCGTTCAAGTATTACGTAACGCAATTTGGGGGGAGGGGGGTCTTGTAAAATGTTACAATGCGTTACATAGCCGGGAAGGGGATTCAAACAACGCGTTATGTAACATTGTTAATTTATTAAATAAAAAACTAGGGAATTGAAAATTCCCAAGTTGCCAAGCAAATTTTATTTTTTAGGTGATGAATAAACAATATACACATGTATTGTGAGTTTGGAAGCTCTTTTTTTATTTATTATTGCCGCAAATATGGTTAAAAATGGTCACTTGGGTGTTACGTAACGTTCAGGGAGGGGGGGTACAGAGAAACGTTACGGAGCGTTACATGGGAGGGTGAGAGTATCAAAAATCTTCAAAAAGTGCGTTACGTAATACTTGAACGCCCCCTTTCCATAATTTTGACGCCTCGAAAAATTTGCCGTTCTAAGCCCGTAACTCGCGGGCTTAAATAGAAAACCGTGGCTGTCCTCACTCACTGCACATTTTCTCAATCTATCTCTTTTGGGTTTCACACGATTCTTTCTTCCATCTACATTTATATTGATAACCCTTGTCAATGCCTTTCATCTTTCCTCATCTAATATCCATACAAAGACAATCCTGTGCTTCTAATCTTTCCTAGAGTTTTCCTCCGATGACTATATTATTTGCACTTTGAAGGCTATTATGATGTATTAGCTATTGATGTTGATGCTGAGTTCAGACGCTTTAGTTTGACTTAGATGATATCTTTAAGTATAATTTTGTGTATATAGTACCGGAGACACGACACCTCCCTGTTGAACCCTCAATTTATTTTTATTGCATTTACCTCGAAATTCGAGTTATGCAAGTTTCACTATAATTAACAATATCAAGTAATTCAACCCACCGTGCTAGTGTCGAGGGTACGAATCCCGTGTTGGACAATATTTTGTTCGATCCACAAATTCTTCTGTGTCTACGTTAATTGTATATTTGTTATGTCTCAAGCAATACGAGGATTATTTTCTTAGTGCAGGGTCTTTAATTTATCCGTCAATATATCCATTTTGCAGGTACATCAGTTGTCAAGAAAGCAAAACTATCCAAAGAGTCTGTAAAACTTCAAAATGAAATATCGAAGAAACCAGAAACAGAAGTGAAATGTGAAAATTCTATAACTAACAAACATAAAAAACGGATAGAAGACGCACATATAAAAGAAGGAAAACGAGGCAAAAAGAGTGGCGTACACACCGAAAACCCATTTAAATGTGACATATGTGGAAAAGGTTTTGTTCGAACACAACATTTGGAACATCATATCTATGTACACACAGGTGAAAAACCTTTTAAATGCGATATATGTAAGAAAGGTTTCAAAGTGAAGCAGCATTTAGTACAACATATTCGTATACACACCGGTGAAAAGCCTTACAAATGTGATATCTGTGAGAAACGTTTTAATCAGAAGCATACTTTAAATTATCACAGGCGTCTTCACACAGGTGAAAGACCTTATAAGTGTGATGTGTGTGAGAAAAGTTTCAATCAAAACGATCGCTTGATTCAGCATAACCATATTCACACTGGTGAAAAGCCATACAAATGTGATGTATGTGAGAAATGTTTTAGGCGAAGGCAAGAGTTAACGCTACACAATCATACGCACACAGGGGGAAAACGCTATAAATGTAATGTCTGTAAGAAAGCTTTTTATCGAAAGCAACATTTAAAACTGCATTGCCGTGCACATACCGGTGAGAAACCTTACCAATGTCATGTATGTGAGAAGGCATTTGCAAGAAAGGATACTTTGAAGGGACATGCACGTTTACACACCGGGGAAAAACCTTATAAGTGTGAAGTGTGTGAGGAATCCTTTACACTGAAATCAAATTTTATACGACATACGCGGGTACATCACAGATTATAAATGAGGGAAGTCCCGACATATGTATACCAATCACATCATTTAAATTCCCCAAACCGACTGAACTAAGACTCCACTCGAACACGTAGACTGACGATTTGGTGAAAGTCATTGGGAGTCGTTGGATGTGGGGGGCACCGGACAGTGCTTTGTGGCGATCTATGAGAGAAGCTCACGTCCAGACGGAAAAATGCTAAATGAGTAAATGAATGAAAGGGGTTGAAGCTGAAAGGCTTTTTGATCTCAAACTATTCAATCATCAAAATAAAGTACCCATTTTAATCTACAACTTACAAGTTTGACAAGTTTGTACTACAAAGTGACTAAAGCGAGACAATAACAATATATTACAATTATTTAAACAATTCCACTGATAAATACAACAAATGCCTAGTTGTGGTGGGAGCACACTGGTTATTGTCTACAGCCGCGGGCCGGTCCGTCCGGGGTAGCATCAAACTGAGCAGAAAATTGACGTCTGAGTAACGGCAATGTGCTGTTGAGGTTCGTTCGGTGAATGAGAGAGCCGGAACCCTAATTTATGGAGTAGGTTTGGGTTGGAAGGCAATAGCTTAGCTGTGCCCCTGATATTGTAATAAAAAAAATCGTCTCCGCGATGTAAAATGATTGTATAACAACTAAAAATTTAAGATAAAGATGCGAGCATAAAAACAGCAAACATAAAAAATTATAAGAGGGTAGTTAGAAATAATATTCTTTGTATTTATGTAAAACATAATTAATTTGTTTAGAAGTAAGAATCCACATACAGACACGGGCAGGTCCAGCTTGCAAGCCAGAGGTGTCATATACAAGTCAGGGGGTCATATACAGGTCAGAGTGGTCATATACAAGTCAGAGGGGGTCATATAGTCGCTTTTTCCCAGTAATGACAAGTTCCAATTCAATTACAATATAATTCTAATTAAAAAGTATTTTATTGTTATACTTTAAAATATATTTAACTAATTGATCCTTGCGACTTCGTCTGCTTCACGCACGAGAGAAAGAGAGACATGATTGGAGAGAGTGGACTCATAACCAATTATATATAGTACACGCAACCAAAGCTCTCATAAAGCATATTTTCCCCCGCTTTTGCAACTTGTGCGCGCCCCATAAGCGAAGCGTTGAGGTGATGCTCTACTCTCGATATATGAAAATCAAGGACTTTCAAAACTAAAAATGACTGTAATTTTCTCACATTGCACTTATAGGATAAAATTATCATACATATATCAAGAAAAACATTCGTTTAAATGTATTTGATATGTTTAAAAAGTAACTATTTTGTTGAAAGAAAAAGTTGAAAAAATATTCGAGAACGTCCGGATATCTATTCGTATGGATCTGGCACTCTCACGATCGTAAAATTAATATTATAGTCTGGTTTACGATACTTGCGTCTGAGTAATGGCAATGTGCTATTGCGCTTCGTTCGGTGAGCGAGAGAGCCGGAAGTCCAACTGGGTGGGTTTGGAGATTGTAATGGTAGGCAGCGACCTAGCTATGCCTTCGGTATTGTAAGGGTCCATGGGCAACAGTGACACTTACCATCAGGTGTGCTGCTTACTCGTTGGCCACCATTAGCAATAAAAACAGCTGTCACGTGACGGCTGGCAGATGTGGAACATAAAAATTAATATTAATATATATAAAAAATATAATCATCATCATCACAGCCCATAAATTTTTATTTTATGATGTCATGTGAAAATTTGTTAAAGGAAACAAGAGAGCAGGTTTCACGGGAGAGTACAACTAATGGCGTCTGACATTACAAAAAAGAAAACGCGCGCTAAAATGATCACGTTTCATCATCATCATCATCACAGCCCATAAATGTCCCACTGTTGGGCTCGGGCCTCCTCCGTAATGGGAGGGACATTAACCTACTATACCGCGCCGGTCAGACGTCTTGGTATAGTGTTTTGTTTAGAGTTTTCCTTCTCTCGTGTAGATGTTATATGCGTTTTACATCCCTTAGTCGTCTTGTACGATCACCCACGGGTAAGATATGGGGTGGTGAATAGTATTCTTACTCCGTCACCACACGGAAAAAATATAATATAAAGTAATAAATAAAATATAATTATATATTATATATAAATATTATTATTATTATTATGAAATAAAAATAAACATGAAATAATATATAATATAAATAATAATATTATAAATGAAATCAATAAAGTGTATCTAAATTATTAATATTAAGACAATTAATAAATTATAACATTATTTTAATACAACAATAATAATTTATTTCAATATTAATTTAATTATATTATTTATTTCTGGCTGTACTAATCACGAGCAGGACAAATACGAGTAACATATAATAGTATTACAATAAAACGTATAATATAAAAAAGTAAATAGTATTTATTAAGTAATCACGGAAATGTACAAGTATAACCTAATGTATAATGGATTAAATAAGTATATGTATATTAAATAAATTGAAATATACACGGTGACATTTATGTCGTCTTACAAAAGCAGTTCAGTTAACGTATCCAGTATCTACTATTCACTCGTACAATTAAAAGGTTAAAAAACAATTACTGGAATATTGTTTACTAAAAATAATTATAAATAATTACTAATTAAAATATTAAGAACAGCATGTAGCGAGCGGTAGGCTACCTACTCGATATAACCTACGTACTGTGTAGGTACTAGCTAGCCGTAGGTACGCATTGGAATAGCAGTCCACGTGGACTTCGTAGCTGTGATTGGCCAATCATTATCATGCGGAATGCCGTATGATTTCTTTTATTTAAAATGTAAACATTATAACCAGGTTGTTACAAAATATTAACTTTAACTTATTTTATTTTGTTATTTTTTTATCACCACCACTATTGAACAATTAAATATGTTAGATATGTTTCTTTGGTCGGATACATGTATGGCACTTCTTTTGTAAGACGATATAAATGTCACGGTGTATGTAAAAATATATAATTTAGTCATATAATATAAATAAATAATTATTAATAATATTGTAAATTAAAAATATTTATATATACAACTTTATTATTATAAAAATAATCTAAATAAACTAAAGTAGTGATATCATATAGAAAAAAAATAAAATATAAATAAAAAAACAATGAAGTATTATAACTATTATGCGAGCTCAGTGCGGCGCGCGGCGAGATATTGCACACAGCAGCTCGCGCACGACATCGCGTCGCTGCGTCTTACACTTCTAAGTAGTAGGTACATATATTCTATCATATAGCGTGACCACTCGTCACGGCCTGTATCGCCACGCCGACAATCCGGTTTACCCCCTTTTTTTTTTCTTCGTATGATGGACCATGGATGTGGTCGCGCCCCGACAAATCGGTCCGGGGCGATAGAAGATGCGGCGCGCAACCCCATGGACCCACCCTGCAAACATCTCTCTTCGCCGTGCGAGCGGGCCACCGGTAGCCGATCTTTGTCTTCGGTGGCCCGCCCGGCGTTTTACTTTTGCGGATTCCTCTCGTGTCGACGCCCCGACAGCTTTCGCCGTGGAGGCGTCGCCCTCACGCGGTGGCCTCACGTCGGGTGACCGGACAATTCCCTGGTCCGATCATCCGAAGCCTCGGTTAGGGCGGCATCAGGCGCAGATATTCGCGCTTGCGCCGCCCCGGCCGCTGGTGGCGGCCCGGGTCCCGGGAATCCTCTCAGACTCGTTCCGCCGCCTCCTTCTGCGAGATGACAGCCTCGCAGAAGTCGGCGACCGCGTCCCAATTCCTGACGCTGTCGACCATAGCTTTCACGACAGCCGGCAGCGTCAGGTCGGCACCGATGACAGCGACGAGATCACGGCACTGCCCGTCCCAGCTCGGACATACCTCGACCGTATGTGGCGCCGTGTCCTCGTCACTACCGCAATGGTGGCAGGACAGAGTCCACTCCCTCCACACGACCGTGTGCAGGTACTTGCCGAAGCAACCGTGCCCTGACAACACCTGCACCAGCTGAAAGGAGAGGACCCCGTGCCGCCGCTCCATCCACTTCATCAGTACGGGCCGGAGGGCCTCAACGGTAACAACACCGTGTTTAGGCCTCTCCAGCCGCGTAATCCAACGGGCGATGAGGTCTCGGCGGACATCCTCGCGCCAGCTGGCTATCTCGCTAGACGATGGGGAGCCATCCTCGTCGCGCACTGAGGTAACCCGCCGGTAGAGGTCGGAGAGCATCTCCGCCTCTAAGTCCCACGGGGGTGTCCCGGCCAATAGGCATGCTGCCTCGGTCGACACCGTGCGGTACCCCCGAATGGCTCTAACCGCCATGGCTCTCTGTGGTCTCCACAGAACAGCCCTGAGCTGGGCGTTCAGAGCCCTCGCCCACACGGGTACGCCGTACATGGCCATCGAGCGGCGGATCACCCCCGCATACAGTCGTCGGCCCTCGTAGCTGGGTCCGCCCACGTTCGGCATGAGCCATGATAAGGCGGACGCCGCGCCGACCAGCTGGGGAGTAATTCGGCGGAAATGCTTCTGGAACCACCATCGCCCATCGAGCACCAGACCCAAGTACTTCATATGGGCCTGGATACTGATCTGGATGGAGTTGACGACTAACGAGGCACTGATAGACAGCCTTACGCGTGGCCCATGGAATAAAAGGGCCCCCGTCTTATTTAGGGCCACCCTCAGCCCCAGCGCCTCGCCCATTCGCCTGACCATCCTCGGTGCCGAGAGTGGCCTGGTGGTATCGTCAGCATAGTCTATCACGCTCAGCCTTTTTTTTTTTTTTTTTTTTTTGGTAGGCTATGGCCCGGTCACACGTCGCCCGTACCGTCCGGGGCGACGGAAGAGCAGCGCGTGGCCCCATAACCCACCGTATTCTCTCCCCATCGCCATTGGGCCGGCCACTGGTACCACTTCCTTGCCTTCCGTGGCCAGCCCGGCGGGTTACCCTTTCGGGTACCATCCCCCGTCAACGCCCCAGCTAACTGCCAGGGCGTCGCCCTCACGCGGTCAGCCTCTCTGCGGGTGAAGGACTATTCCCCGGTCCAGTCACCCGCGGCCTCGGCTAGGGCGGCATTAGGCGCAGATACTCGCGCCTCCGCCGCCCCAGGTGCCGGCGACGGAGCGTCTCACTGAAGAGGATTTCCTCTCGGAGTCGCCCCGCCGCCTCCTTCCTCGAGACAACCGTCTCGCAGAAGGCGGCGACCGCGTCCCAGTTCCTGACGCTGTCGAGCATCGCCTTAGCGATGGTTGGCAGCGCCAGGTCGGCACCGATGATCGCGACGAGTTCACGGCGCTGCTCTGCCCAGGCCACACAGACCTCGAGCGTGTGCTGCGCCGTGTCCTCGTCGCAATCGCAGTGGTGGCAGGACGGTGTACTCTCCCTCCTCACGACCGTGTGCAGGTACTTGCCGAAGCAACCATGCCCCATCAAGACCTGCACCAGTCGGAAGGAAAGGACCCCGTGCTGTCGACCCAACCACTCCATCAGCACTGGCCGGAAGGCCTCGATGGTCCGAACACCGAACCGAGGCCTTTCCAGCCGGATTGCCCAACGAGCAATAACGTCACGGCGGGCGTCGCCCCGCCAAGCGGCCATCTCACTAAGCGAGACGGTGCCGCCCCCTGCCCGCGTCGCTGACACCCGTCGGTACAGTCCGGCGAGCATCTCCGCCTCCAAGTCCCACGGAGGTGTTCCGGCCAACAGGCATGCTGCCTCCGTCGCTACCGTGCGGTATCCGCGTATAGCCCTGACCGCCATGGCCCGCTGTGGTCGCCATAGTAGAGCGCTAAGTCGGACGGTCAGGGACCCCGCCCACACGGGTGCGCCGTACAGGGCCATCGACCGGACCACCCCCGCGTACAGCAGTCGGCACGTAGCGCTGGGTCCGCCTACATTCGGCATAAGCCAGGATAGGGCAGACGCCGCGCCGACAAGCCGTGGAGCAAGCCGTCGGAAATGCTCCCGGAACCACCATCGCCCGTCGAGCACCAGGCCCAAGTACCTAATATGGGCCCGGATGCTGATGGGAACCGAATTGACGGTGATCGAGGCGTCGGTGGGTGGACTGGTGCGGGGCCCATGGAATAATAAGGCCTCCGTCTTATCCAGGGCCACCCTTAGCCCCAGCGCCTCGATCCGCCTGACAATCTCCTCGGTGCCAAGAGTTGCCAGGCGTGCCGCCTCCTCCAGCGTCCCACCCCGGGCTGTGACGAGTGTATCGTCGGCGTAACAAATTACGCCCAGCCCGGGCGGGAGGCTCCCTCTCAACGCCCAGTCGTAGCCGATGCTCCACAAAGTCGGCCCCAAGACCGACCCCTGCGGAACACTGCACGACATGGGCGTTCGCACAACATCCCCTACTCGGTTCTTATAGAGGACGCTGCGCCCCTTCAAATAGTCTGCCACCAGCCGCCTCAGGTATACAGGCACCCCGTGATACCCGAGTGCCTCCCTGATGCAGCTGAATGGCAGACTATTGAATGCGTTGGCGATGTCTAGAGACACCGCCAACAGCACCCCACCGCCAGTGACAGCCTCCGCGACTACGGCCCTCAGGCGCAGCAAGGCTGCGATCGTCGAACGCCCCTTTCGGAAACCAAATTGGGCGTCCGACAGATCGGGGCCAACCTCGCTAAGGTGCTGGCCGATACGGGCAGCCAGGATCCTCTCCAACAGCTTACCCGTATCGTCCAGCAGCACGATCGGCCTATAGGCCGAGGCCGAGTCCGGAGACCGTCCCGGCTTCGGCAGGAGTACCAGCCTCCCCTCCTTCCAACACCCAGGGAACTGCCCAGACGATAAACACGCGATCACGCTCAGCCTGGGGGGAGACTCCCTCTCAACACCCAATCGTACCCGATGTCCCACAGAGTCGGCCCCAGAACCGACCCCTGCGGAACACCGCACGACATAGGTTTACCCATCGCATATCGATGTTTCACTTAAAAATAAAATAAAAAAATTGCTGTCTTGCGCTACTTTTTTTTGGTACTGTTCGTTAATTCGGACAGGCAAAGGGAACAAAGCCAATTTAGTGCAAATTGTGTCGAGAATGGCACGAAATTTAATTATTTTTCTATCATTTATGGCATTGACTAATAGATGATAAATAAAAAAAAAATTTGAGGCGCTTTTGGATTTTTCAAATTATTTTATCATTACTTCGCACTTATTGGTGTCGTAGTGTTGGAATTTGAGAATGCAACCTATAATCTTAAGTTGGCTGATTTTATGTTGGCAACCCTGTTTTTTTCCTATTTTTCTGCTAGTTCATGTACGAGTACAACATTAATAATAATTAATATACGTTTGTATGAATTTTAAAGTTTATACATATTTCTTCATCTATTGACCCAAAATACCAACATATCGAGCGAACCAAATATCGACATATCGAACAAATAATGAGATTGTATCGCCTACAGACTTCCCTGATAAATTTGTTATAATTTTAAATAAATTTTTCATTTCGTACCAATAGTTCCGACTAAAATCTTTTATATCGACCTGAGGTCCTGAGTCAACTACATCTGATGTTGTTAGACTACAAGCCCATGGAACAAATTAACCTGTGAAATGAACCAACGTGAATAACGCTTAGAAGGCTGTTAATATAACATAAAATAATTCTGAGCGCTATGCCGTCATTTCTAAGCGGTACGATAATTTTATTGATCAACAATTATATTCACAAGTAGTGTTGACGTCAGGCATGCGGCCGGTCATAACAACTATGGACAATAACTTTTGTAATATGTGCTTCTACATATTGCGACCACAAGTAATTGGTGGTAAGAGCTGGAGAATGACAGACAGGCATACTGCACTCATGCACACACACACCCACATACATACATATCCAGTCTACAATTCTAATTGCATGCGGCAATAAGAATATTAATATTCATCATAACAGCCCATGAATGTCCCACTATTGGGCTCAGGCCTCCTCCGTAATAGGAGGGAAATTAACCTACTATACCGCGCTGGTCAGACGTGTTGGTATAGTGTTTTGTTTAGAGTTTTCCATCTCTCGCATAGATGTTACATGCGTTTTATATCCCTTAGTCGTCTCGTACGATCACCCACGGGTAAGATAAGGGGTGGAATAGTATTCTTACTCCGTCACCACACGGATAATATTAATACAAAATATTTACAAGAAATAGATGCCAGTTTACTGTTTGACCTACAGTCAATAAAAACTTCTCGCCATAAACGCGTTCTGATATTGAATGTTGTTTTAATGGTGACCCTTTTAAACCCTCGCAAAAAAGAGGGATGTTAATAAGTTTGACGACAATATTTGTCTGTCTGTGACGTCGTAGCTCCCGAACGGATGGGTAGATTTCGATGCGATTTTTTCAAGTGAAAGCACACTCGGTTCAGACGGAACGTGTCATTTTTCGTGCATGCAGCCGATGTTCATCGATTTATAACGCGCTCGCTATCACGTCAAAAAATATTTCAAAGCTGACCTGATCACAATGGTTCTTAGTTATATTATGAAGGTCTGTTGAGGCATTTCAAGTAGGGATGTGAGGTTCCTGGAAAAAAATCGATTAAATAAAAATCGATTTTTTTTTTATTTAATATTAATCGATTTCCCAAAAATCGATTTTAATCAAAATAAATAATCGATTTTTAGGGAAAAATCGATTTTTTTTTTCTATTATTTAAAAATGGATATACTTTTCATATTCCAATAATAAACCTAAGAGATTCATATTAACAATTTATCAGATTAAAATCAAATAAAATTATATGAATAAAAAATCAACCAATTCAAATCTAAAAACTCATCAAAGCGAATATTCCTTTAAATTTTCAAGGTAAGGGGACGTCCATTAATCACGTGATCTTTTTTTAGCATTTTTAACCCCCAACCTTGGTGATACGTGGTGAGGCTTAAGACTATGAAGGTTTAGGCCTTCGTGATTATTGTCAAACCCCTCCCCCACCTTTCAAATCTCACGTGATTAATGGACGGCGCCTAAGGAATAAGGAAACCAAATGTAATTATTGACACTTTTTTTTTATTATCATAAAAATGAAATGATGAGCATCCTAACAAAATAACAACCTTATTGTCTCAAAAACTAAAATATAAATCACAACAAAAAAAATGCCATAAATGTTCAGTACTATTTTACATTTAGGCCTACGTCTAGCAGTGGCCGGCAATAGCCTGACTTGATGATGATTTTTTTTAAGGAGGCATAGTACGGAGCGTGTAGGGGGCATAGTCCGGAGCGTGCACGTTGCGTCCCCTGCCAGTCTAGTCAGACTTCAATCCGGCTCATATGCGTACCGCAGTGTGGGTTAGGGTGTCCCCCGGAGGCGACGCGTACCGACCCGCCCCCGTCGGTACGAACTTCAGCAGATGCGGTGATGGGGGCCACCACCCATCACACTTTGCCCAGTCAGGCGAGTCGAGGAGAGCAGAGTGCCGGGTGGGTACGTGGAATGTAAGAGGTTGTGTGGAAGGTAAGTTGCACGAACTGATAACCGTCATGGCGGTCAAACAGCTAGACGTGCTCTGTGTAACAGAGACCAAGCGAAGGGGCAGCGACGCCAGCGATCTTGCTGGTGGCGGGATGGCCCTGTGGTCTGGTGTACCACAGAGCGATCGAGCCAGCATGGAGGTAGGAGTGCTGTTGTCCTCTCGCTTGGCCTCAGGTGTGAAGGATTACGAAATTTATGATCCCAGACTTCTTTGGGTCCGTATAAAACTAGGTGTCACCTTTCACGATTGTAGCATATGCTCCCGTAGGATTCTCGGTGGCTATCAGGTATCAGACCTAGAGAAGTTTTGGGATAATGTTAGGGAAGTTCTGGATATAGCAGAAACGAGTGAACGCGTGATTGTATGCGGAGATTTGAACGTGTGGTGGGGACCAAGCGTCCCGACTATGAGGACGTACTTGGTCCATTTGGTAATAAGAGACTGAACTACACAGTTAGGCTCATTGCGGATGTATGCATGGAGAGAAACCTTATTGTGTCAAACACATTTTTCCAACATAAGCACATTCATATGTATACATGGAGAAGGAATGAACAGAAAAGTATAATAGATTTAATTTTGGTAGACAGTCGCCTCTGAAGCAAAATATTGGACGCAAGAGCCTACAGGGGCCCCACAGTCGATACGGACCACTATCTCGTTATTGCGAGATTTAGTGGTCTGTTCAGAAAGTGGGGGCACTGGCGAGAGCGTGTCCACTTCGGAGGGCTTGAAAGAATAAAGATTGAAAGTTTGCAAGAAGAGTGTGTAAGAGAAAAGTATGCAGAGGGTGTCCGAGAACGGCTGACGATGACAAGCCAGCCGCAATCGGACATTGAAGAATGCTGGAGAATATTGAATGAAAGTATGGTAGATACAGCGAAAGAAGTATGTGGAAGCTCAAAGAAGCATAGAAAAACAAATGGTGAAGCTTGGTGGGATGCGGAAGTGGCAACTTCCGTAGAGCAAAAGAAGAAAGCGTGGCTGGACTAGGTATGTCTCTTCTTTGAATCTGAATGACAGTATGACTGAACAGAAGAAAGAAATATATCGGCAATGTAAGAATGACACCAAGGCCTTAGTGAAAGAGAAACGTGATAGAACAAATATGAGCGCAGAAGATAAGCTGGCTAAAAACTTCGGGGGTAGCACCAAACTCTTTTGGAGAGAGGTGAAGAGGTCTCAGGATGGTTGGTCAGCCTTCAGAATGAATAAAATAAGGTCTAAAGGTGGAGACATTCTTACAAAAATACAAGACGTGTGAAGCCGATGGAGTGAATATTTTGGCGATATGTATGCGGAGACTCGGGTTGGCGCCGGTGTTGCATGTGGTCTAGTAGATCAACATTCGGCACCGGCGTCCTCCGATGGCATCAGTATGGATGAAGTTGAATGGGCGATAAGAAGTTTGAAAAATGGTAAGGCAGCGGGCATTGATATGGTGTCTGCCGAGATGATCAAGCTCGGTGGCTCCTGTGTCTGAGAGGCGTTCCTGTTGTTCCTCAATTTATGTCGGAGCTCGGGAATGGTTCCCAGGGACTGGAATAGTGCAGTCATCGTGCCTTTGTTTAAAAACAAGGGTTCACGTTATGACTGCTCAAATTACAGAGCCATAAGCTTGACCAGTTTGGCAGCAAAAGTGTATGCTAAAATTATTGAAAGGAGAATGAGGATGGAGTCCGATGGTTTACTATGTAAGGCACAAGGAGGTTTTAGAAGTGGAAGGGGATGCATGGATCAAGTGTTCTCTCTGCGCAACATTGTGGAGAAGCATCTGGCTCTAGGTCAGAGGGTTTTCTGCAGTTTTGTGGATCTGGAGAGAACATTTGACACGGTTGCACGAAAGGAACTATGGGACATTTAACCGGAGTATGGTATTAACGGTAAACTTCTGCAGGCTGTGCAGTCCAGTTACATGGGCTGTAGAGCTTGTGTGCGGCTGGATCATTGAATGTCGCCTTGGTTTGACGTCAATATCGGCGTTAAGCAGGGGTGCGTTCTGTCAGCCAGGCTGTTTATCATATATCTGGATAAATGTCTCCAAAGTTTGAACGATATGAATGTGGGAGTCTAGATGGGCGACTCAGTGGTCAGTGCTCTGCTCTACGCAGATGATGCAGTCCTGCTGGCGCAGTCAGCGAGTGACCTGCAGAGCCTAGTCGACACATTGACAGAAGATTGTAAGAAAAGGGGTCTATGCATGAATGTGAGTAAAACCAAAATAATGGTCTTTTGAAAGAGATGAAGCCAGAACAGGTGTAAGAGTAACAATAGGTAATGATGTACTAGAACAAGTGGATGAATTTGTATATCTTGGATGTGAATTTAGCCGAGATGGAAGGTACACCACTGATATAGAGCGAAGAGTAAATGCGGGAAATAGAGTGAACGGAGCGTTGAGACAACTTCTCGGTAGCCACCACCTCAGCCAGAAGGCACGCGTAGCAATACATAACTTGCTTGTCCCAACATTACTAAATGGAAGCGAGAGTTGGGTATACAGAAAAAAGGTATGAAAGTAAAATTAATCGATCGCATTCGTAACGACGACGTAAGAGAGCGGGTAGGTATGAAAGAGAGTATTGGTGTAAAGATGCGAAAGGGAATGCTGCGATGGTTTGGGCATGTGGAAAAAATGCCGAACGAACATCTGGTTAAGAAGATATATAATGCGAAAGTGGAAGGATGTAGGTACCGGGCGAGACCAAGACTAACCTACCTAGACCAGATCGGTCATGTACTGAAGGAAGGTGGAGTCAAGAGTTTCCGAAATCGGCAAGCGTGTAGGAAGAGAATTATGAATGTTGAGGAAGCGAGTGAAGTATGCAAGGATAGAGTTTCTGGCACTCTGTTCTCTCTGCCTACCCTGCAAGGGACATGGCGTGATGGTATGTATGTATGCTGTTTTGAATTTGTAGTATTATTGCAAGTTTTTAGCCCTTTGGAACAGTACTTGCATATTGCTGTATGTTTCTTAATTGTAAAATATTTTCGCCAACCGCGTTTAGATGTTTTACTATTGGAAGAGATTTTTATTGTTTACCAACAACTACATGTACCATTTTATGGCACTCTTAACATGTAAATAATAATGGATTTACGTCGAGTTTTATTCATCCGTTCCATAGATGGCGCGTTTCATAAAAATCGATTAAAACGCATAATTAATATAATCGATTTTTTAAAAATCGATTAATATTACTATAAAAATCGATTATAAAAAATCGATTATTAGAAAAAAATAATCGATTAAAATAAAAATCGATTATTGTTTAACATCCCTAATTTCAAGATCATCAGCTCTTTCTTAATGCCTAATGGTATTTAACTCTGCGTGTAGCGATTATCGAAGACGGACGGTTTATACGCTGCATAAAAACATATCTATTACGATTTTAATTGCACAATAATCAGTAGATAATATTGAACCTTATCACAGTGGAAATAAAGTTTCTATTCTAACACCGCGAGTGTATTAAAATAATATACCTGCATTAATTTGCCGTAAAATTATGATGCATTCTCCGAAAAAATCTCATCATTCAAACCCAGACCTTACAAACTACAAAGAAACGAAAGACTGCAGTATACGGCAAAGGAAACAGCCGGACTGTCCTTGTTTTGCAGGTGGGTGCAACTCTCAGGATATCTCTGTTGCGTTGAGAGAATTACGTGATGAACTCGACGGTAAGCTAACCAAGATGAACGAAAATATAGTCTCATCCATCAAGGCTGACTTGAATATCTTACACGATACTTCGTTAGCGATCAAGAACGAAATAAATTCTCTCCGACTTGAACACTCCACATTTAAACAACAGTTAACCAGTTTTGAGAGTTCTCTTCAGTTTACTTCTGGACAGCTGAATGATTTAGAGACACAAGTTGATTTGATTGAGAAACGTACTTCTTCTGTGAGCTTGGTGGAGAATCAACTTTTGAATCTCGAAATGAAAATTGAATCTTTGGAACAGCAGGCTAGACAGAATAATATTGAAATCTGCAATTTACCCTTAAAACGTAACGAGGACTTACTTTCGCTGATGGAATCTATTGCCGGAGCTGTGAAATGCCCTATCCTTCGTCAGGACGTTCTATCCATCCACCGTGTGCCTCATGTGCGTAGTGAAGATAGTAGCCGACCCAAGAATATTATTGTGAAGTTTAATTCTCGTATTACACGTAATAACATAATTAGTGCTTATCGTTTGTGTAAAAATCTCAATTCTGAACAAATTGGCCTACCGGGTACCCCGCAAAGAATTTATTTAAATGAACATCTAACTTTATTCAACAAAAACTTATTTCGGGAGTGCCGTGACATGGCTAAAAAACATAATGTTAAATATGTGTGGATTAAAAATTGTACTATATTTGCTAAACAATCCGATAATTCTAAAACCATTGTCATACGATCTCTCAATGATATACACAAAATTGCTCAATGTAAACATATTCAATAGTAATAGTAGAATTCTTGATAAAATCTGCAATATTATGTCATTCTTAATTCTTGTTATTAGCTTATATTATATTGCTATAAAATTACTTAGATATAATATAAATACCCCCGCATTTCTTTTGTTAATAAGCTACTATAATAAAATAATATATTCATTTCCTCATTCGATTCACTCCTTCAGTCAATCATACATATATAATTTGAAACTAATTATTAGCTTATATCTCAATTTATTTACGATATTTTTGGACTTTTATTCTACCACGTTTTTTCTTATTGTCATAGCTGTAAAAACAATCTTCATTATTGTAATTACAACTGTACAAATGTACCTACTATGTATTTCCTAGGCTATGCAATACCATTTTTTCAATTAACTCTGCTTCTCATAAAATAATTAATCCAACTTTTTGGCCTGTGGTTTTTATTTTTCGCTTTTTATTCATTCACTCTAATGTTACTCGTTTCTACTCTTTTAATAACAAACTATTATATCATAATGGCTTATTTTGCTAATAATAATATATCAATATATTACCAGAACTGTAGAGGTATTCGTACGAAATTACATACCTTATACATGAATATATTGTGCTTTTCTTTTGATGTAATTATTTTGTGTGAAACGTGGCTAACGCCCTTAATAAGCGATAATGAATTTATAGACGACCGCTATGTAGTATTTCGAAATGATCGTGACCGCATCGCTACAAACAAACGGGAGGGTGGAGGGGTACTGATCGCAGTGCTCAAGGAACTGCGTCCGGCATGTGCAATGACGCGACTGAGTCCTAATAGTATCGAACACATTATGATCAAATTACCGGCATCTCGCCCAGGTAAATACCACATTATAAGTGCTGCTTATATACCGCCACGTTCACATGACGATATTTACTCATCCCACCTAGAAATACTATATAACATTGTTAATGACCCCTGTACCGAATCATTTTATATAACGGGTGATTATAATTTACCGAATATAAATTGGCTCAATAGTAATGATAACATATCAATTCAACCAAGTAGTACAGGTGATCGCCAACTTATTGATTTAATATCTATCTCGAACGCCTCACAGTATAATACCTGCTCAAACGCTTTAGGTCGTATTCTTGATTTATTTATCAGTAACGCGGACTGTCAACAACAATCAGGCGCGCAATTAATACTACCAGACCACCATCACCCACCTTTTACTATTCTTACATCTCTGGAATCGCATTTAATTCTAATGAAACGTAAATCTTCCATAAGATATAATTATTTTAATGCGAATTATGACATTATAAACGCCGAAATTGATAAAATGGACTGGGATGACACCATTTGCACCCTTATGCCTGAGGAGGCGGTGGATTATTTTTATAATATAATTTACAATATTATTAGATCTCATGTGCCAACTAAACGGATTAAATCAACTAAGTTTCCTCTTTGGTTTAATACCAGACTTATTAATTTATTTAAAAAGAAAGATCGGGCCTGGATTAGATGGAAAAAGTTCTGTAATGTATCAGATTACGAGATATTTTCTAGCTATCGTAGGCGCTTTAAAGTGTTATCTGATGAATGTTTTAAAAAATATATGGACACTTTAGAGACTAATATTCCTACCAATATTAAGCATTTTTGGCGTTATATCTCTGGCCGTAAAGGAAAATCGAGCTTTCCTGCCACTATGTATCACAAAGATATCTCCGTAAACAATCCGAATGATGTTTGCAACTTGTTTTCAAATTATTTTAAATCTATTTATGCGCCTTCTACTTTCGATCCATTAACTTGGCAAGCATCTGAACACACTGCATCTAACTCGGATTGTATATCTAATCTATATATTTCTAAAGATAGTATATACAAAGCTCTAACGACTCTGGATCTGACCAAAGGGGCTGGACCCGATAACTTACCTCCAAACTTTTTTAAACAAACAGCTAAAAGTATTTGCTCGCCGCTATATATTTTATTTAATAAATGTTTGAATTGTGGCATTTTTCCAACAACTTGGAAACGAGCTTTTATCACTCCTATTCATAAGAGCGGTGATAAAGCCAATATTGAAAATTATCGGCCTATTACCATTCTCTCTGTCTTATCCAAGATATTCGAAGGACTTGTACACCATTTAATATTTCCATCTATACGTAGACTTATTATACCCGAACAACACGGATTTTTTAAATCCCGATCCACTACCACGAATCTTATGATTTTCACTAATTATTTATTTCAAAACATGGACGATAGAATCCAAGTGGATGTTGTATACACCGACCTTCGCAAGGCTTTTGACAGGGTAGATCACAAATTACTTTTGGACAGGATAGCGTTCAACGGTATCAGGGGCAATTTGCTGAGATGGTTCGCATCTTATATCCACAAGAGAACTCAAATTATAGTGATCAATGGTTTTGAGTCTGACTGTTTTTTTGTCGAATCTGGTGTACCCCAAGGCTCAGTATTGGGCCCTCTTTTGTTTATCATCTTTATCAATAATGTTAAATCTTGTTTTCTAAATTCAAAATTCTTAATGTACGCAGACGATATTAAAATCTTCAGGTCCTGTCAGAGTATACAGGATTGTTTGTTACTTCAAGAGGACCTTAATAGATTTTCGCAATATTGCTTGCTCAATAATCTTCAACTGAATCTTTCCAAATGCAATTCAATCTCTTTTACTAAAAATAAGACCCAGCTGAACTTCAATTATTGCTTGAATGGTGTTATTTTAGAATCAGTTAAATTTGTACGCGATCTTGGTATTACGCTAGATTCTGAACTACATCTTGACATACACATAAATAATATTATTAGTAAAGCCTTCCAGATGTATGGTTTCGTAATGCGATCCTCTGTTGACTTTAGAATACCGTCTACTCTATTATTTTTATATAAAACATTAATACGCCCCCAACTAGAATACGCTGTCTCAATCTGGAATCCTTTCTACGCTAAATACACACACCACATAGAAATAGTACAGAAAAAATTTTTACGCACACTACATTATAAATTCTTTCAGAATAGAATACCATACGTAGAACTATTAAAAAAATATAATATTCTAAGCTTAGAATCCAGGCGCACATTGTTGAGTGTTATGGTATTGCGTGGCCTCTGCAACGGTAATTATGACTGTACTGACCTTACAGACAAGCTCTGCTATATAGTACCTAGAACGGTGCGTAGGGCTGCGCGGGCTCCGCGTCTTTTTCATACTTTTAAGTGCAGAACCAATGCCGGTATGCGGGCACCTCTACGCCGTATTATAGAAACATACAATACACACTTTACAGCTATAGACATTTTCGCTGAAACTAATCTAAGATTTAAAAAAAAGGTTATGATTGCTCTGAGGGATAATTGTTAAATTTTGGATCTATTATTTTTCACATAACTATGAAGGGTAATGAGGTAATGAGGAACTACGAAAGGTTAACCTTAATTTTGTAATTTTGTATGTATATATTTCTTTATATTTTTCTTTTTTATGTTTTGTTTATATGTTTTTTTTTGTTGTGTCTTTTGCGGAACAAAATGTCCATCTTGCTCCGTGCAGTATCTTTTTTTTGTCACCATTACGTCTTCTGTTAAGCCGTGGACAAAGGTGCTGGTTATACGTATGTTAGTTTAATAATATTAGTACACTAAGATCAATACTGTAATGTATAACTGTTTTTTGTCCCTAATAAATAAATAAATAAATTAACATTTGAAATACTCATCTGTGATATATTGAGATCTGATGATGGAACTCGAAGGTAGGAAACGACACCATGGATTATCTATTAGCAAACCCAGAGTTGAGGCTCATTGCATTCGACTTGAATATCCTGTTTTAAAAAATATGAAATAAAATATTTTTAAAAATTTCGTTTTCCACCAAAATTCGTATAGAATCCTTACTAATATTATAAATGCGAAAGTAACTCTGTCTGTCTGTCGCTGTTTCACGCCAAAACTACTGAACCGATCTAAATGAAATTTACCTAATAAAGGACATAGGCTACTTTTTAATGCAAAAAAAGGGTTGTAAAGGGGGATGAAAAGTTGTAAGGAAGTATCGTCGTTTTTAAAGCCAGAAGCTTGAAACTTATTTTAAGGCTATTGATTAGATATAAATAAATATGACATAAACATTTTGTAAAAAAATGACCATTAAGTGGTGAAAAACTTTAGGAAAGCAATACATAAAAAGATGAAGTATAATTGCCATATTATACATACTGAATCAAAGAAAATATAATACAAGTAAGGTGTCATTATATGATTATAAGTACGATGGAGCTGAGAGTTTTGACGGAAGCGTTGTCACATTTTATTTGTACATTTTTTTAAAATCAAACGCTTAAATTAAAAATAACGGTTATATTAAATTTTTAAAATATTTTATTAGGTACGATAAATAGGAACGATGAAGATAGGTGCGGTAAATCCGCAGGCAATCAAATGTCAGTAGCACGCCACGTGAACCGCGTCGCGTTACGTAACGAAGCGGTTTACTGTCCCATAATAATAATAATTTATTTATATCAGACATCAGAGATCCATAGTATTGTTAGTAACTAAACTTAACCTATGTTAGATCATGTTACAATCTTAAAAATAAGTAATAATTAAATAATAACAACAGTATTCGAAAACTGATAGAACAGTGTCCTATGCCATCAATATCCGAACACAGTGTTTAAAAAAAGGGCTGTCCCATTTAGAGGCTAGGGTCTTTAGAATGGTGTTGGTGCTCGCACAGGTTCTGCATAGCAGCGACGCAATTTTTTTTCGCATACAGGCATGAAACCCGTCCGTGCGCGCTTCGACGAACATACCAGATGCACTACAGAATCGCGGGAGCCTCAACAGTAACCTAAAGGCATTGTTATATTGGACGCGAAGGGTGTTGACCGATTTTTGAGTATATGTGGACCATAGACCACTCGTATAAAAAGTTTGGCAAAAAGACTTGAACAAAGTAATTTTGACTTCCCGCGAGCATCGATAAAACCTACGGACCAACATGTTAGCTCTCACGGTCAACGCCCTTCGTTCCCTCTCTATATCCAGCTCATCGCTAAGATTTTCAGAGACGACATGTCCCAAATACTTGAATTGGGTTACCCGTTTTAATGCAGTCCCACATAGCATCACTGACGGTACCTCTGCTAAGTTTTTGCCCCTAGGTACAAATACCATGAACTCACTTTTTTGCACATTATAATGTAACCCGTGTCTTTCAGCATACTTTTCACATATACTCAATAGTTTTCTAAGAGCACTAATAGATGGTGCCAGCAGCACCATATCGTCAGCATAACTAATATTATTGATACAAGTACCATCGTCAATATAGCATCCAATCGGTTGTCTGCTGAGACCATCTATTAATTCATTGATGTAAAGGTTGAAGAGGTGGGGAGAGGTTACTCCCCCTTGTCTCACTCCACATTCCAACCCGTATGGATTAGAAAACTCCCCAGACCATTTTAGAACATTAATTTGATTGGCGTACCAATACTCAAAAATAGAACATATCCCTTTGGGCAAACTTGTATCACGGAGCTTTCGCCACAGTATGTCATAACATACTGTGTCAAAAGCCCGCGAAAGATCTAAAAAACAAGCATAAACCGGCGTCTTTCTGTCCGTGTAATATCTAGTTGTATATTTAAAGCTCATTATAGCACTCTCGGTGGACAGACCCGGTCTGAAACCGAACTGCCCATCATGTATTTGTAGGTGCTTTGAGAGGTGTTTATCAAGAAGCCGGTCCAATACTTTAGCTATAATAGTAGCCAATGATATTGGCCTATAATTATTTTTATCTGAGATATCACCCGTTCTATTTTTGAGTACTGGCACCACTATAGTTTTTATCAAGTTTTGAGGCAGATAGGAATGACCAATACATAGTGAGTAGAACGTAGCTAATACTCTAGGCAAGTGAGGACCTGCATTCTGCAGATGCTCAACGCTGAGACCGTCGTGACCCGAGGATTTACCCCTGGTCATATGTTGAACTACATCGGTAACTTCTTTGGCAGATATAAAGATATTTTCCTTGTCACGACACTCCTCAGAATCGAACACCGGTACAGAATATTTAGTGGCAGACTTCACACAAAAGTGATTCTTAAACAAATTAGCTATACTTTTTTTTTCTGATTCACCAGCTACACTCACAGGGAGGCCCGACTTAAGGTTCAGTCTACCAACGCTCTTCCAGGATTCTACGAAATTCTTGGTAGATCTTTGACTCGCGATGATGTCCATTTTAACCTGATCTTGGTTATTTTGACACCATTTAAGTCGAGCCTTAAACTTTTTTCTACTCTCATACATATTATCATATATTTCCCCATGTACCGGTCTACCACTGGACACCCATACCTGAAACTTCAACCGAGCGTCCCTATGAGCAGAGCTTACATGTCTATTCCAACCAATTAAATTCCTACGTTTATTTACATTTTTTTTTACAAAAGTCTGCATGGCACTCTCTCTTAAAATTGAAATAATGTTGCTGTACATTTTATCTAATTCTAATTTATGTTCGGCATTATTACAATTTTTGTTCACACATTGTGAAAATACCAAAGGTAAGTTAATTAATTTAAGTCTATTATTACAGTGCACAGAATATTCGTTAATATGTGGGATCTGACGTTCGCCCCATATAACAGACCCATTAATATTATTAGTTATCGTTAAAGTCTTTTTACGGATAATTTTTAAGTCACAGTACACTTCTAATGGGTGGTGATCTGACCACATAACATCATAACGTACCTTTATGTCCATAATAGTCTCCAATGCCGATTGCGTCACTAGACAATGGTCTAGCCACCTCCGACACCCATGTGCATCACTTACAAACGTATATTCACTAGAACATAAACCAAACCTGTGTATATCTGCACATAACCACGATTGATCAACACAAAAACGCGATAATTCGATCTCAAATAACTCCGTGGGATGTGCATTAAAGTCTCCCAAAATAAAAACCGATTCAGTTTCATTATTGTCTATTATAGCACTAATTTCACTTAAACATTCCGTGAACTCGGGTAGATTATCTATTGACTGCGTAGGCATATACACGCTGAATACGATAAAGAACCGGTTTGCTATCTCGAACCGCACAGCTGTGACGCGATCGCTCGTACAGTTAATTATAGATACCGAGTTAAATGCATTTTTACGCCATAATATTGCTATTCCTCCGTATGGTCTCCCTCGTAGTACATTTATTGAAGTGTCGACTGACGATTTACCCGTGTACTCGAAGTCTGTGTGAATAGTTCCTAAGAAAGGTATATCTTGCTGCAAGAGCCAGGTTTCCTGTAACGCTATGATATCAGCGGTGTCACATAGCTGATTTATACACATAGCGGATCTTTTAACGGATTTACAGTTGAAACTTATTAATTTGCACACATCCATTATAGTTTTGTACGATTGCTCGCCACACCCTCGTCTCGCCTGAAGAAGCTGACGAAGCGCCTAAATGTAATACCATCTGGCCATAATTTCACATCCATAAATACAGGAAGTTGACTTCTAGGTACCATGATTTTATAGGCATCATAGTCGCGAACGTGTTTACATTTTAACTTTTCTGGGCATACCACAATATTGGTTTTCTGTAAAATGTAATTGGATATGTCTTCAGGTGATGTGTCCCTATCAACATTGTTTACAAATAATGGGACTTTTATATCCGCCGCCTTAAACTTTACATCTGGTTCAATTATTGCTTCTCCCTTAGCAGTCTCAAGTCAATTTCTGTATCGCCTTCGCTGGACAATCTTCCAATCCTCACTAGGCTTCCCGGTATTCCATTTCCCCTCCTCACCGGCCAATAAAGCATACGATTTACGTTGTGGTGATTGTCCATGAGGGAATACGAGGCTAGAGTCTGGTTGGGTACTAAAATGGGGTGCCACTTTTTGACCTACATGTACCCCAGTAACGGTAACCATAAGAAGTTATCACTTCAAAAAAGTAAAGTAGCTTTTGGTTTATAATGATTTAATACTGTTGTTTTACGTCCACAACGGCGAGGTCCACTCTGAAAAGCTACTATTTAGAACATTAAAACAGTTGTTTTAAATGGTTTAAAACTCTACCGGCAAACAACAAAACAGTTGTTTTACTTGTTCATTAGAGATATTAAATTTTTGGTCGTTTGACGTCATATTTGGTTTCATTTAAAGTAATTAAAATACGACCTGTAAAAACATGCAAAATTGAATAGATAAGTACCATCTAGGGTGGAAAGTTCAGGCCAACGAAGACAAAGATCGGGTACAGGTGGCCCGCTCGCACGGCGAAGAGAGGCGCTTTGCAGGGTGAGTGTAAAGTTTCGCGCGCCGCCTCTTCCGTCGCCCCGGACCAATTTGGCGGGACGTGACCACCTCCATAGTCCATCGCAATAAAAAAAGGTTGGAGAGTTCTATTCTTGTAATTAAACCAACGGTCCTCGACGTACAAAGTAAGAAGGTAATTAATAAATACTCGTGATAGGTAAGTACTAACAGCACACTAAGACGATAAGCAAAAACAGTATACTAAACTTGGTCTCTATCTCAGTTATATCAAGGAAATCTGATGATATGATTAAAAAAATTGTTATTAACCATTTTGAATTTGAAAAATGGTTTAAACGGTTTTTTTTTATCGAGTCTTTCGTTTAGTACCCATTGGTTTTAATGGGTAAACTGACTTCATATCTGTAGGCACATCCACCTAGAAATATGAACAGTACTGCAGATGTAGATGGACTTGTTGCATTGTATGAAATGAGTCGTCTTTGCGTGAACAAAGCCAAAAGGTACCCAAACTTGGCTCTGTTCAGGCCATCCAATTTTGTGTTTTCCAAATGACGTTTTTTCACTCTAATCTTACTATTTTAATGTGTTATCTTAATAATGTTGATGGTATTTATTTAACGTAGTGCTGAGGAAGTTCTAAGATATAGTGAATTAATATAAAAGTAGCACATATATGTTACCTAACAAAATTTTCAGAATAATGCTCATGGCACTGTTGAAGTCCAAGATTTGAAATATAACAAATACTTGTTCTAAATAAAATGATAATTTATAAATTCACTTGACATAAACACCATATTAAGATGCAAAATATGAAAAAAAAATAATTTGTGAATAAAACTGCATGACATTTGACTGTATGGCGTTTGTTCTCTCGGCCTGTTCGAATGAATCAGAGAACAGTGTACAATAATTAATCTGTGAACTAGGGGTGTCCACTTTGAAAAAACGATCGATGTTTTTTTCGATTCGATAAATCGAAACTGTACATCGATGTCTTTCGATGTATCGGATGAAAACATCGATGTTTTAAACATCGAGTACTTTTTCTAAAGTCATATCAAAAGTGTTACTTCTAAAAAAAAAAAAAGGTCTTTTTTGTGGCATTTATACCTATTCCAATCCCTTATAAAACTGACTTCTAAAAAAAAGGTCCTTTTTGTGGCATTTATACCTATTCCACAGTCCCTTATCAAACAGATTTCTAAAAAAAAAAAACTGAACAAAAAAAAACTGAAAAAAACTTTACTGGTTATCATCGTTTCGATGTTTTATGAAAAAACATCGATACATCGAGTATTTCAATAGCTCTTCAAAACATCGGATCGATTCGATGTATCGCATTGTAAACATCGATGTTTTCGATGCATCGATGTATATCGAATATCCCTACTGTGAACAGCAACAGAGCATAGATTAATAATATAAGTAGAACCGAAAGACATTTTCATTGTTTTGTTTACGTTATTTTATAGAAATTATAAATAAATATGGATATTTTATCAAGGTGTAGAATATGCCTAGTCAAAGATGTGACTATGCATTGTTTAGTTAATTCTAAACTTCAAGAACTATATGAGAAACTGACGACAATGCCAGTAAGTGAACACAATGCTAATATCCGCTGTTTAATTTATGTATCCTTTCAAATTTTTACAGATATTAAACCGGTTTTATTTGTTGACACTTTTCTGTGCTTTGTTTGTTATCGTATAATCCAATTTTAGTTATATTTATTTATGTTGTACAGAGGTAAGATTGGAAAACAACAATTAAATTTTAATGCAATTTTATGTGTAAATACTGGACATAAACTTTGTGTAATCTCCAAAAATATATTTATACAGCATTTGCATTATTCAAATTATCAAATAAAATTGAATATTTATTAATTTATTCTGTATTTTCTTCATAAAACAACTTTTGTATAACACTAAAATACAAAATCATTTAGACTAAGTTCAAAATATCCAAACTTATTCAGTTATTATTTTTAAAGTATAATTAATACTATACCAATGATTATATATAATATACATGATAATATTAAAATAAAAAATAGTAATTAATTAACAGCCATCTTGTATTTTATACTTTTTCTATACATTTATATATGTGGCAATGGATATTTCATACAGCCTATTGTAAGTCTGATATTGTTAGCAATGAAAAAATATACAGAATTCATTGTGCACTGACAGGACTAATTACTATTGCCAATTCATGTGCCAAGAATATTGAGTACAGCATCAATACTTCTTAAGGATTTCTTTATCTGTTAGCATGTATATACAGCACAGCCTGATGAAGAGATATACTATAGAGAGTCTTAGTAGTGCTAGGACTACACTGTTCACAGTTCTCAGTCTACAGATGTGGACCGGTCCATCTGGGGTAATCTTGCATTGTGATCTGAGCTATGACAATGTGCTATTGCTCTTCATTTAGTAAACGAGAGAGTTGGAAGCCCAATTGGGTGGGTTTGGGGTTTGTATTGGTAGGTAGCGGCCTAACTGTACCCTTGGTAATGCAAAGATTTACAGGTGGCAGTGACACTTACCAGCAGGTTGCTCATGTGCCACCATAAGCTATAAAAAAAAGAGAAAATTTACAGAAATTATCCAGAACAAGTTGAATAATTAGTATCCTAGTTTCCTGTCATTAGTTTCAGAGTGAAGACAGTCGCCCCCTACGAGTGTGCTACATGTGTTATGGAAGACTTCAGAGCTGTCACCGACTGCACCTCAACTGTATTAAGACTGAACAGTTACTCACAGAAATGCTGTCAAATAATCAAGTGAGTTCTTTTTATTGCACTAATAATATAGTGATTTAATTACCGATTTACCATACCAGTACTTTTGAAATGAAACTTCTTTATCGATGTATGGGAGAAAAAAAATAAAACTTTTTCTGTTACGCACCATCTTTATTTTGAAGAGAATGTTCTTTGCGCGCATGACGGTAACATGTTTACAGATGAAATGCGACACAAGAGAGAGGGAGAGAGAGAGAATACACACTATTGACTGATATATACGTAAACGAGAATTAAAAATTAATTTGCCAAAGTTTCACTTCTGATATGTGTTCTTTGTATGCGCGCATCATTTTTTAGTTCGATTCATATGCGGGGACTTACTAAAACTTATGAACGTGAAATTTGTATCACTTAATTATCATCATCATTCTCCTACTCTTCTGTCAATTACTTGGGGTCTATGCAATATGTACTCTTCTTTCGTAGTACATATTGTAAAAGTTATGGACAGTTGTTTTATGACCGGCCGTCTGCCCGACTTCAACCCTCCTTGGGAATGTAATTGTTGACCAAACGGCATCGGATGAAGTTGGCCCAGGTCGTTATAAGGCTCTTAGTCGTCTTTTACGACATTCACAAGCAAAGTAAGTTTTGGTAGTATTCCTAGCCTGTAGTCCATGAGATTTTCCTTATTTCTTTATCAAATCAATAATAATAATGAGATTGTCGACATGTGGGATGTAGACACGGCAATCGTTGCACTGATAGTCATATCGACCAATGGCCTAATCACCAAGAGCCCCGAGCCGAGAGGTAGTTGGATTGGGGGTCTGATGCAGAAGGCGGTGTTGCTTGATTTGGCACATATTGTGAGAAAGTTCTTCTCTTTGGAGCTCCTACCATCAGTGGCTTGGTCCCTGTATTCGCTGCTGATGGGTCAACACGCTTTTTATATTTTTAAATGTATTAGTTTTTATTTTTTATCATCATCATCATCACAGCCCATTGCTATAGGATTTTATTTCGAGTGTTCTTTCTCTTGCATAGATGTTATATGCGTTTTATATCCCTTAGTCGTCTCCTACGATCACCTATGGGTAAGATAGGTGGTGAATTGTATTTTTACCTCACCATACAGAAAACAGTTGTCCTGTATAAACATTAAAATATTTTTTATTACAGTTTAAATCAAAACAGTTAGTAGATATGAGTACACTCAAAATTGTACACCCATTGGTACATTTATGGTATGTGCCAGTGAATGTGGAGGTGACACACGATGATGAAACGGATCACAAGATGGAGCCAGTTGATATGATACATGTACATGTGAAAGAGGAGAATATTGAAGGTATGATATGCTCTTATTTGTCTGTTGATATTGTATGAATTTTTTGTAAGACTTACTTAGATATCAAGTTATATGTATGTAGATCAATAGGCCTTACACATCGCTTTATTATGCATAAGATTGATCTATCTAAACATTCTCGTATATGTCAGGGGTCTCCCAAGGTGTTATTATTTTCCCTCTCCTATTTTCAGTAAATATTGATTGAACATTCCACATGCGTAGATGTGTCTGCATCAAATTAAAGTTGTTATGTATATTAATATAAATCCCGGCGTCCAAACCATTCAAAAAGTATCAGGCGTGGCTGAGAAACCATCCAAATGACATTGCAGCTGAATTAACTTAAGAAAACTATGCCAAAAGACTGAAAAAAAAGACATAATGCAACTACGAATACCAAATTGACCCAGCGATGTTGTAAGTATATGTCTTTGATGGAAGACACACTCGGCATGACTCAACACTGATAGCAGATTTAAAAAAAATCCGATATACCCCAAGGGGGGTACTATTTCACCTCTGTTATTTTTATTTTTATTAAAACCTAAATTAATCCAACCAGTATCAGGTTATAAGTATAGATATTCGATACGAATATGCTTTTGATTGTAACAACTCATAATGTGGTTGAGAAGTTATTATTTATATTTACAGATGCACAAGACGATTACATAGATGATGAATTCAGTGAACAATATACAGCAGTAACAGATTTTGTTAAAGTTGAACATGTTACTGAAGAAGACAATGATGTATCAAACTACGGCACCAATATGAGACGTGCTAATTATACTATAACTACTGAACGTGATGAAGATAACATTAAAGATACAAAACCTGATATTAGTAATGTTGATGTAACTATACAAAAAGACATCAAACCAACTAAATTCAGCGCCATGTTACTAGAACCTATTGAGATGGTATCGAAGACATTGGATTTGGGCTTTGTTGAAGCCAGTAAGTATTTATTACAAAGCATATATTCGTGTTTTCATCCAATTAGCCTTTCGCTGTCCAAGGCGTAGACCTAGTCTACGGAATAGCGCTGTCGTGTACCGACTGCACCCAATGGCTGTCTGCGATTTTCCCCAAATTCGTCATTCCACTTACTTGGTGATCCTACACTGTGTCATCTTCACCATGGATGATAAAAAGTGTCTGCTATGTTACTTGATCGCTGTCCAGTCGAGTTGTATTCGTACTAGATATACCTTACCCATTCTGTCCAGAGGGACGGATTGGTTTTTATTTCGAGTTTATTCGTGTGGTGACGGAGTAAGAATACAATTCACCATCATCTTGCCCGTTGATGATCTTAAGAGACGACTAAGGGATAAAATATGCATATAACATCTATGCAAGAGAAGGCAAACTCGAAATAAAATCCTATACCTACACATCTGACCAGCGTGGTATAGTAGGTCAATTTTCCTCCTATTATGGAGGAGACTCGACCCATATATGACCTGAGATGTTGATGGCGATTTCCATTCTTTGTATACATGTCCCTTAGTCTTTACAACACCAATGAAGTCATGAATTGTATTTTTACTAGGTCATCACATGAAGTAACTATCCATCTATCCATGTTTTTTTTCTCCCTACATTTAGTATATCCATACAGTATGACTGGTAAAAGACTGTACATATCGAAGGAGACGATAGATAATGGTCACATGTAACAAATAAAAATATAATAAGAAGGTAATATTAATTAACTAGATAGTAAACCTCAACAATATTAGTGTGTCAGGATTCTCAAAAAGATGGTCACCTTCTCAACATTTCTCGATACAAATCAATCGCACCTCGTACACTGCCATTTGGGTGAGCATATGCAATTTCCCAACACTCTTAGTGCGAATAACACATTCTATCACACTTTACACACAAATAGTCACGGTTAAAATCAAAACGCGGGCAATCGAAAGACGCGTAGGTTAAAAAACACGGAAATGCAAAACACCCGATACGGCGCACGCGCTTTGACTGACCAGCTGACCAACAGACGGACACTCACCCCGGGAACATCCCTCGGGGATGCGGGGCAGTGTGTGCGCGGGAGCCACTACTTAGCACTGTTGTCAAGGTCACGCGCTCGGCTAGTTACTATTTTAATGTAATTTCAATATCTATGCGGAGGTGTACGTAAATAAATATTTTTATAGGACAATTAGTAATTTAGGGGGGCATAGTCCGGAGGGGGGCATAGTCCGGAGCGTGCTCGTTCGCGTCCCCTGCCAGTCTAATTAGACTGCTAATCCGGCTCGAAATGCGTACCGCAATGTGGGTTAGGGCGTCCCCCGGAGGCGACGCGTACCGACCCGCCCCCGTCGGTACGAACTTCGGCAGTTGCGGCGATGGGGGCCGCCACCCATCACGCCTTGCCCAGTCAGGCGAATCGAGGAGAGCAGAGTGCCGGGTGGGCACGTGGAATGTAAGAGGTTGTGTGGAAGGTAAGTTGCACGAGCTGATATCCGTCATGGCGGACAAACAGCTAGACGTGCTCTGTGTAACAGAGACCAAGCGAAGGGGCAGCGACGCCTGCGGTCTTCCTGGTGGCGGGCTGGCTCTGTGGTCTGGTGTACCACAGAGCGATCGAGCCAGCATGGGGGTAGGAGTATTGCTGTCCTCTCGCTTGGCCTCAGGTGTGAAGGATTACGGAATGTATGATCCCAGACTTCTTTGGGTCCGTATAAAACTTGGTGTCACCAAGGTATTCATGGTTGTAGCATATGCTCCCGTAGGATCCTCGGTGGCATCAGACCTAGAGAAGTTTTGGGATAATGTTAGGGAAGTTCTGGATATGGCAGAAACCAGTGAACGCGTGATTGTATGCGGAGATTTGAACGGATGGGTGGGGACCAAGCGTCCTGACTATGAGGACGTACTTGTTCCATTTGGTGATAAGAGAGTGAACGACGCAGGTAGGCTCATAGCGGATGTATGCATGGAGAGAAACCTTATTGTGTCAAACACATTTTTCCAACATAAGGACATCCATATGTATACATGGAGAAGGAATGAACAGAAAAGTATAATAGATTTAATTTTGGTAGACAGTCGCCTCCGAAGCAAAATATGGGACACAAGAGCCTACAGGGGCCCCACAGTCGATACGGACCACTATCTCGTTATTGCGAGATTTAGTGGTCTGTTCAGAAAGTGGAGGCACTGGCGAGAGCGTGTCCACTTCGGAGGGCTTGAAAGAATAAAGGTTGAAAGGTTGCAAGAAGAGTGTGTAAGAGAAAAGTATGCAGAGGGTGTCCGAGAACGGCTGACGATGGCAAGCCAAGAATGTTGAAAACTGGAGAGTATTGAAAGAGAGTATGGTAGACACAGCGAAAGAAGTATGTGGAAGTACAAAGAAGCATAGAAACACAAATGGTGATGCATGGTGGGATGCGGAAGTGGCAGCTTCCGTAGAGCAAAAGAAGAAAGCGTGGCTGGACTATGTCTCTTCTTTGAATCTGAATGACAGTATGACTGAACAGAAGAAAGAAATATATCGGCAATGTAAGAATGACACCAAGGCCTTAGTGAAAGAGAAACGTGATAGAGCAAGTATGAGTGCAGAAGATAGGCTGACCAAAAACTTCGAGGGTAACACCAAACTCTTTTGGAGGGAGGTGAAGAAGTCTCGGGGTGGTTGGTCAGCCTTCAGAATGAATAAAATAAGGTCTAAAGGTGGAGACATTCTTACACAAACACAAGACGTGTTAAGCCGATGGAGTGAATATTTTGGCGATATGTATGCGGATGCTACGGTTGGCGCCGGTGTCGCATGTGGTCTAGTAGATCAACATTCGGCGACGGCGTCCTCCGATGGCATCAGTATGGATGAAGTTGAATGGGCGATAAGAAGTTTGAGAAATGGTAAGGCAGCGGGCATTGATATGGTGTCTGCCGAGATGATCAAGCTTGGTGGCTCCTGTGTCCGGGAGGCGTTCCTGTTGCTCCTCAATTTATGTTGGAGCTCGGGAATGGTTCCCGGGGACTGGTATGGCGCAGTCATCGTGCCTTTGTTTAAAAACAAGGGTTCACGTTATGACTGCGCAAATTACAGAGCCATAAGCTTGACCAGTTTGGCAGCAAAAGTGTATGGTAAAATTATTGAAAGGAGAATGAGGATGGTGTCCGATGGTTTACTGTGTGAGACACAAGGAGGTTTCAGGAGTGGAAGGGGATGCATGGATCAAGTGTTCTCTCTGCGCAACATTGTGGAGAAGCATCTGGCCCTAGGTCAGAGGGTTTTCTGCAGTTTTGTGGATCTGGAGAGAGCATTTGACACGGTTGTACGAAAGGAACTTTGGGACATTTTACCGGAGTATGGTATTAACGGTAAACTGCTGCAGGCTGTGCAATCCAGTTACATGGGCTGTAGAGCCTGTGTGCGGCTGGATGATGGAATGTCGCCTTGGTTTGACGTCAATATCGGCGTTAAGCAGGGCTGCGTTCTATCAGCCAGGCTGTTTATCATATATCTGGATAAATGTCTGCAAAGGTTGAACGATATGAATGTGGGAGTCCAGATGGGTGACTCAGTGGTCTCTGCTCTGCTTTATGCAGATGATGCAGTCCTGCTGGCACAGTCAGCGACTGACCTGCAGACCCTAGTCGACACAATGACAGAAGATTGTAAGAAAAGGGGTCTACGCGTGAATGTGAGCAAAACCAAAATAATGGTCTTTGAAAGAGATGAAGCCAGAACAGATGTAAGAGTAACAATAGGTAATGATGTACTAGAGCAAGTGGATGAATTTGTATATCTTGGATGTGGATTTAGCCGAGATGGACGGTACACCACTGATATAGAGCGAAGAGTGAATGCGGGAAATAGAGTGAACGGAGCGTTGGGGCAACTTCTCGGCAGCCACCACCTCAGCCAGAAGGCACGTGTAGCAATACATAACGCAGTGCTTGTCCCAACATTACTGTATGGAAGCGAGAGTTGGGTATGCAGAAAAGAGTATGAAAGTAAAATTAATGCGGTCGAAATGCGATCTCTTCGGCAAATCTGTGGAGTTAGGCTGACCGACCGCATTCGTAACGACGACGTAAGAGAGCGAGTAGGTATGAAAGAGAGTATTGGTGTAAAGATGCGAAAGGGACTGCTCCGATGGTTCGGACATGTGGAAAGAATGCCGAACGAACGTCTGGTTAAGAAGATATACAATGCGAAAGTGGAAGGATGTAGGTACCGAGGGAGACCGAGACTAACCTACCTAGACCAGATCGGTCAGGTACTGAAGGAAGGTGGAGTCAAGAGTCTCCGAAACCGGCGAGCGTGTATGAAGAGAATTATGAATGTTGAGGAAGCGAGTGAAGTATGCAGAGATAGAGCTGTCTGGCACTCTGTTCTCTCTGCCTACCCTGCAAGGGATATGGCGTGATGATATGTATGTATGTGTACAATTAGTTCAAAATTTAAGTATCAATTTTTTTTTATATATTCGGTATCAGAATCGAGTACTGAATACCCTCCCTCAATATGTACAATCTTTTACCAGTCACGCTGTATATCCACATTTTAGGTGCATCAGCTCTCGAGAATTCAAATCCAGTTGAAGAGTCTGTAAAAATTCAAAATGCAATAAACAAGAATCCTGAAGCAGTAGCGATAAATGAAAATCATATACATAATAAATGTGAAATGCAGACCGGAAATAAAGATATACGTGGTGGAGAGAAAGTAAATGAAATGAAAGTAGCTGTGAACACTGGTAGAAACCCTTTTAAATGTGATATATGTGGAAAATGTTTCAGTCGAAAGCAACATTTGGAACAACATAAACGGACTCACACCGGCGAGAGACCTTATAAATGTGATACGTGTGGTAAAAGTTTTACGCGAGAATATCACTTGAAACGTCATATACTAGTACACACTGGTGAGAAATCTTACAAATGTGATGTCTGCGAGAGGAGTTTTAGTCTAAAGAAAAGTTTGAAAGTGCATAACCGTGTACATACTGGTGAGAAACCTTATAAGTGTGATATGTGTGACAAAAGTTTCAATCAACAAACCACTTTAATACATCATGTCTACACACATATTGGTGAAAAGCCATATAAATGTGATGCTTGTGGGGAATGTTTTATGCGAAGGCTTGAATTATCAATACACAAGCGTAGACACACCGGTGAAAAGCCATATAAATGTGATATCTGTGGGGAAAGTTTCATACAACAGCAATATTTAGTAAAGCATAGCTTTCGACATACTGGTGAGAAGCCATATAAATGTGATATTTGTGAGAAAGCATTCAATAGAAAAGAAATTTTGAAAGCACATCTCGCTATACACACTGGTGAGAAACTTTATAAGTGTGCGGTATGTGAGGCAAGCTTTGCAGTGAAATCATATTTAACTCGACATAACCGCGTACACCATAGACAAGCAGCCGGCCCTAACACATGTGTTAAATAATATATTAATAAATCATCATCGTGCGAGAGCTGGTAACATTGCAAGCGTTAGCCTCACGAGTGCGAGAGCTGGTAACATTGCAAGCGTTAGCCTCACGAGTGCGAGAGCTGGCAACATTGCAAGCGTTAGCCTCACGAGTGCGAGAGCTGGCAACATTGCAAGCGTTAGCCTCACGAGTGCGAGAGCTGGCAACATTGCAAGCGTTAGCCTCACGAGTGCGAGAGCTGGTAACATTGCAAGCGTTAGCCTCACGAGTGCGAGAGCTGGTAACATTGCAAGCGTTAGCCTCACGAGTGCGAGAGCTGGTAACATTGCAAGCGTTAGCCTCTCGAGTGCGAGAGCTGGCAACACTGCAAGCGTTAGCCTCACGAGTGCGAGAGCTGGCAACATTGCAAGCGTTAGCCTCACGAGTGCGGGTCCGATTAAACAAAGTTGACCTACTCAGGACGTCCAACAAATGTGAAACATCTGTATTAATAATTAGAATTCGTCACGGCATTCGAGTCGATTGTACTGCCAAGGTGCGTCATTACATGTTTCACATCAAGAACCAATTAATTTATATATTTATGTATTATAATTTTAATAAAGATGATGATGATATGAATTAAAATACAAGAAATAAGAAATTGTTGAGACTTCCCATTAATGATATGACTTCGCCTTAACTAGCAGTGTTGCCATCTACGTCCAGTGTAATTGGGCTAAAAAAAATACAAATTTTATGAATAAAAGCTAATATATGTAAAATAAGAGCAATATGTAATTTTAACGAATAAAATTTGTAGAAACAATAAAAATAAAAGAAAATATATTATTTAATTATAAACTCATCCTCAAAGTGAACTCATAAAAGTTATAGCAACAGCAATAAATACAAAATATTTAAGTATTCAGAACCTTTATTTTATATCTTGTAGGTTGATCGTGGAATATATCAACACCTAAGATTATCCACCAACTATTAAAACCGTTAGTCTTGAGATACGAGAGTTCATACCGTGATTAGTTTCACACTTATGAATATAGGAAAAAGAAATATTCATATGGCGAGAATTAAGTTTTTCAGTGGATACAGAATAAGAATACAATTCACCACCCCCCTATCTTACCCGTGGGTGATCGTAAGAGACGACTAAGAGCGGTTCCGCACTACGTCCGATTAGGGATGTGAAGTTACTGGAAAAAAATCGATTAAATAAAAATCGTTTTTTTTTCTATTATTTAAAAATGTATATACTTTTCATATTCCAATAACAAACCTAAGAGAATCATACTAACAATTTATCCGATTAAAATCAAATAAAATTATATGATTAAAAAATCAACCAATTCAAATTTAAAAATTCATCAAAGCGATTACCTATTCCTTTAAATTTTCAAGGTAAGGAATAAGGAAACTAAATGTAATTATTGACACATTTTTTTTATTATCATGAAAATGAAATGATGAGCATCCTAACAAAATAACAACCTTATTGTCTCAAAAACTAAAATATAAATCACAAAAAAAAATGCCATAAATGTCCAGTACTATTTTACATTTAGGCCTACGTCTAGCAGTGGATGGCAATAGCCTGACATGATGATGATTTTTTTTTAGGGAGGCATAGTCCGGAGCGTGTAGGGGGGCATAGTCCGGAGCGTGCACGTCGCGTCCCCTGCCAGTCTAGTCTGACTTCAATCCGGCTCATATGCGTACCGCAGTGCGGGTTAGGGTGTCCCCCGGAGGCGACGCGTACCGACCCGCCCCCGTCGGTACGAACATCGGCAGATGCGGCGATGGCGGCCGCCCCCATCACGCCTTGCACAGTCAGGCGAGTCGAGGAGAGCAGAGTGCGGTGTGGGTACGTGGAATGTAAGAGGTTGTGTGGAAGGTAAGATGCACGAGCTGATAAGCGTCATGGCGGACAAACTAGCTAAGGTAGACGTGCTCTGTGTAACAGAGACCAAGCGAAGGGGCAGCGACGCCTGCGATCTTCCTGGTGGCGGGATGGCTCTGTGGTCTGGTGTACCACAGAGCGATCGAGCCAGCACGGGGGTAGGAGTGCTGTTGTCCTCTCGCTTGGCCTCAGGTGTGAAGGATTACGGAATTTATGATCCCAGACTTCTTTGGGTCCGTATAAAACTAGGTGTCACCTTTCATGATTGTAGCATATGCTCCTGTAGGATCCTCGGTGGCATCAGACCTGGAGAAGTTTTGGGATAATGTTAGGGAAGTTCTGGATATGGCAGAAACCAGTGAACGCGTGATTGTATGCGGAAATTTGAACGGATGGGTGGAGACCAAGCGTCCCGACTATGAGGACGTACTTGGTCTATTTGGTGATAAGAGAGTGAACGACGCAGGCAGGCTCATTGCGGATGTATGCATGGAGAGAAACCTTATTATGTCAAACACATTTTTCCAACATAAGGACATTCATATGTATACATGGAGAAGGAATGAACAGAGGAGTATAATAGATTTAATTTTAGTAGACAGTCGCCTCCGAAGCAAAATATTGGACGCAAGAGCTTACAGGGGCCCCACAGTCGATATGGACCACTATCTCGTTATTGCGAGATTTAGTGGTCTGTTCAGAAAGTGGGGGCACTGGCGAGAGCGTGTCCACTTCGGAGGGCTTGAAAGAATAAAGGTTGAAAGGTTGCAAGAAGAGTGTGTAACAGAAAAGTATTCAGAGCAACGACATATATACGATGGCAAGCCAGCCGCAATCGGACATAGAAGAATGCTGGAGAATATTGAAAGAGAGTTGGTAGATACAGCGACAGAAGTATGTGGAAGCTCAAAGAAGCATAGAAAAACAAATGGTGGGATGCGGAAGAGGCAGCTTCCGTAGAGCAAAAGAAGAAAGCGTGGCTGGACTATGTCTATTCTTTGAATCTGAATAACAGTATGACTGAACAGAAGAAAGAAATATATCGGCAATGTAAGAATGACACCAAGGCCTTAGTGAAAGAGAAACGTGATAGAACAAATATGAGTGCAGAAGATAGGCTGCCTAAAAACTTCGAGGGTAACACCAAACTCTTTTGGAGAGAGGTGAAGAGGTTTCGGGGTGGTTGGTCAACCTTCAGAATGAATAAAATAAGGTCTAAACGTAAGACATTCTTACACAAATACAAGACGTGTTAAGCCGATGGAGTGAATATTTTGGCGATATGTATGCGGATACTCGAGTTGGCGCCGGTGTTGCATATGGTCTAGTAGATCAACATTCGGCACCGGCGTCCTCCGATGGCATCAGTGTGGATGAAGTTGAATGGGCGATAAGAAGTTTGAAAAATGGTAAGGCAGCGGGCACTGATATGGTTTCTGCCGAGATGATCAAGCTTGGTGGCTCCTGTGTCTGGGAGGTGTTCCTGTTGTTCCTCAATTTATGTTGGAGCTCGGGAATGGTTCCCAGGGACTGGAATAGCGCAGTCGTCGTGCCTTTGTTTAAAAACAAGGATTCACGTTATGACTGCGCAAATTACAGAGCCATAAGCTTGACCAGTTTGGCAGCAAAAGTGTATGCTAAAATTATTGAAAGGAGAATGAGGATGGAGTCCGATGGTTTACTGTGTGAGGCACAAGGAGGTTTCAGGAGTGGAAGGGGATGCATGGATCAAGTGTTCTCTCTGCGCAACATTGTGAAGAAGCATCTGGTTCTAGGTCAGAGGGTTTTCTGCAGTTTTGTGGATCTGAAGAGAACATTTGACACGGTTGCATGAAAGGAAATTTGGGACATTTTACCGGAGTATGGTATTAACGGTAAACTGCTGCAGGCTGTGCAGTCCGGTTACATGGGATATTACAGCTTGTGTGCGGCTGGATGATGGAATGTCGCCTTGGTTTGACGTCAATATCGCCGTTAAGTAGGGGTGCGTTCTATCAGCCAGGCTGTTTATCATATATCTGAATAAATGTCTCCAAAGGTTGAACGATATGAATGTGGGAGTCCAGATGGGCGACTCAGTGGTCAGTGCGCTGCTCTATGCAGATGATGCAGTCCTGCTGGCGCAGTCAGCGGCTGACCTGCAGATCCTAGTCGACACAATGACAGAAGATTGTAAGAAAAGGGGTCTACGCATGAATGTGAGCAAAACCAAAATAATGGTCTTTGAAAGAGATGAAGCCAGAACAGATGTAAGAGTAACAATAGGTAATGACGTACTAGAGCAAGTGGATGAATTTGTATATCTTGGATGTGGGTTTAGCCGAGATGGAAGGTACACCACTGATATAAAGCGAAGAGTGAATGCGAGAAATAGAGTGAACGGAGCGTTGGGGCAACTTCTCGGCAGCCACCACCTCAGCCAGAAGGCACGTGTAGCAATACATAAAGCAGTGCTTGTCCCAACATTACTGTAGGGAAGCGAGAGTTGGGTATGCAGAAAAGAGTATAAAAGTAAAATTAATGCGGTCGAAATGCGATCTCTGCGGAAAATCTGTGGAGTTAGGCTGACCGACCGCATTCGTAACGATGACGTAAGAGAGCGAGTAAATATGAAAGAGAGTATTGGTGTAAAGATGCGAAAGGGAATGCTCCGATGGTTCGGACATGTGGAAAGAATGCCGAACGAACGTCTGGTTAAGAAGATATACAATGCGAAAGTGGAAGGATGTAGGTACTGAGGGAGACCGAGACTAACCTACCTAGACCAGATCGGTCATGTACTGAAGGAAGGTGGAGTCAAGAGTCTCCGAAACCGGCGAGCGCGCATGAAGAGGATTATGAATGTTGAGGAAGCGAGTGAAGTATGCAAGGATAGAGTTCTCTGGCACTCTGTTCTCTCTGCCTACCCTGCAAGGGACATGGCGTGATGTATGTATGTATGCTGTTTTAAATTTGTAGTATTACTGCAAGTTTTGACACTCTTTGGAACAGTACTTGCATATTGCTGTATGTTTCTTAATCGTAAAATATTTTCGCTAACCGCTTTTAGATGTTTTACTATTGGAAGACATTTTTATTGTTTACCAACAACTACATATATTATGGCACTCTTCTCTTGTAAATAATAATGGATTTACTGAAAGTTTTATTCATCCGTTCCATAGATGGCGCTTTTCATAAAAATCGATTAAAACGCATAATTTATATAATCGATTTTTTAAAAATCGATTAATATTACTATAAAAATCGATTATAAAAAATCGATTTTTAGAAAAAAAATTAATCCATTAAAATAAAAATCGATTATTTTTTAACATCCCTACGTCCGATCAGAACCTGTGAAAATAAGGTCCGTAGCCGTAGAACTATTTCTATGGTAATTTACTCACTACATCAGATATCCGTCATCCGATTTCTTTCCGTCATTCTAGAATCTCCATGCCGGAGAAGATTTTAACGGACCGATGTAGCCATAGAATTATTTGTAGAACGCTCGCGCACTGCGTCCGAGTTGCTTACGAGCAGAGAGGCAGCGGGGTATGTGGCTGGGTGACGTGAAGCGGCAAGCAACCATCCAGTGTATTAGTTCGTACGTACGTACGAACGTTCGTCTACGTTCTTAGATACATACATATCATCACGTCATATCCCTTGCAGGGTAGGCAGAGAGAACAGAGTGTCAGAGAACTCTACCCTTGCATACTTCACTCGCTTCCTCAACATTCATAATTCTCTACATACACGTTCGCCGGTTTCGGAGACTCTTGACTCCACTTCCTTCAGTACTTGACCAATATGGTCTAGGTAGGTGAGTCTCGGTCTCCCCCGGTACCTACATCCTTTCCAAAGAGTAAAGTTATTAAATTGAAAAAGAGTGGCAACTCGATGATAAAATATGCATGTATGGAAAGTGCTGCCACCCAGAGTTTAGGCGGTGAACTAAAGTTGAAGTAATATATATACATATCTACATGTGTATGTGTAATTACATAGAATTTTCTTTTACTATGAAAACTACCCTGAAATATAAAAAAAAAACATATCAGCTGATAATTAAACAATAATAATATCAGCCTAACATTGAAACTTGAGATAATTTTCAGAAAAATATCAATAACCGAAAATAGATCGATGACAATAAGTACCTACGCTAGGAACAAAAAATAACAATTCTCAGTTGTCAAACGTTTGACAGGCAGGACAAAATGGCAGCAGTTAAGTTTGTACAACCAATCTGTAGGCGGCGCGACGGTCAGTAAAAATAAGTAATGTTTTAAGTGTGCCCCCCCAGATCCTTTCACTTTCGCATTGTATATCTTCTTAACCAGACGTTCGTTCGGTATTCTTTCCACATGTCCGAACCATCGGAGCATTCCCTTTCGCATCTTTACACCAATACTCTCTTTCATACCTACTCGCTCTCTTACGTCGTCGTTACGAATGCGGTCGGTCAGCCTAACTCCACAGATTTTCCGTAGAGATCGCATTTCGACCGCATTAATTTTACTTTAATGCTCTTTTTGCATACCCAACTCTCGCTTCCATATTATAGTAATGACGTAGATACGTTCTTCGTACGTACAATAGTATTGCCAGAAGTTGACGTCGATTTAAAGGACTCATGATCAACGACGTGAACACTGCTGTGGCTCCGCGTAAAATGATGTGATTCGGTCCGAGTTTTCTAGACCCATATTCAAGGGCGTAGCCAGGATTCTGTATAGAGGGGGGCAGATTAAAAAAATCCTAGACTATATTATTTTAATCGTGGTTTTTAATATATGAGGATCTCACATTAGTAGTAGAAGTAAATTCATTAAAATAAAGTCTATATCTGAAATACTTAATTTAAAGTATCTTGCATTTTGTATTTCAGATACTTTGTACAGGGTATTTTGTACATCTCTGGGTATGAAGCTCGTGAGCAATAGCGACCGACCGTTCCTATTAGCAGCTGCCCTCCCTGCCCGTACCTCGCTACAGCCATGCCCATATTTTCACGGGTTCGGATCGGACAAGTGCGTAACCGCTCTAAGGGATTTAATATCAGGGCCGGCTTTACCTATAGTGCAGAGGGTGCGGTGCACCCGGGCGCCGGGTGTTAGGGGGCGCCGAGAACCGCTTGTAAACATCAACCTATTCCATTTTGTTCACCCACTTTGGTACAAGAGGGCGCCAGGTTATTGATTGCACCCGGGCGCTACATGTGCTTGAGCCGCGCCTGTATAATATATATATAGAGAGAGATTCTATCGAAGTTTTTCTTTTATTAAAAGCTTCATAATCGCAACGCGCTGTTTCCTTTCAAAAATGGCTTGGTAATTCTTTGTCGTTTAATTGCAATTAATAAAAAACTAAACTGCTTAGTCTTTAGTGTATGTATACCTTATGAAAATTATGTTCGTTTACATGTTATTGTTCGTCCATCCGGACAGGCAAAGGAAACAAATCCCATACAGCCTATACGAGAATGGTACGAAATTTCAAAAGTATTTTTTTTCTTTCATTTTCATTTATGGCATGGACTAAATAATATAAAAAAATATCAGGCGTGCACTTTTGGATTTTCCAAATTATTTTTTATTTTCTTGAGACTACCTGAGCATCAAACGTCTTAATGGAGACTAATGTAGCTTCTTTTTTAATTGCTCATGGTGGCAAACGAGCAAGCAGCACACATGATGGTAAGTGTCACTGCTGCCCATGGACCTTTGCTACACCAAGGGTCTAGCTAGACCGCTGCCTACCATTTTAATCTCCAAACCCACCCAGTACAATGCACATTGCCATTACTCAGACGTCGATCTTCTGCTCAGTGTGGTACTACCCTGGACGGACCGGCCGGCGGCTGTAGACAGAGAACTGTCCACAGCGTGGCCCTACCACTAAATATCATAAATATAATAATATTAATTTTAATGAATCTTAAGACTTGTATATAGGCAATTTATGTCTCCTAATATGTATAGGAGGGAAGCGGGTTTTTTTAAACTTCTATTTTTGTTTTCCTGAGACTTCCTGAGCATCAAATGTCTTAATGGAGACTGTTGTGGATCTTACGTTACTGGAGTTTCAGTGATCGGATCAGTCCTAACACAAAATTAAAAAGAATTATTAAAATTAGAAATTAAGTTAGTGGATTATTGTTTAGAAATCAACTAAAGTCATATCGTATATTTGGTAGATATGCGCTAAGTTATGGGGCTGAACGTTGCCTTATTATTATCGCTTAGGGTGGTTCACATGAAATTTTAATACATAATGGGACGCGTTTGTCTGCTAAGAGATAACTGCTTCTGCACGGAAGACAACGGAGGGGCTCTAAAACGAAGTCACGGCTAACACCAAGAATTAGTTCACCCGACTATAGGAGACCGAGATGTTGACAGAGAGATCAAGGGGTGAACCTCCAAAGTAGTGGTAGGACCACGCTGTGGACAGTTCTCTGTGTATAGCTGCGGGCCAGTCCAGCCGGGGTAAAACCATACTCTCACACAAGATCGACGTTTGAGTAATGGCAATGTGCTATTGCGCTTTGTTCGGTAAGCGAGAGAGCCGGAAGCCCAACTGGGGTGGGTTTGGGTTTGTATTGGTAGGCAGCGGTCTAGCTATACCTTTGGTATATCAAAGGTCCATGGGCGGCAGTAACACTTACCATCAGGTGTGTTATCAGATCGTTTGCCACGAAAGCAATAAAAAAAAGTAGAAATACTGTTCCAATGCTGTTCAGAATGGACGATGAGGTACAGTTTATAAGGTAATATGATCCTCCTCTGTCTGTTGCTTCGAATACCTTGGTCGTTGTGTGTACCAAACCTTAGTTAGTCAAAAACAAAATCGTCTGTGTAAGATGTAGAAATATTAGCTAGGTAAACTATATTTGAAGATACATGACACTGCATAACTCTCTGTAATAGTCTATGAGAAACTGCCTCCAGTGCCGAATGCCTGAATTCTTTCCCCACGGAGGACAATTCTTTATCCACAAATTGTGTTCAGATCGATAGTGATTATTATGATGATAATGATACTCAATACGAAAAAGTATTAAATATTATCTGTAATTAAGGAATATTGTATAAGACATGGCTGTATGGGCTTTGTTTCTTTTATTTTTACAAACAGTACCAAAATAAAAGACGGAGGCGCTTACCCATAGTCCGGGTTAAGCTGTGAAAACCATCTGCGGCTAATGGCTAAAGACATGATACAAAAAAAAACGAGCAATTGTTATATATTTCTATATTTGCAGAATCTCGACAACGGTATCAGTTGTTTTGGGCAAACCAACAGTCTCATTCAAACAACTAGAATCTTGATTTCATCTTTTTATTAGTTCCCAATTTCACTAAAAAGAAAATGTTGAGTTACGCTCAGTTATATTATTTTCAATAATTATGATGGCATTTTATGTAATATAATACAGAAAAAGTACTAAAGTTTAATAAATATAATATAACTGTGTTTTACATTTGTTTCCACTAAAATTTACTTCATTTAAAGACCAGGCATACAGATGTTAGTAACTATGCTAATTAAAATCTTTTTTTTTTTTTTTTTTTTTGTTGTGGCTCTGTTTATACTTAAGCCAATGTCAAAGTTAAGTTGCAGCTTCTTCTTCTTCTTCTTTTTATGTATTGGCAATCAGCTACTTATACGAGCCATTTTTGCCAGTGTCGAGTTATAATTATCTTCACGTTCTTAATCTCTTCAAGTTAGTCATTGTCTGTCAGTCAGTCGAATTGTCGCCATCAACACTGCTATGGTGACACTGTTAATGGTATGTTGTAGGAATTTTGATGGAAAACGAAAACGTTGTAAAGCACTTTTATATGATATTCACTACATCCCAGCTGTTCTGTCACATCATATTACATAAAACACCATAAAAATTATCTAATATAACACGTTAAAACACTAAGATATCGAATATAATACAAGACCACAACATGACGTTTTAGATTCCCGCCAAAAGTCCAATTAAAATCTTAAGTATATACTATAGGTAGGAATAGCTATGGTCAAACAGACCACAGAACAGCAAATAGTTGCTATTTTGACTTTTTATTGATTTCATAGTCTGTGGCCACTACGGCACAATAGCTACGTTCCGGAATGTTTAATAAAATCAGTGAGAAATTGTTAATGTATTGATAAAGAAAATTAAGAATTAAAAACTAGAAATAAAATATTAAACATGGACGTGTCATCAATGTGTAGAATATGTTTAGTTCAAGATGTCACCATGTATTGTTTAGTTAACACTAAACTACAAGATATATACGAAAAGTTGACGGCGACGTCTGTAAGTAAACATAACGCTATATTTGTTATATGTTCTACATCTTCATTAATTAATTATCAAATAAAACCTCAAATCGTACTTTAAAATCGCTATCATCATCTTCCAATTACTATTGACATAATATATATAGACAAAAAAAATTAACAGCAGTTATATGGCCGGTCGCCTGCCTCACGTTACCATATCTAGTGAATGTACTTGTTGGCTAGACGGCATCGGATGGTGTTGGCCTAGGTTTATGTAAACCATTTAGTCGTCTTTTCCGACATCTACGATCAATTGTAAGTGTGGTAGTATTCATATCCGGCCACTACAGCATTCATTCTATAATATAATACATAAATATATAAATGTTGTAAGAAATCAAAATAATATTAACGCAGAGTGAGCGAAGCCTATATATGCGCTGTTATGGAGAGTAGAAACGGGAACCGGGTTGAGAGCCCTCATCGCTCACCCACAGTCTAGTTAAGCTGTCAAAGTCCTCTCGGCTAACAGCGATCGCAGTGGATACGTTTAGTGGGTATTCTAGCTCCAAGGCTAGCGAGTCCCACACTCCCCGTTCCAGGGGGTGGTGCGTAAAAGCATTTCGGACTACTGCATAAAAAGAAAAAAAGTAGAAACAGCATTACACATCCGATACATCTAGCGTACGGAAGCTCTGGTTGTTGTGTACTGATTGCCATTTGTTTTTACATCGTTGAAGTGTTAGGATTAACTATTAATTTAATGAGTGCTTATAATTCAATTATTGGTTGGTTTTATGGAATATTTTATTTATTTATTTCCACAATGTACACATTTTCTATATTAATATACATCCTCTGCCAAACTGGAATACAGTTTGTCGGCAGATATGGAAGTGATTGTAATAATTAATATTTTACTGTTACACATTAGAAACCATTTATTTGTTTCTTCTTTATATTAAAATCCCTTTGTCTGCCAAAAATATATTAATTATTTTTATCCGGGTGCCAAAAAAGAGTTGTTTTTCTTTAATTACATTGTACCTAGGCAATATATAATAATTAGCAATAGTAGAACTAGCACTATATCTATGTGGTGCCGGAGTAAGAATACATTTCACCCCCTATCTTACCCCCTCCATCTTACGTGTGGGTGATCGTAAGAGACAACTAAGGGATATAAAATGCATTTATATATGTTTAGATGTTATATAATTATACATTTAGATGTTATCATCTATGGAAGAGTAGGAAAACTTGTAACAAAACCCTATACCAACACGTCTGACCAGCGTGGTATAGTAAGTCAATTTCCCTCCCATTATGGAGGAGGCTCGAGCCCAGTAGTGGGACATATATGAGCTGAGATGAGATGATGAACTAACAGTGGGACTTAATTATGATCAGAACATAATACAGAGCAGAATGTAAATAGTTTCCTGTCATTAGTTTCAGAGTGAAGACAGTCGCCCCCTACGAGTGTGTTACATGTGTTATGGAAGACTTCAGAGCTGTCACCGACTGCACCTCAACTGTATTAAGAGTGAACAGTTACTTACAAAAATATTAACAAAAAAGGAGGTGAGATTAAAGAAGCTCGACTTTCTGGGTAGGTTAGGGATTGGTAGGCAGCAGGCAGCTGGCTCCCTGGTATTGTAAAGGTCCATGTGCGGTAGGAATACACAATATCAGGTGTGCTACTTGCTCCTTGGTCATCATAAGCAACAAAAATCTGATTTTTGTGTATTGATGATTATTTATGCGGGAAATAGAGTGAACGGAGCGTTGGGACAACTTCTCGGTAGCCACCACCTCAGCCAGAAGGCATGTGTAGCAATACATAACGCAGTGCTTGTCCCAACATTACTGTATGGAAGCGAGAGTTGGGTATGCAGAAAAGAGTATGAAAGTAAAATTAATGCAGTCGAAATGCGATCTATGCGGAAAATCTGTGGAGGACGTAAGAGAGCGAGTAGGTATGAAAGAGAGTATTGGTGTAAAGATGCCAAAGGGAATGCTCCGATGGTTCGTACATGTGGAAAGAATGCCGAACGAACGTCTGGTTAAGAAGATATACAATGCGAAAGTGGAAGGATGTAGATACCGGGGGAGACCGAGACTAACCGACCTAAACCAGATCGGTCATGTACTGAAGGAAGGTGGAGTCAAGAGTCTCCGAAACCGGCGAGCGTGTATGAAGCGAGTGAAGTATGCAGAGATAGAGTTCTCTGGCACTCTGTTCTCTCTGCCTACCCTGCAAGGGATATGGCGTGATGATATGTATGTATGATGATTATTTAATGATTTCTTTTTAAATTTTAAATATTTTATATATTAATAAAATATATTGATAATATATTAATAGACATTAGATTTTGTTTTTGTGGTGGTGTTAGAAAAATATGATTCTTCAGCTCACATTGTGCCTGTGCGTATTGTAAAAGATGACCCAAAAATATATACTGTACAGTACTTACAACTATAAAAAAGAAGGCATACCAGCTGTGTGGTAGTGGCTTCCAATACTACCAACCCTTACTTTGCTCGTGGATGTCGTAAAATACTACTAAGAGCCTTATAAAGAGCTAGGTCAGCTCCATCTGATGCCGTTTGGTTATCAATTACATTCCCAAAGAGGGTTGACGTCTGGCAGGAGGCCGTATGAAAGTAGAGTACATATTGTATCGACCCCAAGTAATTGGGATAAGAGTAGGAGAATGATGATGATAAAAAAAGAAGGCATACTCAAAATAAAACCGTGCACCAACCTGTGACCTGCATGTTATAATAGATCGAAGTCCCACCACAATACAAGAAGCACTGGGTGTTATAATTTAGAAAAAAAATTAATACTTAGATAAATATCAATATATTTTTTTAACTGAAGCTCAAATAGCATATGAAGTAGAAAATATTTTATTTACAGTTAAAACCAAAGCAGTTAGAAGACATGAGCACACTTAAAATAGTACACCCATTGGTGAGGTTATGGTATGTGCCAGTGAATGTGGAGGTGACACATGACGATGAAGCCGATCACAAGATGGAGCCAGTTGATATGGTACATGTACATGTGAAAGAGGAGAATATTGAAGGTAATAAGACATTCTTCAAAGATGTGCTGTAATATGTTGTACGTGGTGATGGAGTAAGAACACAGTTCACCATCACCAGCTCTATCTTAACCATGGATACCATAAAAGACAACTTAGACACATAATATCCAGTATATTTAGATGACCGAGTTTTGCTCGGTATATTCTTTTAAGAGTGTTTTGGAAGATATATTTAAAAATAGTAAAAAAAAGGCAAGGTATACTAAAAAAGAGAAACTGAGGATTCAAACCGAGCTCCGGTCTCCATTAGATCGCTCGATTTTCCATATTAATAATATTTTCTACAAATGAAACCGAGTTAGAATAATTAATCTTCCCCTGAACCCCTGCATGCTACATTTTATGAAAATCGTTGAAACCCTTTCCGAGATTGAGATAAGATTAAGATATATATATATATATATATATATACACTACCGTCCAAAAGTTTGGAAGCACACCTGTTTTCAAACAAAACAAATAAATGCCGACTAATAGCGGTAAAAATTAGCAATAATCTTAAGTTTTACAACCTTTTACGACTGTCTACACAAACACAAAAGGATTATTATCCTACATTCATCAAGTTTTATGGAATTCCTTAATATTGACGAAACACGTGTTTTATGACTTAATCCGTCGGCTACTTTATCCTATGCAATGGTGTAGTTTTATTGATAATGTTTGCTGGTTTTAACTTTTTTAGACCTTATTCAGTCGCACTTGAGCATTGGCACGTGAAAGTTGTGATATTAACATTGTCTGTATTCGAAAGATATCGGCTACTACTTTGACCGTATTTTTTCTTCTGAAAATGGCAAAACGCAAGCAAATCACGCTTGAACAGCGAAGCGCTATTTGCACTCTACGCGAGGAAGGATACAGTGAACGTCAAATCGCAGAAAGGCTCGGAATTTCTTGTAAAGGTGTCCACTATACCCTTGCTAGAAAACAAGAAACGGGGAAAAATGAAGATAGAAAGAGATCTGGTAGGCCCAAATCCACAACAAATCAAGAGGACAACTTCATTAGAGTTCTTTCTAAACGGAATCGACGCTTAACTGCACCACAGATCACTGCAGCTCTGAATGATACGCGAGAAACACCCATTTCAACAACTACTGTTAAAAGACGCTTACTGTCTGCGGGATTAAGAGGATGTGTTGCTGCTAAAAAACCCAAACTAACAAATCGACATAAGAAAAATAGACTAGAATGGGCAAAAGCGCATAAAAACTGGACTATAGAACAATGGGAAAATGTCCTTTGGAGTGACGAATCAAAATTTCAGATTTTCGGATCCAATAGACGTGTCTTTGTACGCCGGTCAAAAGAAGAGAGGGCTTCAGAGGCATGTACAGTGCCTACCATCAAACATGGTGGTGGTAATGTCATGGTTTGGGGGTGTTTTGGCAACAGTAAACCCGGCAATCTTGTGAGGATAACCGGAAAATTAAACAAGGAAGGCTATTTAAAAATTCTCCAAGATTCTGCCATACCCAGTGGACTAAGTCTCATTGGTTCTGGATTCATTTTTCAACAGGATAATGATCCTAAGCATTCGTCTAAATTGTGCCAGAACTTTTTAAACAAGAAAAAAGCTGAAAACATTTTAAACATCATGCAATGGCCATCTCAATCCCCTGATCTTTCTCCCATTGAACTTGTTTGGGATGAACTTGACAGGAGGGTGAAAAGTCGTTGTCCTACGAGCTCAGAACATTTGTGGCAGCTATTAGAGAACGAATGGAACAAATTAGATAAAGATTATTTTAAAAAATTGATTAATAGAATGCCCAGAATATGTGAGAAGATTATAAAGGAGAAAGATTTGAGGTTTGTTTTTTGTCTTTGATGAAGCTAAAATTTAATCTAATTTACCATTGTATATTATTTTTTTATTTTGTTTAAGTTAGTTTCTGTTTGTTCTTTATTTTTTTATCAATACATTTAAATTTAAATGACTTAGTTTGGTTTTATTCGATTTTACCTTGCTGCTTCCAAACTTTTGGACGGTAGTGTATATATATACATACATTTATGCAAGAAAGGAATACTCGAAAAAAAATTATAGATTTTAATAGACAAAACCTCTTGAGTTCTTTTTTCTGTTTTTGTATGACTTATTTGTTAGCCGCAGATGGCTATGACAATTTTACCTGAACTGTGGGTGAGCGCTGAGAGCTCTCAACCCGATAACTAGACAGTATCTCTTATATTGGTTTAACCAAGAGATTTGTAAGAACTTGGATCAAGGAACATATAGCTGATGTGAAGTACTACCATCATACTGAGTCCATGAGCACAGTCCCACAAATCCTAGTAAAAGCACATTGACACCCACCTAGAATGATTCACAAGGCTATTGAAATTAATAAGCACCAAAATTTCAGTAGAAAAGATGCCTGGGTATTGTTATGATGCTGGATCCTGTTTCCATCATCATCATTTCAGCCTATTGCCGTCCACTGCTGAACGTAGGCCTCCCTCGATTTACGCCACGGCGTGCGGTCATGTGCCGCCTGTATCCAACAACGCCCAGCAACCTTCACTAGGTCGTCTGTCCACCTAGTGGGGGGGCGTCCCACTCTGCGTCGTCCGGTACGTGGTCGCCACTCTAGAACCCTGTCTTCCCCAGCGGTTGTCGGTTCTTCGAGCGATGTGACCTGCCCATTCCCACTTCAGCGTGCTATGTCGGTTACACCCGTTCGTCTGCGTATTTCGGATTCTATCTCGCAGAGAAATCCCGAGCATAGCCCGCTTCATAGCACGCTGAGCGACTTTGAGCCTGGTTATGAGGCCTACATTTAGGGACCACGTTTCCGTGCCGTAAGTCATCACTGGTAACACACACTGGTCATAGACCTGTGTTTTCAAACACTGAGGTATGTTGGATGAGAAAATCCTCTTGAGTTGATCCTGTTATTCTTAATTAAAAAATAAAACAAAGAAGACAAGACTGCAAGACACTGTGAGCCCTTACTGTATAGATTTGACCCACAACAATAGTTAAATATCATTTTACTCAACTTTTGTAAGACAAAATGAGTCACCTCTTAAAAATCAATAATTACTATAATGCCTATTCAGTTTTCTCGCCGGATCTCTCCCAGTGCGGCCACATTCCAATTCGGTAGCAGCTTAATAGATTTGTTAGTTTTTTAAACTAGTAAATTGTAATAATATGATATTTTTTATAAATTTAATGTTTTAAAAAATAAAACTTCGATTAAAAAAACCGACTTCAAAAATGAAAAAGCACAAAATAACTTAAAACACTATCATTTGTATGTGCTATCTATTGATAGGTTTGAAATCGTATTGTATATAGTATTTTAAGTTACTTTGTGCTTTTCGTTTTTGAAGTCGGTTTTTTTAATCGTAGTTTTATTTTTTTATTGTTTACTTTTTAGTGTTACAGACACACATAGGTTGCTCTATTAGTAGCGGGGCTTGAGTTACTCGTTCATTTGTCACACACATACTGTGCGGGACAGCGAATAGTTTTAACAATAGTTTTGTAACAATTGTAATTAAGTAGTTAGTTATAAGAATTTATAAGATTAAATAAAGAATAAATATACATTTCATAGCACGTAAGTACTAACATTGTAAACGGCTCTCGCAACGGTAACGCCGCATAGTACCTAAGGTAATTAATTGTATTGAAAACGAGCGCGGCTCTCCCTAAAGTAATGCTCTATTGTACCTCGGTAAATTTTAGAGCATTGTGATTGCCTGTAATTCCGACTCCGTGATTGGTCAAGAAAAACTGTAAAATTACGACCAATCGCGGGGTCGGCCAAAAACATATAAATAAGGGACCAAACCGTGGTACCGGCACCGTCGTCAGGTGCTTCTCATCGGAAGAACAACTAAGGAATAAAAGCAAGATTACTACCAAGCAAACGAAGTCTCTTCATTTTCCTACTAATCCCAGTAATCGCCAATGTCACCATACACATACTTAACGCTAATTTTAGCCTTATATTATGGTTTTCTCATGGGTGCCATTATCAGAACTGGACCAAATTAAAATGGGACCATACGGGTAGCACCAGCTTTCAAATAAAAACAAAAATCATTAAAATCGCTTCGCCCAGTCGAAAGTTATGAGATAACAAACATAAAAAAAATACACACGAATTGAGAACGTCCTCCTTTTTTGAAGTCGGTTAAAAATATTCCACCATAAACAATGGAAATTTTTATTTCCTCTTTGTACCGGCAATAAATTTGTATTAAAAATGTTGGTCAAAATTTAATAACTAATGCTTAGAGAGTAGATGTAGTCTGTAACAACGATAACTTAATACGAATGCGATAGAATCCGTAAAGATGGTTTTATTTCAAATGTGTAATACTGTAGTCTTTGCTTCTTATCCAAAGCACATTAAGATTGTATGCACAATTAATTAATTGCTTTTATGCATAAGAATAATCACTTCAAAATTGAAGTTATCACAATATCCAGGTTCCGTAAAACTGGCGATTTTTTGTCCAGGTATTAGAGAAACAAGAGTTACTTTTGTTTCGTACAAGTAAACGCTTTCTATACTGTCAATCACAATATAGTCTACGTGACTGTTGATATCATTTGAATTCTTCTGTAGAACCTATATTGTTGTCAAGTTATATGCATGTAGATTAATATTAGTTACGCATCACTGAGCATGCATAGGATTGTTGTAATATAAACACTGGCTTACCTCAAGGTGGTATTACTCCTCCCATATTTCAGTACATATTGGTTTGGTCATGCATGACCTCTAATCAAAGTTATTGTAATGTAATTTAAAGTAATATAAACCCTGTCATACCTCAAGGCGGTATTATTTTTTTATAAATTCCATCAATCCAGCCACTTGTCAGGTTACAAGTATTTGTATTGGGTGCTAATATGTTATGTGATTCATCATTTTGGCTCATATACGTACGTTCCATTCACACATGTTAGTTATTCCAAGTATTAAGTCTAATTTTATACATTTGAATGTATGAGATATCTATATGGTGACAGCGTAAGAATACAATACGTCACCACCTTTAATCTCTCCGTTGGAGAAGTATAAACCGACTTAAGGATCGCAAGGGGAATGGGCAGCAAATATACTAACTGCGGTTGTGAAACTGCCTACAAAATGCAATGATCATAGCATTGTTTGCCCTGGGGAAAGTCTACGTCCAACAGAAGATATCAGCTGACTGATGAGAAATTAAAAAAATGTTTACATTTACAGATGCACAAGACGATTACATAAGTGATGAATTCAGTGAACAATATACAGCAGTAACAGATATTGTTAAAGTTGAACATGTTACTGAAGAAGATATTAATGTACCAAACTACGGCACCAATATAAGACGTGCAAAATATAATATAACTACTAAACGTGATGAAGATAACATTCAAGATGCAAAACCTAATGATAGTAATGTCGATGTAAATATACAAAATGACATCAAACCAACTAAATTCAGTGACATGTTACTACAACCTATTGAGATCTTAACGAAGACAATGGATTTAGAGTGTATTGAAGCCAGTAAGTATTAATTTCATTATATATTTTCTTGTTTTCATCCATACGTGATCTTTTCGCTGTCCAATTTTGAACGTAGATCTTAGAATGCTTAAGAGCGCGGTCCTATACTACTTGTGTCCAAATTCTGCCTGCGACTTTAACCGATTCATTGTCTGATACGTAGTTGTTACTCGAGGAAGCTTTTGGCCCAGGTTACCTCCAGCACTGTGAATTATCCATTGCCACTTCTTTGTACTACTAAGGCTAAGATATCCTGATATCTTGGTTGCATCTGGTCTTCTACAGATTCATGTATTTTGGATTTTATCTTGTAAAGTCTGGCGCATAACAAGTCTATGCTTGACCTTTTTAAATCTTCGTAGTATGTATCGGTATTGATAATACAGAAGCATAATTGATGAGAAGATCCTTCTGAGTTTCCCGAAAGCAGATTCGTTGGCTGACCTCCTGTTTGGAGTTGGATCTACTGATTGCCGTAAAGAATAATGATAATTTTGAAAATCGTATTCCCAACTGGGACAAGTATGGAAATGACGTGGACATTTGACATGATTTTCATCTAGTTCATTGTTCATTTTTAGACTCACTAGTTGGGTAATCTTGCTAAGGTTATTGAGGGTGGTGCTTAGGTCTTTGACTATTGTCAAATGCAGATAATATTTTATCTGCAAATGAAAAGTTCCTTTAATCGCTGTTGATGTTATCTACTGAATTAGATCTGACCCAATCTCGATGTACCTCACTTCAGTCCAGTGCGTCAAATGCTCCAGCCATTGAGATTTCGGCATTGAAATTTTCAAACATTACTAAAATTTACCACACGGTCTGTAGCTGAAGTGGCCTAAGTGATACTATCCCTCCATTATACAAATCAAAATGCGTTGATGCTCCACCAATTAGCCCGTATACGTCCACTGTGGGACTAGGTCTCCATAAGAAAGAATTCAGCACGCTTCTGTGCCACCTGCATCCGACGGCTCCCAGTAAGATGTCATCGGTCCATCTAATGCTTGTTATATGTATGTCAATTCGTCCCGCGGCAGCACCACACACACGTACTAATATAACGTGTCAGTGGTAGCGTCCTGATACTGAGAAATGTTCGGTGAGCGAGAGAGACGGAGGCACAAACATAAACTTGAGCGTAGGCGGCGACTTAACTGTATCCATGGTATTGCTACGGCCCATGAGTGACAGTAACCATATGATTACATCATCGATATAGATGTTTTTTCCATTTTCTTTCTCCCTACATTATCTATATTCTTATAATATTATTGCAGGTGCGTCAATTGAAAATCCCAAACTAGTTGAAGTATCTTTTAAAGTTGAAAATGTTGTTGAAGTTGAAAATACAAGATCCAAAAAGCGGCAAGTAAACAAACATGTAAGAAAGAGAGAGAAAGTAAACGAAGTACATACAGATGATAACCCTTTTAAATGTGACGTATGTGGAAAAGGCTTCATTGGAAGACGGCATTTGTTAATACATAAACTTATTCATTCTGGCGAGAAACCTTATAAATGTGATATGTGTGATAAAAGTTTTGTAAGATCACATCACTTGAAATATCATAGCCGCGTACACACTGGGGAGAAACCTTACAAATGTGATGTATGTGAAAAACATTTTACTCAAAAACATAGTTTGACATTACATAAGCGTTTGCACACAGGTGAAAAACCTTATAAGTGTGACAGGTGTGATAAAAGTTTCAAACAAAAATTCATTTTAATTGATCATATGCGTACACACACTGGTGAGAAGCCATTCAAATGTGATTTATGTGAGAAATACTTTAGCCGATACCAAGTTTTAGCAGTACACAAACGTACACACACCGGTGAAAAGCCTTATAAATGTGATACATGCGGGCAAGATTTCTTTCAAAAGCAACATTTGGTACGACATTCCCTGCGACATACCGGTGAAAAACCATATAAATGTGATGTATGTAAAAAAGCATTTACCACAAACGGAATTTTGACTGCACATTATCTTATTCACACTGGGGAAAAACTTTATAAGTGTGATGTATGTGAGAAATGCTTTATTCAGAAACACAATTTAACTCGACATATCCGCGCGAAGCACAGGGAGGCGGGCGACCCGAGCGCATATCTTAAATAATATATTTAGAGATAATATTAAAATATAGTCAATCATAGCCACGGAGTCCACGTGGACTGCTATCCCGAAGCGTACCTGCGCTACGCTAGGTGCGTTACGATGTCCAGGATCAGCCGGCAATTGTTTCAGTAGCCGGGGGCGTGCGGAAGTGGAAGGTCATGCGCATGTAGAAGACGTGCCCCTTGCTTATCTATCAAATCTTTATTATCTACACGAGGGTTCGCGTGCAGTCCAATATGCAATTTGGGTATAGATGAATCGAGAGAAATGGTCCCGTGGTTTGGTCACCTCGCAGCCCGGACTCAACACCGTTACACGTTTTATATGGTGGCAAATAAAATGATTTGTTTATACCGAAGAGGCCCGCAGTCGAGAACAATTAAAAGAACAAATTATTTCAGCTTTCAATGTGATAAAAGTGACTACAGTAAAGTGATACTAAATAAATTAAGACGTAACCACCAAAAACGTGTATGCATAGAAAAAAATGTAAATTGTATTATATTGTATTTGTAAATTGTGTAAATAGTTGATTACTACTTACTAGCTGTGTGGTTAGTGGCTACGAATATTACCAACCCTTACTTTGCTCGTGGATGTCGTAAAACACGACTAAGAGCCTTATAACGACCTGGACCAACACCATCTGATGCCGTTTGGTCAACAATTACGTTCACAAGTAGTGTTGACGTCTGGCAGGCGGCCGGTCATAAAACTATTGCCAATAACTATTACAATATGTACTATGAAACAAAAGTACATATTGTATCCACCCCAAGGCATAGGGATAAGAGTAGGAGAATGATGAGTGTAAATAGCTGATTTCATTTTTTTTAATACAGGTGAAGCAATTTACTTTATTGAAATAATAATCTAGTAGACTAGTAGATATCATACATACATACATATCATCACGCCATGTCCCTTGCAGGGTAGGCAGAGAGAACAGAGTGCCAGAGAACTCTATCCTTGCATACTTCACTCGCTTCCTCAACATTCATAATTCTCTTCATACACGCTCGCCGGTTTCGGAGACTCTTGACTCCACCTTCCGTCAGTACATGACCGATCTGGTCTAGGTAGGTTAGTCTCGGTCTCCCTCGGTACTTACATCCTTCACTTTCGCATTGTATATCTTCTTAACCAGACGTTCGTAGTAGATATCAGGTTCTCACTAATACATTACATGGTTTGTTCTGTCGGTCCTAAGTCCGTAGACAGTATGAAGGTCGGAATTGGACTCCGCACTTACTGAATACGTAGTGGTGTTTCTGAAAAGGACGGAGGTAGATAATTACAATTTTGAGAGTTGACAATCGAACTTTTTAATAACGTGTAAGGTGAATGATCGGTGCGCGCAGCGCGGTAAACGGTCGTAGTACCTACACAGTACGTAGGTTATGTCGTTCAATGGCCTTAAATATGCGCTACACGGTTTCAAACAGTGGTTTGAAGCAGAAATACGCTTTGCTGGCTACATGGTTCAAAGCTAGTTTGAAACCAACAGTTTTCAGAGAACGTGGCGCGGATAGGACGTCTTTACGCTCGCGTACCGTATATTTACTACAATGATGTCATGGTGCCTTACCTATCAAAAGAACAAAAAAATGGTTACTCAAAATTTTTGTTCAAAGGCTCAAATGGGAGCCAGTCTGATGGTACGACATTCACGGAGACGTCATTTTATAAAATATTTATAAATATTATTTATAAATTATTTTTATTATTATTTTTTTTCATTTTTATTTATTATTTATAAATAAAATATAGATGCTATAGTTGTATTGGAAAGTTGGGTTTTACACAATTTATTGAAGAAAAAGGCTTGACAATTTTTACTTAGGAATTTTTTTTTTTTTATAAAATCCGATTACGAAATGAAAAAAAGATTTTGAGGCTTAATATGTGTAAACATTGTCGGGTAGATAGCATACCGTCACCTTAAGACGTAAATATAATACGAAGTGAAATTTACATGTCCTACAATTAGTCGCGGTGGTGTAGTGGCAGCACGATTGGGCCGGAATCCCAATAGGCGCGGGTTCGAATCCCGCTTGCGACATAATTTTTCATTTCGTAATCGGATTTTATAAATAATTAAGCAAATTAAATGCTAAATTTCAGTAATTAAACATTTTTTTTGCTAAAATATCCCATGCATTTCTTTTTTGTGTAATAGTTTTATAAGCTTTACAATTTAACTCCCAAAGGCAGGGCAAGTCTTTGTATAACTCGAGAAGTTGAGTAATAACATCGCGATTGCATTCTGTCTGTTTACGCGCAGAACGTCGTCACGTGCGTCTACGCTCACCGCTACAGCGTGACTGTCGTACATTTGGTTTGAAGCAAGCGGCTAGATGGTTTCAAACAAGATTTAATCGAACTCTTGGCCAGTGGTTTGTAGCGCAAGCCTCGCTACCAAGGGCGTTTAGAGGTCATGCGAAATTTGGCATCAAACATCTATCTACACTGTTTGAAGCCGTTGCTTCAAACCACTGTTTGAAACCGTGTAGCGCATACTTTAATATCATTGGAAGTTTTAAAAAGGAGAAAACAATAGAATTGAAGATATGACATTCACATTAAATATTTTCTTTGATTATACGTTTACTTTAAATCTACTAGTTATTACATTATCATAAATAAATAAAACTCAAATCAAAATAAAACTACTTGTAAAAAAATAGCGCTATTATTTTTTAGATGACGTAAACATGATCGGTCTTTCTGTGTGGTGACGGAGTAAGAATACTATTCACCAACCCCTATCTTACCCGTGGGTGATCGTACGAGACGACTAAGGGATATAAAACGCATAACATCTATGCGAGAGAAGGATACTAGACATGTGTAAGTAATGCGAGTGATGTATCACACGTAATATTACCCGACCGTGTACTGACCCATTAAACATCACATCACATTAAACATCACACATCACATTAAACGTGACGCGAACACCCGTGTACTGTTCTGCATTTCTGCAATGTTCGGTGTCTAGCAATTCAATATTTATTTTGCGCATTATTTTCAGAGCGCTTTCGCATTACGCTTTGTGATGTTTGAAGTGATGGTTAAATGTAATATTACTCGACACGTAATGTAATGCCATATCACATCACTTCGCGAAGTACTGTTTCGCGTATGTCTAAAGGATACCTCGAAACAAAACCCTATGCCAACACGTCTGACCAGCGCGGTATAGTAGGTTAAATTTCCTCCCATTACGGAGGAGGCCCGAGCCCAACAGTGGGACATTTATAGGCCGTGATGATGATGATGAAACGTGATCATTTTAGCGCGCGTTTTCTTTTTTGTAATGTCAGACGCCATTAGTTGTACTCTCCCGTGAAACCTGCTCTCTTGTTTCCTTTAACAAATTTTCACATGACATCATAAGATTGCAACTACGGGGAGTAGTTGCAATATTATGCCCTGTCCCTTAATAAGATTTTTTGTAAGAAAAGGCCCAATAACTCCGTTTATTCTGAAAATATATTTTATTACAATGTTCTTACTACAAGTAGGTATCATTAACTCACTGCAATAACATTAATCTTATTAATCTATCACAGTTTTGAACAAAATTAGTAATTTTCAATTTAATAACATAAGTAATGTCAGGTTCACTACATGCCTATAGTAAGAAGTTATAATATTCAGTCAACCCATCCCATAAACACCTTACATAACTTATGAATGGCCCCTTACCACAGCAACACGAGTTGCCGTCAGACGCGGAGGAGCAAACTCACGAATGTACGGTAAAATAATTGCAATGAAACAGCTACACGGAGGGAGATCAACTCGACGTGAATAGCAAATTTATATTTGTAAGAAATAAATTTATATATAATATTATATTTATACCGGCACAGAATAAAAACACTCAAGCGCAGCCATTTGAAAATGCAAAATGAGTATTCTCGAAAAAAAGCAAATTAAATTTTTAATGATAATTTTCAACACAATATTTTTTTAAGCGATGTGCGAATAATCATCATATTGTGATGGTAATAAACATATTATTGTTCTATAATTTTATTTGTTTTTTATTTCAGCGCATTATATATTATATTTTAAATAGTTATTTATAGATTACCTAAATTTTATTGTTCATGCAAGCACCTGAGGAGTTTTAGCGGGCAAGTAAAAAAATCATAATTAGATAGCAAACGTAAAATTGCTATAAAATTTCCAGAATCAGAATCATGGCCTCTTAAAGGTAGATTACAAGATGCTAAAGTAATTATAACATTAATTATACGATGCAATACATCTCTCCAGAATGTAATTTTACTATTAATTTCACTTTGCAATAGAGTATCGATGGCACTTCCTTGTAACCAATTATAATAACATCGGGATGCGTTAATATGCTGCTGCGACTTTTCATGGTTAAATATAGTTTGCGTAAAATTGCTTCTAACGGAAACACCGTTAACCCATGCAGAGGAGTACGATTTGGTTTGACGATCTGCTAATAACCAACAGAATTGGCAATATGGTTTGTTTAAAACATTAGAATAACATAACCACGGTCTTGGAATTTTTATCCCTGCCTTGTTAAAATACGAATAATAATAGGTCGAAAAAGGACGGTTACTTTCGGAATCTATTGGAAACGGTCCTTGTGGTTTAAATGCACCCAATTTAAAAATTATTTTTCGTTCGCATTCAGTTGGACTCACCAAAATTTCCTCTATCTGATGAAACTATATTACAATATTCAGATATCTTAGAATCGTCGATTTGAGTTTCTTTGGATATCTGATGAAGAATGTGCTTGGGTTTCCTCTATTTCCGGATGGACATCTGATGAAGAATGTGCTTCAAAAGAATCTGAAAATATAATTGTTAAAAAATTAAAGCAAATGTTGTAAGAAATTTCAAAAATATATGTTAAATAAATTACTATATGTAAGGTTACGGTTAGAGAGTGTTCAGACGTAAACAGGCTCTATGCAGATTGTGCGGGTGTTAGTACAAAATCACATGCGCGCAGCCCATGCGTTACACCCGCGTGCGATCCAAACGCGGCGCGTGGCCATACAAAACGAACGGAACCCGAGCTCGCGCACGTCTAAACACGAAATTTACGATACGGACTGATAGACAAACAGACAACAAATTGATCCTATAGATAAGTAAGAGTTCGAAATACTGAAATTTAGCATTTAACATGCTCGAGTATTTATAAAAATTTGATTACGAGCGAAAAATGATTGTCCCGTGTGTGGCAATCATTTTTAAGTAATCAAGTTTTTATAAGTAAGAATTCCGTTTTTTTTTTCGTTTTGAGGTACGGAACCCTAAAAACAAAATTCACCTTTCGCTACAGGTTAGAGATGGGCGTTTTCAGATTTTTACGCAAACCGATACAAATTCGATTTCTGATATTTAAATCGATTTTAAAAACCGATTTCAGAAATCGATTTCCAGAGCGGTTGACGGAGCGGGTTTACTTTAGTTTCGATCGATATTCGATGTTTTTAGTTATTTTAGCGTAGCAAACGAAAAACGCAATCGAACGAACGCATTCAAATAATTTTTCTATAATTTCTTTGTTGAATGGATTTAGGTGTACGATTTTCCTTCATGCTTTATCTAGGCTTAACTAGAGTACTAGACTAGCAAAAATGTTTTGTTTTGGATATGATACAAAACTTTCTTGCGTATTTAAAAATCGTCATATTTACAATGATTTCATGATTATATTATATAATGTACATTTTTTTTGTATGGTTTTTTTTTATTAATCCCGATTACGAAGCGAAAATCTTACCTTTTTACATTAAATAGTTATTTCTTATTTATCATCAAATCGTATGTATGATACTAACATACGTTAGTATAGTATTGAATCGTAAAATACCTATCTAATTATATAGTTCACGAGATCACAAAAATAACATTACGCGCACACCGCACGTGTCACCAAGGTCAAGTGTGCAAAAACTCTCCCATAATTCAAAAATCTATTTAACAAACACAAAACTTAAACTACTATCATTAAGTATTATGTAATATTATCATGGAAGTAGTTGCATTCTAATATAGATCTTATTCCCTGACTCTTGTAATTCTGTTTCGTTTCTATCTGCCATTCTGAGTTTCTTAGAAACCGCCAAATTCCAAAACAGATGACAATTCGCTTCATCTCTTTCAATGCACTAAACGATCGCTTAGTTAGAATGAAAGGAGGCGAATTTTAATGAAATTCGCTTTCTCTCATTCTGACTAAGCGATCGCTTAGCGGAGTGAAAGAGATAGTTAGTAAGTTTTCAAATATTGGTTTGGTTTGCAAAACTAGCAATAGAAAACGATTGCGCGATGATTAGATTTATTATTAGTTTGCGTTTTCGTCGTTTTGTTTTGATATGTGTTGATTTAGTTTCTGCCGAAATACGTTTTCTAAAATCAGTTTGTATAGTGTTGAATATCGATACGATACGATTTCTGACTGAAATCCGATTTCAGATTCGTTTTGATATATCGGACGCATACCTACTACAGGTAGATAAGCTAAATGGGTTAGATGGTACTTACCTTTGCAATCTAAATCACTCATAGAAGCTGGTTTCTGAAAAAATGAAGAGATTTTGGGCACATTTTTTATGACCTCCTCCCTTTTCTGTTTACTTTTTCTTTTCGTAGCTCGAAAAGCTCGCTCTTTTCCATTCACTAATTGTTTTTTACAAATTACTACTCATACTACTAAACCAGAAGAACAATTGTTTGTATTGTATTACAATGTAATGCACAATTATATAAAACGCGTCAATTAACACTGCTCTCCGTGTTAACGATGGGTAATTCGAATAACTCGAATAAGACTATTGACTCGTTCATTCGAATCGCCTTTGACCGAAACCGAATCAATTCGTTAACTCGTGTCATACCTACTCGCAGCGCGGGCGACCGCTGCGGCGCAGCGATCAGTAGTGTTGCCATAAGACCAATGAAGAACATGCTAAAATGGTGTTAAAATTATGCCAAGAATATGCCAAGTGCTTCATAACTATGCTAAAAATTGTGCTAAGATTTTTCTTTTCCTGTTTTCTCCTAACACTATTTTAAACGCGGGTGACTGGATCGGGGAATTAGTCCGTAACCACCCAAGAGGCTGACCGCGTGAGGAAAGACCGACGTCTTCCGAGGGGGAGACGTCGGTCAAGGAGAGGGTATTCCGTCGGGCCGGCCACTGACGTCAAGTCACTTTGCTCCGGTGGTCGACCCAACGACGAAGGCGACGTGTCACGGGTGGGTTACGGGTGTGCATGCTTACACCCCTCTGTCGCCCCGGACGGAGTTGTGCGAGGAGTGGGCCGACCGTGGCCCACCCCCAAAAAGAAAGAAAACAAACACAATTTTAAAAAACATCGATTTTGGTGAAAAATATATCAACCGCCGGATACTGAGCAATTAATGAGTTGAGCAGTGCAATAATTTGACTGGTAGGTGCATATTGTGCAATACACGTTCGCACCTGTGGGCAGCAAGCAGGCAGTGCGAATGAAGCCCTGTGTATTGATTCGGTGGTAATAACGAACAACGAGATAGTGCATTTGAATTTTCGATTATATTATTCAATAATAAATAAATCTGTTCTCTCTGCCTACCCTGCAAGGGATATGGCGTGATGATATGTATGTATGTATTATTCAATAATGAGTAATAAATGGATGTAAGCATACGGCACACATACGTCGTAACGGAAGGATATCGAGACCTACCGTACGAAATACAAAGAGAAAAGGATATAAATGTATATAATAACTGTATAGCTTTTTATATAAAAACCTACAGAATTTACGTTGTACGCATTTATATAATTTTTGAATATGCTAAAAAATATGCTATATGCTAAACAGCAAAAAAGTGTGCTAAACAACATGAAAATATGCTAAATTTAGCATAAAATATGCTAAATTGGCATCACTGGCGATCAGTCGACTCGGCTTAATTGAACATTCGTTGATTCGCTCTCTCGTTCTAATACGGAGTCGAATAATCTAACGAATGAATTCTACGAGTGAGAAAATACGAAAATACATGAAATGTTCTAAGAATCACGAATTGGTTGGATTCAATTCCATTCGTTTAACGTACCTATTACATTTGCAAAGAGGAAATAAGAGTTTGAACTAGGAGTTTTTTAATAAAAATGAAGATGGAAACAGTTTCATGTAAACTATGTTCCTGTAGTTATAAATATTGGTAATACAACAAACAGTATAAATAATTTAAAATTAATAATAATGTAAACGAGTTTTAAACTCGCCAACTCGGCTTAACAGGCGGATGACTCGACATACGAGTACGAATTCGACTGTAATGCTTTCGCGAATTCATCGCGCGATTTGACGACTCCCACGTGACGATTCGAATCAATAATAATTTTAATTCGATTGATTCGAATTGAAAAAAATACCATTCGTCTCATCGCTACTCCGTGTATCATCGTATGTACATCAATTATTGTGGGATTCCCCCGTTGAAGTAAATGACTTAAACGGGGAAATCCCGCAGACCACGATAACCGATGTAGGGTGTTGCCAGCTTTTGAACGCACGCTTTACGGGGGGGTAAAAAGGAAATTGCTTTTTTTTTGACTTTTGTCATTTCTGAAATAAAAAAATAATTTGGGAAGTTTTTATTGATATTTGCTTACGCACGTCGGGGGCCCCCGTGGCTAGGGGGCCCCGTATAATTGATACGGCTGATACCCCGGTAGTTTAGAACCAAACCATAAAGATGAAAAAAAGCGTACGCGTACCCAGTGGCGGACTAACCCCGTCAGAGGCCCGGGGCGGCAAAGATGAATGAGGCCCCCGCTTTAAAAACAATGTAATTTTACAAGCTTTTCTTGGAAGTGCAACTTCTTTGCGCGCCATGAGGATAAAATTTTTACAGATGTAACGCAATATTAGTGAGACCGATTGAGAAAGAGTGAAAGAGTGAGTGAAGCACAAGCCATGGAGCGAGAGTAGGGAGCAAGCGAGTGAGATAGATCGAGAGAGAGAGTGAGATAGAGCTAACATCACATCACGAACAGTGCCATGGAGCGAAAGGTGGGAGAGAGTTAATGAGAAAGATTGAGAGAGTAAGATAGGGGGAACGCCGCATAACGCACATGGCTATGGAGCGAGCACCCCTCCCACCCCCCTGTTAGTCCGCCACTGCGCGTACCTTAGGTTTTAAATTGACAGTAGTTCTGTTAGCTGCCCAATAGATGGTGCTATTTTATATGAAAAAATCGAAAAGTAGACGTCTTCGGAGTTACCATAGCATGGACTGTGGCCACTATTGCACGCCTCATAAGCGAAGCGTTGAGGTCTTGCTCTACTCTCGACATATGAAAATCAAGCACTTTTCAAACATAAAAATGATTGTAATTTTCTCACATTGCACTTATAGGATAATATTATAATACATATGTCAAGAAAAAACATTCGTTTAAACGTATTTGATATTTTTAAAAGCAATTATTTTGTTTAAAGTAAGAAAATAGTTGATTAAAAAAAATATTCGAGGACGTCGGATAAAATATTTTTTGTATCTGGCAGGATTACGCCCTTTAAAAATGAATGTATCTAAGTTTTTCTTTTATTAAAAGCTTCATAATCGCAACGCGCTATTTCCTTTCGAAAATGGTTTGGTAATTCTTTGTGGTTTAATTGCAATTAATAAAAAACTAAACTGCTTACTCTTCAGTGTATGTATACCAAAGAGTAAAATTATATTAACTGAAAAAGAGTGGCAACTCGATGGTAAAATATGCATGTATGGAAAGTGTTACCTAGAGCTAAGCCGGTTAACTATAGTTGAAGTAATATACATATGTACCTACGTATCTACATATTGTGTGTATGTAATTATATAGGATTTTTCTTTACTATGAAACCTACCCTGAAATATAAAAATAACATATCAGCTGTTGTCAAACTTTTGACAATTACAACAAAATGGCAGCTATGTTTGTACAAACAATCTGTAGGCGGCGCGACGATCAGTAAAAATAAGTAATGTTTTAACTGTGCCCCCCCAGATGTATACCACGAAGTATAGATACACAGTGTACATATACAGTGTATCTATACTAGAGATGGTCGTTGCGCAACTTAGCTGGTTATTGAAACTATCTATCGGCACAATAGCGGTTAGATAGTTTTGTCGTACTACAATAACCTGCTAACAGCTATTAACTCAATCATGTTCGGTAATACTCGATCGCTATCGGCAGCTAACAATCGCTACTCGCTATTGTAGCTAGTTATAGCTAACAACAACTCTGTGGCTAACAGCTATCGCGATCGCGACATGGCTGGGACATCGGTTCTTTCATCAATGATCATTTTGTCTCTTTCATACACACACACGCCAAAGCTGCGTTTGTCCTTTGACTTTAGCCCTTAGAGCCTTTGAAATAAGATGCATTTTTTGGAAGATTATTTTTGTTATTCGTCATTAGGTACTTAGATAATTGTTAGTTGCAGGTTGATGCCTAATTATGTGGCCTTGAACTAATCATTATCTAATTCACGTGTTTAGCGACATTGTGTATTATAGACGTGTCGCTTACTTTTGAGTATAAATATTAAATTTGATAGTCCCAGAGTATACTCACACAGTACAATTATTTGTATGATGTACACAGTTATTTGTATTGCGTCTGGGTGTTTTTTATCTATCTATCTATCCATCAGCCTTTCTCCGTCCACTGGTGGACATAAGTCTCCCCCAAAGAACGCCACAGCGCGCGGTCCTGCGCCACCTGCATCCAGCGGCTCGCTGCGATCTTAATTTTTACATTATGTTCCTGTCACACTATTTTAATTGAAAAGTTCAGATACATTAACGATATACCTATGCAATGAATATTTCGCTTATATAGATAGTAGATACGATTCAATACACATAGGTAGTCCGAATATGTTACCGAAATATTGACCGCGACGCTCGCCCGTTCGTGTGCACGTTAGTATAGTAGCAAAAAAAACCCGCTATTGAAATAGCGTGTTTCAAAAACCGCTATTGGCATTCGATAGATAGTTTCGTTTCGTTAACCAAATAACCCGCTACAGCCCATCGCTAATCTATACTTCGTGTGTATACTTTATGAAAATTGGGTTCGTTTACATTTTTTTGTTCGTCCATTCAGACAGGCAAAGGAAATAAATCCCATTCAGCCTATACAGCTATGTTTAGCTCTACGTCGAGAATGGCACGAAATTTCAAAAGTATTTCTTTTCTTTCATTACACGCCTATATTTAGTTTCACCTGTCCCGTTGTCTGTAATCAAATCTTGCAAGTTAAATTTGATCCACTTCCCGGTTTCCGATTGAGCTGAAATTTAGCATGCATATATAAATCGGAAGACAATGCAATATTATTGTGACATAGAGCTGATCTGATGATGGATCTGGAAGCTGGCCATAGGAACTCCGTAATTAAACGACGCAATCCTTTCGAGTTTGGGCTCATTTGATTTGTCTTGACGATAACTTTAATACTATATGGTAACCAGGGTCTGACGATGGACCTGGAAGCGGGCCAAAGAAACTCCGTAATTAAACGACGCAATCCCATCGAGTTTGGGCTCGTTTGATTCGTCTTGACGAGTACTTTGATACTATATGCTAACCAGGGTCCGACGATGGACCTGGAAACTGGCTATAGGAACTCCGTAATTAAACGAAGAAACCCCATCGAAATTGGGCTTATTTGATTCGTCTTGGCGAGTACTTTGATACTATATGGAAACCAGGGTCTGACCATGGACCTGGAAGCTAGCCCATAGGAACTCCGTAATTAAAAGACGCAACCTCATCAAGTTTTGACTCGTTTGATTTGTCTTGTCGAGTACTTTGAGACTATATGGTAACTAGGGTCTGACGATGGACCTAGAAGCTGGCCATAGGAACTCCGTAATTAAACGACGCAACTCCATCGAAATTGGGCTTATTAGATTCGTCTTGGCGAGTATTTTAATATTATATAAAAAATAGGGTCTGATCAGGGACCTGGAAGCTAGCCATAGGAACTCCGTAATTAAACGACGCAACCTTATCGAGTTTAGGCTCATTTGATTTATCTTGTCGAGTACTTTGATACTATATGGTAACTAGGGTCTGATGATCGAACCGGAAGCGGACCATAGGAACTCCGTAATTAAACGACGAAACTCCATCGAGTTTGGACTCGTTTGATTCGTCTTGACGAGTACTTTGATACTATATGGTAACCAGGGTCTGATGTTGGACCTGGAAGATGGCCATAGGAAAAAGAAGGTGCTAAATGTTCTTAATCATGCCATCAAAATGTAACACGCTTTTATTTATAAAATTAGGACTGTGATAGAAACGGGAAGATTTAATAATTATGGCGTAAAGTTTTAGTGTTAAAAATATATAATTATGAACGGTTTTAAATTATTTTGTAATAGACGAAGAGGCTTAATTATCGTTAAAGGTTACACTGAACTTCTAAAGTGTTATATGTCTTATTAGAGTTAATTTATTTTTAACTTTTTATTTTATTTTATTAGTAAATAATAAAAGCTTGTTTTTTAAAAAGGCTTTTTCTTTAATTTTATTTTTATTTCTGGCATTGACTAATAGTAAATGATAAAAAATATAAAAATTATGAGGCGTGCACTTTTGGATTTTCCAAATTATTTTTCTCTGTGGCCAATACGGCACAATAGCTGTGTTCGATTCTGGCGGGAATTTTTAAAAGAGGCGGTCGATTTTAATTTCAGAGTTATAAAATTTTCTTTTTTGTGATTTATGTGATAAAATTAACTTGTTAATTAGATTAAAACTTACATATAATGGAAGTAAATGAGGGTGAGGGGGATAATCCCCCGAACCCTAAGGCGAGAAAGAGAAAAGAGGACTGGGACAAGAGCGGCGGTGAGGCAAGTGAAAGTGACACTAATAGTTATTTAACATTTTTTAAACCTAACTACAAAAGACTTTATCCTGAGCATTCAGGTATAAGCGAATTTAAAGTTTTTGTTGAAAGTCAAGACAAGGAACGACTGGGCAACAAAAGCCCCATTTATCTGAATCATATTTTTGCTGCTGAGGTGAAGGGTGTGGTGACGATTCGGCGGGTTAACGCCAATAAAATAGCCGTGATATTTCGACAGTATAATACTGCGAATAATTTTATTAATAACATGAATTTTCTCGACAAATACAAAATGAAAGCCTATATACCAGCTGCACAAATTGAACGTATTGGAATTATTCGTTATGTACCAATAAATATTTCTAATAAAGAGCTATACTCAAAGTTATCGTCAGTATATGAAATTGTGGCCATAAGGCGTTTTACAAAAAAAGTTGGGCACAGTCGTGTACCATTACAAACAGTTAGCCTTACATTTCTAAGTAACTCATTGCCAGATTGTGTACAATACGATTTATTTTCATATCGGGTATTTTATTATATCCCACCACTGCAGCAATGTTATCGATGTTTTAAATTTAATCATACAGCCAAAGTTTGCAACAGCAAGCAGAGATGTAGTTGCTGCAGCGGTGAGCATTTCTACCGAGACTGTGATAAACCTAATGAATTGTGTTGTGCAAACTGTAGTGGTCCACATCTAGCTATTTCAAAATTATGTCCAATTAAGATGAAAAAGATTGATGAAAAAAGAAATAAGATTTCATATGCAAGTATTGCAAACACAAAGTTTAATGATAATTCATTTCCTGCTTTATCAAACATAAATAAATCTGCTAAGACAACATATAAAACAAATGATGTAAATAATGCTCCTATAAATAATGTAAATATTTCCTCTGTTAACCCTGTAAATAATATAAATAACCCTGTATCAAATGTAAATAAACCAGTTCTGTTAAAGGCTGAGGATCTCAAGGCCCAGCTGCTTGTAAATAATGATTTGACTATGGCTATAGTTCGTACATTAATTTCATTGGCTAATAAGTCTGATGATTCTCCAATTACAACAACTACTGTAAAAGATATGCTTTTTAAAAATCTTTCATAATGGATTGTACACCCAATACACAGTTACAATTACGTATTGCTCATTTTAACATTCAAAGTGCAATAAATAAAAAGCCTATGTTAATAAAATTTTTACAAGATCAATGTATTGATGTCTGTCTTCTCAATGAAACTTGGTTTAAAGATAGTTATCGTATTTTTCACATACCAGGATATAATATACATTTTAAAAACGCCAAGAATGAACATGGGGGAGTTGCTATACTCCTTAAATCATATCTTAAATATAAGTTCCTACAGACTACATTTTATGAAGATGTTCAAACTGTTGCTGTATCAATATCAACAACTTGTGGTGATCTCTCAGTTTTATGTTGTTATTGTCCTCCCTCTAGTAGGCATATTAGATTAAATAAATTACAAAATATATTAAAAGACCTGCCTAAGCCTATATTTGTTGCTGGTGATTTCAATGCACATCATATTGCCTTTGGATGCTTAGCAACCAAAGGTCGAGGCCAACAGTTGTATGATATAATTGATGAGTTGGACTTATGTATTTTAAATGATGGTTCAGCAACTACAATTCACTACCCAAATACTGTTCCCTCTGCTATTGATGTTAGCTTTGTTAGTGCATGTTTAGCTCCACTTTGTAAATGGTTAGTTCACGATGATAATTATGGAAGTTATCATTTTCCTACTATTATAGATATTACATTAGGTATTAACAGGTATCAGTATAATCCACCTACAGAAAAATTTCTTTATAACAAGACTGATTGGAATCAGTTCAATATGCTATCTAAAAACCATTTTAATAATGTAATTGTGGATGTGAACAATCCATTGAAAACTTATAATTATTATTGTGATAGGCTAAATAATCTGAAACTGGAGTGTGTGCCCAAATTTATTAAATCTAATACATACAGAAGCAAACCACCAGCTCCTTGGTGGAACCAGAAGTGTGAGCAAGCTGTAATTGCTACATATGAAGCTTTGAAATTGTATCGTTCCAATTCTACTGTAGCAAATTTTCTTAAATATAAAAGACTGAATGCTATTAAGAAAAAAATTATTTGTGAAGAAAAAAGGAATAGTTGGCGTAATTTGTGCAATAGCTTTAATAGAACTACTCCAATCAGTAAGATTTGGAATTCTATGAAAATGTTTAAAGGTGTTAAGTCCTTTAATAAATCATATTCTGATAAAATTGTAGGTCCGTTATTAGAAAAGTTATCATGTAATAGCACAGAGGTGGTGAATTTACAGCATTATTTCAATCTTCATAATGCAAACAGCAGTTCTCAGTTTTTATTAGACCCATTTACTTTCAATGAATTTAGGATTAGTTTACAGTCACGCAAAAACACTACTCCAGGTTTGGATGATTTACCCTACATCTTAATAAAAAATTTACATGAAACAGCTCAAAATTTATTTTTAGAAATACTCAATTGCCTTTGGCTACATCAAATAATACCAGAGTCATGGAATACACAATGTGTTATTCCTATCCTTAAATCTGATAAGCCTCCAGACCATGTTGATTCTTATAGACCTATTTCCTTATCTTCATGCTTAGGTAAAATATTTGAATGTATGATTAAATTTCGTCTTGATTGGTTTGTGGAGACCAACAGCCTTATTCCTAGTGTACAATATGGATTTCGAAGAGGCAGAAGTTGTAGTGATAGCATCTTGACTCTTATCTCTGACCTGGAAAATGCAAATAAATATAAATCAATAGTGTGTGCTTTCCTAGATGTTCAAGGTGCATTTGATAATGTCCAGCCAGGGATATTAGTAAAAGTTTTAACAAATCTGGGTATTCCCGGCCGCTTATGTAAATGGATATACAAATTTTTACACAATCGAACAGTGTATGTTAGATATAATAACACCTTATATGGTCCAAAAGTTGCCTCCAAGGGTACAATGCAAGGTGCGAGCCTCTCGCCATTACTCTATAATCTGTACACTAGTGAAATTTGTAAATATATAAATACAAATAGTGTAAATATATTGCAATTTGCTGATGATATAGTTTTCTATAGTATAGATTACAATGTAGATATAGCTATTAATAATGTAAATAATGCTTTAAAAGAGTTACATGCATACTATAAATGTATACTAAATTTAGATATTAACCCCAATAAAAGCAATGTAATGATTTTCAGTAAAGACACACCTACAGAAGATGTCACTTTTAATAACATAAAAATCCCAACAACAGATTCTCACAAATTTTTAGGTGTTATTATAGATAAAAAGTTAACTTTTGAACAACACATAAGATATGTAGCACAAAATGCTCTAAAGGGCATTAATATAATGCGATGTTTAGCAGGGGTGTCTTGGGGTGCAGACCCTAAAACACTTTCTTTATTGTACAAAGCAATTGTAAGAAGTCATTTTGACTATAGCTGTTTGGCATATGTAAATAGTAAGCATGTACATAAATTAGATATATTACAAAATAAAGCTCTGAGAATTATCATGGGTGCCATGTGCTCTACTCCCATCAGAGCTATGGAGGTAGAATCCCAGATTATGCCTTTATGTCTTCGGAGATTATTATTTTGCAAAAAATTCTGTTCTAAAGTACTGGCATCAAATAACAAACAGATAATTAATAGAATCATACCTCATGCATTTAGTCTTGAGGAACCAATTACATCTGGTAGTAAACTACTATCAGGATTTTTTCCACATATTTCTCATATATTTCTGAAAATTAAAAATAGTTTTTCAAATGTTTATAAAGACAAACTTTGGCCATGTTACTCAGTCCCATACAATAGCATTATTTTACCTATCAAAGTAATTAGAGAAAGAATTCTTACTAATGAAGATTATCTTGAATTTTTAGAAGATAACAAAAAGTTTTATAGATTCTATACAGATGGAAGCAAGGGTGATGCCCATGTACGTAGTGCTGTGTATGATCCTCAAATAACATTTTCCCAGAGCTTTATTTTAGACAATAACAGTTGTATATTTACAGCTGAAGCGTATGCTGTATTAGAAGCATTAAGACGTATACCAACTGTAAAATTTTGTAAATATTTTCTAATTATCACAGACTCTTTGAGTTTAGTTCAAAGCCTTGTAGATATGAAACTACATTACAAGACCAATTACCTACTTTTCAACATTAAGAAATGTTTGTATAAATATGCAATGAAAGGTATAGAAGTGTCTTTTTTGTGTGTACGCTCTCATATTGGAATTTCTGGCAATGAGATAGCCGATAAGACAGCATTCGAAGGTATTAATTCAATAGACGTAAGTTCAGTCATTCAATTCCCATTTACTGATTGTAGTTTATCCATCAACAAGGAAATGAGGAATCTTTGGTTGGATTTTTGGAAAGCAGATATGCAAGTCAAAGGAAAATGGTACGGTACAATTCAACAAGACTTACCAAATAAACCATGGTTCAATGCATCGAATACTGCTAACAGACATTTTATAACAACCATATGTCGTCTTAGATTTGGACATACCACCACACCCTTTCATTTACATCGCCTACATATAAAATCAAGCAGCACGTGCGAATTTTGTGAGAATCCTGTATGTGATCCTGAACACTTGATCTTGGCGTGCCCGTCATTTTCGTTGCAACGTTTAGTTCTCGCAACTCAAATTAGTGATCTACAACTAAATAGTTCCTCCCGCCGCTTGTGTGATCTTCTTAAAATCAAAGAGTGTTTTCAACCTGTATATAACTTTATTAAGAACACGTTTGCCAAACTTTAGATACAGCACAGTACCTGTTAAATAAATCGAAGTGCCCGATTAAAAAGAAGACTTGGCTTAAAGGTCTAAGCAACCAAGCCATAAACTCCAAAAAAAAAAAAAAAAATAGCTGTGTTGCGACTTGCGTGTGTTCGTGTTCAGGAATGCTTAATAAAAACAAAACAGTGAGAAACTTTAATACATACATTGATAAAGAAAACTGGGAATTAAAAACTAGAAATAAAAGATTGTAAGAAATTTTATTATATATAAATAAACATGGACGTGTCATCAATGTGTAGAATATGTTTAGTTCAAGATGTCACAATGTATTGTTTAGTTAACACTAAACTACAAGATATCTACGAAAAGTTAACGGCGACGTCTGTAAGTAAACCTAACGCTATATTTGTTATATGTTCTACTTTTTATTAATTCTCACATAAAACCTCAAATCGTACTTTAAAATCGCTATCATCATCTTCCAATTACTTGAAGTCGACGTAATACACATAGTCCAAAAAAAATAATTAACAGAAGTTTTATGCCCGGCCGCCTGCCTGACGTTAACATTCTTGGTGTTGGCTCCGGTTCAAGTAAACCATTTAGTCTCTCCGTCTTTTACGACATCTACGATGAATTTAATTGTGGTAGTACTCATATCTGGCCACTAAAGCATTCATTTAATATTATGATACATAGATATATTGATATATTAATTATTCTTATATGAATGCCAAGGAAGAGTGATTTTCAGCATGCAGAAACATTCAGCTGTGTGGTAGCAGTTACGAATACTACCAACCCTTACTGTGCTCGTGGATGTCGTAAAAGACGACTAAGAGCCTTATAACTACCTGGGCCAACTACATCTGATGCCGTTTGGTCAACAATTACATTCCCAAGGAGAGTTGACGTCTGGCAGGCGGCCGGTCTTAAAACTATTGCTAATAACTTTTACAATATGTATAATGAAAGAAGAGTACATATTGTATCGACCCTAATTAATTGGGATATGAGTAGGAGAATGATGATGCCAAGGAAGAGTTATTTCTTTTTTTATTACGTTGTATGTAGCTAATATACAATAATTAGCAGTAGTAGCACTAATAATGGGACTTAATTATGATGATATATTATATCAGAACATAATACAGAGCAGAATGTAAATAGTTTACTTCCATTAGTTTCAGAGTGAAGACAGTCGCCCTCTACAAGTGTGTTACATATGTTATGGAAGACTTCAGAGCTGTCACCGACTGCACCTCAACTGTATTAAGACTGAACAGTTACTCACAGAAATATTAACAAATAAGGAGGTGAGATTAAAGAAGCCCACATTTTTTGGTGGGTTTGGGGTTTTCATTGGTAGGCAGTGGTCTGGCTATGCCCCTGGTATTGTAAAAGTCCACGAGAAGCAGTAGTACCTGCCATCAGGGGTGCTGTTTGCTCGTTTACCAACGTAAGCATTGAATATCAGATTAGCTCAACCAGGTACCAGGTTATGTTGATAACAATCCATAAAAACAAAATTTAAGTAAAAATGTTGATTCCTTAAGGAATTAGAAGTATTTGAAGTTTTCAATTTTGTCGTCAATTTTTCGTGAGAAAATGATTGAAATGTATGAAGTAAATGATATTTAACCGTTAGAGTGCCGACGAGCGCCATCGCGCGCGTGCGCATTCTATCCAAAAATGCCACGAGCGCCAACGCGCTCGCGAAATCAGTTGCTGTTTAGATCGCTGTAGGAGAGTTAACTCGCACGCATCGTTACTTTTTTTTTTTCTACGTGTTACATAAAGTTCAAATTATAGTATTATTATACTTTTTTAACCACCGAAAAAATTAAATTGAATAATTTTTGAAAGAGATACAGTTTTTTCTCGAGACAAGGGTAAATGACATAAAAACAAAAGATTTCTTTGGCATTTTTAAGTAGATATGAGTAAAAATCAATGGCACTAAAACGGTTAATGTACAACATATTTATACTTTGTTAAATACTTATTACAACTTCAGTGAATTAATGATAACTTTTCAATAAAATAACCAACCTATTTCAATTGCGATGGTCTGTTACAGAAATGACTTTAAACATTTTTAAAAAATGCCGACATACAGGGATGTAGTAAGGGAAAAGAAATAAAATTAAATAATTACTTACCGATGTAGGTAAATATTCAACCAAAAAAAATATATTAAAACAGTAGGTTTGTATCTGAAATGTAATTCTTCCCTGTATACTTTAGACTATTAAAATATGACAAAGGTGCAGCAATGACGTGCCGCCATATGTCCGGCCCTTTCTGCCTACTTTGTTGCTCACTCTTGCACAATAAAGCTGCGCTTATACTGGTTATAGACCGAACAACAAGCTAATCGTCTGATTCTTGTATATAATGATTCTCATCAGGTGATCTTATTATTAGTAAAATTATTCCCTGGTCAGAACAGATGTAAGAGTAACAATAGGTAATGATGTACTAGAGCAAGTGGATGAATTTGTATATCTTGGATGTGGATTTAGCCGAGATGGAAGGTACACCACTGATATAGAACGAAGAGTGAATGCGGGAAATAGAGTGAACGGAGCGTTGGGGCAACTTCTCGGCAGCCACTACCTCAGCCTGAAGGCACGTGTAGCAATACATAACGCAGTGCTTGTCCCAACATTACTGTATGGAAGCGAGAGTTGGGTATGCAGAAAAGAGTATGATAGTAAAATTAATGCGGTCGAAATGCGATCTCTGCGGAAAATCTGTGGAGTTAGGCTGACCGACCGCATTCGTAACGACGACGTAAGAGAGCGAGTAGGTATGAAAGAGAGTATTGGTGTAAAGATGCGAAAGGGAATGCTCCGATGGTTCGGACATGTGGAAAGAATGCCGAACGAACGCCTGGTTAAGAAGATATACAATGCGAAAGTGGAAGGATGTAGGTACCGAGGGAGACCGAGACTAACCTACCTAGACCAGATCGGTCATGTACTGAAGGAAGGTGGAGTCAAGAGTCTCCGAAACCGGCGAGCGTGTATGAAGAGAATTATGAATGTTGAGGAAGCGAGTGAAGTATGCAGAGATAGAGTTCTCTGGCACTCTGTTCTCTCTGCCTACCCTGCAAGGGATATGGCGTGATGATATGTATGTACATATGTATGTGTATTCCCTGGTCACCTGGTGCCGTTAATTCTTCAGTTTCATTATTAGATTAATTCCTAATGCACAACAACCCGCGAGGGTAAACCACCGGGCGGTCCACCGAAGATAAAAGATTGGAAAATTATAAATTTCTTAGATAAATATCAACAATTTTTTTTATCTGAAGCCCGAATATTATGTTGAAAGTATTTTATTTTCAGTTAAAACCAAAACAGTTAGTGGATATGTACACACTTAAGGTACACCCATTGCTGCAGTTGTCTTGTGTGCCAGTGAATTTGGAGGTGACACATGATGATGAAGCTGATCACCCTGTGGAGCCAGTTAATATGATACATGTACATGTGAAAGAGGAGAAAATTGAAGGTAATAAGACTTTAGAACTTTAACTATATGTTGTAAAATTTGATGTGATGATGGAGAAAGAAAGATCACCATCACCAGCTCTGTCTTAACCATGGATACCATATAGGACGATGATGCCATATGTAAACATACAATATGCAGAATATCTGGATGAATGATCATTCTCATCTCAGCTCATATGTGACCCACTGTTGGGCTCGAGCCTCCTCCATAATGGGAGGAAAATTAACCTACTATACCGCGCTGGTCAGACGTGTTGGTATAGGGTTTTGTTTCAAATTTTCCTTTTCTCGTATAGATGTTATATGCGTTTTATATCTCTTAGTCATCTCGTACAGTCACCCACGGGCAAGATATGTGATGGTGAATAGTATTCTTACTCCGTCACCACACGGAAAACATAATATAATAATTATCATAAATTTTATGTTTGTAATAACTGACCATACAAAATATATTCTTTTTATATAGAACCATCTTCTCTTTCTACTGGCAATGAATTTGTATCAAAAATGTGGGCCAAACATTTAATATAAACTTTTTAATGAAATATAAATTCGTTAATATGACTTGTTGGACGTCAGAGACACTTTCCTCTCATGAACATGAATGCTTTAAAATATTCTAAATGTTCGTAAATTTGAAATCAAATACAATATACTTGATAAAAACAGTTTCATTTCAAATGTATATAATACTCGCATAAACATCAGAAATCATAATTATTTTTATCCAAAGTACATTTTAATACTCTTAATACAAGGTACTTGTGCTTACAAGGAATTCATTGCATTTATGTTTATGCGTGTGATTAATATTATAAATAATTCAAAATCTAAATTATCATAATATCTCCATCCCGTAAAACTAGCGATTATTCGTCTAAGTTTGAGAGAAACAAGATTTATTGTTGTTTCGGTACAAGTAAACGCTTTCGATACTGTCAATCACGATATGTTCTTATCTGTCCATTGATATCTCTTGAACTCTTTTTGTAACACCTAAATTTTTTTCAAGTTATATGCATGTAGGTTAATATTAGCTACGTATCGCTGAGTATGCATAGGATTGTTTTGATTGTGTATAAACACCGGCTTACCCCAAGGTGGTATTATTTCTCCTCTCTTACTTTCAGAACATATTGATTCGGCATACGTGATCTCTAATCCAAATTGTTTTCAATATTAATTTGGCACCTTAGTCTACATGAAATTAGTTTAGTTGTTTAGTTGAAATTAGTTATTACATTTATATAAACCCTGTCATACCTTAAGACAAATACTATTCCTATATCCTTTTTAAACTCGGTTCCTTTGTAATGTATAAGATATCCTTATGGTGACAGCCTAAGAATACAATATATCAATATCCTTAACCACCCTGTTGGAGAAGTATAAACCGACTTAAGGATCGCGAGGAGAATGGACAGCAAATCTACCAGCTGCGATTGTCAAACGGCCTGCATAATGTAACGATTATAGCATTGTTTGCTCTGCGGAAAGTCTACGACTAACAGAGGCTATTAACTGTCTGATGAGAAATGTTTGATTACATTTACAGATGCACAAGACGATTACATAGATGATGAATTCAGTGAACAATATACAGCAGTAACAAATGTTGTTAAAGTTGAACATGTTACTGAAGAAGACAATGATGTATCAAGCTACGGCACCAATATGAGACGTGCTAATTATAATATAACTACTAAACGTGATGAAGATAACATTAAAGATACAAAACCTGATATTAATAATGTTGATGTCAATATTCAAAATGACATCAAACCAACTAAATACAGCGACATGTTAATGGAACCTATTGAGATCGTACCGATTACAATGGATTTGGCGTGTGTTGCCAGTAAGTATTAACTCCATTATATATTTTCCTGTTTTCATCCACACGTGATCTTTTCGCTGTCCAATGCTAGGCGTAGATACATACATACATACATATCATCACGCCATATCCCTTGCAGGGTAGGCAGAGAGAACAGAGTGCCAGAGAACTCTATCTCTGCATACTTCACTCGCTTCCTCAACATTCATAATTCTCTTCATACACGCTCGCCGGTTTCGGAGACTCTTGACTCCAGCGTAGATCTTAGAATGTTTAAAACCGCGGTCCTGTTCCACCCGTGTGCATATGCAGTCTGCGACTTTCATCAAATCATTGTCTAATACGTGGTCGTCACTCTATAAGCGTTTTCACTCAGGTTTCCTCAAATATTGTGAATTATCCATTGCCACTTCATTGTATTAAACCTTCGGGATATCTTGGTTGGATTTGTTCTTCTACAGATTTATGTATTTTGGATTTTATCTTGTAAATTTTGCTTGCTGCAGACGAGCATAACAAATCTATGCGTGACTGTTTTATTTCTTCGTAGTATGTATACTACTAGACTATATATATAGTCTCGGTCTCCCCCGGTACCTACATCCTTCCACTTTCGCATTGTATATCTTCTTAACCAGACGTTCGTTCGGCATTCTTTCCACATGTACGAACCATCGGAGCATTCCCTTTCGCATCTTTACACCAATATTCTCTTTCATACCTCTACTACTCTACTCGCTCTCTTACGTCGTTACGAATGCGGTCGGTCAGCCTAACTCCACAGATTTTCATTAGAGATCGCATTTAACCGCATTAAATTTACTTTCATACTCTTTTCTGCATACCCAACTCTCGCTTCCATACAGTAATGTTGGGACAAGCACTGCGTTATGTATTGCTACACGTGCCTTGTGGCTGAGGTGGTGGCTGCCGAGAAGTTGCCCCAACACTTTCCGTTCACTCTATTTCCCGCATTCACTCTTCGCTCTATATCAGTGGTGTACCTTCCATCTCGGCTAAATCCATATCCAAGATATACAAATTCCTCCACTTGTTCTAGTACATCATTACCTATTGTTACTCTTACATCTGTTCTGGCTTTATCTCTTTCAAAGACTATTATTTTGGTTTTGCTCACATTCACGCATAGACCCCCTTTTCTTACAATCTTCTGTCATTGTGTCGACTAGGGTCTGCAGGTCAGTCCCTGACTGTGCCAGCAGGACTGCATCATCTGCATAAAGTAAAGCAGTGACCACTGAGTCGCCCATCTGGACTCCCACATTCCTGCACAGCCTGTAGCAGTTTACCGGTAATACCATACTCCGGTAAAATGTCCCAAAGTTCCTTTCGTACAACCGTGTCAAAGGCTCTCTCCAGATCCACAAAACTGCAGAAAACCCTCTGCCCTAGAGCCAGATGCTTCTCCACAATGTTGCGCAGATACTACACCATACTATACTACTACTACCTAGACCAGATCGGTCATGTACTGAAGGAAGGTGGAGTCAAGAGTCTCCGAAACCGGCGAGCGTGTATGAAGAGAATTATGAATGTTGAGGAAGCGAGTGAAGTATGCAAAGATAGAGTTCTCTGGCACTCTGTTCTCTCTGCCTACCCTGCAAGGGATATGGCGTGATGATATATGTATGTATGTATCGGTGCTGACAATACATATTGGTCATAGATCTCACAGATACAGAGGAATAATAGATGTGAAGGTCCATCTGAGTTGCCCGACCACCAACCACCCGAAATGATTCTTTGATTGACCTCATTTTTGGAATTGGATCTACTGAATGTTCTAGCTAAAGGATAATGATAATTTCGAAAATCTTATTCCCAACTGGGACAAGTACAGATGTGACGTGGAGATTTGACATGATTTTTGTTTAGTCCATTGTTCTTTTTTAGCTTCACTAGTTTGGCAATCTTGCTGATGTTATTGAGGGTGGTGCTCAATTTTTTTGGCAATATTATCTGCAAATGTAAAGTGAGTTTAATTGCTGTTGGTGTAACTACCGAATTTGATCTGACTGAGTCTCTCTGTACCTCATTTCAAACCCGCACATCAAATAATTTAGTCATTGAGATTTTACCGTTGAAAATTTCAAGTAATACCAAAACTTACCACACGATCTGTATCAGAAGTGCGACTATCTCTCCATTATACAAATCAAAAGCCGCTGATACTCCACCAGTTAGCCCGTATACCTCCACTGTTGGACTAACACTCCCCACGAGAATGAACTCAACACGATCCTGGGCCACTTGCATCCGACGGCTCTCTGCTAATTTTAAGATGTCATCAGTCCATCTAATGTTTATAATTATGTCCCCACGTGTCCCGCGGTAGCACTACACACACCAACTAGTATCACGTATCAGTAGCAGCGTCCTGATACTGAGAAATGTTCGACGAGTGAGAAAGACGAAGGCACAAACCAAAACTTGAGGGTAGGCAGCGACTTAGCTGAATCCCAGGTATCGCTATGGTCCATGAGTACCAGTAACTACTTACCATCAGGTGGTCTTATGATAATATCGTCAGGCTCATATGATTACATCATCGATTAGCTTTCTCTCTCCCTACATTCTCTATATTCGTATAACATTATTGCAGATGCGTCAATTGAAAACCCCAAACTAGTTGAAGTACCTTTTAAAGTTGAAAATACAAGATCAAAAAAGCTGACCATAGGCAAATATGTAAGAAAAAAAGAGAAAGTAAATGAAGTAAACACAGATGAAAAACGTTTTAAATGTGATGTATGTGGCAAGGGTTTTAGTGGCAGACGACATTTATTATTACATATACGTATTCATTCTGGCGAGAGACCATATAAATGTGATATGTGTGATAAAAGTTTTGTAAGAGCACATCACTTAAAATATCATAGCCACGTACACACCGGGGAGAAACCATATAAATGTGATGTATGCGAAAAACATTTTGGTCTAAAGAATAGTTTAACATTACATAAGCGTTTGCATACTGATGAAAAACCTTATAAGTGTGACATATGTGACAAAAGTTTCAAGCAAAAGTTCACTTTAAGTGATCATATGCGTACACACACTGGTGAGAAGCCATTCAAATGTGATATGTGTGAGAAATACTTTAGCCGATACCAAGCCTTATCAGTACACAAACGAACACATACCGGTGTAAAGCCTTATAAATGTGATATGTGCGGGCAAGATTTCTTTCAGAAACAATATTTAGTACGACATTGCCTGCGACATACCGGTGAAAAGCCATATAAATGTGATGTATGTAAAAAAGCATTTACTACAAATGGCATTTTGACTGCACATTATCTTATACACACCGGGGAAAAATTTTTTAAGTGTCATGTATGTGAGAAACGTTTTATTCAAAAATACAATTTAACTCGACATATCCGCGCGAAGCACAGGGAGGCGGGCGACCCGAGCATATCTTAAATAATCTATTTAGAGATAATATCAAAAATTGTGATCAGATCATTCGTTTTAGTCTCGCGAGTGAGAGAGCTGGCCACTTCGTGTGTGTTAGCTGTGTAAGTGTGGGTATATTATTAGCCTCGCGAGTGGGAGAAAGTGTTTTTACTGAGTCTACCTACCAGGGTATATTTTTCGGCCCGTCTGGCCGACGGTCTCAAATTAAATCTTGCACGTTAAACTTGAGTAGCTAATATTTAGTTTCTGATGGCATTCCAATATACAGTATCGTAATAATTTCAATATGGCCGTTCCAATATGGCGGCTTAATTCTCCTTTTCAATGGCCTTAATATCATTGGAAGATTTAAAAAGGAGAAAACAATATAATTAAAGATATGACATCCACTTTAAATATTTTCTTTCATTATTTTTTTACTTTTAAATCTACTAGTTATTACATTATCAAACAAATTAAATCCAATCAAAGTAAAACTAATAAGCTAAAAAAAATATCGCTATCATTTTCGGATGACATAAACGCGGTCATTTTGGGGCGCTTTTTTGTGACGTCAGACCCCACTAGTTCGATGTCAACAAAGTGATTCATAAAGCCACGAAGTATAGATAGAAGGGAAGGAGTCCGAACAATATAAACTTTTCCATAGTGTTCATGGACACAATAATGAACCCAGACCTTAGTTCTCTTTTCTGCCACTGGCTGCGCTAGTTTCTGGACGTACCGATGCTATTATTATTATTACACGTATACACGCGTTGGCTCGCGAATGTTAAATTTAATTAATTTAAATATAAAATGCCGTAGCTGTCTATAACAACAAAACATTCCAGTCAATAGTAACGCATAAGGATTTAAACGAGTACTTCTTGAAAACTGGCGCGCTCTACCGGCAAACATTCTGTCCCCTAAATTGAGACCATTCGTTCAACATTACATTCGGACTCCTTGTACTTATACTTCGTGCATAAAGCTATTTGAAATTTAAAAAAGTGATTAATACAATATGTTATCTGTGCTTATTATAAATATATTGTGTCATTCCTATTTGTCAAAATAATATTACTGTGCACCACGTACAGAAATCATGGAATATATATGTTCTACCATGGATAGGATTTTCGAACATTGACAGGAACGGATCTAGGAGAAAATAATTTGAAATAATTTACACTTCTTCGACATTTTCTGGACTAATTTTATTTATTGGCTTATTCTATAATACTTTTCAAACATAGGGCAGTAATTTTCGTAAGTTTTTAAATCATTTTTATGATGGGGTAAGTTCCACCCAATCCTCTCTCCCGATCCTACTAACTTCATTATACCAATAAGAATCAAATGCAATCAGCTACTTATACGAGCTATTGGTGCCAGTGTCAAGTTATAAATATCTTCACGTTTTTAGTCTTTCAGGTTAGTCATTGCCTAAGTCAAATCGTCACCATCAACAGTGCAATGGCCACACTGTTAATGTTATCTTGTGGGAATTTTGATGGAAAACGAAAACGTTGTAAAGCACTTTTATATGATATTCACTACATCCCAGTAGTTTCGCCGCATCACATTAGATAAAATGCCATCAAAATTATCTAATATAACACGTTAAAACACTAAAATATCGAATATAATACAAGAGCACCATGTGGCGTTTTCAAATTTCCGTCAACAGTCGCGCCAAAACTCCATTATTGTTGCACTTGACAGCAATAAAACAGAGTATAACAAGTTTTTTTTAATAGATTTTAAATAGGTGTATTTAACTTTTTGGTAATGTAAAATAAGTACTTTAATAAATTATTATTATTTTCATATCATCATCATTCTCCTACTTTTATCTCAATTACTTGGGGTCGATACATATGTACTCTTATTTCATAGTACATATTGTAAAAGTTATTCTCAATAGTTTTATGACCGGCCGCCTGCCAGACGTCAACCTTCCTTGGGAATGTAATTGTTGACCAAACGGCATCAGATGCAGTTGGCCCAGGTCGTTATAAGACATATATATATATATAGAGGTGTGCCAAAAAAAAAAAAGATATTTTTTTTTTCACTCTCCGCTCAAAATATCGTAGAAGATGTCGAAACAAAAGGCCTGTCCAAAGGAGAGTTCGTAATTTTAATTTTAAGAGGTCCTCCATCAAATCTGAAGTTTTCCCATTTAAATAACACGGGAAAAATTTTGTTTTCATTATGCACTGCCGCAACATCTTATTTGGCATTAAATGTTGAACAAAAAATTTCATTGGGTCATATTGCTACCATCGATGCTTGACTTTTTATAAAGCTTTAGAGTTTCAATTTGCCCGAAATTTCGTGTTTTTGCAATTTTCAGCTAAACCATCCAAGATAGAACAAAAAGTTAAATGACAACTTTGTAGTCCATTTGACGCACTATAAAAAACCTTTTAATATTTTTTTTTTGTATCATTAATATTTACAAAGTTACAGACCAACAAAATTCTATTTTTCTAATTTTTATCTTTGTTCAAGTGAACTATCGATAAAAATATTAAAAATTTGGTTCTTATTTTTTAGTACATCAAATTTGCTACAAAATTCTATAAGTAATGCCAAATAAGGTCTAGTAGTTTATTTCATGAAAAAATGGAATCTTCAAATGTTGCGGCAGTGCATAATGAAAAAAAAAATTTTTCCCGTGTTATTTAAATCTTCATCTTTAAACTTCAGATTTGATGGAGGACCTCTTAAAATTAAAATTACGAACTCTCCTTTGGACAGGCCTTTTGTTTCGACATCTTCTACGATATTTTGAGCGGAGAGTGAAAAAAAATATATCCATTTTTTTTGGCACACCCATTAAAAATATATCCATTTTTTTTGGCATCACATAGATAACAAATTAACTCTGTTTTATTTTACATTCATAGAGCATAACTAAAGCACTGCGAGATACGTTAGACGAAACAAGTCGTGTCTGGAGTAATTTTGTAGCAACTAGAGAAAATTTATGTGCGTTCAGGCTTTCCCTCTATACCCACTGCTGTAATCAATCTTAAGGCTTATAGGCAATTTATGTCTCTATACAGGGCAGTGGCATTTGTAAAATATAAAATCAAAGAAAATTATATGAAAACAACATAAATGGTGTCAACGACAATTGCAGTCAGCTGCTGGTGTCCAGCGGCATAGCGACGATGGATCATTGTTTGCGCAATTGATGAGTTATCACAATAGCGTATTAAATATATAATAGAGTATTGTTGATCGAGATCAATGATAGTCTTCTAATTGGAGTTTCATGATGGGATTAGTCACACAACAAAGATAATTAGAATTAAAGATTCGAATTATAGTTTAGAAATCAACTTGGGCTAGATCGTTCATTATACCATTTGGTAGGTATCCGGCGAATTATGGAAATATTATGGTATTCGCGCGTGGTTTGATTCGGTACACAATGTGACTCGTTCATTCGCCGTGAAGTACGTAGTTGCATTCGAGAAGGAGACAGCGGAGAGGCTCATGAATAACCTTCACGCTATTCATAATTTTGTACATACGTGTCATGGGTAGTCGCTCCAGGTTCATGTCATTTTATACCGGACCTTGTTAAGAATACGATTCTCGAAGTCGTCGATCATTATGTTTACCTAGAACAAATAGTCCAATTAGATAAATTCAATTTCAAGATAGAGGTTAGTCAAAGAATTCGACATGTTCAAAGTCTCAGCATGCTATGGAGTGGGCTAAGCTCGGTATTTTTCTAAGTGAAATCGGTGTAATCGACAAAGTTCGAATAATTAGCACGTGAAAGTAGCAATGGTCAGGTCACATCGCCCGTCGAACCAAAAATCGTTTGGAAAAGAAACTTTCTCAAGTGACAACCACAGCTGCGACGACGCATCTGGGTCGATTCCCCTTCTTGGTGAAATGAAGATACCTACAAAGTTTCTGGGTGCCGTTGAATGGAGGTGGCAAAAGATCGTTTCGAATTGCATTCTGGTGTGGAGCCTATATCCAACAACGGATGTCTGTGAGCCGATAGATTGATGAATAACAGTTAAAGTGCTGAAGAGTAGAATATGATACAATAGTGGTATAGATGTATGCAAATACTTTCTCTGATTTCTCTGGTAATTTGGGCAGAACATGCAAATGTTCTGCTAAAACTATGAGAGAAATCACTAATTTAGTTTTCAGCACCCAGTCGATGATCAAAAAGAAACTGCTATAGCAGCTTGTTTTAGTCATGGACAGTGACTATTAAAATGCTTCTCATTTCCTTTAATTATCTAAACAGAGCAACAAAATACAAGTCTGTGCACAAAACGAGCTTTTCTTGTATATTTCTATATATTCAGAATTTCGGCAGCAGCAACAGATAAGCTAAACAAGAGGTTTTGGCGTTGATAAAAGTGGTTTCAGCCAAAATAAAGGAATTAATGAAAATAATTATTTAAAGGTAAATTTAGCTACTGTCAATAATAATAAACATAGCTCCATTGGAAACTCTCTAATTTGAAGAACCTGGGTTCGATCGTTGGCTTCCCCTTTCATTATTTTGCCTTTTTATCTTTTAGATTTTTTTTTATATTTAACAGTTTCCTTTTGATAGGTATCTAAAAATATTTTTAAAAATCACTAATAAGAAAATACCGAGCTAAGCGTGATCAGACAGATTTTAAATCATGATGACTGAAATCATGACGTTATGTAAAATAATGTAGTAACTAAAATTTAGTAATTGATTGATATAACCGAGCGTTACATTTGTTTTCGGTTTCCACTAAAATTCACCTTATTTAAAGACGCCGAGGTGTTTATAAATTATAAAATTTATTAAGAAAATAAATAGACCACAGAATACCAATTAGTTGCTATTTTGACTTACTTATTTTATACTCTGTGGCCACTATAGCAGAATAGCTATATACTGCAATAATTTATAAAAATGAAAACAATCGGAATTGCAGTTGTTGGCGATATCCTGGGAACCCCGTTATAAAAGACCAGAAAATTGAAGTAAAATCTGGAAATAGTAGATTATTTTAAAGAGATTATATTATATATAAATAAACATGGACGTATCATCAATGTGTAGAATATGTTTACTTCAAGATGTCACAATGTATTGTTTAATTAATACTAAACTACAAGATATATACGAAAAGTTAACGGCGACGGCTGTAAGTAAACATAACGCTATATTTGATTGAATGCTGATATCTGTTTTTCAATCTATTAAATTCTCACATATAACCTCGAATCGTACTTTAAAATCATTATCTTCACCCCGATTACTTAAGGTCAACGTAATATACCGTAGAATCCGTTTATTATGACGCCGCTTACAATGACCAACCGCTTACTAAGACGATATTCTCAGCCTAGTTTGGTTTTCATATAAAATCCTTATAAGAAAAACGTATATAATAACCTCGCTTATATTGACATTCCGCTTATTGGGACCTGTTCTTGAAAATTCAAGGCCGGTTATATTGACCGACATGATGTATTCCTTATGTATTCGCCAGTTTTCATTGCAATCACTCCTTCTTGTTATACTTTTTGGTAAAAACTGTGATGACATATTTATGATTTGAAGGTACCTATGCAATTATATTCAGACTAGAAGATCGTGATTCATACTCATCTACTGCAAATTTGGAGTCTGTAATTCTAAAATATCAATAATTTTTAAAAACAAGTACTTAGAAGATTAATTATCATTTAATTTGATTTGAAAGTGAGTGAGGCTCTTTGAAATAATTACTACAAGAACATGTTAAGTGTTAATTCAGCAGTTAATTTTGCAGTTTTAATTGTTTATTAAACCAATATTATGTATGTACACAACAAAACTAGAAAGTTTTGTATTTTCTGAGACTTTTTGCTTTGTATGACGTCTGCTTAGTATGATGGATTTGTTAATTTCCTTCAATGTCACTGTTAAGTACTTACTATGTTGGTAAAGACTGCCCGAAGGTAGATGTGAAGGTTGATGGAAAAGATCTTCTTCAATTACCCCCACTAACACTAATATGTCGCATAGTACTTATAATTACACTTTTCACTATACCTAAATACACCACAGTCACTATAACCGTATTCTACTGTACATATTAAAAAGGTTTATCACTTGTGAATGTAGTTATTGACTATATGGTATCAGATGGTGTTGCCCCAGGGTTCTATCAAATCATTAGAAATTGGATATGGGTGACCGCGTAAGACATTAGATACTTTAGCTAGGACTACCTATGGTATATTGGACAATATACCTACTAGATACTTCTGTATATGTCCATCCACATCCACTTATGTGAATTTTTTGTCTTTTCATTGTAAATTTCTACTGTCTAAAAAACCTATATGTGAGAAAGGTTGTTACGAAACTTTAAATCAATATAGATCCTAAACGGACGGTCAAATCGAAAAATGTTGAGAGAAAACTAATAATGATTTTTAAATACCTATTCAACAATACCCCACTCGACATAGTTTGTTGACTTTAATTTTTTTAATTTTCACGATATGGCGTCCAGTAGTCGCCATATTGAATTTTCAATAACGTCATATCTTTAGTGACAGTCGCTGGATTAAGAGGAATCGATTGACGTGCGAATCATAAAAATCGGCCCAGGCGTTTGGTCTATATAGTGCTTCAAAGGAACATACATACATAGACTGTTAAACACAATACCACTCCTTTGCGTTGCGCAGTCGGGTAAAAAGCCTCACTTTTATCTCGCTTTTGAGTGATAGAATTGCCCAACACTTGCACTTAATGAGTCTCTAGTATAAGTCAAGTCTCAATATCAACATTCAACTACATAATTGTAAGTATTTGAAACAAAAACTTTTTTCAGTATTCTATTGTGTTTGTATTTGATTTTTAATTAACCGACATTTCAAACACTTGGTGTTTTAAAAATTTATTTTGTTGGTGTCAAAGATGGAGTCCACAATTAATGTGATAACAATGTCTTTTATCCAATTGAAAAGGAGAGTTGTTTCTTTAATTACGTTGTGCCTAGATAAAAGCGTAGAAAAGGCATGTAGAAAAGAGAGGCTTATTAAAAAAGTGGAGAGAGCCGGAATCCTAACTGGGTGGGATTGGGGTTTGTAATGGTAGGCAGTGGCCTAGCTATACCCTTGGTTATAGCAAAGGTCCATGGACAGCAGTGACACTTACCATCAGCTATGCTGCTTGCTCGTTTGCCACTATAAGCAATAAAAAAAAATATACTACAACTAACAGTGGGACTTAATTATGGTGATATATTTTAACATAACATAACACAGAATAAATGTAAATAGTTTCTCCTCATTAGTTTCAGAGTGAAGACAGTCGCCCCCTACGAGTGTGCTACATGTGTTATGGAAGACTTCAGAGCTGTCACCGACTACACCTTAACTGTATTAAGAGTGAACAGTTACTTACAAATTTTTTGAGAAACAAGCGGGTGAGATTGATGATGTTGTTATAAGTATGTGATTTATAAAAACTTGCTTACGAGCGAAAAATACACAGAAAATCATTTTTCTCTTGTAATCAAGTTTTTATAAATAATCAAGCATGTTAAATGCTAAATTTCTGTAATATGAAACAACAGCTGCGGGCCGGTCCGTCCGTGGTAGTACCACACTCTCGCAGAAGGTCGACGTCTGAGTAATGGCAATATACTATTGCGCTTCGTTCGGTGAGCGAGAGAGACGGCAGCCCAACTGGGGTGGTTTCAGGTGTTGTATTGGTAGGCAGCGGCCTAGCTTATACCATTGGCAAAAGTCCATGGGCGGCAGAGACACTTACCATCAGGTGTGCTGTCTGCTTGTTTGCCACCATTAGCAATGACAAAAAAAAATGTGATTCTTCCCATTTTGGCTGTGGGGGATGTAAAAGATGACTAATGTTATATTATGCTCACATAACATCTGTGAAAGACAAGATGAAATACAACCATGTACCTACCAGTGTGGTACTAGTCAATAGGGGTAGGGTTCCCCAAACTTAAACAAATGTTTTTTATTTATCTGAAGTCCTAATAAAAAGTTGAAATTGAAAATATTTTACATTTACAGTTAAAACTAAAACGTGTACTAGATATGAATACATTGAAAATAGTACACCCATTGGTGCAGTTGTCTTGTGTGCCAGTGAGTGTGGAGGTGACACATGATGATGAAGCCGATCACCCTGTGGAGCCAGTTGATATGATACATGTACATGTGAAACAGGAGAACATTGAAGGTAATAAGACATTAATACATATATGTTGTAACATTTCACAAGTGGTAATTGTGGAAGAATACAATTCACTACCTTATTACCTGTGGATGTCATAAAAGAAAACTAAGATACATAATATGCAGATAACATCTATGTAAGAGAAGGAAAACTCTAAATAAAACTCAATGGCAACCCGTCTGATCAGTGTAATATAGTAATATCAATATCTCTCCTGTTGTGGAGGAGATACAACTTTTATTTAGGTAATTCCTTTTACTTGGGTATTAGAAAAGCTATTAAGAAATATAAGGAAATAAAATAACTGAAAGGGAAGAAGATTTTTAAATGAAACTGCAAACCAAAACATTTTGCCACTCTGGTGTTGAAAATTTAAAAAATTAAAAGATTGATTGGATAATATAGTTTTATTACTTAAACTTATACTAGATAGCACCCATGAAATAATGATAGTCGCAAGTATCTGCAATCCTTATACACAAGGCTTGTGCTGAACCTTCATGAAAACTTTGGCATCTTTCCCTTGCTCATATCATACTACAACATTATTGTGCCTACTATCTATTTGTGGTATTTTCCATAGGGGTGTCCACTTTGAAAAAACATCGATGTTTTTTTCGATTCGATAAATCGAAACTGTACATCGATGTCTTTCGATGTATCGGATGAAAAAAACATCGATGTTTTTAAACATCGAGTACTTTTTCTAAAGTCATATCAAAAGTGTTGCTTCTAAAAAAAAAAAGGTCTTTTTTGTGGCATTTATACCTATTCCAATCCCTTATAAAACTGACTTCTAAAAAAAAAGGTCCTTTTTGTGGCATTTATACCTATTCCACAGTCCCTTATCAAACAGATTTCTGAAAAAAAAAAAAGAAGGTCTTTTTTGTGGCATTTACTGGTTATCATCGTTTCGATGTTTTATGAAAAAACATCGATACATCGAGTATTTCGATAGCTCTTCAAAACATCGGATCGATTCGATGTATCGCATTGTAAACATCGATGTTTTCGATGCATCGATGTATATCGAATATCCCTAATTTTCCATAACTTATCGAAATTTCCTTTCACTCTTGATATTGGCATATTACAAAGAGCTAATGCTATTAAAACTACTGCCATACTATATTAACTTATCGCTTCTTATCCAAAGTACATTAATATCATAAGCACAATTAATTAATTTCATTTATGTACAAGAATAATCACTTCAAAATCATATTCAAGGTATCACAATATGCCGATTCTGTAAAACTGGCCATTTTTCGTTCAGGTTTGAGAAACATGATCTACTTTCCATACAACTAGACGCTTTCGATACTGTCAATTACGATATGATTTCATCTTTCTGTTGATATATTTTGAACTCTTCTGTAGCACATAAATGATTGTCAAATTATATGCATGTACGTTTATATTAGTTACGCATCACTGGGCATGCATAGGATTGGTGTAATATAAACTCCGGCTTACCTCAAGGTGGTATTATTCCACCTCTCCTATTTTCAGTACATATTGATTCGGTCATGTATGGCCTCTAATCTAAGATATTTTCAATATTATTTAAGCGTCTGAGCCAGCATCAAATTAATGTAATTTAGATTTTTATATATTTTTCCTCTTTTATTTTTATTAAATCCATCCATCCAGACACTTGTGAGGTTGTAAGTATAAGTATCGTCCAGCAAATATGTTACGTGATTCATCATCATCATCATCTCGGCTTGTAAATGTTTTACTGCGGAGTTCTAGCCTTGATCTTAGTCGGAGGAAAATTAACCTAATATGTAGTATATTAGGTTAATTTTCCTTCACCACGACGGTTATTCTGCGCCTTAAGTAATAGGCGTGAGATATTCGTATGGTGGCAGGTATAGAGTACAATGTTTTACACCTTTTAACCTCCCCATGAGTGCCGTACAAACGAGCTGAGGGGAATGGGTAGCAGCTCTACCAACTGCAGTTGTCATACTGCCCTGGAATGAAATTATCTGACCTAGGGAAGGCCTATGTGCAACAGCTGTCAACAACGGACTGATGGATATAGATGAGTAATATTTTTAAAAATTTACAGATGCACGAGACAAATACATAGATGATGAATTCAGTGAACAATATACAACAGTAACAAATATTGTTAAAGTTGAACATGTTACTAAAGAAGACAATGATATATTAAACTACGACACCAATATGAAACGTGCAAAATATGATATAACTACTAAACGTGATGAAGATAACATTCATGATACAAAACCTGATATTAGTAAAGTTGATGTAAATATACAAAATGACATCAAACCAAGTAAATGCAGCGACATGTTACTAGAACCTATTGAGGTCGTAACGACGGCGATGGATTTGGGGTCTGTTGAAGCTAGTAAGTGTTAATGCCAGAAGACATTTATAAAAACTTGATTACGAGCGAAAAATGATTGCCACACATAGGACATTTTCCTGTTCTCATCTATCCATGTTATTTTCGTGGTCCAGTGCTGGATGTAGATCGTCGTATGCTAAATGGCGCGGTCCTCTACCACCTGCATACAGATTTCCTTTTATTTTGAGGACAGGCTATGGTCCACACCTCGCCCAATTAGCCCGGGGCGATGGAAGGAGTGCCGCCCAACCCCACTACCTGTCGGTTTTATCGTCGGTGGCCTGTCCGGCTATATATAATTGCTGACTGCGACTTTCACCGAATCGTTGTCTAATACGTGGTCGTTTTTGCCCAGGTTTTCTCAAGCAATGTGGCTTGTCCATTGCCACTTCATCGTACTAAGCTTTCGGGATATCTTGGTTGCATCTGTTCTTTCATAGATTTATCTACTTTGCAATTTATCATTTAATAAAATCTCTTGCGTAACAAGTCTGTACGCGACATTTACCTTGGTTATTAAGCCTTCGTTTAGAAACAATGTGTGCTTTCCAATTAATACAAAGTGACGCAGTGCTCTATAAAGCGCTTTCCATCAACGACACTTGAACACAGCCGTACACTGTTCGACGCTCGAAAAAGTGGTGTTTTACAGATGCTTACCTACTTTGCTTGCTTACTTTGCTTGAATTAAGTATCATTACTTAACCTTGCAATTTATTTACGACATATTCTAGTAGTATTATTTGAGATTATTAAATTGAGCTTTTCTCTTACTACATACATATCATCACGTCATATCCCTTGCAGGGTAGGGAGAGAGAACAGAGTGTCAGAGAACTCTATCTCTGCATACTTCACTCGCTTCCTCAACCTTCATAATTCTCTTCATACACGCTCGCCGGTTTCGGAGACTCTTGACTCCACCTTCCTTCAGTACATGACCGATCTGGTCTAGGTAGGTTAGTCTCGGTCTCCCCCGGTACTTACATCCTTCCACTTTCGCATTGTATATCTTCTTTTCTCTTACTGCTAATTAAAATTCAATAAAAATGTTCAAATGTAAATATTGCACTATTGAAGTGAGTCCTGATAATGTGGTTATGTTTATAAATTATTGAGCCAAGACTTTGTCAAGGATCTTGCATTTAGGTATACAACGCCCATCATTTTGCGATATTGATGCACTCTAGTGTTATTTTGAGACAACTAGCTGTTTCATTTCAACTTTTACAGTGTTTGGCAGTGTTTCACAATGTAACGCAGTCCCTCTGTGTTAACTAAATGGAAAGCTACCCATATATAAGGAGTATGGATGAGAAGGTCCTTTCGTTTTTCATCGTTGTTGATGTTAACTACGGCATTCGGCCTGACTGAGTCTCTCTATACCCCACGTCAGTCCAGTGCGTCAAATACTCCAGCCATTGAGATATTGTCATTAAAAATTTCAAGAATTACCGAAACTTACTACACTATTGGTATCAGAAATGGGCTAAGTATGACTATCTCTTCATTCTAGAGATCAAATGCTCCATCATCAATCAATCAATCAGCTACAGACATCCACTGTTGGACATAACACATACACACATAAACATACACAATATAATAGATTCACGGGGATGGCTGAAAATCAGCGCTGTTCTTGTGACAGCAGAAACTGAGCCAATTCCTTTTGCCTACTAGATTTAATATTGTTTATTATAATTGTTAGTTTTTAGTTTAAGTTCTGAAAAGGCAATAAATTATTACTATTATTATTATAATCCTCCCCACTATAATGATATTCGAAACGGTCCTGTGCTTTTTGCATCCAAAGTCTGTTTGCTGCTAATGATATTTCGTGTTCATTATAAGTATGTCAGCTCGTACCCAAACACACGTCCTAATGTAACGTGCCAGTAGCAGCGTCCTAATACTGATATACGTTCGGTGAGCGAGATGGAGCTCTCATCAGCATGGTATAGAAGGTCAATTTTCCCCCATTGCAGAGGAAGGTCGAGCCCAATAGTGGGACATATATGGGCTGATAGATGAGATGATATTTTCACAATGGTTCATCATCTTTTTTAAATTGTCAATCAGCTACTAATATAATCCTATTATTGCTAGTGTTATACCTAAATTAAACTTGAGGGTAGGCAGCGACTAGCTGTATCCCTGGTATCGCTACAGTACCTGAGTGACCATTTATCATCGGGTAGTCTTATGATAATATCGTCAGACTCATATGATTACATCATCGATATAGTTTTTCTCTCTCCTTACATTCACTATATTCTTATAACGTTATTGCAGGTGCGTCAATTGAACATCCCAAGCTAGTTAAAGTATCTATACAAGTTGAAAATAAAATATCCAAAAAATCTCAAACAGTAGCGAAAGACAAGCATTGTATAAATAAATCCAAAAAGCGTATAAGAAAGAGAGAGAAAGTAAATGAACTAAACACAGATGAAAATCCTTTTAAATGTGATGTATGTGGCAAAGGTTTCGTTGGAAGACGACATTTATTATTACATAAACGTATTCATTCTGGTGAAAGACCATATAAATGTGATAAGTGTGATAAAAGTTTTGTAAGAGCACATCACTTGAAATATCATAGCCGCGTACACACCGGGGAGAAACCTTACAAATGTGATGTATGTGAAAAACATTTTGGTCTAAAGCATGGTTTGACATTACATAAACGTTTACATACCGGTGAAAAACCTTATAAGTGTGACATGTGTGAGAAAAGTTTCAAGCAAAAGATTGTCTTAATCGATCATATTCATACACACACTGGTGAAAAGCCATACAAATGTGATACATGTGACAAATATTTTAGCCGCTACCAAGTTTTAGCGATACATAAACGTATACACGGTGAAAAGACTTATAAGTGTGATACGTGTGGGAAATGTTTCTTTCAGAAGCAACATTTAGTACAACATTCCCTTCGACATACCGGTGAAAAGCCATATAAATGTGATGTGTGTAAAAAAGCATTTACTACAAGAGGCATTTTGAATGCGCATTATCGTTTACACACTGGGGAGAAACTTCATAAGTGTGATGTATGTGAGACATACTTTATTCAAAAACATAATTTGACTCGTCATATGCGCGTGCAACACAAGCAGCCAGCCAACTCGACTAAACGTCTAAAATAATCTATTCCAGATACTAAAAATCATAAGTAATAAAATCATCATCAGATCAGCTGCCTTAGCTTCGCGAGTGTGAGAGCTGACAACGTCGTATGCGTTAGCCTTGCAAGTGTGAGTGCGTTGTCCTCGCGAGTGAGAAAACCAAATGGTTTTTATAAGTTTTTATTTAACTACCCCCCAGGGTCTAGTTTTCTCTGTGACGGCGGAAGACATCCGAGAGGCCATTGCCTCGAAAACCGGGTCTCCCATGGACACCGTCCGGGTTGGCGCCATCCGGCCCGGTCCGGGCGGCGTAGGTGCCGCCTGGAGTCGGTCAGGCAACTGGCCGGCTCAGGCAGCGGCAGGCTCCTCGTGGGCTGGAGCTCAGTGCGACTAACCGTGCTGGAGCACCGGCCTGCGAGGTGCTTCAAGTGCATGGCGGTCGGGCATACCCGACTAACATGCACCAACTGCTTTGACTGCGACGGACTCTGCTTCCGCTGCAGTCAGACTGGGCACATGGCGGCATCTTGCGCCGCCCCGACCCACTGCCCCGCGTGTGTGGCGAGCAATAAGCCTGCCAAGCACCGCATGGGCTTTGGGGCGTGCAGACCTCCGGCTTCGGCCCCAAAGGGGCGGAGCGGCCTTTCGACCACGGCCGCGCCCGCTCCTAGCGCGGCCCGATCGCCCGCTAGCGAGGAGGTGATGGAAACGGCCCACTAATGGTTGCCCAACCCACTCACCTCCTGCAGGCCAACACCAACCACTCCGCCGGTGCGCAGGATGTCCTCCTCCAATCCATGGCGGAGTGTTCGATTGGTGCAGCCGTAGTCGCGGAACCGTACTGTGTGCCTGAACGCCCCAATTGGGTGGTCAGCCGGAACGGAACCGCGGCAATCGTCGTCTCCACGCAGCGGCACTTACCGTCCCTGTCCCTGTTGGATAGGGGCGAGGAATTTGTCGCGGCGGAATGGGGAGGGGTCACGATCTACATCGTGTACCTCACCCCTACTAGGAGAATGGACGATTTCGGGGTCTCCTTCACCACCTTGGAGGCCTCGATACGGCGATTGGCACCAGGCCTCGTCCTGGTCCTGGGGGACTTCAACGCCAAATCCACGGCGTGGGGGTCCCCTATGACGGACGATCGCGGGCAGGTGGTCGACCTCAGCAGGGGTCACAGGGCGGACCGAGCTCCCGCATTTCCGTGGTGGGCTGTGGGGAGTCTGGACAGGGACCTACTGGCGGAGGCGGCCATCGTGAACACGTGGCTGTCCTCACCACCCCCAGCGGACGGAGTGGATGCTGAGGCTGGCCGGATTCGCGATGCGTTAACGCAGATATGCGATGTGGCCATGCCCACGGTACGGCGTCTACCTCCGAGGCAGGGGGTCTACTGGTGGTCTCCAAGACTGGCGGACCTTCGTGCGGCGTGCATTAGTACCCGAAGGTCCTACACCCACAGCCGGCGGCGTCGCCGCGATGCTGAGCGGGTGGGCCAGCTGTATGAGGCGTACTGCAGTGCGCGGACTGCCTTTCGGCTGGCCATCCGGTCCGCCAAGGACGCGAGTTGGCAGGAGATGCTGGACGGTCTCGACCGTGACCCCTGGGGTCGCCTGTATCGTGCGTCGCTGAACAAGCTTCGCGCGCAGGGCCCCCCCTCACCGAGACCCTCCAGCCCGACTTCCTCTGTAGTGTGGTCGAGGAGCTGTTCCCGCGGCAGTCGGAGCACACGCCCCCGGTCATGGCTTCACCAGATCACGACCGGGAGGCCGACGAGAGTGTTCTGCCCGTGACGGAGTCAGAAGTGGGGGTGGCTGGGTCGAAGATTCGTTCCGCCACCATGGCCCCCGGCCCGGACGGAATTCCTGGTCCGGGTGTTGACGTTGCTCCTCGAGCATCTGGGACCTCACCTCAGGCAACTGTACAACGCCTGTTTAACGTCTGGACAGTTCCCTGAATGCTGGAAGGAGGGGAGGTTGGTTCTCCTGCCAAAGCCGGGAGGGCCTCCGGATTCGCTGTCGGCCTACAGGCCCGTAGTACTTCTGGACGATGTGGGTAAGCTGCTGGAGCGTGTCCTCGCTTCCCGCATCGTCCGACACCTGGAAGAGGTGGGGCCCGATCTGTCGGATGCTCAATTCGGCTTTCGAAGGGGGCGTTCGACCATCGGGGCCCTGCTACGCCTGAGGCAGACGGCCGCGGAGGCTGTCGCCGGCAGAGGAGTGCTGTTGGCGGTGTCGTTAGACATCGCCAACGCATTTAATAGTCTGCCATTCAGCTGCATCAGATAGGCGCTTCCATGGAGTGCCCTTGTACCTGAGGTGGCTGGTGGCAGACTATTTGGAGGGGCGCAGTGTCCTCTGCGCGAGTCCCGCAGGGGACATTGTGCCGACGACCATGTAGTGCGGCGTTCCGCAGGGGTCGGTATTGGGGCCGACTCTGTGGGACATCGGTTACGACTGGGCGTTGAGAGGGAGTCTCCCCCCCGGGCTGAGCGTGATATGCTATGCTGACGACACGCTCGTCACAGCCCGGGGCAGGACACTCGAAGAGGCGGCGAGCCTGGCCACTTTCGGCACCGAGGAGATGGTCAGGTGAATCGAGGCGCTGGGGCTCAGGGTGGCCCTAAATAAGACGGAGGCCCTTCTTTTCTATGGGCCTCGTGTAAGGTTGCCTATCGGCGCCTCGTTAGTCGTCAACTCCATCCACATCAGTATCCAGGCCCATATGAACCTCGCCCGCCGAGATGTCATCGCCCGTTGGGCTACGCGGCTGGAGAGGCCTAGACACAGTGTTGTTACCGTCGAGGCCCTCCGCCCGTACTGACGGAGTGGATGGAGCGGCGGCACGGAGTGTTCTCCTTCCGGTTGGTGCAGGTCTTGTCGGGGCACGGTTTCTTCGGCAAGTGCATGCACACGGTCCTGTGGAGGGAGTGGACTCCGTCCTGCCACCATTGCAGTAGCGACGAGGACACGGCGCAACATACGCTCGAGGTATGTTCGGGCTGGGCAGCGCCGTGACCTCGTCGCTGTCATCGGTGCCGACCTGACGCTGCCGGCTGTCGTGAAAACGATGGTCTACAGCGTCAGGAACTGGGACGCGGTCGCCGCCTTCTGCGAGGCTGTCATCTCGCAGAAGGAGGCGGCGGAACGAGTCCGGGAGGATTCCCGTGACCCGGGCCGCCGCCAGCGGCCGGGGTCACGGGAATCCGCCGCCAGCGGCTGGGGCGGCGAAGGCGCGAATATCTGCGCCTGATGCCGCCCTAACCGAAGCTTCGGGTGATTGGACCGGGGAATTGTCCGGTCACCCAACGTGAGGCCACCGCGTGAGGGCGACGCCCCGACGGCGAAAGCTGTCGGGGCATCGACGAGGGAGGAACCCGCAAGGGTATACCGCCGGGCGGGCCACCGAAGACAAAGATCGGGTACCGGTGGCCCGCTCATACGGCGAAGAGAGGTGCTTGCAGGGTGGATCCATGGGGTTGTGCGCCGCCTCTTCCATCGCCCCGGATCGATTTATCGGGGCGCGACCACATCCATGGTCCGCCCTGCAGAAAAAAAAAGGGGTCTAGTTTTCTGGCCACCGAAGACAAAGATCGGGTACCGGTGGCCCGCTCGCACGGCGGAGAGAGGAATGTGCATGGTGGGTCTATAGGGTCACGCGCCGCCTCTTCCGTCCGTAACCCCGGACCGATTTGGCGGGGCGAGACGCATTAAGTGCACTCAAAAAAAAATAAAGGGTCTGTTTGTCTGTCTCTAATCAAATCTTGCATGTCAAATTTGAAAAGCTGCAATTTAGTTTTGTGATGACATTGCAATAATCAATATCATAATAATTTCAAAATGGCCGTTCCAAGATGGCGGATTAATTTTCCTTTTCAACACCCTTAATATCATTGAAAAGGTTTGAAGAGTGTAAAACAATATAATTAAGGATAGCACATTAAACTACATATTTCTTTTCATCATATGACGAAATAATAGAGAATACGCATGTATTTCTTGATAGTTTTCTCTCTACAGCTGCGGGCCGGTCCGTCCGTGGTAGTACCACATTGAGCAGAAGATCGACGTCTGAGTAATGGCAATGTGCTGTTGTGCTTCGTTCGGTGAGCGAGAGAACCGGGAGCCCAACTGGGTGGGTTTGGGGTTTATATTGGTAGGAAGCGGCCTAGCTATACTCCTGGTATAGCAAAGCTCCAAGGGCGGCAGTAACACTTACCATTAGATGTACTGCATGCTCGTTTGCCATCAAAAGCTATTTAAAAAAAATAAATGTAACCCAACCATAATATAAACCATTAAGTTGAAAAATAAAAATCACTATCATTTTCGAACCAATCAAACGCGACCAATTTGGTGCGCTTATTTTTTGACGTCAAATGCCACAACGAAGTTATAAGTTACTTTAAATTTAGAGTGAGTGATGAAATGTATTGTTATGTGTTTTGGAAATTGTGCGAATAATTTTCAAAGGAGACACTTTTCGATGATTAAATTTCACTATTAAATTATGATAAAGCCCACAAATAATCTTTTTGAAGTGAAACTTCTTTTGTAACGTTTTTCTGTTACGCGCCATCTTTATTTCTAAGTCACATTCCATGACATGCCATATTTATTTTGAAGTGAATCTTCTTTGCGCGCGTGTCGCGTTACATCTTTACAGATGTAACGCGACACGAGAGAGAGAGAAAGGGAGGGAGAGAGAGCAAGAGAGTTCTCTCTCTTGCTCTCTCTCCCTCCCTTTCTCTCTAAACTCTACACACTATTGGTTGAGTATGTAAAAGAGATTTGAATATTAGTTTGCCAAAGTTTCACTTCTGATATGTGTACTTTGTACAAACGCATAACTTTTTGTGAAATAAAAATTACAAATAAAAATATTTTTTTCATTTAAGAATCACGTGCACATTGTCATTACATTAAATATGGCCGGCGTTCCTGGATTATATTTTCGTTTCAACTCTTCTGATTATGGGTACCAAATTAAAGGGATTTAACAGTAAAAATTATAAAATTATCGATGTCTCACTAAATTTAATATGGCCGCCGTTTCAAGATGGCGAGTGACATTTATCTTTCACCGGTAATAATATGGGTATAAAATTAAATGTCTAGATAAATAGAATGCAATAGTTGACATCACACTACTCAATATGGCTTTTCAATATCGCCGCCATTGCAAGATGTCGGATTACATTTTGTCCATCCACCAGCCCGTAAACGTCCACTGTTGTACATAGGCCTCACCACAAGAGTGCCATTCGCAACAGTCCTGTGCCACCTGCATCCAACGGTGTACTACGACCTTGTTAATGTCATCAGTCCACCGAGTGGGGGGTCGTCCTACGCTGCGTCGTCCAATTCGTGGTCGCCACTCGAGAACCTTTCTTCCCCAACGGTTGTCGGTTCGTCGAGCGTTGTGGCCTGCCTATTGCTACTTCAACTTGCTAATTCTTCGGGCTATGTCGGTTACACCCGTTCTTCTACGGATTTCCGTTTTCCGGATTTTATCACGTAGAGAAATGCCGAGCCCTTTCTATAGCACGCTGAGCGACTTTGAGCCTTTTTATGAGGCCGACATTTAGAGACCACGTTTCAGTGCCGTAAGTCATCGCTGGTAACACACTGGTTATAAACCTTTGTTTTCAGACACTGCGAACTATTAGACATTTTGTCAATATCCTTAATAATAATAAAAAATTCATGCAGGAATGCAGATAGTTGCAATTAGGTGACATAGGTTTCAAATCTATACTAATATTATAAAGAAGTAAAGTTTGTGTGTTTGTATATTTGTTAAATTGTAAGGGGTAATCTCGGGATCTACTGAACCGATTTTAAAAATTCTTTCACCAATAGAAAGCCACATTATTGCTGAGTGCCATAAGTTATATAAAAAACCGAAAAATAAAAAGGCTTTTACGTGGTAGTCCGTTTTGCAAAGTGAATCGGAGAAAAAATGGTCGAATGAAAGCGTTTCTTATGAATGCTGCCTTAATTATAAAAGATATATTTTTGAGTTCTAGAGAAAAGATGTGGAGCTTGAAAATGCCTACAAAAAAGTCAACAACAGCATATGTCTAACTTTTATATTTAAGTTACAAAAAGTAGTTTTTTTAATATTAGTATAGATAATTTAATTTTTATTATTAATAAAATAATTTAAATCGTTAGGTCATATTTATTAGTCATATTATCAAAAATTATGAATCTTTATGAAAATAAGTAAACTCATCGTCTTAAGTGTGAAGGCCAAAGCAGCGGACGGCGCGCGATGGCTTCGGGTTTAATTCGGTTCGCGTTCGTGCTCGCTTCGGGAGAAGGGGGCGGAAGTGAACGGAGTTGTCAAAGAAACATACCAAGCTGCTTGCCGTGAGAGAGGTTTGTTAGAAGACGATAACCAGTGTGAAAACACTCTACGAGAAGCCTCAATTTCTCAATGTCCCTGGAAGTTGAGGGAGTTGTTTGTGGTGATATTGTTATTTTGTTACCCATCTGAACCACTCAGTTTGTGGGAAAACTTCAAAGACGATTTATGTGACGATATAAGACATAGAATACGACAGCAGAATCAGGATTTCACTTTACCCTATAATGATGACATGTACAATGAAGGTCTATTACAAATAGAAAATAGACTTTTAGAACTAAATGAGAAAACCTTAAATGATTTTGGTTTACCTTCTCCAATTCGGCCACATAACAATGCATCGGACATAATACTGATACGTTCATACGATATGAGTTGTCAGTTTTTATTAATGAAAATATACCAAAATTAGTCAGAGACCAGAGGCAAGCTTTTGATGCAATAATTGACAGTGTGCTAAATAACAGAGGTTTAATTTTCTTTCTTGACGCCCCGGGAGGCACTGGCAAAACGTTTCTTGCAAATTTGGTATTGGCAAAAGTAAGACAATCCGGGAGAAATGGACTAGCCGTTGCCTCTTCGGGGATTTCCGCTACTCTGTTAAATGATGGGAAAACAGCACACTCCACCTTTAAGCTACCTCTGACAGTCTCACTAGAGCAACAGTCAGTTTGTTCCATACGTAAAAATGGGCCACTCGGGAAACTTTTACAAGAAACATCTTTAATTATATGGGACGAATGTACCATGAGTCATAGAGCTCATGTTGAAGCAGTAAACCGAACGCTCAAAGACCTCAGAAACTCTGATGCTGTAATGGTTGGCATTACTTTTGTTTTCGCGGGCGATTTTCGGCAAACACTGCCTGTAGTAGCAAAAGGAACACGCGCCGATGTCATCAGAGCATGCTTAAAATCATCTCACTTATGGAGTTCGGTTGCATCTCTCAATTTACGAACAAACATGAGAGCCCATTTGAGCGACAACGACGATGACGACTTGCCGCGTCAACTACTCAATCTTGGCGAAGGAAAGATTGTCTCTACTAACACCAACAGCAATGACATTAAACTTGACGAGACATTAGGACACATATTGCACAGGTTGGAACATCTTATTGACGCAATATATCCCGGTCTTGAAAATTTATTGGAGAGAGATTATCATTGGCTTTGTTCTAGGGCAATAGTGTCACCCAGAAACGATACAGTGAATGAAATAAATAAGCTCATTTTAGAGAAAATTCCCGGTCAGGTCAAACACTATAAGTCTATTGATACGGTGTGTAATATTGGGGATACAGTGCACTATCCCCAAGAATTTTTAAATTCTTTGAACCCTTCTGGCTTACCTCCTCACGACCTTGTGTTAAAAGTTGGCATTCCTATCATGCTATTAAGAAACTTAAACCCCCAACATGTGTAATGGGACAAGGCTGCTTACAAAAGAGTTACGGGACAATATAATCGTGGCGACCATTCTCACAGGGCCAACAGTGGGACAACTGGCTTATATTCCGCGGATACCCATGATTCCCACTGATTTACCCATATCGTTTAAAAGACTACAGTTTCCAGTGAAGATCTCTTTTGCCCTCACTATTAACAAGTCCCAAGGTCAAACATTCTCTCTGGTGGGCATTGACCTGAGAAAGCCGTGTTTTTCCCATGGGCAGTTATATGTTGGCTTATCTCGGGTCGGAACTCCTGATAGACAATATATTTTGCTACCAAATGATAACATTACATCCAATATAGTTTACAGAAAAGTTTTGAACAATTAAAATTACCATAACCAAACTAACTTTGCCCGCGACGTGGTCCTCATTGAATTCGTTTATCGCAAATCTCGCAAAAAATGTTTTTCTTTCGGACAGAGTTACTTTCGAATTTTGTATTAGCATGCAAATACAAACTATACCTACGTATAACCCTCCTTTGGGCAGTTAGAAATTAAAACATAACACTCTGTACTAAAAAAGGATTATTAACATTATGCCCAACGAAGTGGGCACGGGTCAGCTAGTAAAAGTATAAGAAAAGAAAATGTCAGTGACGTCACACTAAAATCAATATGGCCGCTCTTCCAAGATGGCCGATTATATTTTCTTGCAATCCAGATTCAATTTATAGTATATTATCTATGGATTCAATGCAAGGATCCGAAGACGTCAAAACAGTATAGTTAATGTCATCGCAATAGATACGAAACGTCACGGTGCAGTGGTAAGGCGAGAGTAATGTGAAATGTAATCTTCAACTAACTAAAGTCTTATAAATTAAAATATAATATTGATAATATTTTACTATGGTTTTGTAATGCTAAAAAATTAAAAATAAAAAATTACGTAAAAGTCACTTTCGAAACACGCTTTTGATTATAGTTCATCTAATCTAAGAAGTGCATTTTGACGTTTTGCATTTTTTAATACACAATAACCTCGGTCAAACGTATACACATGATTGTAAACACTAAATCTGAAATTTTAAACAACTATTAAGTTATTTACGTAATTAACATTGCGGGTGACTTTCTTGTACAACAATCTAATGTTGAAACTCGTAAAACTAATTTAAAATAAAAATAGTATGGTAAATAGTAATTGTTAGTGACGACCTAAGAATGTCACGTCATCACGTTCTATACAGTAGTGCTTGACAACTTTCAATTGACGAATATCCAAATAATCGGTAAAAATATTAGAATAATACAACTAATCGAATAGAGATTTTGACATACATACATACATATCATCACGCCATATCCCTTGCAGGGTAGGCAGAGAGAACAGAGTGCCAGAGAACTCTATCTTTGCATACTTCACTAGCTTCCTCAACATTCATAGTTCTCTTCATACACGCTCGCCGGTTTCGGAGACTCTTGCCTCCACCTTCCTTCAGTACATGACCGATCTGGTCTAGGTAGGTTAGTCTCGGTCTCCCCCGGTACCTACATCCTTCCACTTTCGCATTGTATATCTTCTTAACCAGACGTTCGTTCGGCATTCTTTCCACATGCCCGAACCATCGGAGCATTCCCTTTCGCATCTTTACACTAATACTCTCTTTCATACTTACTCGTTCTCTTACGTCGTCGTTACGAATGCGGTCGGTCAGCATAACTCCACAGATTTTCCGCAGAGATCGCATTTCGACCGCATTAATTTTACTTTCATACTCTTTTCTGCACACCCAACTCTCGCTTCCATACAGTAATGTTGGGACAAGCACTGCGTTATGTATTGCTACACGTGCCTTCTGGCTGAGGTGGTGGCTACCGAGAAGTTGCCCCAACGCTCCGTTCACTCTATTTCCCGCATTTACTCTTCGCTCTATATCAGTGGTGTACCTTCCACCTCGGCTAAATCCACATCCAAGATATACAAATTCATCCACTTGCTCTAGTACATCATTACCTATTGTTACTCTTACATCCGTTCTGGCTTCATCTCTTTCAAAGACCATTATTTTGGTTTTGTTCACATTCACGCGTAGACCCCTTTTCTTCCAATCTACTGTCACTGTCGATTGTAGTCGATAACTAGGGTCTGCATGTCTGTCGCTGACTGTGCCAGCAGGACTGCATCATCTGCATAAAGCAGAGCAGTGACCACTGAGTCGCCCATCACGAGATTTTGACAGAGATGTACATTTCGGCACTTTGATTAATGAGGAAATAATTATTAATGATCGCCACGCTGATAATTCAAGTAATAGTAGTAATTCTTAATAAATAGCCATAATCAAATCCAGTTTTTGTTTTTAATTAACCTAATCCTACTAAATGTGATGAATAGATTCTATGCTGAAATAATTAAAATTGTTTAGTACTAATTTAGCACTTAATTTATTCATCACCATTTTGAAAAATAAAAAATAAACCGATTATTAATTATAAAGAATCAATATCGATTTCTCAGCAAAATCGGACATTTTCGATAGCGATTATTTGGTTCACATACCTAGACAACTTACTCCGACAGCTGTCAAAGTGCACTTCTCTGATTAGACAAGACTATGGACTTTTGACGGGAATTTGAAAACGTCATGTGGTGCCCATTGTTTTTGTTGATTACCGCTAAGCAATTTGCGTGGACGCCAGAACATAAGCAGATTAGGCAAAAGATAATTTCCGTCTTGACAACTAAACCAGTGCTCATTATTTTTAATCCTGACCTTCCTATCGAGTTACATACCGACGCAAGCGCTTGCGGGTATGGCGCGATTCTATTCCAAAAGGTAGATAGCGAATTGTTGGTTGTCGAGTACTTTAGTAAGCGAACCACAAAAGCTGAGTCCAAATACCACTCCTACGAGTTAGAGACTCTAGCTGTAGTAAATGCTGTTAAGCACTTTCAACATTATTTGCAAGGTAGACATTTTGAAGTTATTACAGATTGTAATTCGTTAAAAGCGTCGCGGAACAAAGTTGATATTACACCACGTGTTCATCGTTGGTGGGCTTTTCTTCAAGCGTTCGACTTCCAAATTAACTATCGTGAAGGTCGTCGCATGGCCCATGTTGACTTCCTTTCACGAAATCCCCTACCAGTCTCTTCGAATTCTCTTAGTCTCTCAAAAGTTGAACAAAAGCGTGTTGATCTCTCAACTTTGTCCGAGAACTGGTTATTAGCGGAACAGTTAATGAAGTAAAAACATTTACTTCTAAAATGTTTTTAAATATAAATAATAATTTATTACCGACATATTAAAGCAATATTATTTGTTGCTAAGTGTAAGTAAAACCTTATTAACGCAAACATTTTGCGATTGGGGGTATAGGTTTTCTTTTATATGTATGAAATACGGACACCTGACCTGACAACCCCACATGAAATCGTAAATAATAATAATAACATAATTTGTTAGTGAAGAATTACGGTGACCATGCATGACTATTCAATCATAGTTCAAGAACAAATAACTTAAATACCTATGTATTTTTTATTTTTTTTATGAAAATAACTTTGTTTAGATTTCAAATTTCCTAAAGATCTTAATGTCCCTAACATTAAGTTCTTTAGAAAATTTAGGAACAAAAAGAAAGCTATTGTGGAAGAATGTAATAAAGATCAGTCGACATGATCGACATCAATAGATGATTTGTTAGATCTCGTAGATAACGCTTGTGTTTCAGATTTTAAACTGAACATTATTTTTTATATTGCTGGATATATCGTGAATGGGATGATTCACAAAATTTCTTGTTCAAATTGTGTGGTGTTATTGGATCACAACACCATAGAACACTGTTTATTACATTATTAAATCAATCGTTAAAAAACGTAAACAAAAATAAAATTATCATGGAGGTATGTCGTCCGAGAATTTTATAGCAAACTACATACATCGTTAGAATTAGCACATCCTCCTCAATCTATATTTGAAGATCCACATGATATTCTATTATTATCCTTAAATCATATTTCAATATGGTCACCATCGCCAGAGAGGGATAAAAGGTACATAGTAGTTCTTACTTCTTAGCATAGAGTATTTTAAATATATAGGTATAGAGGCAACAGCAAAGCTCAGGTACAGACGCCATCTGTCGATAAGTGGTGTAAATGGAGAGCGGCCTCCTGGGCTAGGGAGTATTCAATTATTCATTAAAATTAATATAAATTTTCTAAGTAATTTTCAGAAGTAAAATCTTTATAGAATGACTGCACAGATGGCGTAGTGGTTAAGATACCGACCTTCCGTGCCAGTGCCGTGGGTTCGATTCCCACGCAGGACATTACTTTGTGTGATCCACAAAGTGTTGTTCTGAGTCTGGGTGTAATTTGTCTGCGTTAATTGCATATTTGTAATGTCCCCCGCAATACAAAGTTTATTTCCTTAGTGCGGGGTGGTGTCAAGAAAAAAAAAAAAAACATTTTTATATAGAACTATAGTTTTGAACTATCTTAACTATATTTTTTGATGGCGTAAAATTTATGGATCCAGACTGTTCTTTAACTGCTTGTTTGACATGTAGAATTGCAGCAACATGTTCATTTTTAATTTTTTTTCGCGCGTCATTTTTTATATTGTTCATTTGAAAAAATATGCGCTCACAAGATGTACATGTATAATCATAGATAAAATCATCATATCATTTGTGAAATAATGTACTTGGGGAGTGTGGGTACAATTAATTCCATCTGCCTTCGTGATTTTTGAAATGTGGTGGATATCGGTACTTTCATCAATGACAACTGAAGAAACAAGGTTTTCTGGCACACACTGAGTGTTGAATTAGCTTTTTGTTTAAATATATGTATTAAACAAGAAGCCAATTCAGCATGCAATTCTTTTCCAACTTCAGGTTTGAGATCATTATATGTCAATGCAGCACCTTTAGTGCGTTTACATAAAAATGATCTTGCAATTACTGAATCATGCAAACATTTTTCAAGTAACTCGTTCAAATGATCCATAACTCTAAATGATAAATTATGTTTTGCCAGAAACACATTTTAATTTCAGCGTTTTTTACTTCTTCAGTTATAGTCTTATGTTACATATAGATGTGAATTGTTTACTAACTACATTACAAGTATTTTTAGAGCAACATAAGTAAAAAGAGTCCTTTACCGACGACTGTCCAGAATAATCACATTTTTTTATGTTTCACTGAGTTTACATGTTATTTAAAAACGGAAAGTCATGAAACTACTGTTATTACATACTTTACAAAAAGCGGCATTGCTCTCATTTTTGGATCTTCATAAGCAAGATGAAAACATTGGATCCTTCTCCCATTCAACACGATAGTTCTGGTCATATTTTCTGACGCGGACGAAACAATTGACTAACGATATCTGCACATAAAATGTATATTCCATACAATTTCAAAGCAAAATATACACTTAAGGGGTATTTTCCCCAAGAATGAAAGGTGCCTTCAGAAGAAAAAAAAATAGGTTCTTTAAAAAGACAGGTTTTTTTAAATATGTTTTCGCAACTACCGAATAGTAATTAATGTCTAACCCCACTAGTTTCCTGCAGAACTTTTTCAATATTATGCCAAAATCTGCCTAATTTTAAAGTCTGCGACACAATCTACTGTCATAAATTTGAGATTGAATTCTGATAAAATCGCAGAATTCTGCTAAATTTGGTCACACTGCTCGCAAGGTATTTTTTTAAATGGCTGCCATGGCGGCAGCACGTTTCTTTTTACGCAAAATACAATAAAATGTATAAAAATTAACATGTGATTTATAAAAATAAAAAGAGTTAAAATGAATGTTTTACTCAAATACAAATAAGCTCATATAATATAAATTAATTTTATATTATTTTTATCGTAACAAAGCTTAATATTGGCGCCATCTAACGCAACAGGGTGGAATTAAAAATCTCATACAAAATCTCTATAGGCGAACTGTTAATACACTGCTTCTTAGTTCTTACATATTTTATAGCTTGTGGCTTAGAGATGGGCGTTTTCAGATTTTTACGCAAACCGATACAAATTCGGTTTCTGATATTTAAATCGATTTTAAAAACCCATTTCAGAAATCGATTTCCAGAGCGGTTGACGGAGCGGGTTTACTTTAGTTTCGATCGATATTCGATGTTTTTAGTTATTTTAGCGTAGCAAACGAAAAACGCAATCGAACGAACGCATTCAAATAATTTTTCTATAATTTCTTTGTTGATTGGATTTAGGTGTACGATGATTTTCCTTCATGCTTTATCTAGGCTTAACTAGAGTACTAGACTAGCAAAAATGTTTTGTTTTGGATATGATACAAAACTTTCTTGCGTATTTAAAAATCGTCATATTTACAATGATTTCATGATTATATTATATAATGTACATTTTTTTTGTATGGTTTTTTTTTATTAATCCCGATTACGAAGCGAAAATCTTACCTTTTTACATTAAATAGTTATTTCTTATTTATCATCAAATCGTATGTATGATACTAACATACGTTAGTATAGTATTGAATCGTAAAATACCTATCTAATTATATAGTTCACGAGATCACAAAAATAACATTACGCGCACACCGCACGTGTCTCCAAGGTCAAGTGTGCAAAAACTCTCCCATAATTCAAAAATCTATTTAACAAACACAAAACTTAAACTACTATCATTAAGTATTGTGTAATATTATCATGGAAGTAGTTGCATTCTAATATAGATCTTATTCCCTGACTCTTGTAATTCTGTTTCGTTTCCATCTGCCATTCTGAGTTTCTTAGAAACCGCCAAATTCCAAAACAGATGACAATTCGCTTCATCTCTTTCAATGCACTAAACGATCGCTTAGTTAGAATGAAAGGAGGCGAAATTTAATGAAATTCGCTTTCTCTCATTCTGACTAAGCGATCGCTTAGCGGAGTGAAAGAGATAGTTAGTAAGTTTTCAAATATTGGTTTGGTTTGCAAAACTAGCAATAGAAAACGATTGCGCGATGATTAGATTTATTATTAGTTTGCGTTTTCATCGTTTTGTTTTGATATGTGTTGATTTAGTTTCTGCCGAAATACGTTTTCTAAAATCAGTTTGTATAGTGTTGAATATCGATACGATACGATTTCTGACTGAAATCCGATTTCAGATTCGTTTTGATATATCGGACGCATACCTATTGTGGCTACTACAGCAGACTAGCTGCATAGAGTTTTGGCGCGAATATGGAAATGTCATGTCACGCTCTTGTATTATATTCACTTCTTTAGTGTTTTGTAGTGTTATATTGAATAATTTTGCTGGTATTTTATGGAATATGATACAGTTAAAGTGCTGAAGTGTAGTGAATATGGTATAATAGTGGTTTTCGTGTATTTTCGTGTTCACCCAAAATTCCCAACGAAACTATGAATTTGGTTATCAGCGCCAAATTGATAGTAACGACTTGACTTACTGACAGACAGTTACTATCAAGGACTAATTACAATTTGAAGAAGTGGTAAACAATAATACGGAAGACAAGGCACGAAGTGTCTAAACTATGAAGACTTGGCTTAAAGGTCTAAGTAACCAAGCCATGAACTCCAAAAAAAAAAAAAAAAACTAGCTGCATACTGTAATAATTTAAAAATTTAATAAAATCATACGTTATTGCCTAAATATTGGGAACGCCGTTAAAAAGAAAAACTGATTATCAAATTGAAAATAATAGAATATTTTAAAGAAATTATAATATATATAAATAAACATGGACGTGTCATCAATGTGTAGAATATGTTTAGTTCAAGATGTCACAATGTATTGTTTAGTTAACACTAAACTACAAGATATATACGAAAAGTTGACGGCGACGTCTGTAAGTAAACATAACGTTAATATATTTCTCATATGTTTTTTATTTTATTAATATTTCATCACACATAACCTCAAATCGTACTTTAATAGAATAGAAGAATATTTATTTGTATGACATCGGCACATATCGGACTTTCCGTGTGGTGACGGAGTAAGAATACAATTCACCGCCCCCTATCATACCCGTGGGTGATCGTACGAGACGACTAAGGGATATAAAACGCATGTAACATCTATACGAGAGAAGGAACCTCGAAACAAAACCCTATACCAACACGTCTGACCAGCGTGGTATAGTAGGTCAATTTCCCTCTCATTCTGTAGGAGGCTTGAGCCCAACAGTGGGACATACATATCGCTTGTCCGGAAGAATAGTGACACAATTCTGAAAAGTACAATTTTCATTATATTTCAATTGTTGGTGTGGAAGGATTGCTAATATTATAAGTCCACCCCTATCAACCCTTCGTCATCATTCTTAAGGATATTATGCTGAGGTTTGTGCATTTGGAATCGCTGCTGATCCTAGCTGAAAAAAAGGAAACATTTTGACCCCCTGAAAAATTTAGCTTTTTTGAATTGTGACACTTCTTCCTTCTGGACAAGCGATACATAAATAATCTTATGCCTTGGCGATGAATGCCTGAATGAGATTATGCCTTGCTTCTGGCGCATACAAATTAGATAAAAGTTTGAATTCATTACAAAAGAGATACAGAAATTATGATGAAATAAAACATCATCATCATCATCTCGGCTTATATATGTCCCACTGTTGGGCTCGAGCCTTCTTCATAATGGGAGGGAAATTGACCTACTATACCACGCTGGTCAGATGTGTTAATATAGGGTTTAGTTTTGAGTTTTTCTTCTCATGCATAGATGTTATATCTATAGTAATATTATAAAGCGGAAGAGTTTGTTTGTTTGTTTAAACGCGCTAATCTCAGGAACTACTGGTCCGATTTGAAAAATTCTTTTTTTGTTGGATAGTCCATTTATAGAGGAAGGCTTTAGGCTATATAACATTACGCTGCGACCAATAGGAGCAGAGCAACAATGATGAATGTGTAAAAATCGGGTTTATGTTTCCTTTTGAGAGCTTCCGCTGCGTAAACGGTTAAAGTTGCGCAAAAATTATGTACTACATAATTGTTCCCCTTTCAAAGTTCTAAATAAGAGTCCGCAACAGCATATGTCTATCTTTTAAGATTGGCTCACTATAGCCTTTTTTATGCTAATCAAATTTGTTTTAAAATAATGTGATATTTTCGAAGGTGTTTTTATAAACATAATATTAATCCTTATCCAAATAAATGAGTTATTCATCACAAGTATTTAATTTAAAACAAAATTGCTCTTTACATTATTTGATTTCAATGAATATCTTAGGAAATATCGCAGTTTAAAAATAACATCGCAGCAAAATAATGATCAAGTATTGGGCGCGCATTTACGATAAAAATACTGGATCTTATAATCTTATATTAAAAAAAAATTCAAACTAATGTTATTTCAAAGTACTTCTGCACACACTACATTTTTAGTTTTGTTTTCTTCTCATGACCTTCCGTCGGCTTTACACATCCTAAATAATAATAATAAGTATAGGAAGTATTAGTGCCTGCCCTCATGTATGGCAGTGAAAGTTAGATTTGGCGGGGAAGACATGAAAATAGAATAAATGCTGTAGAGCTGACAGCTCTTCGTAAGCTGTGTGTGATGTAAGTATGAAAGATAAAATTAGGTATAATGTTATAAAAGAGCGCTGGTATGTTGAGATGGGTTGGACACGAAGTGGAAGAATAATGAGTGGGCAGAGGTTGACGAAGCAAACATATAAAGCAATCGTGAATGGGACGAATACAAGGGGAAGTCCTTTTCTGGACCAAATTGGCGATTTGTTCACGAGAGGTCATCATCATCATCATTCTCCTACTCTTATCTCAATTACTTGGGGTCGATACAATAAGTACTCTTCATTCATAGTACATATTATAAAAGTTATTGGCAATAGTTTTATGACCGGCCGCCTGCCAGACGTCAACCCTAATTGGGAATGTAATTGTTGACCAAACGGCATCAGATGGAGTTGGCCCAAGTCGTTATAAGGCTCTTAGTCGTCTTTTACGACATCCACAAGCAAAGTGAGGATTGGTAGACACACACACACAACGTGTGAGCGCGCTCACTAACACGTTAATTCTCACTCATTCATTTATTATAGATTTCTTTATCATTAGTCTTTATTACGTAAGATATATAATATATTCATTATTTATAATGTATGTTACTGTAAAATAATTTGATGTTCAAGATTTATGTATTTCGGGAAGGAACTGTCTCTTGAAAGACAGAGACATCTATGTCAACTGTCATATGTATTTAGTTTTCAATAAAGATTATTATTATTATTATTATTTTACTTAAGGTTAAATGTTCTACTCTTACTAATAAAAGGGTCATGTAGGTACCTAAAACAGCTTTAATGTATGTATTATTTAAAAATATTTCCACCTTTTACGTAAACGAATTCGCGAGTTGAAGTTAACGTTAGCCCAAAGTAACCATTCCACGCGGACGAAGTCGCGGGCAGAAGCTAGTGCGTAATATATCCCGTAGTCATCTCTTACAATCACTCACGAATAAGATAGGGGGTGGTGAATTGTATTCTGATTCTGTCACCACACGGACAAACAAAACATACATTATTAGAATTCAAATTGCAATATAAAATAATATCTGGTCTGTATTATTAAAAGTGTCATATTATTAAGATGCCATAATTTTTTTTTAAAATGTCAAATTAAGTTATCAATAAAGTACATGTCATTATTATAATCTCCTTTCAACTTCTACTAACTATTAAAACTTATCTCGTTATTACTTGTATCTCGAGGTATCACTGTGTATCTCGAGGTATCACTGTGTATCCTTTGAAAGTAACATTAATATTTGGAACACCTACTACCCTTGATGACTTTAGTTTCATTTAGATTAAAATTATTAAAATAATGATGTCAGATAGAGAATTATTTATGTCATTTTCATATTCATTATTATTCGTATTCATATTCATTATTATTCGTATTCATATTCATTATTATATTAGATCATTTTAATATTGCAGTACTCTCATCTGCAAAGAGAATCATTTAATTTTGATAGGTCTTAATATATATCAAAAATAATAGTGGAGCTAGAATGATACCTTGGTACACAATATTTAACAGTTCCTCCTTCCTCTGAATGGGATATTGTTTCTAATTTAATTTTGAACATATTTTAGAAACTTCTGTACATTGTGTTCAGTTGCTTAGGGGTGATTCTAAGAGTTTTAGAATGTTACCTCTTAATCCATAACATTATAGTTCCTTTAATAAGACATTACATAACATGAGAAAGAAATTAAAAAATTGCCTTATTTTTGACAAGTCTTGCCATAATCCTTTTTTTTCATATCATATCATCACGCCATATCCCTTGCAGGGTAGGCAGAGAGAACAGCGTGCTAGAGAACTCTATCGTTGCATACTTCACTCGCTTCCTCAACATTCATAATTCTCTTCATACACGCTCGCCGGTTTCGGAGACTCTTGACTCCACCTACCTTCAGTACATGACCGATCTGGTATAGGTAGGTTAGTCTCGGTCTCCCCCGGTACCTACATCCTTCCACTTTCGCGTTGTATATCTTCTTAACCAGACGTTCGTTCGGCATTCGTTCCACATGTCCGAACCATCGGAGCATTCCCTTTCGCATCTTTACACCAATACTCTCTTTCATACCTACTCGCTCTCTTACGTCGTCGTTACGAATGCGGTCGGTCAGCCTAACTCCACAGATTTTCCGCAGAGATCGCATTTCGACCGCATTAATTTTACTATCATACTCTTTTCTGCATACCCAACTTTCGCTTCCATACAGTAATGTTGGGACAAGCACTGCGTTATGTATTGCTACACGTGCCTTCTGGCTGAGGTGGTGGCTGCCGCGAAGTTGCCCCAACGCTCCGTTCACTCTATTTCCCGCATTCACTCTTCGCTCTATATCAGTAGTGTACCTTCCATCTCGGCTAAATCCACATCCAAGATATACAAATTCATCCACTTGCTCTAATCCTTCACACCTGAGGCCAAGCGAGAGGACAACAGCACTCCTACCCCCATGCTGGCTCGATCGCTCTGTGGTACACTAGACCACAGAGCCATCCCGCCACCAGGAAGATCGCAGGCGTCGCTGCCCCCGCTTGTAACATCAGTTTTTCATTTTTCATTTCGTAATCGGGTTTTATAAATAATTAAGCATATTAAATCCTAAATTTCAGTAATTTAAAAAATTGTAGTATTCGTATCTAGCCATTATAGCATTCATTTTATATCACAATTCATTCATAAATGTTAATTGTATGCTATTACAATGTAAGTAGTTTGTCAGATACATCACTTGTGTTTGTAATTCTTTCTCATAAAGATAGGTTCATGAAACAATTAGAATCATCATCCAAATAGAATTGTGATAGATAGCCCCTATGCTTGTGCCTAATTGATTTAAAAAAGTTATTGTCACAAGTGGGATTAGAACCCACACCTATTGGCAATCCGTTCCAATCGTGCTGCCACTTACACCACCGTGAACTATTATAGGACATTCAATTCTCGCATCGTACTATATTTTCGTCTTTAAGTTGACGTGTGTCATTTATCCGATAATGTTTAGGTACACATTGCACAAAATTCAAATTCAAAATTATTTATAAAAAGTCACGAAACTAATTGTAAATAATATGAACCTTTAAATAAAATTAGGGGGGCATAGTCGTAGTATAATAAAATTAGGGGGGTATAGTCCGGAGCGTGCTCGTTCGCGTCCCCTGCCAGTCTAATTAGACTGCTAATCCGGCTCGAAATGCGTACCGCAATGCGGGTTAGGGCGTCCCCCCGGAGGCGACGCGTACCGACCCGCCCCCGTCGGTACGAACATCGGCAGTTGCGGCGATGGGGGCCGCCACCCATCACGCCTTGCCCAGTTAGGCGAGTCGAGGAGAGCGGAGTGCCGGGTGGGCACGTGGAATGTAAGAGGTTGTGTGGAAGGTAAGTTGCACGAGCTGATATCCGTCATGGCGGACAAACAGCTAGACGTGCTCTGTGTAACAGAGACCAAGCGAAGGGGCAGCGACGCCTGCGATCTTCCTGGTGGCGGGATGGCTCTGTGGTCTGGTGTACCACAGAGCGATCGAGCCAGCATGGGGGTAGGAGTGCTGTTGTCCTCTCGCTTGGCCTCAGGTGTGAAGGATTACGGAATGTATGATCCCAGACTTCTCTGAGTCCGTATAAAACTAGGTGTCACCAAAGTATTCATGGTTGTAGCATATGCTCCCGTAGGATCCTCGGTGGCATCAGACCTAGAGAAGTTTTGGGACAATGTTAGGGAAGTTCTGGATATGGCAGAAACCAGTGAACGCGTGATTGTATGCGGAGATTTGAACGGATGGGTGGGGACCAAGCGTCCCGACTATGAGGACGTACTTGGTCCATTTGGTGATAAGAGAGTGAACGACGCAGGTAGGCTCATAGCGGATGTATGCATGGAGAGAAACCTTATTGTGTCAAACACATTTTTCCAACATAAGGACATCCATATGTATACATGGAGAAGGAATGAACAGAAAAGCATAATAGATTTAATTTTGGTAGACAGTCGCCTCCGAAGCAAAATGTTGGACGCAAGAGCCTACAGGGGCCCCACAGTCGACACGGACCACTATCTCGTTATTGCGAGATTTAGTGGTCTGTTCAGAAAGTGGAGGCACTGGCGAGAGCGTGTCCACTTCGGAGGGCTTGAAAGAGTAAAGGTTGAAAGGTTGCAAGAAGAGTGTGTAAGAGAAAAGTATGCAGAGGGTGTCCGAGAACGGCTGACGATGGCAAGCCAGCCGCAATCGGACATTGAAGAATGCTGGAGAGTATTGAAAGAGAGTATGGTAGATACAGCGAAAGAAGTATGTGGAAGTTCAAAGAAGCATAGAAAAACAAATGGTGATGCATGGTGGGATGCGGAAGTGGCAGCTTCCGTAGAGCAAAAGAAGAAAGCGTGGCTGGACTATGTCTCTTCTTTGTATCTGAATGACAGTATGACTGAACAGAAGAAAGAAATATATCGGCAATGTAAGAATGACACCAAGGCCTTAGTGAAAGAGAAACGTGATAGAGCAAGTATGAGTGCAGAAGATAGGCTGACTAAAAACTTCGAGGGTAACACCAAACTCTTTTGGAGGGAGGTGAAGAAGTCTCGGGGTGGTTGGTCAGCCTTCAGAATGAATAAAATAAGGTCTAAAGGTGGAGACATTCTTACACAAACACAAGACGTGTTAAGCCGATGGAGTGAATATTTTGGCGATATGTATGCGGATGCTACGGTTGGCGCCGGTGTTGGATGTGGTTTAGTAGATCAACATTCGACAACGGCGTCCTCCGATGGCATCAGTATGGATGAAGTTGAATGGGCGATAAGAAGTTTGAAAAATGGTAAGGCAGCGGGCATTGATATGGTGTCTGCCGAGATGATCAAGCTTGGTGGCTCTTGTGTCTGGGAGGCGTTCCTGTTGCTCCTCAATTTATGTTGGAGCTCGGGAATGGTTCCCAGGGACTGGAATAGCGCAGTCATCGTGCCTTTGTTTAAAAACAAGGGTTCACGTTATGACTGCGCAAATTACAGAGCCATAAGCTTGACCAGTTTGGCAGCAAAAGTGTATGGAAAAATTATTGAAAGGAGAATGAGGATGGTGTCCGATGGTTTACTGTGTGAGACACAAGGAGGTTTCAGGAGTGGAAGGGGATGCATGGATCAAGTGTTCTCTCTGCGCAACATTGTGGAGAAGCATCTGGCTCTAGGTCAGAGGGTTTTCTGCAGTTTTGTGGATCTGGAGAGAGCATTTGACACGGTTGTACGAAAGGAACTTTGGGACATTTTACCGGAGTATGGTATTAACGGTAAACTGCTACAGGCTGTGCAGTCCAGTTACATGGGCTGTAGAGCCTGTGTGCGGCTGGATGATGGAATGTCGCCTTGGTTTGACGTCAATATTGGCGTTAAGCAGGGGTGCGTTCTGTCAGCCAGGCTGTTTATCATATATCTGGATAAATGTCTCCAAAGGTTGAACGATATGAATGTGGGAGTCCAGATGGGCGACTCAGTGGTCACTGCTCTGCTTTATGCTGATGATGCAGTCCTGCTGGCACAGTCAGCGACTGACCTGCAGACCCTAGTCGACACAATGACAGAAGATTGTAAGAAAAGGGGTCTACGCGTGAATGTGAGCAAAACCAAAATAATGGTCTTTGAAAGAGATAAAACCAGAACAGATGTAAGAGTAACAATAGGTAATGATGTACTAGAGCAAGTGGATGAATTTGTATATCTTGGATGTGGATTTAGTCGAGATGGAAGGTACACCACTGATATAGAGCGAAGAGTGAATGCGGGAAATAGAGTGAACGGAGCGTTGGGGCAACTTCTCGGCAGCCACCACCTCAGCCAGAAGGCACGTGTAGCAATACATAACGCAGTGCTTGTCCCAACATTACTGTATGGAAGCGAGAGTTGGGTATGCAGAAAAGAGTGTGATAGTAAAATTAATGCGGTCGAAATGCGATCTCTGCGGAAAATCTGTGGAGTTAGGCTGACCGACCGCATTCGTAACGACGACGTAAGAGAGCGAGTAGGTATGAAAGAGAGTATTGGTGTAAAGATGCGAAAGGGAATGTTCCGATGGTTCGGACATGTGGAAAGAATGCCGAACGAACGTCTGGTTAAGAAGATATACAATGCGAAAGTGGAAGGATGTAGGTACCGAGGGAGACCGAGACTAACCTACCTAGACCAGATCGGTCATGTACTGAAGGAAGGTGGAGTCAAGAGTCTCCGAAACCGGCGAGCGTGTATGAAGAGAATTATGAATGTTGAGGAAGCGAGTGAAGTATGCAGAGATAGAGTTCTCTGGCACTCTGTTCTCTCTGCCTACCCTGCAAGGGATATGGCGTGATGATATGTATGTATGTATGTAAATAAAAATAGAAAATATAACTTGTGATCGGGTGCCGCTTGTGGGATCTGGTCCAGCCATTTTTTTATTCTTTTCTTTTAAATTTTATTTAACTTTTAAAAAATGAATCTTTAATCGAAGGGCATCTCACTGGAGGTCATACAGATTAAACATGTACCCAATCATTTTGATGAAAATATATTATTTACAAAAATGACAAGCGCACTGAGTTTTTTTGTCGGATCTTAAAAAATGACGAGTCCACTGAATTTCTTGCCTGAACTTCTCAGTTTGTGACCGCTTTTCGATCCGGTGGTAAATTAATTTAAGGATAGGTGTAAAATTGACAATATGTAAGTGCTATTGTAGGGTTTATGCATAATAAATAACATACATACATAGCCTCACGGCTGTTTTCCAGAGGGGTAGGCAGAGACTACGGATTGCCACAAACCACGATGCTGGCATACTTAATCGCTTCATTCACACTCATAATAGTCTTCATGCATGCTCTACTATTACGCATACTCTTAATAAGACCTCTCGTCAACACATCTCCAACTTGGTGCAGAAAAGTATGACGTGGTCTTCCCCTTGTATTCGTCCTATTCACGCTTGCTTTATATATTTGCTTCGTCAACCTCTCGTCACTCATTCTTTCTAAATGTCCAAACCTCAGCATACTCTTTTTGATCTTTGTCACTACTTCTTCATTCACACCACAGCGCTCTCTTATAACACTATTCCTAATTTTATCTTTCATACTTACATCACACATACTACGAAGAGCTCTCATCTCTACAGCATTTATTCTACTTTCATGTCTTCCCTGCCAAATCCAACTTTCACTACCATACATGAGAGTAGGTACTAATACTCCCTTATGTACAGATAAACGTGCTTTTTGGACACGTTTCTGCTTTTCATAAAGGTGTATAGTGCCCCATTCACTTTATTACCAGTATTTACTCTTCTTTCAACATTATCATCATTTTTACCATCTCTAGTAAACAAAACACCCAAATATAAAAATTCTTTCACCTGTTCCAGTTCCTCACCATTTATAAATATGTTACATTTCGTCATACATTTATCCTTTTAAAAAACCATAATTTTCGTCTTACTTACATTTAAATTATGAATGTTGAGGAAGCGAGTGAAGTATGCAGAGATAGAGTTCTCTGGCACTTTGTTCTCTCTGCCTACCCTGCAAGGGATATGGCGTGATGATATGTATGTATGAACTTATATTTACTTTCATATCTTTTCTTTCAAAAGCTTCATGCACAGTAGTTACCATCGCCTGCAAATCTTCTGACGATGATGCAAGTAATACCTGATCATCGGCATAATGAAGACATTCATTCGTAAACCACAATCATTATTTTTCAGATCTTTCAAACAGCTATCCATGAATAGGTTAAACAGCCATGAGGACGCTACACATCCCTGTCTAACACCTTTATCGATATTAAACCACTCCGTGTAGGCTCCGTTTATTCTTACGCACGCCCTGGAATCCTTATAGATGGATTTCAGCGCGTGAATAAGATGGCTGTCCACCCCATACATAGACAGTACCGGCCACAGTTCATTCCTCCTCACTTTGTCATAAGCTTTCTCCAAATCAATGAATGCACAAAAGATTTTCTGACCTTTAGCCAAAAATTTCTGCGTCATGCATCGTAAGGAGAAGACTTGATCCGTACAAACCATACCTTTTCGGAAACCTGCTTGTGCATCCCATATTTTCTTGTCGGTTACTTTCACTACTCTTTCAATCAATACTTTCGCATACAGTTTGCCGACTATGCTAAGGAGGCTTATGCCCCTGTAGTTCCTACAATCTTGCTGCGAACCTTTACCTTTGTACAAAGGTACAATTACAGCCTTACACCAGTCGTCAGGTACTTGGCCATTAGTCCAGCAGAGATTGAAGAGCTGGTATAGCATGTTAGCTATGATATCCTGTCCAGCTGTCAGCATCTCAACTGTAATTCTGTCGTATCCTGCAGATTTACCCGCTTTCATACCTTTCAGTGCGTTCATAATTTCCACCATAGTAATACATTCTCCATCCTCAAGATCTCTTTCACTCTTAAATGATAGATCTTGGCTCTTCTCTTTCAAATAAGCTTTGAAAATACTCCTTCCATCTCTCTAGTACACATTCTTCTCTATTCACTATCCTTCCATACTTATCCCTGATCGAGGTAAGCTCTGTACTTTGAACTTTATCTCGAGCTGATCTTATGGATTTCTAGAAAACCTTTAAGTTAGATTGGTAATCCTGCGATAATCTTCTATCATACTCGTCTTTCTGATCCTCTTTCTTTTTTCTGACAATTTCTTTCACTTCTCTTTTTCTTCTCTTGTACTCTTCTTTGGCTATGTCTATATCATGAATCGTTGCTTTCTCTATTCTCTCACTGGCTCTGATAGCAAGCCAATCTATCCAGGCTTTCTTCTTCTCACAAACTGCACTCTGCACATCTTTATCCCACCATATATTCTTCATCTTATTTACTTTCCTTCTTCTGGTCACGCTACATGTTTATGTAGCAACATTTACTACATTTTCTTTAAAAGTCTTCCATAATTCTTCCATATCACTAATATTAACCGAATCATACAACTTTTTTGTCAGTTTACTTTTATACTTCTCTCTAACAATCTCATCTTGCAAATTCTCTACTTTTATCCTTTCTAGTACACTCGTCGGGTTATGTATCCGGTTTCGCCACGTTTTTATGAGACCACTTATTCTAGTCATTACTAGAAAGTGGTCTGTATGGATACCAACACCGCGATACACCCTGGTGTCTAGAACTTTGTTTCTGAGTCTTTCGTCTACTATTATAAAATCAATCATACTCTTTCTTACATTCTTTGCTTCGCGTGTATACATATGGATCTTTTTGTGTTCAAACATAGTGTTTGTAACACAAAGGTTCCATTCCAAGCACACCTCTAGCAGACTTTGACCATTTTCATTCACACTTTCATCACCAAACCTTCCTAAAACGTTTTCGAATCCTTTTCGGCCTACTCCCACCCATCCATTAAAATCACCTAGCAAAATCAACCTTTCCTTTAACTGGCATAATCTTAAAATATCTCTTAGTTCCTCCCAAAACTTTTCTCTTCCATCCTGCTCACATTTATTTTTAGTGAAACCTGTGTTTACAGGAGCATATACTCCTACAACAAAAATACGGGTCAGACCCACTTTCATTCTTAACCATACTAATCTAGCATTCACACAAACATACTCTTTCACACATTGAGTCATTCGAACAGAGAGAAGGAGACCAATACCCTGGCAGGCTCTAGTAGTCGTTGGTAACCCGGACCAGTATGCCGTATAAGGTCCATGACTAGTTATTTCACATCCCTTTCGCTTCGTTTCATTCACACAAAGAATATCAATCTTTTTATCATCCATAATTTGACATACTTCGTTTAATTTCTCTTTAATTCCTCCTCCTACATTCAACGTGGCAAAACGGCACTCCGCCTCCACCGCTTTTCGCCCTCATTGGGATCGAGACGTGAAGGGTTGCGAACCGCATAGTCGTCATTTGGACTTTTAAAATTTTTCATACAATCCATAGCGTTCCCACGAGTAGTAGGGTATTAAACGATCCACCCCCACAGAGCCCTTGTGTGGAGGCAAGGTGGAATCACCGCTGTGCCCTGTGACTACCAACACATGCACCCTCCATTTTTGACCAGCTTACCCTCTGGCCGCGAATCCCTCAGCACGGGTCGGTTTACACCTTGGATCGGGGGTTATATTTCGGAGTTTTCCTTCGCCTAGATAAGTTGCAGCGCAATGCTTACGAGGCTCATCTCCCCAGGTTATATTTCGGAGTTTTCCTTCTCCTAGATAGGTTGCAGCCCAATGCTAACGAGGCCTATCTCCTTGGGTTATATTTCGGAGTGTTCCTTCTCCTAGATAGGTTGCAGCCCAATGCTAACGAAGCCTATCTCCTCGGGTTATATTTCGGAGTTTTCCTTCTCCTAGATAGGTTGCAGACCAATGCTAACGAGGCCTATCTCCCCGAAATATATGATATATAATTTGATAATTGCATAACAAATAAATTGGTTAAATTTAAATTTTTAGGGTGAAATATTGATTTTCTGAATCGATTCAGCACTAGAGAGTCCACAATTGATCTATCTCAGATCTTCATCCCTGGACGAGGAGGAGTTGTTTCTTTCTTTAATTACGTTGTACCTAGCTAATATATAATATTTAGTGATAGTTGCACCAACAGTGGGACTTCATTGTGATGATATATTATAACAGAACATAGTACAGAGCGGGATGTAAATAGTTTCTCCTCATTAGTTTCAGAGTGAAGACAGTCGCCCCCTACGAGTGTGTTACATGTGTTATGGAAGACTTCAGAGCTGTCACCGACTGCACCTCAACTGTATTAAGAGTGAAGAGTTACTTACAAAATTATTAAGAAAGAAGCCGGTGACTTTTTTATATATTTTTATTCTATGGTGTTGTTAGAAGAATGTGATTTTTAACCCCTATTTTACCCGTGGGTGATCGTAAAAAATGTCTAAGAGATATAAACAGCATATAACATCTATGCAAGGGAAGGAAAACTCTAAACAAAACCTTATACCAACACGTCTGACCAGCGTGGTATAGTAGGTCAATTTCCCTCCCATTACGGAGGAGGCTCGAGCCCAACAGTGGGACATACATTAGCTGAGACGATGACGATGTATATATATGATATATTGTGCTCACATCAACTGCACTAGCCATGTGGTAGGGGCTACGAATACTACCAACCCTTACTCTGCTCGTGGATGTCGTAAAAGACGACTAAGAACCTTATAACGACCTGGGCTAACACCATTTGCTGCCCTTTGATCAACAGTTGACGTCTGGCAGGCGGTCGGTCATAAAACTGTTGCCAATAACTTTTACAATATGTACTATGAAAAAAGAGTAGCACATATTGTATCGTCCCCAAGTAATTGGGATAAGAGTAGAAGAATGATGATGATCAACATTGGAGAAAGAGAAAGCGAATTTGAAATATACCAACCAGCGTGGTAGTAAGTCAATGTACCAACACAAACTAAAACATGAAAATGTTTTGTGTTCATCTGAAGTCTTCTAAAGTTCATCATTTCATTATCATCTTTCAGTTTTTTGTCATCCACCTCTGTATGTAGGCCTCCTTAATATTTCGCTACACAGCGCGGTCCTGTGACGCCCATATTTAAATATTTTATTTTATTGTTACAGCTAAAATCAAAAGAGTTAGTAGATATGAATACATTGAAAATAGTTCACCCATTGGTGCAGTTGTCTTGTGCGCCAGTGAGTGTGGAGGTGACACATGATGATGAAGCACATCACCCTGTGGAGCCAGTTGATATGATACATGTGCATGTGAAACAGGAGAACATTGAAGGTAATAAGACATTCTCTAAACATATACTGTTACATTTTACAAGTGTTAATAATGGTGGAAGAATACAATTCACCACACTCATATTCAGGGTGCCGATTTTATTACTAGAATAACTTAAACTAGGTGTAAGAATGACTTCATAAAAAAACAATAAAGTTAGTTCTAGACTCCTAGCTCTGCCTAATCGCGAGATAAAGTGATTTGTTTGTTATCAAAACAGTAGGTTTGTCAGTGTACATTAACCTGTAGGTACATTTCGACCAGCTGTGCGGCGGTGAGTGCAGCGAGAGCTACGACTATTTGCCTATTAGTTCAATGTCACAAGCATGAGTATATGCCTACATCGAACTTTTATAGTACAAGTGTATTGACCTCTTATCGTTGGGGCAATTTTATCAAAAATTCGGTACTATTTTTTTACTAATTTGGATAATATATCATGGTCTGATACAGCCCCCTTCAAGGATTCTACTAATTAAATCGGCAATCTGTATAATAAGTAGATAACATCTTACTGAAATTTAGCGTGCCTTAACATGCTTGATTGTTAATAAAAACTTAATTACGAACGAAAAACACACTTATTTTCATTCTTAAGACGAAAATATAATACGTGCTGAAAATTGAATGTCATACGACAACTCACGCTGGATGTAAGCGGTAGCACGATTGGAACGAATTGGTGTGGCTTCGAGTCCCATGTATGACATTAATTTTTCGCTTCGTAGTCAAGTTTTTATAAATAACATCTATCTAGTAAAAGGAAAATTCGAAATAAACGCTTATACCAACAAGTCTGATCAGTACGATATCACAGGCCAATTTCCCTCATATCGTATATTTTATAAACTCATAACGAAATTTCCCTTCACTCGTAGTGTTGGCACATTACAAAGAGAATAACATTACAACTGTGGTTCTATATTAAGTCTTCGCTTCTTATCCAAAGTACATTAATATTATATACACAAGGAATGAATTTCACATGAAATGCATTCCTTGTGTATGAATAATCACTTCAAAATTGAAGTGATCACTAAGTTCCGACTCCGTAAAACTGGCAATTTTTACACCAGATATGAGAGAAACAACATTTACTGTTCTTTCCGTACAATTAAACGTTTTCGATACTGTCAACCACAATATGGTCTCGTCGGTCTGTTGATATCTTTTGAACTCTTCTGTAACACCTAGATGTTTGTCAAGTTATATGCATGTAGGTTATATTTAGCTACGTATAGCTGAGTATGTATTGGATTGTTGTAATATAAACACCGGCTTACCCCAAGGTGGTATTATTTCTCCTCTTTTATCTTCAAAACATATTGATTCGGTCATGTATGACAATCACGAATCCAAGTTATTTTCAATATTATTTAGGCATCTGAGCTTGCATCAAATTAATGTTATTTAAATTAATATAAACACTGTCATGTCTCAAGGCCGTATTGCTTTACCCCTATTATTTCTTTAATTCCATCAATCCAACCAGATGTCAGGTTGCAAGTATGGGTATTGGATGCAGATATGTGATTCATCATCATCGTCTTAGTTGTTAAAAGTTCTATCGCTGGGCTTTAGCTTCGATCATAGTCGGTGACAATTAATCTACTGTGGTAATTATATATCGTGACTGTTATTCCGTATGGTGACAAGCTTAGAGTACAATGTGTCACAACCTTTAGCGGCACATGAGAGTTGTAATGGATAATGGCTTCCCGCTCTCTGTCTCTCACCAACTGCAGTCATCAAAATGGCTGTAGAATATAACGATTATGGCATTATCTGCCCTGAGGAAGACCTATTTGCAATACTGGACATCAACGTAGTGATGGATTATCATTCTCCTACTCTTATCCCAATTACTTGGGGTTGATACAATATGTACTCTTTTTTCATACTACATATTGTAGAAGTTATTGGCAATAGTTTTATGACGGCCGCCTGCCAGACGTCAACCCTTCTTGGGAATGTAATTGTTGACCAAAAGGCATCAGATGAAGTTGGTCCAGGTCGTTATAGGGCTCTTAGTCGTCTTTTACGACATCCACGAGCAAAGTAAAAGGTTGGTAGTATTCGTAGTCGCCATCACACAGCTCGTAGTGATGGATATTAATGAGATTTTTTTTTAATTTACAGATGCACAAGACAATTACGTAGATGATGAATTCAATGAACAATATATAGCAGTAACAGATATTGTTAAAGTTGAATATGTTACTGAAGAAGACGATGATATATCAAACTACGGCACTAATATAAGACGTGCAAAATATAATATAACTACTAAACGTGATGAAGATAACATTCAAGATACAAAACCTGATATTAGTAATGTTGATGTCAATATACAAAATGACATCAAACCAACTAAATTCAGTGACATGTTACTAGAACCTATTGAGATCGTAACGACGACTATGGATTTAGGGTGTGTTGAAGCCAGTAAGTGAAATTAAAAGCAAATTTTCTTTAATTGTGATGTTAACTACTCAATTTGGTCTGACTTAGTCTCTCTTTACCCCATGTTAGTCTATTGCGTCAAATACTCCAGCCATTAAGTTTTCGCTATTGAATATTGCAAGCATAACCATATTTACCACACGATTGGTATCAGAAGTGGGCCAAGTGTGGCGGTCTCTTCATTCCGATGTAGTTTTTTTTTTTTAATTTTCTTTCTCCCTACATTCACTATATTCGTATTACATTATTGCAGGTGCGTCAACAGAAAAACCTGAACTAGCTGTAGTATCTATAAAAGTTGAAAATCCAATATCGGAAAAACCTCAAACAGTAGCTAAAAACAAAAATTGTGCAAATAAGAAATCTAAAAAGCAAACAGTAGACAAAATTATAAGTAAGACAGAGAAAGTAAATGAAGTAAACACAGAGGAAAACCCTTTTACGTGTGATGTATGTGGAAAGGTCTTACTTGGTAGACGACATTTGTTAGCACATAAATATATTCATACCGGTCAGAGACCTTTTAAATGTGATCTGTGTGGTAAGAGTTTTATGAGAGCACATCACCTAAGATATCATAGCCGCGTACACACCCGTGAAAAGCCTTATAAATGTGATATATGCGAAAAGAGTTTTGGACTAAAGCATGGTTTATTACAACATAAACGTTTTCATACAGGTGAGAAACCTTTTGAGTGTGACGTATGTGGGAGAAGTTACAGGCAAAAGATTGCTTTAATCGACCATATCCGTGTACATACTGGTGAAAAGCCATACAAATGTGATATATGTGATAAAGATTTTGGCCGATACGAAGGTTTAAAGAGACACAAACAAAGACATACCGGTGTAAAGCCTTACAAATGTGACACGTGTGGGAAATGTTTCTCTCAGAAGCCACATTTGCAACAACATATCCTCAGTCATACCGGTGAAAAGCCACATAAATGTGATCTATGTAAGAAAGCATTTACTACAAAGGGAATTTTGAGAGCACATTCACGTGTACACACTGGGGCTGAAAAGCCACATAAATGTGATGTTTGTAAGAAAGCATTTTCTACAAAGGGAATTTTGAGAGCACATGCTGCACGTGTACACACCGGGGAGAAACTGGATAACTGTAATAAGTCTAAGGCGTGTTTTGTACAAAAACATAATTTAACACATCACAAGCGCGTGAAGCACAAGGAGGCGGCCGACCCGAAAACATAGTATAAAATAATCTATTCAGAAACAATATCAAAAGACATCATCGGATCATTTGCTTTAGCCGTGCCAGAGCTGACAACGTCATATGCGTTAGCTTTAAAAGTATGGGTGCGTTAATCTCGCGAGTGGTAAATTTGAGTGCAGAAGCAAGCAATGTTGAGTGCGTTAGCCTCGCGAGTGGAAGAGTGTGAGTGCAACAGCTGGCAACGTTGGGTGCGTTAGCTTTGCGAGTGGAAGAGCGTGAGTGCAACAGCTGGCAACGTTGAGTGCGTTACACCTCGCAACTAAGGGTATGAATGCCAAAGCTGACAACGTTGAGTGCGTTAGCCTCGCGAGTGGAAGAGTGTGAGTGCAGGAGCTGGCAACGTTGAGTGCGTTATACCTGTCGACTAAGGGTATGAATGCCACAGCTGACAACGTTGAGTGCGTTAGCCTCGAGAGTGGAAAAATGTGAGTGCAACAGCTGGCAACGTTGAGTGCGTTACACCTAGCGACTAAGGGTATGAATGCTACAGCTGACAACGTTGAGTGCGTTAGTTTCGCGAGCGGAAGAATGTTAGTGCGACAGCTGGCAACGTTGGGTGCTTTAGGTTCGCGAGCGGAAGAGTGTAAGTGCGGGTGTTTGCTACGTTGGGTGCGTTAGCTTCGCGAGTGGAAGAGTGCAGTGTTGCATAAAAATCGATTGTTTGACTATCGATAGTTAACCTCAAAAAGTATTCATACTATCGATAGTATCGTCACATATCAATACTATCGAGACTATCTATAGTATCGATAGCTCTCCACGAGCAATACTCTTAATAACGGCGATACTATCGATAGTGATTCATTCGATAGTATCAATACTATCGATAATATCGTTAATACCATTAGTTTTAACCTAAAACTATCGATAGTATCGACTATTTCGGGCTATCGATTGCCAGAAAATTTTCAATAGTATTGCTTAAAAATATAAATACCGTAGTTGTGTTCCTGTTGCTTGTTTTCAGTGAATTTTGTGGTGACTTTTCTAGCAGTAACGTGCGTTTGCGTTCTTACTTTGAAGCCCAAGTTAGCTAATAATGGTTAAGATCAATAGCCATTGAAAGTTGAGTGAAATTATAATGCTCCGAGACTTCTGGACAATTGGGTCAGAATGTGAGATAAACAATAACTTCCACTAACCTGACATCATGACAATTGTTTTTATAGTTTAAGAAGAAACACTCAACTTATATGCCGTTTAATTGTTAATATAGTAAAATAATCTAAAAATAATACAATATAGGACGGTTGTAAGAAATTGTTTTTTTTTTTTTTTAAAATAACCTTTGTACAAAGAGTAAAATTATATTAACTGAAAAAGAGTGGCAACTCGATGGTAAAATATGCATGTATGGAAAGTGCTGCTACCTGGAGCTGAGGCGATGAACTAAAGTTGAAGTAATATACATATACCTACACCTACGTATCGACATGTGTGTATGTAATTATATAGGATTTGCTTTTACTATGAGACCTACCCTGAAATATAAAAAAGTCATATCAGCCGTTAACTAAACGGCAATAGTATAAACTTAAGAATGAAAATTGAAATAATTTCCGGAAAGAACATCGATAACTGAAAATAAATTATTGACAATAAGTACATACGCTAGGAACAAAACATAACATTTTTCTGTTGTCAACAGTGTTTCCACTATCAGACTTTAGTTTTACCCTAGATTTTTCTATTAATTGCCCTAAATACCTTAATTATTTTCCGAAAATCCTTGATTTAGGGCGCAAAATTTAAATGAGTTCAAAATAAAACAAAACTTGATGGTTTGAATATTTTATTTAATTTTTTTATTTAATTTTCGTCAATTAATAACAGGTAGTAAACAATTAATCATAAGAATAATTCATTTTAATCTGTGGAAGAAGTAGATGGTGAACAATGTGATGCTGAAGCTGAAGCACTGGGCTTAAGTTTTTGAGCTGCATTCAATATTTGTCTGTTGGGTTCTAAAATCGAGCCTGTCATACCTACTCGTAGTTTGGTATGCAACAAACCGTTGAGGGTTTCACTGTGAAGCCTATTTCCTTAATAAGTTTTACATTTTTTATTATCCTATCCTACTATCCTACTAATATTATAAACGTGAAAGTTTGTAATAATGTATGGATGTGAACATCTTTGTTGCTCTTTCACGCAAAAACTACCGAATTGATTTTGATGAAACTTTACAGTAATATAGCTTACACATCAGAATAACACATAGGCTATAATTTATAAAGATATTGTGTAAATTGGCTAAAATATAACGATAAAAATCGCTTAAGACAGAAAAAATCGCCCATTTGCGAGTTATCTTTGCATACGCTGCAAAGATCTTGAAAGTTAGACAAATGTTATGTATTGTGGAAATGTACCTCTTAAATAGTTTTACAAAAAAGTCCGCGACAGCATATATCTATTTTTAATATTTAAGCATTTATCGTTAAAATAGTAAATTCAAAATAATTTGGTATTTATTGCCGATGCACATTTTATAGTAACAAATTGATTCTTATGCAAACAAATGCTTTTATTGCTTTCGATATTTAAAGTACATATTTTTTGCTTTTTACCGCGTGTCGTTTGGTACAGTGTTTCAAAAGTTAGAACGATAAGAGTGCGCAGTGCTGTGGTCAGGTAGCAACCGGGCGCACTACAGAAATATGGCAAGAAATCTATGATCGCCGATTGTGCGACCCGAACACAAGTAAAGACGTGAGAGCAGTCATCGTTGATGATTGTTGTATTTTTGACAGCATAGTGCTGTCAAAAATACATCAATCATCAGGATTTGTTAATAACATACTATACCTGTATATAATAGATAGGTATTGATTTTTTGTGATATGAAACATCTTTTTGCGCGCCTTGGCAGTAAAATTATGTCGACTACTGGAAATGATAGATTGGGTTAGGTAGGTACCAAGGCAAATGTGGTCATGCCGTGATACTACGCCGCTATTCTCTATTCATTTGTGTGTGCGCGCGTATGACAGGGGTAGCTGTCTAACATAAGTGTGACATTAAATCCTTACTAATATCTATTATAAATGCGAAAGTAACTCTGTCTGTCTGTCACTCTTTCAAGCCAACACTACTTAACCGATCTAAATGAAATTTAGAACACAGATAGTCTGGAGCCCGATAAAGGACATCGGCTACTTTTTAATGCAAAAAAGGATTGTAAAGGGGGATGAAAAGTTGTAAGGAAGTAACGTCATTTTTAAAGCCAGAAGCAAAGAGTAAAGTTATTAAATTGAAAAAGAGTGGCAACTCGATGATAAAATATGCATGTATGGAAAGTGCTGCCACCCAGAGTTTAGGCGGTGAACTAAAGTTGAAGTAATATATATACATATCTACATGTGTATGTGTAATTACATAGAATTTTCTTTTACTATGAAAGCTACCCTGAAATATAAAAAAAAAACATATCAGCTGATAATTAAACAATAATAATATCAGCCTAACATTGAAACTTGAGATAATTTTCAGAAAAATATCAATAACCGAAAATAGATCGATGACAATAAGTACCTACGCTAGGAACAAAAAATAACAATTCTCAGTTGTCAAACGTTTGACAGGCAGGACAAAATGGCAGCAGTTAAGTTTGTACAACCAATCTGTAGGCGGCGCGACGGTCAGTAAAAATAAGTAATGTTTTAAGTGTGCCCCCCCAGGCCAGAAGCTTGAAACTTATTTTTAGGCTATTGATTAGATATAAATAAATATGGCATTAAAATGTTGTAAAAATATACCCTTAAGGGGTAAAATAAAAATAGGGGGTGAAAAACTTTAGAAAAGTAACCTTTTACGCGGGCGAAGCCGCGGGCAGAAGCTAGTACTTAATAATCCTTCCACCTGAAGAACAAGAACAAAAAAGAAGTGAAATCACAACTTCGCGGTTTTGGTATCTGTAAGTTCCTTGTGATGTTTTAAGCTCAACACTTTATGCCAGTATACTTCCGCTGATAATTTTGTGACCTCTTCTTCACTTTTTATCTTGAAATAATTCGCTTCAATAAAGGCTTCTTGACGCCATTCACTATCTGCTTTTTGTATATTACATTTATTAGGTACTTAAAAAACTGAAATGGCTGACACATCCTTTAAAGAACGATTTTGCAACCGTCGTGCAATTTGTGGGTCTACACATTTTATCAAATAGAAAACATTTTTGAAGTGAAACTTCTTTATCGGGGTTGCAAAAAAATTCGCATCACATTTTTCCGTTACGCGCCATCTTTTTTTGAATAGGATCATAATCTATTACTAGATGGCGCTGTAACAAAGTTAATGGATTCTAAGAGGACATGTATTAGAGTCTAAGTCGCGCTATAGAATTTTTTGCAAATTTTAACTATATATATTAAAATTTATAATAAACTACTGTACTTGCTTCGGCAGTACATATACTAAAATTGGAACGATACAGAGAAGATTAGCATGGCCCCTGCGCAAGGATGACACGCAAAATCGTGAAGCGTTCCACATTTTTTTAAGAGTTTAATTTTTGACAATATAAAACAAGAAACTTGCGAATTGCGATATATAGATATCAATACCACTTACTTTACCATAGGATTCATAAAATCACTTGTCTATAAATTAATGCACATTTCAATATTATACAGCACGTCCTATATAAGTGCGTCTGACGGGACCTATATACTCTCCCAAATAGCCAGGTTAATATCAAGAATAACAAATGCGTTTTAGAAAGTACTCCGCGATAACATCCAAGGTATCACGAAGCCCGCCATCCGTCGTAATAATTGTAGAATTTGTATTTATATCTATGATAATAAAAGCCTTTTATTAAACTTTATCTAATTTAACTTTATTTAACGAATTTCTGTAAAGTTGCATATAGTAAATTATTTTTTTGAAAAATAGCGTCATAAAGAAGTTTCACTTCTTACGAGTGTACGTTAGTACACGCACATTTTTTTAAAGTTAAATCTGAATTCATCATCATCATCATCATTTCAGCCTATCACCGTCCACTGCTGAACGTAGGCCCCTTTCATGTTACGCCACAGAGTGCGGTCCTGTGCCACCTGCATCCAACGACACCCAGCGATTTTCACCAGTCACTTTACCCCAAATTACCCTAAATCCCTAAAAATATTAAATAGCCCTAAACCATATTTTAAATTAATAGTTTCGCCCCGAAAAAGGGCGAAATCCCTAAAAGTGGAAACACTGGTTGTCAAACTTGACAATCAGGACAAAATGGCAGCTATGTTTGTACAAACAATCTGTAGGCGGCGCGGCGATCATTAAAAATAAGTAATGTTTTAACTGTGCCCCCCCAGCCTTTGTACCTTAACTAACGCCTCTAGTGATTAATAGCTGAAACAAATTAGGCTGACATAAAGTCTAGTGTGGCAACTACAAAAAGCAACTTAATATGACCTCGGCGCCATCTAGTAGTGAGATGTTCTAACAAAAATGTACTTTTTGACAATAGTGTCAGTGTTGCTACCACAAAAAAAGCTAATTAGTTGTACCACAGAGACATCTAGCATTAAAAAGCTCAACATGAGTTGACATTTGATATTAGTAACAGTGTTGCACCCCTAAATAAAACAAATTGGTAATACTACTACAATAAACCTAAATTGGTGGCATATAGAAAATTACATCTGTTTATACAATATACATTCACTATGTCCGAAAACATCCCATCAGAAATCCTTGCAGATCTACCTCATTGGATGAATCGATTGAATCCTTGTTTGACTGTACTAATAATAGCCTCCCAGATTCTACGCTACAAAACAATAAAGATAGCAGTGAATTGCATGAATGAATTAAAAAACTCACTACTGATTTACAATCTGCTCACCAAGAAATCGAAACCTTATTATGTGAAATTGAAATCGAACCTCGAAAAATCAAATAAAATAATTGATATGTATAAAAAAGTTACCATAGGTGATACAATCCACCATACTCCATTGTCTATACACAAAATAGTCAAGAACAAAAATACCCTAAATAATACACCAATGACAGAAAATAAAAAAAACTAGAGAAAATAGAATGCAACACAATGTTAATTCCACCACCCACCTTATATAATACTAGCACTAGAAACATAAGGGCAGAAATACGAAAAGACATATTTGAAAAAATCGATTTGGAAACTACTAAGGAAGGACTACACAAAAGTATAACTGAATTGAATAAAAATACATGCAACTATAATAACTTAAAAATGACAATAAAAAAGAAAAACAAGCTATGCATTATCACAAATAGTGGCGACAACAGGAGCAAACTGAGAATTATTCAAGATACATTCGCTGCCCGATTTCAATATTGTCATTACATTGTTCCAAATGCTAGTACAAAACAAATCTTAACAAACATTCACCTAAAACTGAAAGATTTCAGCACGGATGACTACTGTCTCATAACAATAGGCGAAACTGATTTTAAAAGTTCAGTTAACTACATAGATTTGGTGAAACATATCAGGGAATGTCTTAAACCCATAACCAACACAAATATTATCTTAGGTCTCCCAACCTACATATGAGTAGGATCAAACGATACCATGGAGGTATCGATACTGTATCGGTCGTAAAGTATCGATACTTACTCGATATCAATTGAAAAGTATCGATACTTACTCGTATCGAATAGTTTTTGGTAAGTTTAGAGTAAAACCCAAAAAAGTATTCGTATTCTTCATTTTTTAATACAAAAAATATTATTAAAATTTATGTAAAAAAAAAGTTGCTTTTGTAGCGCTCCTTCTTGGGTACAGAGGTACCTACTACATTTAAATAAATGCGCGCTTATACCGCGCTGAAAATACGGGTTTTAAATCCTCCCATTCCTTTAATGGGTTAGATTTTAAAGCACAAACGAGATTAGCCACATAAATCGACAATTCATCGGTTTTTGAGGTACGCCATCGGTTCTGGCCAACTGCAAGTTGTTTGCGATGTGACGTGTTCTTTTTTTATAACAATTATTAATAATTAAAATAATTTCAATTTTTGTATAGGCCTTCCACACGCATTTGCGTTTTGAAAATAGAGGTTTTTAAGCCGTGGGTCTAAAATTGTTGCTAATGCTGCAAGTGTATTAAATTCAATGAAACCAAATCTTTTTTATATTCAGCTAGTAGTTTTGTTTGCAATTGTGTAACACATTCTATTGAATGTGTGAGACATACATAGTCATATGTGAGACAATTAATCATGGGTAGGATTTTCGATAAGGTAACATAATTCTGGCCTGATGATTCTTTTGTAACAAATTCGAATGGTTGTAACAATGGCATCAACTGTTTTAATATTGCAGTTTCCTGTCTAGTCACCAATTCAGGACTATCTGTAGCATGGAGTAATAGTTGTGCAGCAATTTTGGACATATTTAAAAATCTATCAACCTATATAGTGAATTCAAGCCAAAACTTTCTCACTAACGAAAACAATAACAAATATATGGCGACACTGGTTGATTTTTTTCTGGCATAGACAAACAAGCTTGCCAACTACATAAAGCTAAGACCAAAAAAATATAAAACTAAAATGTATGCGTTCAAAAACTTCAATTTAAAATATGCATTTTTGTTTATCAATATGATATACTGATATGAGTACTTATGACCGATCCGTCGCATCACATTACATAAAATGCCATCAAAATTATTTAATATAACACATTATATAATATATCGAATATAATACAAGAGCACCACATGACGTTTTCAATTCCCGTCAAAAATACGTGTTTTATTTTATGTCCATAAAGCACAACCACAGATACAGCGAGATATGTCAGACAGACTATACAAGTCACGCCTGACAACAGTCCGCGTAGGATAACTCTGCGCGCGACCAAAATCGGAACTAATGATTTGCCGCCATGTATGACAACATGGCGGCAAATCGTGGCAAGACAGTTTGCTGTGTTCTGTGCTTTTATTTATTTCTGAAGTAATTAACTGCCATCATTATGCCAAATATAATTAAAAGTGCTGGCAGGGATATTATCTTGAAGTTCAAACGTGCTTGTGAAGAAGAACAAGACAATAACGGGCCTACGCACGGTACCGTTTTCCAAAGTTCGATTTTTTTTTTGAAAGTTAAGTTTTTGGTTGGTACATTTGTTATTTTGTTTTAGGCGTGTCTGAACGCACCGTCACCTAAATAACTCAAGAGGGTAATGTAGCAGCAGCTTCATCTTCGAAAATTGTAACGCCGGGCAAAACCAGGAACCGGAAGAAAAAATTTGATGAGTTAGACGATTTTGATAAGTGCGCTATAAGGCATAAATCATTTTACTTTGTGAAGAAGGAGATTCTTACCATAAATAAACTTTGGTTGGAATTGACAGCTGAAATTGATTTTAAATATAGCAGAATGTCGTTGAGGAGTATTTTAAAGACTGGGCAAAAGTTTTAATAGAATGCAGCGATATTGCAGCTTGGAGAGCAAAATATATATTTTGAGGCTACGCAAGAATCGTAGAGAGAAAAAAAAGCCTGTCATTTATATTGATGAAACGTACATACATGCTTCATACCACCTCCAAAAATGTTGGCAATCCGAACAAGGGCCTGGTATTTTTGCTTCTGATAGCGTCGGTGAAAGATGGATTATAGCTCATGCTGGAGGTAAAACTGGGTTTGTTGAAAACAGACTGCTACTCTTCAAATTTAAATCAAAATCGAGGCACTATCATCACGATATGAATTCCACAAACTTCATGGGTGAAAGAAAAATTGTGCTGAATTTACAATCGAATTGCATTGTAGTTATGGATAATGCATCATATCACTGCACACAAATAAACAAGGCCCCTACAATGGCCAATACAAAATCAGAGCTTGGAGCTCTGTGTGTCTGAGTGGCTTAAGAAATTCGATGGTTGTTGGACAAAAGCACAGTTATACGAATTAATCAAAAGGTACGAAGGAATAAGAAGTAATACGGGCAACATTAAGCACGCCACCAGTAGCGCGCAAAGTCATCTTGCGCGGACTATAGAAAGGTAATTGAATTTTTTTTTAAATAATATCATTTAAATGAACCACCGTCGTCTTTTACTCTCTTCTAAGCAAGTACCGAAAATTTCGAAAACTCGTCAGCGAAGAGATCGCTGATTTTTCTTTCAGTGGACGAAGTGTATTTGGTTTATGATGTAGACACGACTGTTTAGAAGTCTGCTGAGGATATATTTGGACGACTCTTAGGTGGCCATGGGATGTCGTCGCATCTGGAAATCAGGTTTTCCGTTAACATTTCTTTGACTACCGGCAGGGACTCGTTGGATGTGTGGCTCCATCTTGCTGAAACCATGCGTAGCCACCAAACTCCAGTAGCATCCGTGCCATAAACTCCAGTAACATTTTCACATACTCAGCAGAATTAACAATAACGGAAAGGCCGCGAGAATCTTCAAAAAAGTAGGGTTCAGTGATTTCTTTTGCTGAAATTGCAGCCCATTCGGTTCCCTAGGAGAAGGAAGTGGCTTCTTGTTTTTAGTTTCGGGAATTTCTCTGCACCAACACCTGCAATTCTGTTTGTTTACAAATCCGTTGAGATGGTAATGGACTTCTTTGGAAAATAAAAGATTTTCAAAATTTCTGAATGGAGCTAATATTGTTACGTCATACGACTTAATGGGGAATATGCATGATCTTTTTTATTTTTTTAAACGTTTCTACTAGTTATTACATTACCAAAAATAAATATAACACATCCAAAATATAAAGCATTAAGCTAAAAAAAATATATTAAAATCACTATCATTTTTGGGCGATTTAAACGCGGCTATTATGGCGCGCTTCTGTGACGTCAGAATACTCACACAAGTTGGATGTCAACAACGAAATGTTTCGTTCGCGAAGTTATTGAAAATTAAAAAAGTGAGTTTAAAGTCAACTTATTACCATGAAAAAGAACAGAAAACCGTATTATAAATATTGTGTCGTTCCTATGTGCCAAAATATTATCAAAACTGCACCTAAAAGTATATTTTCTTATGCCGAGAAATGTAATAAATAAGAAAAAATAAATCGGGCAAGTGCGAGTTGTACTCGCGCACGAAAGGTTCCGTAAAACTAAAAAAAATGTGATGCAACTAAAAATGTAGGATTTTCTGAATTTTTCCTTTATATGTGCTATAAAACATTGCTTCATAACAAATTTCAAGATTATAGGTCGACTGGAAGTATCCTTTAGGTTTTGATTCCCTTGCAAGTAGTTGCGAGTTTGAAAATATGCGGCTTAAATTGCTGTTTCTCTTAATTGCGTTGACATAGAAGTTTGATTTTGTTACAACTTAAAATTATTAATGTATTATAGACCTGAGTATTTGATATGAATTTCAATTTAATACCTCTACACGTTCAGGAGGAAAGGAGTAGTAGGTTTGAAATTATTAAAAATATTTTTTATATATGATGTAATTAAAAATTTACGGTTTTCACAATTTTTCCTTTATCTGTGCTATAAAACGTTGCTCCGTACCAAATTTCAAGATTCTGAGTTCACGGGAAGTACCCTGTAGGTTTTGATTCCTATGCGAGTGTCGAAAATTTGCAGAAATTTGCGACATAAACAGCTGTATCTTTTGATTACGTTAGCTTAGAAGTTAGATTTTTTTTCACAGCTTCAAGGGACAATAGACCTGAGTATTTGATATAAATTTCAGCTTGATACCTCCGCGCGTTCCTGAGAAAAAGGGTCTTGACAGACAGACAGACGGATAGACGGACGGATGGATGGACAAGAAAGTGATCCTATAAGGGTTCTGTGTTTTTCCTTTCGAGATACGGAACCCTAAAAATCAATCTATTTTTATTATTTTTTTTTGTAAATGTCCATTATTAGCGTAATTATACGCTAATACAACACAACCTTGTTATTTAAATTACTGAAATCTAAATTTCAGTAATTTAAATAACAAGGTTTTGTCATCGTTTAATACAATTCTAACTGTAAAGTTTTAAGTATTAAGCCTATAACAATGTGTAAACATTGTCGGGTAGATAGCATACCGTCACCTTAAGACGTAAATATGATACGAAGTGAAATTTGCATGTCCTACAATTAGTCACGGTGGTGTAGTGGCAGCACGATTGGGCCGGCATCCCAATAGGCGCGGATTTGAATCCCGCTTGTGACATCATTTTTCACTTCGTAATCGTGTTTTATAAATAACTAGCGACCCTCCCTCGCTTCGCTTCGGTTACGTCTACTTTCGCGACAGAGAATTCCTCTCGGAGAAGGAATTTCTTAAAATCCTATTTTATCTGACCTTTACAGAGCAGAAAGAAAGTCCACACTAAATTCAAAGTCTGTAGGGGCAGTATTGGAAAATGTAGATTTTTTGGGTTAACACCTACGCAATCCGCTTTAGGGGTGGAATTTCCAAAAAGGCGTTCTTAGTTAACCTGTGTGATATATTTAAAAAATGTGATTTCTACACCCCAGCAATCCCCTTGCGGGTGAAATTTATGTAAAATCCGTTCTTAGCTGACCTATAAACACCGTACTAATATAGTGCGGTGATATTCGAGACATTTCAATTTTAAAAAGTATTTGCATTGTACCAAACGTTTATGTGACATCAATCTTTTTAGAGTTCCATATCCAAAAGATAAAACAGGACCCTATTACTAAGACTTCGCTGTTCGTCCGTTACTTCGCCTGTCTCTCACCAGGCTGCTCTCATGAACTATAATAGTTGGACAGTTGAAATTTTCACAGATGATGAATTTATTTTGCCGCTACAACGACAGATACTAAAAAACAATAAAATAAATATTTAATGGCGTATGGGAGCCACACAACAAAAGTAATCTTTTTGCTCGATATTGATAACAAAAATAGGTAGACGTTTGAAATATGCTCAGAATATTTAGTAATATATTCACTTTAGAAATAAATAATTAAATTAAAATAAAACAAATAGAGAATTTAAGAGGGGCTTCCATACAACAAACATGATTATTTTGCCATTTATAGATAATGGTACGGAACCCTTCGTGCGCGACTCCGAGTCGCTCTTGGCCGGTTTTTTGAATATAATCGAATTTAGTTTTCAAACATGTGTCAAAACAAAATGTCTTTTAAATCAAAATCACTAAGAAGTATTGATATCGACTTTAAAGCAAATCACCCCTAAAATAACTTTCCACCCCCTTTTAACCCAGTTAGGAGATAAATATCAATAAAATATGAATCACGTCTTTCATCAATTCTGTTAAAGAATGTTTATGCAAAATTTAAAATAGATTGGAACAAGGAATCACGTTGTCTCATACAAACTTTGCCCTGATTTTTCACTCCCTTAGGGATATAATTTCGTAAAATCCGTTCTTAGCTGACCTCTACTCGGCGAAAGAAATATTCCTACCAAATTTAAGGTTTGTAGGCCTTATGGTTCCAGAGATATCGTGATGAGTCAATACATAGGTGGAAACCTCTTACATATATATAGATAACACATTTTCAGTGATCTAACTTCAAAACTGAAGAAGTTTCATACAGACTTACACCGCCTATTTTTCACCCTTAGGGAAGAGTTTTCCAAAATGCTGAAATACATGTTAATTTATTTAATATTCAAAAATGACAAAGTTTCACAAAAAATCTTGCAGCCCCTATTCCACTTCCTAAGGGGAAAATTTCCAAAAAAAAATAGGTAAAATTTTGATTAATATTTTATAGCGAATAACAAATTTTCAGGGATCTAACTTCAAAACTGACGAAGTTTCAAACAAACTTGCATGTCCTATTTTACACCCTTAGAAGAAAAATTTCCAAAAAAGCTGAAACATGTGTTTATTTATTTAATATTAAATATCTAAAAATTAATTTTCAGGGATTTAATTTTAAAACTGACGAAGTTTCATACAAACTTGCATCTCCTATTTTTTACCCTTAGGGGTGAAATTTCCACAAATGCTGAAATAGATCTTTGTTTATTTAATATTAAATAGGCAAATACAAATTTTAACGGTTCTAACATCTAAAATGACAAAGTTTTATAAAAAAAATTACAACTCCTATTCCACTCCCTTAGGGGAGGATTTTCCAAAATGCTGAGATAGGTAAATTTTTATTTAACATTATATAGCTAATAAAAAAAATTCAAGGATCTAACATCAAAACTGACGAAGTTTCATACAAACTTTCAACCCCTTACTTTTCACCCTTTTAGGAGAAATTTTCAATAATGTTGAAAGACGTTTTTATTTATTTAATATTAAATAGACGAATACAAAGTTTCACGAGTCTATCTTTAAAACTGACGAAGTTAGATACAAACTTGCAACCCCTATTTTCCACGCTTAGAGGACAAATTTCCAAAAATCCCTTCTTAGTGAGCGCCTACAATATAGAAAGCAGCAACTGTCAAAATTTCATGTAATTACCCCCAGCGGTTTAGGCTGTGCGATGATGAATCAGTCAATCAGGACAAGCTTTTTTATACAGTATGACTGGTAAAAGACTGTACATATCGAAGGAGACGATAGATAATGGTCACATCTAACAAATAAAAATATAATAAGAAGGTAATATTAATTAACTAGATAGTAAACCTCAACAATATTAGTTTGTCAGGATTCTCAAAAAGATGGTCACCTTCTCAACATTTCTCCATACAAATCAGTCGCACATCGTACACTGCCATTTGGTCGAGCATATGCAATTTCCCAACACTCTTAGTGCGAATAACACATTCTATCACACTTCACACACAAATAGTCACGGTTAAAATGAAAACGCGGGCAATCGAAAGACGCATAGGTTAACAAACACGGAAATGCAAAACACCCGATACGGCGCACGCGCTTTGACTGATCAGCTGACCACAGACGGACACTCACCCCGGGGTCATCCCTCGGAGGTGCGGGGCAGAGTGTGCGCGGGAGCCACTAGTTAGCACTGTTGTCAAGGTCACGCGCTCGGCTAGTTACTATTTTAATGTAACTTCAATATCTATGCGGAGGTGTATGTAAATAATCATTTTTATAGGACAATTAGTTCAAAATTTAAGTATCAATTTTTTTTATATATTCGGTATCAGAATCGAGTACTGAATACCCTCCCTCAATATGTACAATCTTTTACCAGTCACCCTGTATATATATATAGATTAAGCATATTAAATGCTAAATTTCAGTAATTTAAATAACAAGGTTGTGTCATCGTTTAATACAATTCTAACTGTAAAGTTTTAAGTATTAAGCCTATAACAATGTGTAAACATTGTCGGGTAGATAGCATACCGTCACCTTAAGACGTAAATATGATACGAAGTGAAATTTGCATGTCCTACAATTAGTCACGGTGGTGTAGTGGCAGCACGATTGGGCCGGAATCCCAATAGGCGTTGGTTCGAATCCCGCTTGTGATATCATTTTTCACTTCGTAATCGTGTTTTATAAATAATTAAGCATATTAAATGCTAAATTTCAGTAATTTAAAGAATCATTTTTTCTTAATTAAATGCACATACTTGTTTTGTTTACAAACTTCGACGTACACATATCCGGAACATACGCCCCCGGTCATGGCTCCGCCAGATCAGGACCGGGAGGCCGACGACGAGAGTGTTCCGACCGTGACGGAGTCGGAAGTGGGGGCGGCCGTGGCGAAGATTCGTTCCGCCACTACGACTCCCGGCCCGGACGGAATTCCAATCCGGGTGTTGACGTCGCTCCTCGAGCACTTCGAGCCTCGCCTCAGGCAGCTGTTCAACGCCTGTCTGACGTCTGGACGGTTCCCTGAGTGCTGGAAGGAAGGGAGGTTGGTTCTCCTGCCAAAGCCGGGACGGTCCCCAGGTTTGCCGTCGGCCTACAGGCCCATCGTGCTCCTCGACGATGTGGGTAAGCTGCTGGAGCGTGTGCTCGCTGCCCACATCGTCCGACACCTGGAGGAGGTGGGGCCCGATCTGTCGGACGCTCAGTATGGGTTTCGGAGGGGGCGTTCGACCATCGGGGCCCTACTACGCCTGAGGCAGGCGGCCGCGGAGGCCGTCGCCGGGAAGGGAGTGCTGTTGGCGGTGTCGTTGGACATCGCCAACGCATTCAATAGTCTGCCATTCGGCTGCATCAGGGAGGCGCTCCGGTTCCATGGAGTGCCCCTGTACCTCAGGCGGCTGGTGGCAGACTATTTGGAGGGCCGCAGTATCCTCTGCGCGGGTCCCGCAGGGGACATTGTGCGGACGCCCATGTCGTGCGGCGTTCCACAGGGGCCCAGAACCGACGTTCTGGGGCCGACTCTGTGGGACATCGGGTACGACTGGGCGTTGAGAGGGAGTCTCCCCCCCGGGCTGAGCTTGGTGTGCTACGCTGACGACAAGCTCGTCACAGTCCGGGGCAGGACACTCGAAGAGGCGGCGAGCCTGGCCACTCTCGGCACCGAGGAGATGGTCAGGCGGATCGAGGCGCTGGGGCTCAGGGTGGCCCTAAACAAGACGGAGGCCCTACTTTTCCATGGGCCCCGTGTGAGGCTACCCATCGGCGCCTCGATAGTGGTAAACTCCATCCACATCAGCATCCAGGCCCATATGAGGTACTTGGGTCTGGTGCTCGACGGGCGATGGTGGTTCCGGGAGCATTTCCGACAGATTGCTCCCCGGCTTGTCGGCGCGGCGTCCGCCCTTTCTCGACTCATGCCGAACGTGGGCGGACCCAGTTTCAAGGGCCGACGGCTGTATGCGGGGGTCATCCGCTCGATGGCCATGTACGGCGCACCCGTGTGGGCGAGGGCTCTGAACGCCCAGCTCAGGGCGGTTCTGTGGAGGCCACAGAGAGCCATGGCGGTCAGAGCCATTCGCGGGTACCGCACGGTGTCGACAGAGGCGGCGTGCCTATTGGCCGGGACACCCCCGTGGGACCTAGAGGCGGAGATGATCTCCGACCTCTACCGGCGGGTTATCACAGCGCGCGAGGAAGGTGGCTCCCCATCGTTGAGCGAGATAGCCACCTGGCGCGTGGATGCCCGCCGAGACGTCATCGCCCGTTGGGCTACGCGGCTGGAGAGGCCTAGGCACGGTGTGGAGACCGTTGAGGCCCTCCGGCCCGTATTGATAGAGTGGATGGAGCGGCGGCACGGAGTCCTCACCTTTCGGCTGATGCAGGTATTGACGGGGCACGGGTGTTTCGGGTTGTACCTGCACAGGGTCGTGTATAGGGAGTGGACTCCGGCCTGCCACCACTGCAGGAGTGACGAGGACACGGCGCAACACACGCTGGAGGTGTGTCCGGGATGGGAGCGGCAGCGCCGTGACCTCGTCGCTGTCATCGGTGCCGACCTGACGCTGCCGGCCGTCGCGAGGGCGATGGTCGACAGCATCAGGAACTGGGACGCGGTCGCCGCCTTCTGCGAGGCTGTCATCTCGCAGAAGGAAGCGGCGGAACGGGCCAGGGAGGATTCCCGCGCCCCGGGCCGCCGCCAGCGGCCGGGGCGGGGCTGATGCTGCCCTAACCAAGGCTTCGGGTGATCGGACCGGGGAATTGTCCGGTCACCCGACGTGAGGCCACCGCGTGAGGGCGACGCCCCGACGGCGAAATCTGTCGGGGCGTCGACGAGAGGAACCCGCGATGGTGAACCGCCGGGCGGGCCACCGAAGTTAAAAATCGGGTCCCGGTGACCCGCTCGCACGGCGAAGAGAGGACTTTTTATGGTGGGTCTATGGGGTCACGCGCCGCCTTCTCCGTCACCCCGGACCGATTTGGCGGGGCGAGACGCATCCATAGTGCACCAAAAAAAAAAAAAAAATCGTACACATACCTACCTAGTTTACGTAAAGTTCTTAAAGATATGTTCTCAATATCTAATAGGTACATGGGTCTTTATCCATAAAAGTAATATATGTTTAGTCATCTATGATACCTATCAATGAAAACATGTATAGTGCCACAAACTTATCTGACCCGGTGGCAAAATGATGAACTAATGACGCCATTTTTAAATGTCATTAAACGTCAATCGTCCTCCCAATATGCTGATATTTCAGTTGTTGGTTGTTTACTCCGTGTTTATTTATGTTTTGTAGTTTTAAAATGCGAAAAGCGATGCAATAAATATTATATTACAAGTTTTAAGTTATATGGAGGAAGAAAAACATCTTCAGGCATCAAATAATACCCTTTCAAAAATTGTATGAGTAGCACACGTTAGTGTTGTTAGTTTTTGAAAGAAAAAAAACACTATTAATAAACATTAAATATAGTTTGTTATGTGTTAAATATAATGAATTGATTTATTCTTAGAGTGTAATTATATTTGAATAGAATTATTGTATATTTATTCAAATAATACAATAATATTCTATAAATACCCGATTACAAAACGAAAAATGATGTCACAAGCGGGGTTCGAACCCGCACCTATTGGGAATCCGGTATAACCGTGCTGCCACTTACACCATCGTGAACTATTTTAGGATATGCAAATTTCGCTTCGTCTTCAAAGTGACGTATGCCATCTATCGGACAATGTTTACACATTGTATAGGCTTAATACTTCAAACTTTACAGTTAGAATTGTATTAAACGATGACACAACCTTGTTATTCAAATTACTGAAATTTTTTAGCATTTAATATGCTTAATTATTTATAAATACCCGATTACGAAACGAAAAATGATGTCACAGCGGGGTTCGAACCCGCACCTATTGGGAATCCGGCCCAACCGTGCTGCCACTTACACCATCGTGAACTATTTTAGGACATGCAAATTTCGCTTCATATTATATCATACTTCTTCAAGGTAACATATGCCATCTATCGGACAATGTTTACACATTGTATAGGCTTAATACTTCAAACTTTACAGTTAGAATTGTATTAAACGATGACACAACCTTGTTATTCAAATTACTGAAATTTTTTAGCATTTAATATGCTTAATTATTGTCCGATAGATGGCATACGTCACCTTGAAGACGTAAGATATAATATGAAGCGAAATTTGCATGTCCTAAAATAGTTCACGATGGAGTAAGTGGCAGCACGGTTGGGCCGGATTCCTAATAGGTGCGGGTTCGAACCTCGCTTGTGACATCATTTTTCGTTTCGTAATCGGTTATTTATAAATAATTAAGCATATTAAATGCTAAAAAAAAATCAGTTATTTGAATAACAAGGTTGTGTCATCGTATAATACAATTCTAACTGTAAAGTTTGAAGTATTAAGCCTATACAATGTGTAAACATTGTCCGATAGATGGCATACGTCACTTTGAAGACGAAGCGAAATTTGCATATCCTAAAATAGTTCACGATGGTGTAAGTGGCAGCACGGTTGGGCCGGATTCCCAATAGGTGCGGGTTTGAACCCCGCTTGTGACATCAGTTCTCGTTTCGTAATCGGGTATTTATAAATAATTAAGCATATTAAATGCTAAAAAATTTCAGTAATTTGAGTAACAAGGTTGTGTCATCATTTAATACAATTCTAACTGTAAAGTTTGAAGTATTAAGCCTATACAATGTGTAAACATTGTCCGATAGATGGCATACGTCACCTTGAAGACGTAAGATATAATATGAAGCGAAATTTGCATGTCCTAAAATAGTTCACGATGGTGTAAGTGGCAGCACGGTTGGGCCGGATTCCCAATAGGTGCGGGTTTGAACCCCGCTTGTGACATCATTTTTCGTTTCGTAATCGGGTATTTATAAATAATTAAGCATATTAAATGCTAAAAAATTTCAGTAATTTGAATAACAAGGTTGTGTCATCATTTAATACAATTCTAACTGTAAAGTTTGAAGTATTAAGCCTATACAATGTGTAAACATTGTCCGATAGATGGCATACGTCACTTTGAAGACGTAAGATATAATATGAAGCGAAATTTGCATGTCCTAAAATAGTTCACGATGGAGTAAGTGGCAGCACGGTTGGGCCGGATTCCCAATAGGTGCGGGTTCGAACCCCGCTTGTGACATCATTTTTCGTTTCGTAATCGGGTATTTATAAATAATTAAGCATATTAAATGCTAAAAAAAAATCAGTAATTTGAATAACAAGGTTGTGTCATCGTTTAATACAATTCTAACTGTAAAGTTTGAAGTATTAAGCCTATACAATGTGTAAACATTGTCCGATAGATGGCATACGTCACCTTGAAGACGTAAGATATAATATGAAGCGAAATTTGCATGTCCTAAAATAGTCCACAATGGTGTTAGTGGCAGCACGGTTGGGCCGGATTCCCAATAGGTGCGGGTTTGAACCCCGCTTGTGACATCATTTTTCGTTTCGTAATCGGGTATTTATAAATAATTAAGCATATTAAATGTTAAAAAATTTCAGTAATTTGAATAACAAGGTTGTGTCATCATTTAATACAATTCTAACTGTAAAGTTTGAAGTATTAAGCCTATACAATGTGTAAACATTGTCCGATAGATGGCATACGTCACCTTGAAGACGTAAGATATAATATGAAGCGAAATTTGCATGTCCCAAAATAGTTCACGATGGTGTAAGTGGCAGCACGGTTGGGCCGGATTCCCAATAGGTGCGGGTTCGAACCCCGCTTGTGACATCATTTTTCGTTTCGTAATCGGGTGAGCATATTAAATGCAAAAAAAAAATTTCAGTAATTTGACTAATATTCTATTTATGTAAATTTAATTGTAATGAATGTGCTTGATCAGAAAAAAAAATTGTATTTAATGTAAAAATTATATTGTTGGAGAAAACTTGTAAAGAATAAAAAGCAGTCCGATGAGAGCGGAGTAAAAATTTGTACACCAGGAAAAAACGGAAGAGGATGACACGTAAAACAAATTTCCATCAGCTAACATTAATTACAATGGACAATGCCCCTTATCACAATATTTGTGTAAATAAAACACCTAATTCAAATCACAAAATAGCAGAATTACAAAATTGATTGACAAATAATCACATTACATTTAATAAACAGCTTACAAAGCCGCAGCATTATGAAATAATACATAAGATATAATATACAAGACATAATAGACATAAGCCTGAGCCAATTTATAAAATTGACGAAATCCTTAAACACATCGGACATAGCGTGTTAAGATTATCACCATTCCGTTGCGGTTTAAATCACATTAAAATGATTTGGAGCTTAATGAAACGAAACAGCAGAGCTGAATATTGAAAACCCTAATCCAAAAATGCTTAAATTAATTGCAGAGGCTATTAATAGAATAATTTTAGACGAATGGACAAATCACTATAATCACGTGAAAAAAAAAATTCAAACGAATACAGAAAAAGGGATACATATTTAGATGATCCATAATGAAATTATCACTTTAGATAGTGACTGTGAGATTGAAAGTGATGATTCATATATGATGAAGTGGCAGACGAGTCAAATGACTTGGGCATACCTAGAATATGTCCATTATAAAAAAATTGCCCTACATTGGTAACCCGGGAAAAAATGATCAGGCCTGGTCAAACCTGTTCATGCATGATCAGACCTGAAATTTGACCTGATCAGACCTGTTCATGCCTGATCAGACCTGACGTTAGACATGATCAGGCCTGATCAGACATGATCAGGTCTGGGCCGTAAAATACGTTCAGATCTGATCAGGCCTGTTCATGCATGATCATGTCTGATCAGGCCTGAATGTATTTTACGGCCCAGGTCTGATCATGCCTGATCATGCATGAATAGACATGAGCAGGTCTGATCAGGCCTGATCAGACCTGTTCATGCATGATCAGACCTGGACATATTTAACACTGCAGGTCTGATCAGGCGTGATCATGCATGAACAGGCCTGATGTGTTAAATACGTTCAGGTCTGATCATGCATGAATAGACATGATCAGGTCTAATTAGTTAAATACTTAATTATTCCTATATCTTTATATATGCCAGCTTGATCGAGCCGGACCAACTGGATCCAACTCGAGTTGGATCAGACCAGACATGTTGATTCGATATATATATATATATACACATACACACATACATATCATCACGCCATATCCCTTGCAGAGTAGGCAGAGAGAACAGAGTGCCAGAGAACTCTATCTCTGCATACTTCACTCGCTTCCTCAACATTCATAATTCTCTTCATACACGCTCGCCGGTTTCGGAGACTCTTGACTCCACCTTCCTTCAGTACATGACCGATCTGGTCTAGGTAGGTTAGTCTCGATCTCCCTCGGTACCTACATCCTTCCACTTTCGCATTGTATATCTTCTTAACCAGGCGTTCGTTCGGCATTCTTTCCACATATCCGAACCATCGGAGCGTTCCCTTTCGCATCTTTACACCAATACTCTCTTTCATACCTACTCGCTCTCTTACGTCGTCGTTACGAATGCGGTCGGTCAGCCTAACTCCACAGATTTTCCGCAGAGATCGCATTTCGACCGCATTAATTTTACTATCATACTCTTTTCTGCATACCCAACTGTCGCTTCCATACAGTAATGTTGGGACAAGCACTGCGTTATGTATTGCTACACGTGCCTTCTGGCTGAGGTGGTGGCTGGCGAGAAGTTGCCCCAACGCTCCGATCACTCTATTTCCCGCATTCACTCTTCGCTCTATATCAGTAGTGTACCTTCCATCTCGGCTAAATCCACATCATATAGTCAAAATAATTTTGTAAATTGGATAATAAAATTTATTGTTTTTAGACACACATTAAATTATTGAAATAAATGTACATGTTTCAAACATGTATATATCATTAGCGCTGTTAATGTCTGACCAAGTCTGATATGGTGGAAGGAATTTAGAAAACTTCATTATATTGAAAATTATAGATGAATTTATCTCCTACAGAAGGATTTCATTAATGAACAAATAAAATTTTAGATTGAATAATAAAATATATTATTTATTGATTATTTACAAGCTTCATGATTAAATAAATGTGTGCATTTTACATTCAAAAGATTTGCCTTAACGTATTTGGTCGCTTACATATATAATTGCCAACTGCAATTAAATGAAACATATTCTTTATTTGATTACAATTAATTAATAATGATGAATTAACTTTTTAAAAGGAATTATATGATCTACTCGAACTTGTTTTGTTGAACTCATCTAAGAATTCATAATAAATACGTCAATTTTATGACAACATAACATATTCATTTTATAGAACTAGACTATAGAAATCAAAAGATTTTATGAGTATTTTATTCATAATAACAATATATTTTTTTGCGCACGCTCGGAATCCATAAACGCGTTTGCGTATTATATCAATTGTTTACATAATTATTAACCAAAAAAAAAAAAATATGGTTCTAACTAGATGTCGCTGTTAGAAATTCTGAATCACGCTATGGTTTCAATGCAGTAAATGTCTTACCCTACTGTCAGTACTTCTTATTTATGAAGTCAGAGACAGCCTGAGACGGGTATTCTCAGGGAGTTCTTATTTAGGAAGTCTTTAACTTCGTCATAAAGCGGTGCATGCAACCTCTTAAAGACTATTGAAAGAGTACATTCCGTTGATAATTCAGACGTCCAAATCATAAATAAGAGTAATTTTGATGTTCTCAGAAGTCATTTTGTTATCTGGGTACCGGATCAGGCCCGGTCATTTTTCAGGTCTGATCAGGCCTGACGACTCATGCCTGATCAGGGCTGATCATTTTTTCCCGGGAAATTATAATCATTGTGTTAAAATATAAGTATTTATAAAATCTACATTTTTGTTTCTTCTTAATAACATAATATTAATAAAGTATAATAAAAAATGTGTTCATAAGCATTGATGCTTGTATCACACTTACCTAGTTCCAGTATATACAACTGTTGTATTACAACATTTCAGTATGTACAAATCAGTGTATTAACAGTTCGCCTATAGAGATTTTGTATGAGATTTTTAATTCCACTCTGTTGCGTTAGATGGCGCCAATATTAAGCTTTGTTACGATAAAAATAATATAAAATTAATTTATATTATTCGAGCTTATTTGTATTTGAGTAAAACATTCATTTTATTTCTTTTTATGTTTATAAATCACATGTTAATTTTTATACATTTTATTGTATTTTGCGTAAAAAGAAACGTGCTGCCGCCATGGCAGCCATTTAAAAAAATACCTTGCGAGCAGTGTGACCATGGAGACTAGAATAAGGAGTACCATCTTGTATGGGGGATTATACTCGTTCCAACCATTTATTTTACTTTTGACACATGCTTTAGGACGTAACTTTTTCATTATACGCAATTATTAACTTTGAAACGAGTGAACAGAGAAATATATAAACTGCCCAATAATATTTATATATCTTAATTATTACCCACTAAATACATTAATATGCCGTAAATAGCTCTATTCATAAAATTTAAGTGATAATTCATTTCCGTTATAAAAAAAGTTACGTTCTATCGCATCTAGTGACAGGATCAAAAGTATTCGGTGCAAACTAATGAATCGCAAATAATCGATTACACTTATTTGCAGTTAAGTCAGCTGACAACTGAGTTTTGAATTGTTGTAATAGACAACACGTTAAAATTGTATCAGGGAGATATAAAAATCTTCTCATCATACCTATAACATGAAATAAAACAACCAAAATATTTTAATATTATTTTATTATAACGAATCGTCGGATTCTTCATACGAACTCGAATCGTCGCTTGAATCATCTGCAGTGTTTATTATTAACTCTTGTGTAGGTATGTTGTCAAATTCAATTTCTCGATCCCAATCAGAGAATATTATATTTTTTGTCTTGTTGACGACACTCGCCCAGTTTTCAGGCGTCACACTAGCACATGCGTTTTTTAAAAGTTCAAGCATTTTATTTGCTGTGAAAGGAGGAGTTGTATTGTTTCTTGCGGCGTGTCCTTTGACTTGTGCCCAGATCATTTCAATTGGATTATATTGACAGTGGTACGGAGGAATTCTGATTACAACATGCCCATATTCTGCTGCCATTTCGTCGATGACATATCGTTTTGGCTGCTTTTTACTTTTTAATATTTTAAGTAATTCTACTTTTAGTAGGGATTCGTCCACATCTTCCCCATTATCACGAAGCCAGTTTATAATCTCGTGTTTTTTGTTGGCCTGTGTTGGCATTTTATTAATTTAGCGAGAGTGATAGGGTGCATTATCAATAAATATTGTTGATGGCTCTTCAAGTGATGTAAGCATTTCTCTGAACCACTTTTCATACACGTCCGCATTCATCTCCTCATGATAGTCTCCTGTTTTTTTTTATTTGAACGCTAACAGAGCGTCTGGTACAAATCCCTTTGTAGTTCCCGCATGGCAAATGATGAGGCGTTCACCTTTCCCCATTGGCACTGCAGAAGTAGAAGCAGCAGTATCGTCAGTCTAACCTTTTGGTATGGAATGATTGGCATTGAGCCAAGTTTCATCTGTGAAAACGACATTCGACCAGTCTTCTATTTTCTTCGCTTGTCTTAAAAATTCACAGCAAGACAAGGCTATATCACGACGTTCCATTAAAATTTTTCTTATGTCGGATTTCTTATACAAGAACCCGATTTGGTGCAGCACCTTTGACAAAGAAGATTTTTGACCACGAAACAAGCCACAATTTCGTAGAGACGCTACTAATTTTTTCAAAGTAGAAATCTCTTTGCTTGTGTAATAATTGTATATATGAAAACGAATAGCATCAGTATCAAAACTGTCACTTGCTGTCACTCAAAGAGTAAAGTTATTAAACTGAAAAAGAGTGGCAACTCGATGATAAAATATGCATGTATGGAAAGTGCTGCTACCCAGAGTTTACGCGGTGAACTAAAGTTGAAGTGATATATATACATATCTACATGTGTATGTGTAATTATATAGAATTTTCTTTTACTATGAAAGCTACCCTGAAATGTATAAAAAACATATCAGCTGATAACGAAGCAATAATAATATCAGCTTAACAATGAAAATTGAGATAATTTTCAAAAAGTACATCAATAACCGTAAATAGATTGATGACAATAAGTACCTCCGCTAGGAACAAAAAATAACAATTCTCAGTTGTCAAACGTTTGACATACAGGACAAAATGGCGGCAGTTAAATTTGTACAAACAATCTGTAGGCACTAACTCTCTGGATTGTCCTTTTAGCACCATACCTTTCGGCATTTTGCAAGTAAAATCTTACTGGGAGGAACGATACGCTCAACTCAATCAAAGTAAGAACAATGAAATCAATACGGTGGAATATAAATACTCAACACAGCGTATGAAAAATATGAAAGAGCACTCAGCGAACAGAAATGTGACTAGCACGGGAGTCTTGTTGCGAGTGACAGACAACACAACAAAATGGCGTCGCCGGCGCGCCGTTCAGTGTTGCCAATTCGGCTTAAAAAAAGGGGTAGGCTGGATGAGAAAATTAGTGATTTACTACCGCAGACGAGGGCGCCATTGTCTCTAAGTAAAGTTTGGAGCAGCGGACCCCGCTTAATGGAAAAATGCTTCATAAAGTAGTTATTTTTTATTTTGCAAAGTACAAAGTAAAATATTTTGAGAGGACTGAATTAGTGGGTATGCAAAAATTAATGTGCCCAAATAACAAATATATTTACAGAAGTGAAGTTTTTAAATAATATGAAATATGTATTTAAGCAAAAATAAAATATCCGTGTTAAATCGATTAAAAGTTCTTCCTGACTAAAATCGATTATTACAAAACATAGTATCCGTAATACATTGGTACAACACTAATTGATCAGAATTCGACCTGCCAAAAGTAAAATAAATGGTTGGAACGAGTATAGTCAAAAAAGTGTCCACTTGTAAACAGCAAATTATTGTTCAAACACTCACCGAAATAGCGCTAGTGTAGCAAGTGGAAATGATATGAATGTAGCAGTAATAAGCAGAGTGAAGTGTGCTGAGTTACGTAGTCAACTGTGATTTGATAAATAATAATCTATGAACCTATGAAATTTGTGGCGCTCTTTTTAAAATTCTTACACTTGCTACTATAGCGCCACCTTAATTTACTCCCGTTCAATGGACACTTCTTAATACACTGAGATGATACTCCTTATTCTAGTCTCCATGAGTGTGACCAAATTCATCAGAATTCTGCGATTTTAGCAGAATTCAATCTCAAATTTGTGACAGTAGATTGTGTCGCAGACTTTAAAATTAGGCAGATTTTGGCATAATATTGAAAAAGTTCCGCAGGAAACTAGCGGGATTAGACATTAATTAATTACCATTCGGTAGTTGCGGAAAACATATTTAAAAAAAACCTATCTTTCTTAAAGAACGTATTTTTTTTTCTTCTGAAGGCACCTTTCATTCTTAGGGAAAATACCCCTTAAATGTATATTTTGCCTTGAAATTGTATGTAATATACATTTTATGCGCAGATATCGTTAGTCAACTGTTTCGTCCGCGTCAGAAAATATGACCAGAACTATCGTGTTGAATGGGAGAAGGATCCAATGTTTTCATCTTGCTTATGAAGATCCAAAAATGAGAGCAATGCCGCTTTTTGTAAAGTATGTAATAACAGTAGTTTCATGATGACTTCTAATGTTTACGCGAGTATTACACATTTGAAATAAAACTACTTTTACGGATTCTATCGCGTTTGTATTTGATTTATAATTTCCCGACGTTTCGAACACGTTCTCCCGTGACCATGATCACTGTAAAGTGTTCGAAACGTCGGGAAATTATAAATCAAATACAAACGCGATAGAATCCGTAAAAGTAGTTTTATTTCAAGTAGTTTCATGACTTTCTGTTTTTAAATAACATGTAAACTCAGTGAAACATAAAAAAAATGTGATTATTCTGGACAGTCGTCGGTAAAGGACTCTTTTTACTTATGTTGCTCTAAAAATACTTGTAATGTAGTTAGTAAACAATTCACATCTGTATGTAACATAAGACAAACGTCTATAACTGAAGAGGTAAAAAAAGCTGAAATTAAAATTTCTATGTTTCTGGCAAAACATAATTTATCATTTAGAGTTATGAATCATTTGAACGAGTTACTTGAAAAATGTTTGCATGATTCAGTAATTGCAAGATCATTTTTATGTAAACGCACTAAAGCTGCTGCATTGACAAATAATGTTCTCAAACCTGAAGTTGGAAAAGAACTGCATGCTGAATTGGCTTCTTGTTTAATACATATATATATAAACAAAAAGCTAATTCAACATGCAGTGTGTGCCAGAAAACCTTGTTTCTTCAGTTGTCATTGATGAAAGTACCGATATCCACCACATTTCAAAAATCACGAAGGCAGATGGAATTAATTGTACCCACACTCCCCAAGTACATTATTTCGCAAAAGCTATGATGATTTTATATATGATTATACATGTAAATCTTGTGAGCGCATATTTTTTCAAATGAACAATATAAAATTTGAAGGAAGGTGAAGTCAAGAGTCTCCGAAACCGGCGAGCGTGTATGAAGAGAATTATGAATGTTGAGGAAGCGAGTGAAGTATGCAGAGATAGAGTTCTCTGGCACTCTGTTCTCTCTGCCTACCCTGCAAGGGATATGGCGTGATGATATGTATGTATGTATGTATGTAACAATATAAAAAATGACGTGCGAAAAAAATTTTAAAATGAACATGTTGCTGCAATTCTACATGTCAAACAAGCAGTTAAAGAACAGTCTGGATCCATAAATTTTACGCCATCAAAAAATATGGTTAAGATAGTTCAAAACTCTATAGTTCTATATAAAAATGTGGATAGAACTTAGATTTTTTTTTATTTGAAAATATTGAGTTGCTTTAAAACACATTAAAACTTATCTATTAGCAGAATTTTAACATTTATTCCAAAAATAATATCAGATTTTTAGCAGAAATTAAATGAGTAGCTAGCATAATGATCAATTTAAATCTGGCCACACTGTACGTGAGTTTGACATTATTCTATGCGTAAGCTTATATTAGTCTGTGGTTATTCTGTTCTGTTTATTTGTTGTGTGAGTATTTTTTGTTATCACCGACGACTATTTTTTGTTTCCTAGATACCGATCGACGCTTGTTTTACTAACCTGACCCATGTGTAATACCCACGGAGACCAGTGATATAATTAAAATGTTGTATGTAGTTAAATGTTGTATTATAATAAAAGAAAGCACTATAATAAGGTAAACTGTTGTTTTATTTGTTTTTCTTTAAGAGTCTCTTAATAATCTTCAGTTGTGAAATCAATTTTATAAAGATTTTACTTCTGAAAATTACTTAGAAAATTTATATTAATTTTAATGAATAATTGAATCCTCCCTAGCCCAGGAGGCCGCTCTCCACTTACACCACTTATCGACAGATGGCGTCTGTACCTGAGCTTTGCTGTTGCCTCTATACCTATATATTTAAAATACTTCTATGATACAAATTATTACAAATGTACTTACTCTGTGGTTTTTTTGGCGCGAATGTGGAAATGTCATGTCACGCTCTTGTAATATATTCATTTCTTTAGTGTTTTGTGGTGTTATATTGAATAATTTTGCTGGTATTTTATGCAATATGGTACAGTTAAAGTGTTGAAGTGTAGTGAATGTGGTATAATAGTGGTTTACGTGTATTTTCATATTTGCCCAAAATTCCCAAAGAAAATCATTGATTAGGTTATCAGCGCCCGATTAATGGTAACGACTTGACTTACTGACAGACAATGACTATTAAGGCTACATAATACGAAGAAATGATGAACAATATATGAAAAATAATTAAATAAGACTTGGCTGTATGGGCTTTGATCCCTTTGCCTGTCCGAATGGACGAACAGAACCAAAAAAAAAAATGTACTTACTCTGTGCAGCGACGCTGTCACCGGGTCAGATAAGTTTGTAGCACTTATAATAAAATCAATTTTGACGGGAATTTGAAAACGTCATGTGGTGCTCTTGTATTATATTCGATATCTTAGTGTTTTAACGTGTTATATTAGATAATTTTGATGGCATTTTATGTAATGTGATGTGCGGAAATACTGGGATGTAGTGAATATCATATAAAAGTGCTTTACAACGTTTTCGTTTTCCATCAAAATTCCCACAAGATACCATTAACAGTGTGGCCATTGCACTGTTAATGGTGACAATTTGACTTAGACAACGACTGACTTGAAAGACTAAAAACGTGAAAATATTTATAACTTGACACTGGCACCAATAGCTCGTATATGTAGCTGATTGCCAATACATAAGAAGAAGAAGAAGAAGAAGATAATAAAATCAATGAGAAATTATAAGACTTTTGAAAAATTTGCGTGACGACTAAAATATAAATCTATTGTAATTTTTAAACTTATTTTACTTGACGTTGGCGAAGTTGTGGTTAATCACTCACAGAGGCCATTCATTTAGAAGAAGAAGAGAAATTATAAGTAATTGGCGAAAGCGAAATATTAAGAACGTCATTAAAAAGAAAAACTGAGTAACAAATTGAAAATAATAGAATATTTAAAGAAATAATATATATAAATAAACATGGACGTGTCATCAATGTGTAGAATATGTTTAGTTCAAGATGTCACCATGTATTGTTTAGTTGACACTAAACTACAAGATATATACGAAAAGTTGACGACGACGTCTGTAAGTAAACATAACGCTAATATATTTCTCATATGTTTTTTATTTCATGAATTTCATCGCACATAACCTCAAATCGTACTTTAATAGAATAGAAAATTTTTTATTTGTATGACATCGGCACATATCGGACTTTCCGTGTGGTGACGGAGTAAGAATACAATTCACCACCCCCTATCTTACCCGTGGGTGATCGTACGAGACGACTAAGGGATATAAAACGCATATAACATCTATGCAAGAGAAGGAACCTCGAAAACACGTCTGACTAGCGTGGTAAAGTAGGTCAATTTCTCTCCCATTATGTAGGAGGCTCGAGCCCAACAGTGGGACATACATATCGCTTGTCCGGAAGAATAGTGACACAACTCTAAAAAGTACAATTTTCATTATATTTCAATTGTTGGGGGTAGAAGGTTTGCTAATATTATAAGTTCCCCCTATCAACTCTTCGTCGTCATTTTTAAGGATATTATGCTGACGTTCGTGCATTTGAAATCACTGTTGATCCGAGCTGAAAAAAAGGAAACACTTATTTTGACCCTCCTGAAAAATTTAGGTGTTTTGAGTTGTGAAACTTCTTCCAGGCCAGCAATATATAAATGATCTTATACCTTGGCAATGAATGCCTGAATGAGATTATGCCTTGCTTCTGGCGCATACAAATTAGATAAAAGTTTGAATTCAGTACAGAAGAGATACAGAAATTATGATTAAATAAAACATCATCATCTCTGCTCATATATGTAACACTGTTGGGCTCGAGCCTTCTCCATAATGGGAGGGAAATTGACCTACTATACCACGCTGGTCAGACGTGTTGGTATAGGGTTTAGTTTCGAGTTTTTCTTCTAATGCATAGATGTTATATGCGTAATATATCCCTTAGTCATCTCTTACGATCACTCACGAATAAGATAGGGGGTGGTGAATTGTATTCTGATTCTGTCACCACATGGACAAACATAAGATATATTATTAGAATTCAAATTGCAATATAAAAAAATATATGGACTATATTAAAAGTGTCATATTATTAAATTTTATTACATTTACATATGTACATACATACATACCATCACGCCATATCCCTTACAGGGTAGGCAGAGAGAACAGAGTACCAGAGAACTATATCCTTGCATACTTCACTCGCTTCCTCAACATTCATAATTCTCTTCATACACGCTCGCCGGTTTCGGAGACTCTTGACTCCACCCTCCTTCAGTACATGACCGATCTGGTCTAGGTAGTTTAGTCTCGATCTCCCCCGGTACCTACATCCTTCCACTTTCGCATTGTATATCCTCTTAACCAGACATTCATTAGCCATTGTTTCCACATGTCTGAACCATCGGAGCATTCCCTTTTGCAAAAATTTTATTAAAATGTCAAATTATGTTAACATTAAAGTACATTTAAATTACTGAAATTTAGCATTTAATATGCTTAATTATTTATAAAAACCGATTACGAAGTGAAAAATGATGTCACAAGCGGGATTCGAACCCGCGCCTATTGGGATTCCGGCCCAATCGTGCTGCCACTACACCACCGTGACTAATTGTAGGACATGCAAATTTCGCGAGTTGGCAGGAGATGCTGGACGGTCTCGACCGTGACCCCTGGGGTCGCCCGTATCGCGCGTCGCTGAATAAGCTTCGCGCGCGGCCCAATCCCCCCCCCCCTTACCGAGACCCTCCAGCCCGACCTCCTTCGTAGAGTGGTGGAGGAGCTGTTCCCGCGGCAGTCGGAGCACACGCCCCCGGTCATGGCTTCGCCAGACCACGACCGGGAGGCCGTCGAGAGTGTTCCGCCCGTGACGGAGTCGGAAGTGGGGGCAGCTGTGGCGAAGATTCGTTCCGCCACCACGGCCCCCGGCCCGGACGGAGTCCCAGTCCGGGTGTTGACGTTGCTCCTCGAGCATCTCGAACCTCGCCTCAGGCGACTGTTCAACGCCTGTCTGACGTCTGAACAGTTCCCTGAGTGCTGGAAGGAAGGGAGGTTGGTTCTCCTGCCAAAGCCGGGACGGCCCCCGCATTCGCCGTCGGCCTACAGGCCTATTGTGCTTCTGGACGATGTGGGTAAGCTGCTGGAGCGTGTCCTCGCTGCCCGCATCGTCCAGCACCTGGAGGAGGTGGGGCCCGATCTGTCGGCCGCTCAATTTGGGTTTCGGAAGGGGCGTTCGACCATCGGGGCCCTGCTACGCCTGAGGCAGACGGCCGCGGAGGCTGTCGCCGGCAAAGGAGTGTTGTTGGCGGTGTCGTTGGACATCGCCAACGCCTTCAATAGTCTGCCATTCAGCTGCATCAGGGAGGCGCTCCGGTTCCATGGAGTGCCCCTGTACCTCAAGCGGCTGGTGGCAGACTATTTGGAGGGGCGCGGTGTTCTCTACGCGAGCCCCGCAGGGGACATTGTGCGGACGCCCATGTCGTGCGGTGTTCCGCAGGGGTCGGTTCTGAGGCCGACTCTGTGGGACATCGGGAACGACTGGGCGTTGAGAGGGAGTCTCCTCCCCGGGCTGAGCGTTATTTGCTATGCTGACGACACGCTCGTCACAGCCCGGGGCAGGACATTCGAAGAGGCGGCGAGCCTGGCCACTCTCGGCACCGAGGTCCGAGATGGTCAGGCGAATCGAAGCGCTGGGGCTCAGGGTGGCCCTAAACAAGACGGAGGCCCTACTATTCCATGGGCCCCGTTTTAGGCTGCCCATCGGCGCCTCGTTAGTTGTCAATTCCATCCACATCTGTATCCAGGCCCATATGAGGTACTTGGGTCTGGTGCTCGACGGGCGATGGTGGTTCCGGGAGCATTTTCGCCAAATTGCTCCCCGGCTGGTCGGCGCGGCGTCCGTCCTTTCTCGGCTCATGCCGAATGTTGGCGGACCCAGTTTCGAGGGCCGACGGCTGTATGCGGGGGTGATCCGCTCAATGGCCATGTACGGCGCACCCGTCTGGGCGAGGGCTCTGAACGCCCAGCTCAGGGCGGTGCTGTGGAGGCCACAGCGAGCCATTGCGGTCAGAGCCATTCGCGGGTACCGCACGGTATCGACAGAGGCGGCGTGCCTATTGGCCGGGACACCCCCGTGGGACCTAGAGGCGGAGATGCTCTCCGACCTCTACCGGCGGGTTACCTCAATGCGCGAAGAGGGTGGCTCCCCATCGTTTAACGAGATAGCCACCTGGCGCGAGGACGCCCGCCGAGAAGTCGTCGCCCGTTGGGCTACGCGGTTGGAGTTGCCTAGACATGGTGTCACTACCGTCGAGGCCCTCCGGCCCGTACTGATGGAATGGATGGAGCGGCGGCACGGAGTCCTCACCTTCCGACTGGTGCAGGTGTTAACGGGGCACGGGTGTTTCGGGAAATACCTGCACACGGTCGTGTACAGGGAATGGACTCCGGGCTGCCATCATTGCAGTAGTGACGAGGACACGGCGCAACATACGCTCGAGGAATGCTCGGGCTGGGATGGGCAGCGCCGCGACCTCGTAGCTATTATCGGTGCCGACCTGACGCTGCCGGCTGTTGCGAGGGCGATGGTCGACAGCGTCAGGAATTGGGACGCGGTCGCCGCCTTCTGCGAGGCTGTCATCTCGCAGAAGGAGGCGGCGGAACGGGCCCGGGAGGATTCCCGTGACTCGGGCCGTCGCCCGCGGCCGGGGCGGCGCAGGCGCGAATACCTGCGCCTGATGCCGCCCTAACCGAGGCTTCGGGTGATCGGACCGGGGAATTGTCCGGTCACCCGACGCGAGGCCACCGCGTGAGGATGACGCCTCGACGGCGAAATCTGTCGGGGCGTCAACAGGAGAGGAGCCCGAGAGGGCATACCGCCGAGCGGGCCACCGAAGACAAAGATCGGGTACCGGTGGCCCGCTCGCACGGCGAAGAAGAGGTGCTTGCAGGGTGGGTCAATGGGGTTGCGCGCCGCCTCTTCCGTCACCCCGGATCGATATGGCGAGGTGCGACGTCCATGGCCCACCACAAAAAAAAATCGATTCAGCACTAGATATCAATTTAAAAAAGCAATTTTATTGGTGCCAAAGATAGAGTCTACAATTGATCTATATCAGATCCCCATCCCTGGATGACGAAGAGTTGATTGTTGTTGTTGTTGTTTCTTTCTTTAATTACGTTGTACCTAGCTAATAAATTGATAGTTGCACCAACAGTGCAATTTACAGTATAATTTAGTGTTTACAGTATAATTTAGTGATAGTTGCACCAACAGTGGGACTTAATTGTGATGATATATTATAAAAGAACATAATACAGAGCAGAATGTAAATAGTTTCTCCTCATTAGTTTCAGAGTGAAGACAGTCGCCCCCTACGAGTGTGTTACATGTGTTATGGAAGACTTCAGAGCTGTCACCGACTGCACCTCAACTGTATTAAGAGTGAAAAGTTACTAACAAAAATATTAAGAAACAAACGCGTGAGCTTTTTATATATCTTTATTTTATGGTGATGTTAGCAGAATGTGATTCTTCAACACCTATTTTGCCCGTGGGTGATCGTAGAGATGTTTAAGAGATATAACCCGCACATAACATCTATGCAAGGGAAGGCAAACTCTAAACAAAACCCTATACCAACACGTCTGACCAGCGCGGTATAGTAGGTCCCTATCCGTCCCATTATGTAGGACACTCCCAACAGTGGGACATACATTAGCTGAGACGAGGGCGATGTATAACATGATTAATGGATATATTGTGCTCGCATCAACATCGGAGAAAGAGAACTTGAATTTGAAATATACCAACCAGCGTGGTAGTAAGTCTGAAGTCGTAATAAGTATTTTTTTTAATTTTTAAATAAATCTTTTTGTTATCATTTTTAACCGCTCCTCCCCCTTGATGATACATGGTGAGGTTTAAGACTATAACCCCACCTCCCCCATCGCGTGAATTTTTAGTACCTACAAAGAAGTAGTCCACACCTCATTATATTCTCGGTTTTTTGCTCTTTTACACTTCGCAAAAAGATCTTTATACAGATCAGCTACTTTATACTTCTTTCGTGCTCTGGCAACGACAAGTCAAATTCACACTACACGCCGCTTTTCAGTTTAGAAATAGAAGCGTTTGATGAAAAAATAAATACACGTGATATGTTACTACACCCCCCTCCCACTTGTGATATTTCGTGACTTTTGTCAAAACCCTTCTCTCCTTTCAAATCTCATGTGGTTAATGGACGCCCGCTAAAATTCATCATTTCATTATCATCTTTCAGCCTTCTGTCATCCACTGCTGTACGCAGGCCTCCTTCATATTTCGCTGCACAGCGCGGTCCTCTGCCGCCCACGTCTAATCACTTACATTTTATTGTTACAGCTAAAATCAAAAGAGTTAGTAGATATGAATACATTGAAAATAGTTCACCCATTGGTGCAGTTGTCTTGTGTGCCAGTGAGTGTGGAGGTGACACATGATGATGAAGCAGATCACCCTGTGGAGCCAGTTGATATGATACATGTACATGTGAAACAGGAGAACATTGAAGGTAATAAGACATTCTCTAAACATATACTGTTACATCTTACAAGTGGTAATAATGGTGGAAGAATACAATTCACCACTCTCATATACAGGATGCCTATTTTATTACTAGAATAACTTAAACTAGGCGTAGGAATGACGTCATAAAAAATAATAAAGTTAGTTGCAGACTCCTAGCTCTGCCCAATCCCGATATAAAGTGATTTGTTTCTTATCAAAACAGTAGGTTTGTCAGCGTACATTGACCTGTAGGTACATTTCGACCAGCTGTGCGGCGGTGAGCGCAGCGAGAGCGGGACTATTTGCCTACTAGTTCAATGTCACAAGCATGAGTATATGCCTACATCGAACTTTTATAGTACAAGTGTATTGACCTCTTATCATTGGGGCAATTTTATCAAAAATTAGGTACTATTTTTTTATTGATTTGGATAGTATATATGGGCGCAAATCGCCCTCTATCGCCGATACTTGTCAATTATTGGTCTGTGTTGCCAATTATAGTTTAAATGATTATTATATTATTATTCGTAATGACAACACTGCTATTTACTTGATATTTAAAAGATACTGTTTTGACTGTTTTCTAGAAATGTTTGATTTAATTGTTTAAATATTAAAATTATTATGTAAATGTTCAAAATAAATCCATAAATATTAATGTAATTATTTGTAACCATGTTTAGTTGTTTTTACGTAATAAACATCTCAATTTATTTCTACCCACAGCACCATTTGTCGAACTATATGTAAGAATAATATTTCCTTTAATTACACGAATGTAAATTGCGTAAAATAGACTATTTGGAATAATGTTAAATGTATTAAAATGACAGAAGATTGTAAGAAAAGGGGGTCTACGCGTGAATGTGAGCAAAACCAAAATAATGGTGTAACACTGGCAATTTTTACACCAGATATGAGAGAAACAACATTTACTGTTGTTTCCGTACAATTAAACGTTTTCGATACTGTCAACCACAATATGGTCTCATCGGTCTGTTGATATCTTTTGAACTCTTCTGTAACACCTAGATGTTTGTCAAGTTATATGCATGTAGGTTATATTTAGCTACGTATAGCTGAGTATGTATTGGATTGTTGTAATATAAACACCGGCTTACCCCAAGGTGGTATTATTTCTCCTCTTTTATCTTCAAAACATATTGATTCGGTCATGTATGACAATCACGAATCCAAGTTATTTTCAATATTATTTAGGCATCTGAGCTTGCATCAAATTAATGTTATTTAAATTAATATAAACACTGTCATGTCTCAAGGCCGTATTGCTTTACCCCTATTATTTCTTTAATTCCATCAATCCAACCAGATGTCAGGTTGCAAGTATAGGTATTGGATGCAGATATGTGATTCATCATCATCGTCTTAGTTGTTAAAAGTTCTATCGCTGGGCTTTAGCTTCGATCATAGTCGGTGACAATTAATCTACTGTGGTAATTATATATCGTGACTGTTATTCCGTATGGTGACAAGCTTAGAGTACAATGTGTCACAACCTTTAGCGGCACATGAGAGTTGTAATGGATAATGGCTTCCCGCTCTCTGTCTCTCGCCAACTGCAGTCATCAAAATGGCTGTGGAATATAACGATCATGGCATTATCTGCCCTGAGGAAGACCTATTTGCAATACTGGACATCAACGTAGTGATGGATTATCATTCTCCTACTCTTATCCCATATTAATGAGATTTTTTTTTAATTTACAGATGCACAAGACAATTACGTAGATGATGAATTCAGTGAACAATATACAGCAGTAACAGATATTGTTAAAGTTGAACATGTTACTGAAGAAGACAATGATATATCAAACTACGACACCAATATGAGACGTGCAAAATTTAATATAACTACTAAACCTGATGAAGATAACATTCAAGATACAAAACCTGATATTAGTAATGTTGATGTAAATATACAAAATGACATCAAACTAACTAAATTCAGTGACATGTTACTAGAACCTATTGAGATCGTAACGACGACTATGGATTTAGGGTGTGTTGAAGCCAGTAAGTGAAATTAAAAGCAAATTTTCTTTAATTGTGATGTTAACTACTCAATTTGGTCTGACTTAGTCTCTCTTTACCCCATGTTAGTCTATTGCGTCAAATACTCCAGCCATTAAGTTTTCGCTATTGAAAATTTCAAGCATAACCATATTTACCACACGATTGGTATCAGAAGTGGGCCAAGTGTGGCGGTCTCTTCATTCCGATGTAGTTTTTTTTTAAATTTTCTTTCTCCCTAAATTCACTATATTCGTATTACATTATTGCAGGTGCGTCAACAGAAAAACCTGAACTAGTTGAAGTATCTATAAAAGTTGAAAATGCAATATCTGAAAAACCTCAAACAGTAGCTAAAAACAAAAATTGTGCAAATAAGAAATCTAAAAAGCAAACAGTAGACAAAATTAAAAGTAAGACAGAGAAAGTAAATGAAGTAAACACAGAGGAAAACCCTTTTAAGTGTGATGTATGTGGAAAAGTCTTACTTGGTAGACGACATTTGTTAGCACATAAATATATTCATACCGGTCAGAGACCTTTTAAATGTGATCTGTGTGGTAAGAGTTTTATGAGAGCACATCACCTAAGATATCATAGCCGCGTACACACCCGTGAAAAGCCTTATAAATGTGATATATGCGAAAAGAGTTTTGGACTAAAGCATGGTTTATTACAACATAAACGTTTTCATACAGGTGAGAAACCTTTTGAGTGTGACGTATGTGGGAGAAGTTACAGGCAAAAGATTGCTTTAATCAACCATATCCGTGTACATACTGGTGAAAAGCCATACAAATGTGATATATGTGATAAAGATTTTGGCCGATACGAAGGTTTAAAGAAACACAAACAAAGACATACCGGTGTAAAGCCTTACAAATGTGACACGTGTGGGAAATGTTTCTTTCAGAAGCCACATTTGCAACAACATATCCTCAGTCATACCGGTGAAAAGCCACATAAATGTGATCTATGTAAGAAAGCATTTACTACAAAGGGAATTTTGAGAGCACATTCACGTGTACACACCGGGGAGAAACTGTATAACTGTAATAAGTGTAAGGCGTGTTATGTACAAAAACATAATTTAACACATCACAAGCGCGTGAAGCACAAGGAGGCGGCCGACCCGAACACATAATATAAAATAATCTATTCAGAAACAATATCAAAAGACATCATCGGATTATTTGCTTTGGCCGTGCGAGAGCTGGCCACGTCGTGTGCGATAGCTTTGCAAGAATGGGTGCGTTAATCAGGAGCAAGCAATGTTGTGGGCGTTAGCCTCGCGAGTGGAAAAGTTAGTGCAACAGCTGGCAACGTTGAGTGCGTTACATCTAGCGACTAAGGGTATGAATGCTACAGCTGACAACGTTGAGTACGTTAGCCTCGCGAATGGAAGAGTGTGAGTGCAACAGCTGGCAAAGTTGAGTGCGTTACACCTCGCGACTTAGGGTATGAATGCCACAGCTGACAACGTTGAGTACGTTAGCCTCGCGAGTGGAAGAGTGTGAGTGCAACAGCTGGCAACGTTGAATGCGTTACACCTCGCGACTTAGCGTACGAATGCCACAGCTGACAACGTTGAGTGCGTTAGCCTCGCGAGTGGAAGAGTGTGAGTGCAACAGCTGGCAACGTGGAGTGCGTTACACCTGGCGACTAAGGGTATGAATGCCACAGCTGACAACGTTGAGTGCGTTATATCTGGCGACTAAGGGTATGAATGCCACAGCTGACAACGTTGAGTGCGTTACACCTGGCGACTAAGGGTATGAATGCCACAGCTGACAACGTCATGTGCGTTAGCTTTAAAAGTGTGGGTGCGTTAATCTCGCGAGTGATAAATTTGAGTGCAGGAGCAAGCAATGTTGAGTGCGTTAGCCTCGCGAGTGGAAGAGTGTGAGTGCAACAGCTGGCAACGTTGGGTGCGTTAGCTTCGCGAGTGGAAGAGTGTGAGTGCAACAGCTGGCAACGTTGAGTGCGTTACACCTCGCGACTTAGGGTATGAATGCCACAGCTGACAACGTTGAGTGCGTTAGCCTCGCGAGTGGAAGAGTGTGAGTGCAATAGCTGGCAACGTTGAGTGCGTTACACCTGGCGACTAAGGGTATGAATGCCACAGCTGACAACGTTGAGTGCGTTAGCCTCGCGAGAGGAAGAGTGTTGGTGCGACAGCTGGCACGTTGGGTGCGTTAGTTTCGCGAGTGGAAGAATGTGAGTGCGACAGCTGGCATCGTTGGGTGCGTTAGCTTTGCGACGATTTTGATAAGTGCGCTATAAGGCATAAATCATTTTACTTCGTGAAGAAGGAGATTCTTACCATAAATAAACTTTGGTTGGAATTGAAAGCTGAAATTGATTTTAAATATAGCAGAACGTCGTTGGGGAGTATTTTAAGGTCTGGGCTATTTATAAATACAAAAATGGCAGTTCTAATGAAAAGTTTTAATAGAACGCAGCGATATTGCAGCTTGGAGAGCAAAATATATGTCATTTATATTGATGAAACGTACATACATGCTTCATAACACCTCCAAAAATGTTGGCAATCAGAGCAAGAGCCTCGTATTTGTGCTTCTGATAGCGTCGGTGCAAGATGGATTATAGCTCATGCTGGAGGTAAAACTGGGTTTGTTGAAAACGGACTGCTACTCTTTAAATCTAAATCAAAATCGAGTGACTATCATGACGATATGAATTCCACAAACTTCATGCGATGGGTGAAATAAAAATTGTGCCGAATTTACAATCGAATTGCATTGTAGTTATGGATAATGCATCATATCACTGCACACAAATAATCGAGGCCCCTAAAATGGGCAATACAAAAGTAGAGCTCCAAGAGTGACTTAAGAAAAATGATATTGAATTCGATGGTTGTTGGACAAAAGCACTGTTATGCGAATTAGTCAAAAGGCACAAAGGTGGCCCACAATATGAAATAGAACAAATGTTGAATGAACATGGACATGAGGTCCTGCGTTTACCGCCGTACCACTGCGATTTAAATCCCATAGAAACGATTTGGGCAAGTCTCACAAGCTCCTAACGAAATAGCCTCTATTACCGAAGCGGCGTTCAAACAGTTTCAGTAACGACAGAAGAATGGCTTAATGTATGTCTACATGTAGAAAAAATAGAAGACAAGTATTTTGAATCAGACAGACTATTGGATATGGGAATGGACAAATTTATAATTAACTAGCTTCTGCCCGCGGCTTCGCCCGCGTAAAAGGTTACTTTCCTAAAGTTTTTGATCCCCTATTTTTATTTTTGACCGTCGGTAATACAGTGCAACGGTATTACAATACTCAGGGTTGGAACTTCATTACTGGACTGCTAGATGGCGTTGAAGAAGCTAGATTTTGAGATTTTTTGACATTTTTTTTTATTTTTCATACAAAAAAAATGTTTTTTTTTAATAAAAAGTATCCTATGTTACTTTTAATACCTCCAAGAATATGTGTACAATGTTTTATGATGATCGGTTGAGTAGTTTTAGCGTGAAAGCGTAACAAACAAACTTACATTCACATTTATATATTAGTAGGGATGTTACTGGCGATACATCTGACTCTTCTGATGAAGACTCCAGCATAAATTCTGATGATGATGGTCAAATGGAAGGTATTAACCCACATCCGGATCCTTGTTATACCAAATTTAACTACTAAGTATTCAATAAAATGTTTACAATAATTGAACCATTTTTTTTTTAACATTGTATGTGAGTGGAAAACTCTAGTGCATTTATTATGCTTATCTGCTTAAGTTTCGAGTAATGATAAATGATTACCCATTAAAGGAAGGTAAAAAGAAGTAATATGGGCAACATTAAGCACGCCACCAGTAGCGCGCAAAGTTATCTTGCGCGGACTATAGAAAGTTAATTAAATTTATTTTATTTAAATAATATGTTTTAAATGAACCATCGTTTCGTCTTTTACTCTCTTCTAAGCTCTCTCTCTCTCTGGCTAGACCTTTTCCCATTACTTGGGGTCGGCCTTCCTTGTCCTCATCTTCCATTTAGCACGATCTTGTGCTTCGTCTGCGTTTAATTTATTTGCGTTCAGGTCCTTTTGGCCCGTTGTCTGCCATGTGGCGGGTGGTCTTCCACGCGTACGTTTCGTCGTAGGCAAATCCAGGGCAAGCTTCACCATATGGTCATCTGGGCGTCTTTGTATGTGACCATACCACCTCAAGCGCTTCTCTTTAATTTTATCTACAATGGGGGCAACTCTGAAACTTCCTCTTATGTACTCATTGCGGATTTTGTCCAGCAGCGTGACACCCGCTGACCAGCGTAACATGCGCATTTCCGTACAATGTAATTTGTTCAGATGTTGTTTGTTAGTTGGCCAACATTCTGAACTGTATAGAACAACAGGTCTGATGGCTGTCTTATACAGATGTCCTTTAAGCCTAAGAGGAATTTTCCTATCACACATTACGCCTGTGAGTTGTCTCCACTTCATCCATCCTGTTGTTGTTTTATGAGTAACATCTTTTTCGATTTTCCCATCGTTGCTGATTATTGATCCCAGGTACTTAAATTGCGTGACCGTAGGCAGAAAGGTATTTCCGCCTTTTACTCTCTTCTAAGCAAGTACCGAAAATTTCGAAAACTCGTCAGCGAAGAGATAGCTGATTTTTCTTTCAGTGGACGAAGTGTATTTGGTTTATGATGTAGACACCACTGTTTAGAAGTCTGCTGGGGATAGATCTGGATGACTCTTAGGTGGCCATGGGATGTCGTCGCATCTGGAAATCAGCTTTTCCGTTGACATTTCTTTGACTACCGGCAGGGACTCGTTGGATGTGTGGCTCCATCTTGCTGAAACCATGTGTAGCCACCAAACTCCAGTAGCATTGGTGCCATAAACTCCAGTAACATTTTCACATACTCAGCAGAGTTAACAATAACCGAAAGGCCGCGAGAATCTCCGAAAAAGTTAGGGTTCAATGATTTCTTTTGCTGAAATTGCAGCCCATGCGGTTCCCTAGGGGAATGAAGTGGCTGCTTGTTTTTAGCTTTGGGAATTTCTCTGCACCCACACCCGCAATTCTGTTTACAAATCCGTTGAGATGGTAATGGACTTCTTCGGATAATAAAAGATTTTTAAAATTTCTAAATCGGCTTAATATTGTTACGTCATACGACTTAATGGGGAATATGCATGATTTTTTAAATTTTTAAACGTTTCTACTAGTTATTACATTACCAAACAATAAAATGTGTGCGTGTGACCTTTACGCGCGATTAAAGTAAAACTTCTTTGGCGTTGACGACATATATCACTGATATGATTAAATATTAACTTAAATAAATAAATATTATATTATAATTTAATTATATTTATTATTCATGTGCTTTACACAGATTATTCAAATGTTATATTAATATTATTCATTCGAAACAGGTAATTGAATGCATAAATTTTTTGCATACATATACTTACAACCAATCAGAATTATTATTTTTAAATGGCGGAAACTACACAGACTATAGTAAGCGTTACTTCCGTCAGAAAAAAAATCTGAGTTACTCCCTAGTCGCGCCTAAAGAAGTTTTACTTCAATAAATATAACACATCCAAAATATAAACCACTAAGCTAAAAAGAAAAAAACAGAGGTGTCAAGGGACACCCGGATGGAACGAAGTTCTATTTTAATTATATAATTTTTTTCTGCCTTAAGCGATTTTTATCGTTATATTTTAGCCAATTTGCAAAATATCTTTATAAATTATAGCCTATGTGTTATTCTGATGTGCAAGCTATATTACTATAAACATCAAAATCCATTCAGTAGTTTTTACGTGAAAGAGCAACAAACATGTTCACATCCATACATTATTACAAACTTTCACGTTTATAATATTAATAATAGGATATACAATTCCACTAGACTACCAAAACTTTTCGGCCCCGAGCTAAAACGCGAGCCGGCCACGCGGCCCAGTCACGGGCGAAAATAATTTCGTTGCGCATTATTTTGATTTTGCTATATCTCTTAAGGTATTGATTTAATTTGCATGGTCTGAAGGAAAAAAAATATCTTCATGAAATGCTCAAGCCAACTAATGTATTTAAAATGATAAGGATTAATACAGTATTTGTGTAAATAGCTTTTCAATTACCGTTTTATAATAGAACATTTTTTAAAGTATTAAAATGGATATAGTATGTTATCCTTAAGAGATAGATATATACCATCGCGGACTTTTTTGTAGGCCTTTTTAAGCTGTATAATACTGTAGTACTTTATTTTGATCTATTTCGTAGGGTTCAGCCAGCGTTTGCAATGTAAGCGCAAAATAATGTGTTTATTTACGACATCACATTAGAAACCTCTAAAATTATCAGTGTTTCTCTAGTACATTATGCATATATTCTACATATAAACCTTCCTCTTGAATCACTCTATCTATAAAAAAAATCGTCGCGACACCATACTGTTCAATGCGAAATAGAAATGAAAATATCTGGTTTGCTTTCTATAAGAGAGAGAGAGACAGACAGAGAAACATGCGACGCCGCACAGCTTACAATAGCTTACTATAGCAAAAAGTGTCGTGACAACTTTTCGTAAGAATTTTTTCCGTCTAGCCCCCTTTCACAACGCGCGATAAGGAACTTCGTTCCAAAATATATATATTAAAATCACTATCATTTTTGGACGATTTAAACGCGGCTATTATGGCGCGCTTCTGTGACGTCAGAATACTCACACAAGTTGGATGTCAACAACGAAATGTTTCGTTCACGAAGTTATTGAAAATTAAAAAAGTGAGTGTAGAGTCAACTTATTACCATGGAAAAGAACAGAAAACCGTATTATAAACATACATACATATCATCTCGCCATATCCCTTGCAGGGTAGGCAGAGAGGGGAGCGATGCCAGAAACCTCCGCGTGGTGTACCCTGGGTGCGGGCGACAGTCCCCCAGATCCTTCTGTCGAATGGTCGCCCGTAGCGGATCTCTGGCGCGAGGGGGGGTGCCCCAGCAATGGGTTGAGCCCCAATTCGCTCCTGACCCTCTAGTTGTAGAGGGTACAGGAGGCGAAATTTCGGACGGGCCCGGTCACTCATTAATTTGAGGGCTGGGCAGGCTTATGCCACCGCCGACATATCGTAAACCTGATATCTTGCTTATGAAAACCGATTACGAAATGAAAAATGATGTCACAAGCGGGATCTGAACCCGCGCCTATTGGGATTCCGGCCCAATCGTGCTGCCACTACACCACCGTGACTAATTGTAGGACATGCAAATTTCACTTCGTAATAGGTATATTTACGTCTTAAGGTGACGGTATGCTATCTACCCGACAATGTTTACACATTGTTATACGCTTAATACTTAAAACTTTTACAGTTAGAATTGTATTAAACGATGACACAAACTTGTTATTTAAATTACTGAAATTTAGCATTTAATATGCTTAATTATTTATAAAAACCGATTACGAAATGATATCTTGCTTCAAGACAAGTTGTCGTGAGGCGTAGTATCAGGAACGAGGGTCTTGGCTTAACCGCCCGGACCGCGAGGAAGACAACCTCTATAAAGAATTCGACCTTCGAATTCGGAAATTACCCAGAATCCTAAGTTCTGGCGTGCGGCGAGAGGATGCATGGCAGATGGGCTGTTCTGTTCCTAGCACGCTCCAGCCAGGGTACCGGCTGACCCCCTGGTTGGTAAATGTAGGCTTGCCCGGGTACAGGGATCTCTGCCCGGGTCTACGGTTTTTCTCCCATACTCGTGGGAATCAACATGGATTTTCTTTTACCTACACCTACACCAACACAAGATGGGAATCCAGAGGAGTCCCACATCACAGCCTTTTCAAGCCAACGTAAAACTGACAACGACGCCTCGTCCTCAGGACTTGAGGCGTCCGCCGAGGGCCCGGCACAGACGAAAGAGGCCCAAAAAAAGAAGACGAAGAAGCAAAGGAAGCGATTGAATTGGGGCACCAACAAGGCTTCCTCAATAGAAAAGAAGCGTTTGGCGGAGCGGAAGGCGAAGGAGGCCGCTGCCGCCAAACTGGAGGAAGACGGTGGCAGGTCGATGGACGAGGGCGACAGTACTGTTGCAGAGCCATCTGAAGACGAGGGCAGTGGATCTGCCAACATGATGGACGAGGGCGGTAACATTGCCGCAGAGCCGTCCAAAGACGCCAGCGGGTCGGCTGAAGAAACCGTCTCTCTGCCCTCGAAGCTGCGGAAGCGCCCCCTAAATAAGGAGGGCAGCTCAGGCGCCGATTCCGAGGGGAGCGTGGTCATCATGCCTCCTCCCAAAGTTCCGGTCTCTCGCAGAGGGCGAGGGGCCGCGGCGTCGGGTAGGACGACCCACTCCCCGGCCGGCGGAGTGCGTGGAGGGGTGGAGGCTCACAGGCGGGCCGACGACGAGGCGGCCGCCGCGAGGGTGCTGGGAGTGTTGTCCGGCATCCCTCCCACCGAAGTGGCGGCCGCTGGTGCCCGCGCGAGCGCCCCAGCCGCGAAAATGGAGGCCCTGCAGGCCGAAAACGCCCGCCTTGGCGGCGAGGTGTCAGGCCTGCGAGCCCAGAACCGCCGGCTGGAGTCGGAGCTGGCCGCGGTGCGGAGGTCCAATCGCGTCCTCGCCAAGGATGTGGCTGAGCTGAGGGCCCAAGTGGCGAGGCTCGTGCCGCCTGCGCCACCTGCGCCGCCGGCCAGTGCCCGCCGCGGAGGAACCGCCGTCGTCGTCGCTCCGAAGCCGCCCCGAGGTGGTGGCCGTCCAGTGGCTGCCGCCGCGTCGAAGACTGCTGCGACTGCGGAGCGCGCGCCGCCGACCAGCCCACCCAATGCCGTGGAGCAGGCCCCAACAGCGGCCCAGCCGATAGCTCCGACCCCGCTACCTGCGGTGGGGGGCGTGCCGGACGAGGCCTTACGCGCCATAATAGATACCGTCGGCAACATGGTCAATGCGCGCTTGGCCGTGAAGGCAAGGCTGCCTCCAGAACCACGTGTTCGGCCGCCTCTCGCCGCGGACAAGCAGCCATATACGGCACCAGCCCCAGCCCCGCTACCCTGTCAGGGTGGCCGCGTGAGCGGGAGCTACGCCGCAGCCGCGGCTGGGCCCAAGCCCAAGGGGCCCGCTCCGAAGAGGAAGACGGCACCGGCTCCTACCGGACCGCAGTCGTCGCCCGCACCGACACCGCCGGCGACGACTAGCGCACTCGCGACTGCGCCTTCCGCGCCTGACACGCCCGCTACGCCTGAACAGGGTTGGCAGGTGGCCGAGCGCGGCAGGAAGAGTCGCGGCCAGAGAAGGAGAGCGGCGGTGAAGCGCGCCGCTGAGGTCGCCGCTCCCCAGGCAGGAGCCGGAGGAGGCGGAACGAAGAAGAAGAGGCCGCGCAAGGGGCTCCGGCCGCCGAAGAGAGCCGCAATGGTGATCACTGTGCTGCCTGAGGCGGCAGAAAGGGGCCTCAGCTATGAGGCCGTCCTGCGGAAGGCCCGGTGGGAGCTCGACGTCTCCGACATAGGAGGCGTCGAAGCCAGGATCTGCAAGGCCCGGACAGGGGCTCGGATCCTCGAGTTCCCTGGGGCCGAGGGCACCAGGACTGCCGATAGCGTGGCGTCGAAGTTACGAGGTCTGTTCGCCGAGGAGGGTGGCGTTAAAATCGCCAGACCCGTGAAGTGCGCCGAAATGCGCATTGCGGGTCTGGATGACTCCGTGACGGGGGAAGACATCTGGGAGGCCATTGCCTCGAAAACCGGGTGTCCCCTGGACACCGTCCGGGTTGGCGTCATCCGGCCCGGTCCGGGCGGCGTAGGTGCTGCCTGGGTGCAGTGCCCAGTGGAGTCGGTCAGGCAACTGGTCGGCTCAGGCAGTGGTAGGCTCCTCGTGGGCTGGAGCTCAGCACGACTAATCGTGCTGGAGCACCGGCCTGCGAGGTGTTTCAAGTGCATAGCGGTCGGGAATGCCCGGCCAACATGCACCAATTGCTTTGACTGCGGCGAACTCTGTTTCCGCTGCGGTCAGACTGGGCACATGCGGCCCCGCCCCACTGCCCCGCGTGTGCGGCGGGCAATAAGCCTGCCAAGCACTGCATGGGCTCTGGGGCGTGCAGACCTCCGGCTTCGGCCCCAAAGGGGCGGAGCGGCCTTTCAACCACGGCCGCTCCCGCTCCTAGCGCGGCCCGATCGCCCGCTAGCGAGGAGGTGATGGATACGGCCCACTAATGGCTGCCCAGTCCACTCACCTCCTGTAGGCCAACACCAACCACTCCGCCGGTGCGCAGGATCTCCTCCTGCAATCCATGGTGGAGTGGTCGATCGGTACAGCCGTAGTCGCGGCACCGTACTGTGTGCCTGATCGCCCCAATTGGGTGGTCAGCCGGAACGGAACCGCGGCAATCGTCGTCTCCACGCAGCGGCACTTCCCGTCCTTGTCCCTTTTGGATAGGGGCGAGGAATTTGTCGCTGCGTAATGGGGAGGGGTCACACTCTACAGCGTTTACCTCTCCCCTAACAGGAGAATGGACGATTTCGGGGCCTCCCTCACCACCTTGGAGGCTTCGATACGGCGACTGGCACCGGGCCTCGTCCTGGTCCTGGGGGACTTCAACGCCAAATCTACGGCGTGGGGGTCCCCGATGACGGACGATCGCGGGCGGGCGATCGTAGAGTGGGCGGCGTCACTGGTCCTTTGTGTCCTAAACAGAGGCTCAGTGAACACGTATGTGCGACAGCAGGATGGGTCCATAGCGGACTTGTCGTTCGCTAGCCCCGCTGTCGCACCACGAGTGAGGAACTGGCGTGTCCTGGAGGAGGCGGAGACCCTGTCGGATCACCGTTACATCCGGATGGAGGTCTCCCCTCTCCGGGATCCCAGCAGGGGTCACAGGGCGAACCGAGCTCCCGCATTTTCGCGGTGGGCTGTGGGGCGTCTGGATAGGGACCTACTGGCGGAGGCGGCCATCGTGAATACGTGGCTGTCCTCACCACCCCCAGCGGACGGAGTGGACGTTGAGGCTGTCCGCATCCGCAGTGCGTTAACGCAGGTCTGCGATGCGGCCATGCCCAGAGTGCGGCGTCTACCTCCGAGGCAGGGGGTCTACTGGTGGTCCCCAAGACTGGCGGACCTTCGTGCGGCGTGCATTAGTGCCCGAAGGTCCTACACCCGCAGTCGGCGGCGTCGCCGCGATGTTGAGCGGAAGGGCCGTACCGCGGTGCGCGTACCGCCTTTCGGCTGGCCATCTGGTCCGCCAAGGACGCGAGTTGGCAGGAGATACTGGACGGTCTCGACCGTGACCCCTGGGATCGCCCGTATCGCGCGTCGCTGAATAAGCTTCGCGCGCAGGGCTCCTCCCCTCACCGAGACCCTCCAGCCCGACCTCCTTCGTAGAGTGGTCGAGGAGCTGTTCCCGCGGCAGTCGGAGCACACGCCCCTGGTCATGGCTTTGCGGAGTCGGAAGTGGGGGCAGCCGTGGCGAAGATTCGTTCCGCCACCACGGGCCCCGGCCCGGACGGAGTCCCAGTCCGGGTGTTGACGTCGCTCCTCGAGCACTTCGAGCCTCGCCTCAGGCAGCTGTTCAACACCTGTCTGACGTCTGGACGGTTCCCTGAGTGCTGGAAGGAAGGGAGGTTGCTTCTCCTGCCAAAGCTGGGACGGCCCCCGGATTTGCCGTCGGCCTACAGGCCCACTGTGCTTCTGGAAGATGTAGGTAAGCTGCTGGAGCATGTCCTCGCTGCCCGCATCGTCCGGCACCTGGAGGAGGTGGGGCCCGATTTGTCGGATGCTCAATTTGGGTTTCGGAGGGGGCGTTTGACCATCGGGGCCCTGCTACGCCTGAGGCAGACGGCCGCGGAGGCTGTCGCCGGCAAAGGAGTGCTGTTGGCGGTGTCGTTGGACATCGCCCATCCCTTCAATAGTCTGCCATTCAGCTGCATCAGGGAGGCGCTCCGGTTCCATGGAGTGCCCCTGTACCTCAGGTGGCTGGTGGCAGACTATTTGGAGGGCCGCAGTGTTCTCTACGCAAGCCCCGCAGGGGACATTGTGCGGACGCCCATGTCGTGCGGTGTTCCGCAGGGGTCGGTTCTGGGGCCGACTCTATGGAACATCGGTTACGACTGGGCGTTGAGAGGGAGTCTGCCCCCCGGGCTGAGCGTTATTTGCTATGCTGACGACACGCTCGTCACAGCCCGGGGCAGGACACTCGAAGAGGCGGCGAGCCTGGTCACTCTCGGCACCGAGGAGATGGTTAGGCGAATTGAGGCGCTGGGGCTCAGGGTGGCCCTAAACAAGACGGAGGCCCTACTATTCCATGGGCCCCTTGTGAGGCTGCCCATCGGCGCCTCGTTAGTCGTCAACTCCATCCACATCAGTATCCAGGCCCATATGAGGTACTTGGGTCTGGTGCTCGAAGGGCGATGGTGATTCCGGGAGCATTTTCGTCAAATTGCTCCCCGGCTGGTCGGCGCGGCGTCCGCCCTTTCTCGGCTCATGCCGAACGTGGGCAGACCCAGTTTCGAGGGCCGACGGCTGTATGCGGTGGTGATCCGCTCAATGGCCATGTACGGCGCACCTGTGTGGGCGAGGGCTCTGAACGCCCATCTCAGGGCGGTGCTGTGGAGGCCACAGCGAGCCATGGCGGTCAGAGCCATTCGCGGGTACCGCACGGTGTCTACCGAGGCGGCATGCCTATTGGCCGGGACACCCCCGCGGGACCTAGAGGCGGAGATGCTCTCCGACCTCTACCGGCGGGTTACCTCAATGCGCGAAGAGGGTGGCTGCCCATCGTTCAACGAGATAGCCACCTGGCGCGAGGACGCCCGCCGAGAAGTCGTCGCCCGTTGGGCTACGCGGCTGGAGAGGCCTAGACACGGTGTCGTTACCGTTGAGGCCCTCCGGCCCGTACTGATGGAGTGGATGGAGCGGCGGCACGGAGTCCTCTCTTTCCGGTTGGTGCAGGTCTTGTCGGGCCATGGTTGCTTCGGCTAGAACCTGCACACGGTCGTGCGGAGGGAGTGGACTCCGTCCTGCCACCATTGCAGTAGCGACGAGGACACGGCGCAACATACGCTCGAGGTATGTTCGGGCTGGGACGGGCAGCGCCGTGACCTCGTCGCTGTCATCGGTGCCGACCTGACGCTGCCGGCTGTTGCGCGAGCGATGGTCGACACTGTCAGGAATTGGGACGCGGTCGCCGCCTTCTGCGAGCCTGTCATCTCGCAGAAGGAGGCGGCGGAACGGGCCCAGGAGGATTCCCGTGACCCGGGCCGCTGCCCGCGGCTGGGGCGGCGCAGGCGCGAGTACCTGCGCCTGATGCCGCCCTAACCGAGGCTTCGGGTGATCGGACCGGGGAATTGTCCGGTCACCCGATGTGAGGCCACCGCGTGAGGACGACGCCTCGACGGCGAAAGCTGTCGGGGCGTCGACAGGAGAGGAGCCCGAGAGGGCATACCGCCGAGCGGGCCACCGAAGACAAAGATCGGGTACCGGTGGCCCGCTCGCACGGCGAAGAAGAGGTGCTTGCAGGGTGGGTCAATGGGGTTGCGCGCCGCCTCTTCCATCACCCCGGACCGATTTGGCGGGGTGCGACGTCCATAGCCCACCGCAAAATAAAAATAAAAAAAAGGGTAAGCAGAGAGAACAGCGTGCCAGAGAACTCTATCTTTGCATACTTCACTCGCTTCCTCAACATTCATAATTCTCTTCATACACGCTCGCCGGTTTTGGAGACTCTCGACTCCACCTTCCTTCAGTACATGGCCGATCTGGTCTAGGTAGGTTTATCTCGGTCTCCCCCGGTACCTACATCCTTCCACTTTCGCATTGTATATCTTCTTAACCAGACGTGCGTTCGGCATTCTTTCCACATGTCCGAACCATCGGAGCATTCCCTTTCGCATCTTTACACCAATACTCTCTTTCATACCTACTCACTCTCTTACGTCGTCGTTACGAATGCGGTCGGTCAGCCTTACTCCACAGATTTTTCGCAGAGATCGCATTTCGACCGCATTAATTTTACTTTCACACTCTTTTCTGTATATCCAACTCTCGCTTCCATACAGTAATGTTGGGACAAGCACTGCGTTATGTATTGCTACACGTGCCAGCCAGAAGGCTGAGGTGGTGGCTACCGAGAAGTCTTCCCAACGCTCCGTTCACTCTATTGCCCGCATTCACTCTTCGCTCTATATCAGTGGTGTACCTTCCATCTCGGCTAAATCCACATCCAAGATATACAAATTCATCCACTTGCTCTAGTACATCATTACCTATTGTTACTCTTACATCTGTTCTGGCTTCATCTCTTTCAAAGACCATTATTTTGGTTTTGTTCACATTCACGCGTAGACCCCTTTTCTTACAATCTTCTGTCATTGTGTCGACTAGGGTCTGCAGGTCAGTCGCTGACTGTGCTAGCAGGACTGCATCATCTGCATAAAGCAGAGCAGTGACCACTGAGTCGCCCATTTGGACTCCCACATTCATATCGTTCAACCTTTGGAGACATTTATCCAGATATATGATAAACAGCCTGGCTGATAGAACGCACCCCTGCTTAACGCCGATATTGACGTCAAACCAAGGCGACATTCCATCATCCAGCCGCACACAGGCTCTACAGACCATGTTACTGGACTGCACAGCCTGTAGCAGTTTACCGTTAATACCATACTCCGGTAAAATGTCCCAAAGTTCCTTTCGTACAACCGTGTCAAATGCTCTCTCCGGATCCACAAATCTGCAGAAAACCCTCTGACCTAGAGCCAGATGCTTCTGAGCTTGTCCACAATGTTGCGCAGAGAGAACACTTGATTCATGCATCCCCTTCCACTTCTGAAACCTCCTTGTGTCTCACACAGTAAACCATCGGACACCATCCTCATTCTCCTTTCAATAATTTTACCGTACACTTTTGCTGCCAAACTGGTCAAGCTTATGGCTCTGTAATTTGCGCAGTCATAACGTGAACCCTTGTTTTTAAACAAAAGCATGATGACTGCGCTATTCCAGTCCCCGGGAACCATTCCCGAGCTCCAACATAAATTGAGGAGCAACAAGAACGCCTCCCAGACACAGGAGCCACCAAGCTTGATCATCTCGGCAGACACCATATCAAGGCCCGCTGCCTTACCATTTTTCAAACTTCTTATCGCCCATTCAACTTCATCCATACTGATGTCATCGGAGGACGCCGCTGTCGAATGTTGTTCTACTAAACCACATGCGACACCGGCGTCAACCGTAGCATCCGCATACATATCGCCAAAATATTCACTCCATCGGCTTAACACGTCTTGTGTTTGTGTAAGAATGTCTCCACCTTTAGACCTTATTTTATTCATTCTGAAGGCTGACCAACCACCCCGAGACTTCTTCACCTCCCTCCAAAATAGTTTGGTGTTACCCTCGGAAGTTTTTAGTCAGCCTATCTTCTACACTCATACTTGCTCTATCACGTTTCTCTGTTCACTAAGGCCTTGGTGTCAACCAAAGAGTAAAGTTATTAAATTGAAAAAGAGTGGCAACTCGATGATAAAATATGCATGTATGGAAAGTGCTGCCACCCAGAGTTTAGGCGGTGAACTAAAGTTGAAGTAATATATATACATATCTACATGTGTATGTGTAATTACATAGAATTTTCTTTTACTATGAAAACTACCCTGAAATATAAAAAAAAACATATCAGCTGATAATTAAACAATAATAATATCAGCCTAATATTGAAACTTGAGATAATTTTCAGAAAAATATCAATAACCGAAAATAGATCGATGACAATAAGTACCTACGCTAGGAACAAAAAATAACAATTCTCAGTTGTCAAACGTTTGACAGGCAGGACAAAATGGCAGCAGTTAAGTTTGTACAACCAATCTGTAGGCGGCGCGACGTTCAGTAAAAATAAGTAATGTTTTAAGTGTGCCCCCCCAGGTGTCAACCAACACAACAAAACACACACGTTCTTACATTGTCGATATATTTCTTTCTTCTGTTCAGTCATACTGTCATATTTCTATTTTAATATCTATTACTTGTTTTTAAACGTTAGTTTGGTAAGATAATTGTGATTTTACAGTGTTTTCAATCATCAGTGACGAAATTAACGCTTTTAGTGTTGTGTTACAGCAACTTATGAGATAAAAACTCCATTGTGACATTTTTACGCTTTTGTGTTATCTATTAAGGTGTTAAGAGATAGAGACTCATTATATTTGTAAAATACTGACACTTTTTGTTATTTTCTACAAAGGCTGGAAAGAAAACTATAAAGTATGTAAAATTGTGGTATGACTTCAAGTAAATATCGTACAGAGAATGTCTGACATGTTGTTTTATTTAACCATTGTAAATCCCTTTACAAAGCATTTTCGTTTGTTGTTTTTGCACAATTTTTATATATTCGAATATTCCCCATATTCGAATTTATAAACATTGTGCAAAAACAACAAACGGAAATTCGATTGCTGAATATTGTTTTGAAATGAGCGGGATATTTAAAAATATAATTACATTTTTAAATATCCCGCTCTACGAATGTTTTCAATGGATTAACCTGGAGCGCTGGTGTGCACCGTGTTAGCAATTTGAATGTATGAAGTTGACGTTGTCTCCGAGTATATTTTAAAATACTCTATAGAGTATATTGTTCTGTCATCTGTGACAGCGACGCTGTCACCGGGTCAGATCAGTTTGTGGCACTTATAATAAAATCAATGAGAAATTATAAGTTATTGGCGAAAGCGAAATATCAAGAACGCCATTAAAAAGAAAAATTGAGTGTCAAATTGGAAATAATAGGATATTTTAAAGAAATAATATATATAAATAAACATGGACATGTCATCAATGTGTAGAATATGTTTAGTTCAAGATGTCACCATGTATTGTTTAGTTAACACTAAACTACAAGATATATACGAAAAGTTGACGGCGACGTCTGTAAGTAAACATAACGCTAATATATTTCTCATATGTTTTTTATTTTATTAATATTTCATGAATTTCATCACACATTACAGTCAGCGACTGACCTGCAGACCCTAGTCGACACAATGACAGAAGATTGTAAGAAAAGGGTTCTACGCGTGAATGTGAGAAAAACCAAAATAATGGTCTTTGAAAGAGATGAAACCAGAACAGATGTAAGAGTAACAATAGGTAATGATGTACTAGAGCAAGTGGATGAATTTGTATATATTGGATGTGGATTTAGCCGAGATGGAAGGTACACCACTGATATAGAGCGAAGAGTGAATGCGGGAAAGAGAGTGAACGGAGTGTTGGGGCAACTTCTCGGCAGCCACCACCTCAGCCAGAAGGCACGTATAGCAATACATAATGCAGTGCTTGTCCCAACATTACTGTATGGAAGCGAGAGTTGGGTATGCAGAAAAGAGTATGAAAGTAATTTTACTTTCATACTCTTTTCTGCATATCGTCGGTCATAATGCAGTCGAAATGCGATCTCTGCGGAAAATCTGTGGAGTTAGGCTGACCGACCTCATTCGTAACGACGACGTCAGAGAGTAGGTATGAAAGAGAGTATTGGTGTAAAGATGCGAAAGGGAATGCTCCGATGGTTCGGACATGTGGAAAGAATGCCGAACGAACGTCTGGTTAAGAAGATATACAATGCGAAAGTGGAAGGATATAGGTACCGAGGAAACCGAGACTAACCTACCTAGACCAGATCGGTCATGTACTGAAGGAAGGTGGAGTCAAGAGTCTCCAAAACCGGTGAGCGTGTATGAAGAGAATTATGAATGTTGAGGAAGCGAGTGAAGTATGCAGAGATAGAGTTCTCTGGCACTCTGTTCTCTCTGCCTACCCTGCAAGGGATATGGCGTGATGATATGTATGTGTATGTATGTCATCACACATAACCTCAAATCGTACTTTAATAGAATAGAAAAATATTTATTTGTATGACATCGGCACATATCGGACTTTCCGTGTGGTGACGGAGTAAGAATGCAATTCACCGCCCCCTATCACACCCGTGGGTGATCGTACGAGACGACTAAGAGATATAAAACGCATATAACATCTATGTGAGAGAAGGAACCTCGAAACTAAACCCTATACCAACACGTCTGACCAGCGCGGTATAGTAGGTCAATTTCTCTCCCATTATGTAGGAGGCTCGAGCCCAACAGTGGGACATACATATCGCTTGCCCGGAAGAATAGTGACACAACTCTGAAAATTAAAATTTTCATTAAATTTCAATTGTTAGGGGTGGAAGGTTTGCTAATATTATAAGTTCCCCCTATCAACTCTTCGTCTTCATTTTTAAGGATATTATGCTGACATTTGTGCATTTGGAATCGCTGTTGATCGGAGCTGAAAAAAAGGAAACACTTATTTTGACCCTCCTGAAAAATTTAGGTGTTTTGAGTTGTGACACATCTTCCAGGCCAGCAATATATAAATGATCTTATACCTTGGTGATGAATGCCTGAATGAGATTATGCCTTGCTTCTGGCGCATACAAATTAGATAAAAGTTTGAATTAATTACAGAAGAGATACAGAAATTATGATTAAATAAAACATCATCATCTCTGCTCATATATGTCCCACTGTTGGGCTAGAGTCTCCTCCATAATGGGAGGGAAATTGACCTACTATACCACGCTGGTCAGACGTGTTGGTATAGGGTTTAGTTTCGAGTTTTTCTTCTAATGCATAGATGTTATATGCGTAATATATCCCTTAGTCATCTCTTACGATCACTCACGAATAAGATAGGGGGTGGTGAATTGTATTCTGATTCTGTCACCACATGGACAAACATAAGATATATTATTAGAATTCAAATTGCAATATAAAAAAATATATGGACTATATTAAAAGTGTCATATTATTAAATTTTATTACACATACATACCATCACGCCATATCCCTTACAGGGTAGGCAGAGAGAACAGAGTACCAGAGAACTATATCCTTGCATACTTCACTCGCTTCCTCAACATTCATAATTCTCTTCATACACGCTCGCCGGTTTCGGAGACTCTTGACTCCACCTTCCTTCAGTACATGATCAATCTGGTCTAAGTAGGTTGGTCTCGTTCTCCCCCGGTACCTACATCCTTCCACTTTCGCATTGTATATCCTCTTCACCAGACGTTCATTAGCTATTGTTTCCACATGTCTGAACCATCGGAGCATTCCCTTTTGCAAAAATTTTATTAAAATGTCAAATTATGTTAACATTAAAGTACATGTCATTATTTTGTACCATATAATCTCCTTCCAACTTCTTCTAACTATTAAAACTTATCATTAAACTTGTATCTCGAGGTATCACTGTGTATCCTTTAAAAGTAACATTAATATTAGGAATAGCTACTAGCCCTTGATGAAAGTGCTTAACTTTAGTTTTATTTAGCTTTTTTTTTCTATTACTAATGATGGCAAACGAGCAAGCAGCACACCTGATGGTAAGTGTCACTGCCACCCATGGATCTATGCAATACCAAGGATATAGCCAGGCCGCTGCCTACCAATACAATCACCAAACCCACCCAGTTGGGCTGCCGACTCTCAGATTAATTATTAAAATAGTGATGTCAGATAGACAATTATTTATGTAATTTTTATATTCATTAATATTAGATCATTTTATTATTGCTGTACTGTCATCTGCAAAGAGAAACATTTAATTTTGATAGGTTATTAATATAGATCAAAAATAATAGAGGAGCTAGAATGCTACCTTGGGGTACACAATATTTAAAAATTGCTATCTCTGAATGGGATATTGTTTCTAATTTAATTTTGAACATATTTTAGAAACTTCTGTATATTGTGTTCTGTTGCTTAGGTATGATTCTAAGAGTTTTAGAATGTTACCTCATAATCCATAACATTGTAGTTTCTTTAATAAGACATTACACAAAATCACAAATATCCTTGTATATAGTGCATACAGGTAATTTTTTATCAACTAAGGTCATAACATGAAAAAGGAAATTAAAAAATTAGCCTTATTTTTGACAAGTCATGCCAGAATCTTTTTTTTTTCATGGCAGAAAAATTTACACATACATACATATCATCACGCCATATCCCTTGCAGGGTAGGCAGAGAGAACAGAGTGCCAGAGAACTCTATCTCTGCATACTTCACTCGCTTCCTCAACATTCATAATTCTCTTCATACACGCTCGCCGGTTTCGGAGACTCTTGACTCCACCTTTCTTCAGTACATGACCGATCTGGTCTAGGTAGGTTAGTCTCGGTCTGCCTCGATACCTACATCCTTCCACTTTCGCATTGTAACCAGACGTTCGTTCGGCATTCTTTCCACATGTCCGAACCATCGGAGCATTCCCTTTCGCTTCTTTACACCAATACTCTCTTTCATATTTACTCGCTCTCTTACGTCGTCGTTACGAATGCGGTCGGTCAGCCTAACTCCACAGATTTTCCGCAGAGATCGCATTTCGATCGCATTGATTTTACTTTCATACTCTTTTCTGCATACCCAACTCTCGCTTCCCTACAGTAATGTTGGGACAAGCACTGCGTTATGTATTGCTACACGTGCCTTCTGGCTGAGGTGGTGGCTGCCGAGAAGTTGCCCCAACGCTCCGTTCACTCTATTTCCCGCATTCACTCTTCGCTTTATATCAGTGGTGTACCTTCCATCTCGGCTAAACCCACATCCAAGATATACAAATTCATCCACTTGCTCTAGTACATCATTACCTATTGTTACTCTTACATCTGTTCTGGCTTCATCTCTTTCAAAGACCATTATTTTGGTTTTGCTGACATTCACGCGTAGACCCCTTTTCTTACAATCTTCTGTCATTGTGTCGACTAGGGTCTGCAGGTCAGTCGCTGACTGTGCCAGCAGGACTGCATCATCTGCATAAAGCAGAGCAGTGACCACTGAGTCGCCCATCTGGACTCCCACATTCATATCGTTCAACCTTTGGAGACATTTATCCAGATATATGATAAACAGCCTGGCTGACAGAACGCACCCCTGTTTAATGCCGATATTGACGTCAAAACAAGGCGACAATCCATCATCCAGCCGCACACAGGCTCTACAGCCCATGTTATTGGACTGCACAGCCTGTAGCAGTTTACCGTTAATACCATACTCCGGTAAAATGTCCCAAAGTTCCTTTCGTACAACCGTGTCAAATGCTCTCTCCAGATCCACAAAACTGCAGAAAACCCTCTGACCTAGAGCCAGATGCTTCTCCACAATGTTGCGCAGAGAGAACACTTAATCCATGCATCCCCTTCCACTCCTGAAACCTCCTTGTGTCTCACACAGTAAACCATCGGACACCATCCTCATTCTCATTTCAATAATTTTACCATACACTTTTGCTGCCAAACTGGTCAAGCTTATGGCTAATCCCACCGCACATTCCCACCATTGTAACTCCTGTAAGCCAGGATCCACAATGGTCACTATAAATGACACCGAGGTTTGACCCTCAGGCAGTCCCGGGAAATGATTTTAATTGTCTTGGAACCCGCAACAAATTTAATTAGAAAAGTTAAAGAGGAGGAGTTGGAAAAGAGTGATTCCACTTCCCTCCCAGGCAAAGCGGGAGACTGAAAGCAATATTGACTAGTCAGCCAATAAGTAAAGGGTTGTACAGCTACGATAAGCGCAGCAGTACGGCACCACGGATACGGGATAACTTAACGGGGCCTATATGTGAGCCTTAAGATTGGTTGCAGTAGTAGGTATGGCAGAAACGACTAAACGCACGGAAATTTTCTCGAGTTGCTACAAGATCCGACTCCAGATGTTACTTGCAAACTGTCTAACATAAGGTCGCGCTCGTTACGCCAGAGATCGCACTCCCAGAGAATGTGATGTGCTGATTGTTCATACTCGCGGTTATTTGTAGAACATTGACATAGTGGTGAAGGTACGAGTTTAAAAGAAAATAATTTACTTTTAAAGTTGCCATGTCCAGTTAGAAATTGAGCTACAAAATGGTCAACCTCCAGCCACACTCTCTCTAGGCGCTCGCGGACGCATGGGAAAAATAGATAGAGGTGACGGCCCTTCGATGATGAATCCCATCTTTCTTGCCATTCAATTAAAAGTTTTTCATAGACAACGGACTGCGGTGCAAACAATCGAGCGATTTTATTACGGTCGCGCGGTAGAAGGAAATCTGTGTTCATATTTTCCCTTGTCGTGTAATACATTGATGCCCGTCTCTGAATCTCCAAGTCAACCGAAGTACACCCGCGAGTACCGGCAAAGCCTCGGTACTGACCGTCCTGTAGGCTTTACACAAGAATATTAAGGCCAATCGTTGGCTTTGTAATAATTTAAGGCGAGCTGCCCCTATGGTAGCCCTATCAGCCCAAACGGGTGCAGCGTAACAAATACACCCCAAATATGTGGCCATATATATAGTTTTCAGTGTATTAAAACGAAGGCCCCAGGTAGACGTTGATATTCTAGTAAGCGCATAGAAATTTCGTTTCGCTTTTTCACCTACAGTTTTAATATGCTCGACAAATGAAAAATTTTTTTCTAAGAGTAGACCAAGATAGCAAACTGAATCTTTCTTTTTGACTGTCATATTATTGAATTTTATACGCGGCAACGATTGTAAATTTCCTTTTAATAAAAGGTGATACGTTTTTTGTGGGGCAAATGTAAGCTGATTTCGTGTGCCCCATTCGAATATATTATTGAGACAAATTTCTGCTAATTTCTCTAAACCGTCTCTAGTGTTGGATTCTACGAGTAGAAGACCGTCGTCGGCATAGCCGATCAATTGACAGTGTTTCGGCAGAGGTAATTCGAGGAAATCGTCAAAACCTAAATTCCATAGATATGGACTTAGCACCGAACCTTGGGGGCAGCCCATCGTCAGTGCCTTCGACACAGCATGGTGACCAAGTTTCAGTTTAGTCGAGCTTTGTGAAAAGTATGACTGTATAATTAGGTAGATGTTCCTATAGCACCCACGAGTCTTTAATTTAAGAAGTAGCATTGGCCACCAGGCGTTGTCGAAGGCACCTGAGATATCCAGGAAAACGCCTAGCACGTATTTAAAAGCGGATGTATTAATAACTTTTCTCACCGCAATGGCTGCGTCGATAGTTGATTTACCGCGAGTGAAACCGAATTGCTTATGGTTGAATGTTGGTCCACCCGGCAATAAACGAGGAACAATTAGCCGTTCTAAGAGTTTGCCTAGTGAGGGCAATAAGGTGATTGGTCGATATGATTTCGGGTCATCTGGTGGCTTATCACCGCCTTTAGGAATTATCCGTATATATCCGCGACGCCATGACCGAGGAAAAATACCCTCAGATATACAACGATTAAAAACCATTAACATTGAGCTGCCCGATGCTCGACTAGCTTCTTTGATCATTTTATTTGATATTTTGTCTTCACCAGCAGCTTTGTTGAGGGGAAGAGCTCTAACGGTATTCATAAACTCGGCAAAAGACGGAAGGTCAGACATAGGCGAGAGAGGTGGGTCAGCGGCCCACGCGCGTATTTGTTTATGTTGTTCGCTGTCGACTGATATGTTATCGTCTGGAATTAACGTATTTAATAAAACTTCCGTGGTCTCCTCAATACCCGTAGTGTGTTTATCATTCACTTTGATATTTTGTACGTAAGCTAGGTCGATTGAGCGATTTGCTTTAAACTCATGATATAGTGGAGACCACGGACCTTCACTTTCTAATTTTTCAACAATTCTATTTAATAAAGCGTCTTTCGACTTTTCCACCGCAGTTCGGTAGCAAGACCGGGCAGCCTTCAGTAAAGATAGAGATTCATCAAAGGCCGCTCCCATCCTGCATGTCTTTTTGAGTTTATTATGTTTCCTGCGCGCCTTTCGGAAGCGTTTGCGGAGCTCTACTAAGTGATTATTCCACCAATCACACCTCTTAGTGTTAGGCAGGGGTGTTCGACCCAAAGCTATATCAGCACAGTATATTAGAGAGTTTGACATTATTTCAGCACTTTCTTCTGCGGTTAATTGACTGCGAGTGAAATCCCTAGCACATGAGGAAAAGAGCGAGCTGAAAAAATCCCAGTTAGCTCCTTTAGATTTATATCTAAAATTATAGCTCTGTCTAGTAGGATCCTGCGACAGACTCGATCCAAATTCGTACACGATCAGACGGTGATCACTACACGACGCGTCAGGGAGAACGCGCCATCTATTTAAGCGGACGTCTGCGCTTGAAAGCGTGACGTCAATAGAAGATTCACCCATAGGGCTGCAAAATGTTGGTGGTGCATCAGGTGTATTGTGGATGGACAGATTCATCTCAGCGATGAAATCTTCTATCGCACACCGTCGATCAGTGTCGGTGTATCTAAACTTGCCATACCAGAGAGTAGATGACGCATTCACGTCAGCACCTATTATAATTTTACGGCCCGTGAGAGACCGCAAAACATGGCGAAGATGGTGTAAATGTGGATTTACGGGGTCTGAATATTGAAAATAATAGCTCACAACGTAAACCCTACAGGATGAGGATGTAATCTCAGCCACAGCACAGTGTGACGTCATAAGATTTTGTAGTGACGTAACCGTAAATTTGGCACTTGCAACATAGATGCCGGCTCGTGCTTTGTTGTCCAACTGTACAACCCTATTACGTAAGCGAGTACTATGGTATTGTTCTTGTATAAGTACGATATCTAGATTATATTCCATAACTAGACGGTCTAGCTCTGATGTCGCTACCCTATCATTATGGAGATTTAATTGCCCTATATTTAAACTATCCATTTTTTTTTAATAATTTGTATTGAGTACTAATTGTTCTAACTTTAACTTGTAGGTGGGGCAGTCCGATGCGCCACATAGATGATCATAAGGTTTTTTAAAACGTTTACACGACGCACATTTTGGTTTAAAATCTGATTTGTCTTTATTTGGGCAGGACTTCGTGATATGTCCTTCGGTACAGTGAACACACGTAGGTGTTTTTTCTGTACAGTACTTCGCGACATGACCGTGAACCTGGCAGTTTGAGCAACGTACTACTTCTAAATCATCGTAGAAGCGGCAGTTGGCCCAGTCTATAAATAGTTTTTCTTTTGTGGTTAACAGATGGACGCGCACTTCGCGATCAAGTTCGATGCCGATCCACTTCCGCCCATTCTGTAATTTTCTATTACGAATAATTTTCGTAGATTTAATGAATTCGTCCTCTTTAAGTGACATTTCGTCTTTAATATTTTGACGGTACAGTGCGACAAGGAACGCGTCGTCTTCCATAGAAATCGGCACGTCTTTAATTATTAAACGAGGACGTCTACCTTTCGGTTTTTCTAAACGTAGGCCAGCGGCCTTTATAGCGTCGACTGATTCCAGTTTTTTAATCTGTCTCTCATTAGTAACGCGAAGGACGACACCCGATTTCGCGGCTTTTTTGACGCCTACTATTTAGAAACCATCATCGATAGGTTTGATTGCCTTCAGTAACGCTTGTTTGGTAGCTGAAGATGACGCGTAATCAGCTGTACGTTCGGCCGTGGGATATGCAATTACACAGGGAGCGCGCGACGAGCGAACCTCGAACTGTGGCACCACATTTGACAGTTTTAATTTTTCGGCGTAAGATGGTTTTTTAATATCGTTTATAGGGAGTTTAGTTTGAACTTGGCTTAATTCTCGTTCGACGTTGGCCAGTTTAGTCTCATTACAAGATGATTTTAATGCTAAAATCGATACAATGGCCGTAATGCGTTGGGTGTAATCCATAATGGCAGTTTTATTTGCGTTATTCATACGTGAACCCTGATCATTTACGAGCTCATTTATTTTTGACAAAAAAGTTGACGCCTCGGAAACCAGCTCGCAATAATCGGCTTTTCCCGTGTCACTAACACTAAGTGGAGACGAGTTATTCGCGATATGTACCGGTATGGATTTCGTCTCGGGTGTAACGTATGCCGGAGACGGCTCATTGTAAAGGGCACGTCTGCTGTTACCGGCTGGTGGTGAGCGAGGTGTTAACTGACCCAAACGAAATACGTCGGCGCCACGATCAGGCGGTTCGCTATCATTATAACATTTAGGCATTCTAAGTACAACGATATAAATTAAACGAAGAAAATAAAATTAAATCCCAATGTTAATAATAATATAAACCTACCCACTACTTAAGAAAAATAAAAACTTACCGATTTTAACACTATTAAAGCATAAACAAGAACAAATACTTATCGTAATATACGTAATCGCAAACAAAACACAACAAATCACAATTGGAAACACTGCACAAGCCGGTAGAGTATCCTTAAAAGGACAAAACTATTTTTATTCTACGCGCGAATCAACTTCGCACTGTACTAGGCTAAGGCGGGGAGGGGAATGCTGCAAGCTTATGGCTCTGTAATTTGCGCAGTCATAGCGTGAACCCTTGTTTTTAAACAAAGGAACGACGACTGCGCTATTCCAGTCCCCGGGAACCTTTTCCGAGCTCCAACATAAATTGAGGAGCAACAGGAACGCCTCCCAGACACAGGAGCCACCAAGCTTGATCATCTCGGCAGACACCATATCAATGCCCGCTGCCTTACCATTTTGCAAACTTCTTATCGCCCATTCAACTTCATCCATACTGATGCCATCGGAGGACGCCGTCGCTGAATGTTGATCTACTAGACCACATGCGACACTGGCGCCAACCGTAGCATCCGCATACATGTCGCCAAAATATTCACTCCATCGGCTTAACACGTCTTGTGTTTGTGTAAGAATGTCTCCACCTTTAGACCTTATTCATTCTGAAGGCTGACCAACCACCCCGAGACTTCTTCACCTCCCTCCAAAAGAGGTTGGAGTTACCCTCGAAGTTTTTAGTCAGCCTATCTTCTGCACTCATACTTGCTCTATCACGTTTCTCTTTCACTAAGGCCTTGGTGTCATTCTTACATTGCCGATATATTTCTTTCTTCTGTTCAGTCGTACTGTCATTCAGATTCAAAGAAGAGACATAGTCCAGCCACGCTTTCTTCTTTTGCTTTACGGAAGCTGCCCCTTCCGCATCCCACCATGCATCACCATTTGTTTTTCTATGCTTCTTTGTACTTCCACATACTTCTTTCGCTGTATCTACCATACTCTCTTTCAATACTCTCCAGCATTCTTCAATGTCCGATTGCGGCTGGCTTGCCATCGTCAGCCGTTCTCGGACACCTTCTGCAAACTTTTCTCTTACACACTTTTCTTGCAACCTTTCAACCTTTATTCTTTCAAGCCCTCCGAAGTGGACACGCTCTCGCCAGTGCCTCCACTTTCTGAACAGACCACTAAATCTCGCAATAACGAGATAGTGGTCCGTATCGACTGTGGGGGGCCCCTGTAGGCTCTTGCGTCCAATATTTTGCTTCGGAGGTGACTGTCTACCAAAATTAAATCAATTATACTTTTCTGTTCATTCCTTCTCCATGTATACATATGGATGTCCTTATGTTGGAAAAATGTGTTTGACACAATAAGGTTTCTCTCCATGCATACATCCGCTATGAGCCTACCTGCGTCGTTCACTCTCTTATCACCAAATGGACCAAGTACGTCCTCATAGTCGGTACGCTTGGTCCCCACCCATCCGTTCAAATCTCCGCATACAATCACGCGTTCACTGGTTTCTGCCATATCCAGAACTTCCCTAACATTGTCCCAAAACTTCTCTAGGTCTGATGCCACCGAGGATCCTACGGGAGCATATGCTACAACCATGAATACCTTGGTGACAACTAGTTTTATACGGACCCAAAGAAGTCTGGGATCATACATTCCGTAATCCTTCACACCTGAGGCCAAGCGAGAGGACAACAGCACTCCTACCCCCATGCTGGCTCGATCGCTCTGTGGTACACCAGACCACAGAGCCATCCCGCCACCAGGAAGATCGTAGGCGTCGCTGCCCCTTCGCTTGGTCTCTGTTACACAGAGCACGTCTAGCTGTTTGTCCGCCATGACGGATATCAGCTCGTGCAACTTACCTTCCACACAACCTCTTACATTCCACGTGCCCACCCGGCACTCTGCTTCTCTCTCTCGCCTGACTGGACAAGGCGTGATGGGTGGCGGCCCCCATCGCCGCAACTGCCGAAGTTCGTACCGACGGGGGCGGGTCGGTACGCGTCGCCTCCGGGGGACGCCCTAACCCGCATTGCGGTACGCATATCGAGGCGGATTAGCAGTCTAATTAGACTGGCAGGGGACGCGAACGAGCACGCTCCGGACTATGCCCCTATGCAGAAAAATTTAAACCTAAAATAGTAGATTGAGTGATAACTAAGTATTTTAAATATTTTAAATAAAAATGTTATTTTAGCTATTGGTCTGTAGTTCTTTAATTGAGTTTCATTTTCCTTTAAAATAACAATATGAGCTAACAATAGAGTTATAATTGTATTTACAAATTTAATTATTTGAGTAAATACACTGGAGATATTAAAATAGTTATCATCATCCCAATTTGAAATAAAACTACTTACGTATTCTATCGCGTTTGTATTTGATTTTTAATTTCCTGACGTTACGAACACTTTACAGTGATCATGGTCACGAGAGGACTGAGGTGTTTTACGTCCAATATGTCATTGTTATTACAGAAAATTATATCTACCCTTTAAGATATTAAATTTTGACCCACATTTTCAATACAAATTCATTGCCAGTACAAAAAGAAAATGATTCTATATGTAAATTTTTTATATTGTTTTTGATCTGTTATTATTAAAGCATTTAATTTATGATAATTATTATTGTGGCAATTTACAATTTTAGAATAAACTAACAAAACTATTCAGCTACCACCGGTTGGAACGTGGCCACACCGAGAAAGATCCGACAAGAAAACTCAGGACGCATAATACTCGTTTTATTATTGAATTTTTGAATGACGGCCTTGTTTGTCTTATTAAAATTAATTAATTTAAAATTTAACAATATTTGTAGGTTATATCATCCCAATTACTTGAGGTCTACCCAATATGACTTCCGATGGTGTTCACCCAGGTTTATGTAAACAGTTTAATCGTCTTTTAAGACACTTACCAGCAATTTCAGTGTGGTAGTATTCGTATCTAACCACTATAGCATTCATTTTATATCAGAATTCAATCATAAATGTGAATTGTATGCTATTACAATGAGTATAATGTATAAATGTAAGTAGTTTGTCAGATACATCACTTGTGTTTGTAATTCTTTCTCATAAAGATAGGTTCATGAAACAATTAGAATCACCATCCAAATGGAATTGTGATAGATAGCCCCTATGCTTGTGCCTAATTGATTTAAAAAAGTTATTGTCACAAGTGGGATTAGAACCCACACCTATTGGCAATCCGTTCCAATCGTGCTGCCACTTACACCACCGTGAACTATTGTAGGACATTCAATTCTCGCATCGTATTATATTTTCGTCTTTAAGTTGACGTGTGTCATTCATCCGATAATGTTTACACATTGTACAAAATTCAAATTCAAAATTATTTTTAAAAAGTCACGAAACTTTTTATAAATAATATGAACCTTTAAATAAAAATAGAAAATTTAACTTGTGATCGGGTGCCGCTTGTGGGATCTGGTCCAGCCATTTTTTATTCTATTCTTTTAATTTTTATTTAACTTTAAAAAAAAATGAATCCTTAATCGAAGGGCATCTCACTGGAGGTCATACAGATTAAACATGTACCCAATCATTTTGATGAAAATATATTATTTACAAAAATTACGAGTCCACTGAATTTCTTGCTTGTACTTGTCAGTTTGTGGCCGCTTTCCGATCCGTTGGTAGTTTAATTTAGGGATTGATGTAAAATGTACAGTATGTAAGTGCCCTTATAGGGTTTATGCATAATAAATGATTTGATTAAATTTAAATTTTTAGGGTGTGACATATTGATTCACTGAATCGATTCAGCACTAGATATCAATTTAAAAAAGCAATTTTATTGGTGCCAAAGATAGAGTCTACAATTGATCTATATCAGATCCCCATCCCTGGATGAAGAAGAGTTGTTTCTTTCTTTAATGACGTTGTACCTAGCTAATAAATTGATAGTTGCACCAACAGTGCAATTTACAGTATAATTTAGTGTTTACAGTATAATTTAGTGTTTACAGTATAATTTAGTGTTTACAGTATAATTTAGTGTTTACAGTATAATTTAGTGATAGTTGCACCAACAGTGGGACTTAATTGTGATGATATATTATAAAAGAACATAATACAGAGCAGAATGTAAATAGTTTCTCCTCATTAGTTTCAGAGTGAAGACAGTCGCCCCCTACGAGTGTGTTACATGTGTTATGGAAGACTTCAGAGCTGTCACCGACTACACCTCAACTGTATTAAGAGTGAAAAGTTACTAACAAAAATATTAAGAAACAAACGCGTGAGCTTTTTATATATCTTTATTTTATGGTGATGTTAGCAGAATGTGATTCTTCAACACCTATTGTGCCCGTGGGTGATCGTAGAGATGTTTAAGAGATATAAACCGCACATAACATCTATGCAAGGGAAGGCAAACTAAACAAAACCCTATACCAACACGTCAATTTCGCTCTTATTATGTAGGAGGCTCGAGCCCAACAGTGGGACATACATTAGCTGAGACGATGATAAAGTGATCAGTGGATATATTGTGCTCACATCAACATCGCAGAAAGCGAATTTGAAATATTCCAACCAACATGGTAGTAAGTCAATATACCATCTCAAACTAAAACATGAAAATGTTTTTGTTCATCTGAAGTCCTGTAAAGTTTATCTTTTTTTTTTCTTCTTATTGCCGTTGGTGGCAAACGAGCGAGCAGCACACCTGATGGTAAGTGACACTACCGCTGATGGACCTTTGCAATACCAGGGCATAGCTAAGCCGCTGCCAACCGTGAAGAAAGTGCTCTTCTTAAACCTCGTTTAAAAATGAACATGTCATAGCGTTCGGGATACACGGCAGCAGGTAGTTCATTCCAGATCTTGTACGTACGTGGGAGAAATGAGCGCTGAAAACGTACAGTAGACGTCCGTATCGTTTCCAGGTGAAATGGATGATCTGCTGCGGTGTCGAGTGGTACGGTGATAAAATGGTGACGGTGGTACCAAGTCAAACAGTTCATCAGAGCACTCCCCGTGAAAGAGCCTGTAGAGTACACAGAGAGATCGAAAGTCTCTCCGGCTCTCCAATGACTCCAGTCTTTCCGTGAGATTGGGATCACCGACGATTCGAACAGCACGTCTTTGCCCCTGCAAACTCTGACTGACTCCCTAGTCAAGTGGGTCTAGCTGATATTTGGGCGCGGCTGCCTAGAGATGTGAGCAGTACTCCACATGAGGGCGTACTTGTACTTTATATAGCACAAGACCTTGTCTCAGTGTGAAGTACCGCCTGGCTCTGTTCAGGACGCTCAGCTTTCTACTTGCCAATTTGACTTTGTCCTCTAAATGACTCCCAAACTGGACTTTGCTTGATAGTTCGACGCCGAGGATCCCAATACTCTCGGCAATTTGGAGAGTTACTCCTTGGAACTGAGGCGCGATGACAAACGGGTCCTTCTTTGCAGTGAACGAGCAAACTTGTGTCTTAGTGGGATTGAACTGGAATAAGTTCCGTTCACCCCATTTCGAGGCCCGCCCCAGAGAGCGCTCGACTTCAGACACAAGATGAGTCCTTCTTTCCTGTAATATACTCCGAGGGATATTCTGATGCTCGGTATACCGCTCGTCACTTGTGCTGTTATCCGCATAGCAATGCATATTCTCTATAGAGAGCATGTCATTGATATGCAGGATAAACAGCGTCGGGGCAAGCACCGAGCCCTGTGGTACACCGGCGTTAATGGTCATGGTATCGGAGCAAGAGCCATCGACTACGACTTTTATACTCCGACCATCCAGGAAGCTGGCGATCCATTTACAGAGTCTCTCGAGGATTCCATAAGAAGGTAGCGTCGATAGAAGATCCCGTGCCAGACCCTATCGAATGCCTTCGCGATATCTAGGCTGAATGCTAGCGCCTCACCCTTGCCCTCCAAAGCCTCTGCCCAACGGTGTGTAAGGTACACAAGAAGATCACCAGTCGATCGACCATGTTGAAAGCCATATTGGCGATCACTGATCAACTGGTGGTCCTCAAGGTACTACAGAAGCTGGCAGTTTATGATTTTCTCCATTATTTTGGAGAGCAAGGATGTTATCGCAATCACCCTGTAATTCCATGGGTCTGCCCAGTCTCCCTTTTTAGGGATCGGGTGGACTTGGGCGACCTTCCACGAAAATGGAACCCTATTAGTATCGTAGGCGCGTGGGGACGGGGGGTTAACTTAGGGGCGCACGTCTTTAAGACAACTGCAGGGATGCCATCCGGCCCACTCGACTTATGGATGTCTAAAAGCCGCAGTTCCCGCCTGACCGCCTGCTGCGAGATACGGGTAGAGAGCTGTCACATCTTGGGAGTAGGTGGTGCCACACCACCTCCCGCGTCCAAAGTCGAGTTACAAGCAAAGAATTGACCTAAAAGATTTGGCCTTCTCCTTTGCGCTGTGGGCTAGGCTTCCATCGCTTTTCTGTAGTGGTGGGAGATTGAACCGGCAAAAGTTGCCTTGGGCAGCCTTGGCGAGCGACCAGAATGCACGACTTCCAGCGGGATAGCTCTCTAATCGCTCGCCAATTCTGGCAACATGTTCTGCCTTGGCTCTGGCGATAGCCTTCTTACTAGATCTAGAAGAGGCGTTAAATTTTCGCTTCACCTCTCTGACGTTCGGGTCTTGACAGTTTTTAGCCCTGTTCCAGGCCCGATATGTGGACTGCTTCTACCGTGCCGCCGTCCTGCAGATTTTGTTAAACCAAGGGCGGCTGCGGCCGCCGACGGGTATTTTGGTATTCGGGATGAATAAATCCATCCCTGTAATAACCGTTTCGGTAACGCAGTCCGCACAAACGCCAGGGTCCTCAGAGGCAAAGCATAGCCGCTTCCATAGGTAGGATGCGTAAAACTCGCGAAGTCCATCACAATCTGCTGACTTATATTGCCAGACTCTGTGAGTCCCAGTCGCTGTAGAGTGATTAGGCCTCGCAGCAGGGGCTCTGCTACGGATCAGGCAGTAGTCAGATGACCCAAGAGGGGCTTCGACTACTACCTGGTATCCTTGCCGGTGTGTAGTCAGCAGAAGATCCAGTAAAGAAGACTCATGGCTCTTAATGTCTGGGACACGGGTGGGCTGTGTCACCAGTTGTAAGAGTCCATAGGCCGACACCATATTGAAGAGATGTCGACCCTGGAGATCAGTGGCTCGGGACCCCAACCACTCTGTATGATGAGCGTTGAAGTCCCCAAGAACCACCACCTCCGCTGATGGACACTGCTCCAATATTTCATCAATCCTCCATTGGACGTTCTCAAATAACTGAGTTGACCTCGAATCACTGCCATGCGACCTGTAGAGGCACGCGTAGATGCGGGTAAACCCTCCATAGTCTACGCGCAACCACAAGATTGACAGGTCATCATGTTTGAAGGCCCGAAGCCGGCGACAACAGATACCACCCCCGGCCTTACGACGGAAGGAGTGCTTCAACTCGTAGCCGGGGTAGTTAAGGTACGAAATATCATCCGGAGCGCCTATCTGTGTCTCCGTTAAAAAGAGGAAGGCAAGCCGCGCCGTCTCGAGATGGTGGTGAACGGCGTCGAGATTGCTATGTAAACCCATGATATTGCAAAAATCCACATCAAATGTGGATAAGGGGACCGCCGTAGAAAACTTTCTCTTTTTCTGTCACTTTTTATGGGGTTTTTTTAAGAAGAGGAGGAAGGGACTGTGGGTGCGTGCAATGAGATTCGGTGGTACCAAAAAAAAGGTGCGGGGCACAGTGCATGGTTGGGAATTTTGTGAGAAGCTGATACGAAACACGGAAGAGCCCCCGGTGGTCCCCGCGCGCAGCCGCTGTAATCCACTCCGGTTGCCTGCTCCGGCACAACGACTACACGACGGGATTTTCGCCGGTTGGCGGGACAGCCTCCCAGGGAGGATAATCCTGGGTACGGGTCCCCTGCTGACCGGCAGGTGGCCGGCGCTTACCATTTCCACCGGGTCTCCCTGTACCCCATGTCAGCCTCTCACGTTCAATACTCCAACCAAGACTTCACCACCGCAAGTTTCAGGTACCACCTGAACCCACCACACGTAAACACACCCAGAAATTGGGCTTCCGGCTCTCTCGCTCAACAAACGAAGCGCAACAGCATATTGCCATTACTCAGACGTCGATTATCTGCGGGAGTGTGGTACTACCCCGGATGGAGGCCCGCGGCTGTAGACAGAACACTGTCAACAACGTGCTCCTACCACAGTTAAATTATCATTTCATTATCATCTTTCAGCCTCATCCACTGCTGTACGTAGGCCTTCTCCATATTTCGCTACACAGCGCGGTCCTGTGCCGCCCACATGTCTAATATTTTATTTTATTGTTACAGCTAAAATTAAAAGAGTTAGTAGATATGAATACATTGAAAATAGTTCACCCATTGGTGCAGTTGTCTTGTGCGCCAGTGAGTGTGGAGGTGACACATGATGATGAAACAGATCACCCTGTGGAGCCAGTTAATATGATACACGTACATGTGAAAGAGGAGATTATTGAAGGTAATAAGACATTCTCTAAACATATACTGTTACATTTTACAAGTGGTAATAATGGTGGAAGAATACAATTCACCACTCTCATATTCAGGTTGCCGATTTTATTACTAGAATAACTTAAACTAGGTGTAGGAATGACGTCATAAAAAACAAGAAAGTTAGTTCTAGACTCTTAGCTCTGCCCAATCCCGAGATAAAGTGATTTGTTTCTTATCAAAACAGTAGGTTTGCCAGCGTACATTGACCTGTAGGTACATTTCGACCAGCTGTGCGGCGGTGAGCGCAGCGATAGCTACGACTATTTGCCTATTAGTTCAATGTCACAAGCATGAGTATATGCCTACATCGAACTTTAGCTACGTATAGCTGAGTATGTATTGGATTGTTGTAATATAAATACCGGCTTACCCCAAGGTGGTATTATTTCTCCTCTTTTATCTTCACAATATATTGATTCGGTCATGTATAACTATCACGAAACCAAGTTGTTTTCAATATTATTTAGGCATCTGAGCTTGCATCAAATTAATGTTATTTAAATGAATATAAACACTTATACCTCAAGGCGCTAATGCTTTACCCCTATTATTTTTATTAATTCCATCAATCCAACCAGATGTCGGGTTGCAAGTATGTATAGGTATTTGATGCAGATATGTGATTCATCATCATGTTAGCTGGCAAAAGTTCTATCGTTGGTCTTTAGCTTCGATCATAGTCAGAGAAAATTAATCTACTGTGGTAATTATATATCGCGACTGCTATTCCGTATGGACATGCTTAGAGTACAATGTGTTACAACCTTTAGCGGCCCATGAGAGTCGTAATGGACAATGGCTTCCCGCTCTCTGTCTCTCACCAACTGCAGTCATCAAAATGGCTTTAGAATGTAACGATCATGGCATTATCTGCCCTGAGGAAGACCTATTTGCAATACTGGACATCAACGTAGATGATGGATCATCATTCTCCTACTCTTATCCCAATTACTTGATACAATATGTACTCTTCTTTCATAGTACATATTGTAGAAGTTATTGGCAATAGTTTTATGACCGGCCGACTTCCAGACATCAACCCTCCTTGGGAATATAATTGTTGACCAAAAGGCATCAGATGGAGTTGGCCCAGGTCGTTATAAAGCTGTTAGGCGTCTTTTACGACATCCACGAGCAAAGTAAGGGTTGGTAGTATTCGTAGTCGCCATCACACAGCTCGTAGTGATGGATATTAATGAGATTTTTTTTTTAATTTACAGATGTACAAGACAATTACGTAGATGAAGAATTCAGTGAACAATATACAGCAGTAACAGATATTGTTAAAGTTGAACATGTTACTGAAGAAGACGATGATATATCAAACTACGGCACTAATATAAGACGTGCAAAATTTAATATAACTACTAAACGTGATGAAGATAACATTCAAGTTACAAAACCTGATATTAGTAATGTTGATGTAAATATACAAAATGACATCAAACCAACTAAATTCAGTGACATGTTACTAGAACCTATTGAGATCGTAACGACGACTATGGATTTAGGGTGTGTTGAAGCCAGTAAGTGAAATTAAAAGCAAATTTTCTTTAATTGTGATGTTAACTACTCAATTTGGTCTGACTTAGTCTCTCTTTACCCCATGTTAGTCTAATGCGTCAAATACTCCAGCCATTAAGTTTTCGCTATTGAAAATTTCAAGCATAACCATATTTACCACACGATTGGTATCAGAAGTGGGCCAAGTGTGGCGGTCTCTTCATTCCGATGTATTTTTTTTTTAATTTTCTTTCTCCCTACATTCACTATATTCGTATTACATTATTGCAGGTGCGTCAACAGAAAAACCTGAACTAGTTGAAGTATCTATATAAGTTGAAAATACAATATCTGAAAAACCTCAAACAGTAGCTAAAAACAAAAATTGTGCTAATAAGAAATCTAAAAAGCAAACAGTAGACAAAATTAAAAGTAAGACAGAGAAAGTAAATGAAGTAAACACAGATGAAAACCCGTTTAAGTGTGATGTATGTGGAAAAGTCTTACTTGGTAGACGACATTTGTTAGCACATAAATATATTCATACCGGTGAGAGACCTTTTAAATGTGATCTGTGTGGTAAGAGTTTTATGAGAACACATCACCTAAGATATCATAGCCGCGTACACACCGGTGAAAAGCCTTATAAATGTGATGTATGCGAAAAGAGTTTTGGACTAAAGCATGGTTTAACACAACATAAACGTTTGCATACAGGTGAAAAACCTTTTAAGTGTGACGTATGTGGGAGAAGTTACAGGCAAAAGATGGCTTTAATCGACCATATCCATGCACATACTGGTGAAAAGCCATACAAATGTGATATATGTGATAAATATTTTGGCCGATACCAAGGTTTAATGAGACACAAACAAAGACATACCGGTGTAAAGCCTCACAAATGTGACACGTGTGGGAAATGTTTCTCTCAGAAGCCACATTTGAAACAACATATCCTCAGTCATACCGGTGAAAAGCCACATAAATGTGATCTATGTAAGAAAGCATTTACTACAAAGGGAATTTTGAAAGCACATTCACGTGTACACACTGGGGAGAAACTGTATAACTGTAATAAGTGTAAGGCGTGTTTTGTACAAAAACATAATTTAACACATCACAAGCGCGTGAAGCACAAGGAGGCGGCCGACCCGAACACATAATATAAAATAATCTATTCAGAAACAATATTAAAAGACATCATCGGATCATTTGCTTTAGCCGTGCGACAGCTGGCAACGTTGGGTGCGTTAGCTTCGCGAGCGGAAGAGTGTGAGTGCAACAGCTGGCAAAGTTGAGTGCTTTACACCTCGCGACTAAGGCTATGAATGCCACAGCTGACAACGTTGAGTGCGTTAGCCTCGCGAGTGGAAGAGTGTGAGTGCAACAGCTGTCAACGTTGGGTGCGTTAGCTTCGCGAGTGGAAGAGTGTGAGTGCGACAGCTGGCAATGTTGAGTGCGTTAGCCTCGCGAGTGGAAGAGTGTGAGTGCAACAGCTAGCAACGTTAAGTGCGTTACACCTCGCGACTAAGGGTATGAATGCCACAGCTGACAACGTTGAGTGCGTTAGCCTCGCGAGTGGAAGAGTGTGAGTGCAACAGCTGGCAACGTTGAGTGCGTTACATCTCGTGACTAAGGGTATGAATGCTACAGCTGACAACGTTGAGTGCGTTAGCCTCGCGAGTGGAAGAGTGTTAGTGCGACAGCTGGCAACGTTGGGTGCGTTAGCTTCGCGAGTGGAAGTGTTAGTGCGACAGCTGGCAACGTTGGGTGCGTTAGCTTCGTGAGCGGTAGAGTGTGAGTGCGAGTGTTTGCTACGTTGGGTGCGTTAGCTTCGCGAGTGGAAGAGTGTGAGTGCGAGAGTTTGCTACGTTGGGTGCGTTAGCTTCGCGAGTGGAAGAGTAAGTGCGAGTTTGCTACGCTGGGTGCGTCAGCCTCGCGAGTGAGACTGCGAGAACTAGCTACTAAGATAATAAAATTCATTATATTAAATAAAGTCAATATGGCCGCCACTGCAAGGTGACCGATTACATTCGCTTTTGAATGTTCTTGTTATGGCCATCAAAGTTAAGGTTAAGGGATCGTCTCAGTGTGACCGTCCGAAAAATCACAGATTTTCGCGGTTTTTTTTTTAAATGTTGAAATAAACTAATCGGTCTGGGTTTTTTTTTTATAAATGAATACATTCATTACGAATACAAAATATCTTTTGCATATTTATTTATTGAGTACATAATAGAGAAATAAATTATTGAAATTACACGTAAAAAAGGTCCTGTATGGTTTCCACAATTGCGGCCGCAATTTTGAACTAAAACAAAAATTTCAAAAAGATTATTAATCTGTAGGAAATTCGCTATCGCGCTATGGAGGTTTATTTTTATTTTTTTTAAATTTGATAAAATGGCGACGGTTTGAACAAAAAGTATCGAATTTAGCTCTTTTTTTCGACAGTTTTTCGTAAAAAAATAGGAAGATTTAAAAAAAAAAGCTTCCATAGCGCGATAGAGAATGACATTAAAAATGTACTCTCCAAATTGGAACTAGATATCTTCAAAACTCTTCCTTTGAGAATGGAAACCGTTTTGAAAAACACCATTCCGAGAAAAACGCATTCAAAGACTGAAATTAGAAAATTTTAGATAAAGCGTTTACTTACGATCAATCGGCGATGCCAGGTCCATACAATATTCCTTCTGCTTCCTCGAACTGCTCATTTTCGGCTGAAGTTTCGTTTCGACGAGCTGTCGTGGCTTCTTTGCTCTCCAGAGAGCTTCGGCGTTCTGCAATTTTGATGCGCTCTGCCTTATATTTTGCAGCGAAGTCTGTGGCTATCGGCCCTATAGTGCATCCCATTGTCTCTAGCATTTTTAAAATTGGATCGAACCCTTCGTTGAAAGTACAGTCTGCACAATACGTCGCAATTTCTACGATTTCTTCTCTTCTACGATTACATTTGCCACACGCAATGATTGAAACTCTCATTGTTGTTTTGAGTGTTTGCGCCCGTGCCTCTCTAACAAATCGTCGGTGGTCAAATCTTCGTATATTGGCTTCAAAACCTCTTGGAAATCGTCACCGAGCGCTGGTTGATGAGAATATTTTTCCCGAAATCCATTGGCCTCAGCTTTGCGCCATTCGCACCACGAATCTCTTCCCGAAGGACAGTATTGATGCTGGGGATTCTCATAAGTTGAGCTTTTGTGATAATACGTCGCCCATATAGCGTTCCTCATGTTCTCAACGGAATCGGGGTTTCGACGAACTGCTAGGCTATAATATTCCGAAAGATTTGTTAACAACTTTAGTGTCAATTGCACTTTTTTTGGTTCAGCAGCATGTTTTTGTGTTGTACTTCTCGAAATACTCAAACGTGTTCTTGTTTTCTCCGTTTCAGTCTGCACTTGCTTGTCTGCAATTTGCTTCTTGGCTTTCTTCAATTGGACCAACCTTTTTCTCGCTTCGTTTCCTCTTTTGTAAACACGTTTTTTGACGTGCAGAACGCATTCCTTTTTTTACCGTGAAATCGTCGCCATAAGGCTTGGCTTCTAACAACTTTTCGAAGGTCTTTGTATCTCCATCTCCAATATAATATCCGTATTTTACATTTTGTGTTTCCTCAGATCTCTTGAAAATTTCTATCATGTCACCAACCTCCATTTTTCCAGCGCTGCCTTCGTGATTCACGTTGCACTCCGGTTCGTGCGCCGCAAACCAAGCATCGTATTTGACCGTGTTCTCTCTTCCCTTCCAAAGTGAACAAGTTCTGCAAAAGCTTGACCGAACAGCAACGTCTAGGACTTTATTGGTGTATTTTCCGATCACAGACACGACACCAAGCGCGAAGTAAAACCGCGCTTCGACCAGGATCCATCACCAGACACCGTGAGAATATCCGCCTGCTTTTCCGCTTTCAATTTTTTTCCTTTTCTTCGGAACCTGCTTTTCGGATAACGGCCTCGAATACCGTTTTCACAACAATATGTAGCGTTTTCAGGATTCCGTAATAAGTTGTGCTGTTGAAAGTTGAAGTCAGATCCATCAATGCGGTGAAATTTTTGATGCCATGCATGCCGATGCCGAGTATTCGCATGACGAAACAGAAACGACGGTTGATTTCGTATGCATTCTTTATCAACGGACAAGAATTGATCTCGGCCGGATCCGAACACAAACACTCAACACACATTTTGAATCCCAATCCTCAAATCGATTTTTTATAAAATTTCACATCACTATCACACTTTTTGCACTTGAGGAGTTTTTGCAGAGTGCCGAAAACCAAGATAAATTCAATGAAAACATAGCTGAATGTTTGATCGATTCTGACCTCAAACTCCAGACTCTTTCTCGCTATTTTTACCGCCGAAGTACTTGCAAATGAAGTATCGGTCTCATTACAATGTCGACTTATTCCCCTGAACTTTGCGAGTCACTTTCTATCGCGTCGTGGATTCGTGCCTCTCACGCCTTTTCTGTCCATCTTGATTCCTTTCTTGGGTGTTTCACTCGTATGTCTATCCTTGGTAAATGTCGAAAACTAACTAAAATGCTTGGACAGTTTATTTTGGAAAGTTATAGAACATACCTAGGAAAGGTACACACGCAGGTAGAAAAATAAAAGGAATAACGGTCGAGCGGAGCGACGAACGAGACAGATGCCTCGCTCCGTTCCCCGCCCCGTTCCTTTTCTACAATAAACGCTGTAGTGACTAATAATTTTAATTTCGCTTCAAAAATTTGAGAGAATGTTTATAACACTGTATACTATCCGATAATGCAATAAAAAAACGATTTTTTGAAAATTTCACACCGAGACGATCCCTTAAGAGGAGCAGGACAACGGTAAAATTGATAATATCGCACTAAATTCAATATGGCTACTGCTCCTAGATGTTATTAGATCATAATTTCTTCCTCTCTAATTTGGCAACGCAACGACAAGAGGAATAGAAATTAATAAAGTTAATGACGTCACATTAATCATTTATAAATATGGAATGGCGATGATATAAATTAAAATAATTTGGAAAATCCAAAAGTCGTGCACTTTTTGATTTCCTCATAATTTTTATATTTTTTATCATTTACTATTAGTCAATGCCAGAAACAAAAATAAAATTAAAGAAAAAGCCTTTTTTAAAAACAAGCTTTTATTATTTACTAATAAAATAAAATAAAAAGTTAAAAATAAATTAACTCTAATAAGACATATAACACTTTATAAGTTCATTGTAACCTTTAACGATAATTAAGCCTCTTCGTCTACTACAAAATAATTCCATATCGTACATAATTATATATTTTTAACACTAAAACTTTACAACATAATTATTAAATCTTCCCGTTTCTATCACAGTCCTAATTTTATAAATAAAAGCGTGTTACATTTTGATGGCATGATTAAGAACATTTAGCACCTTCTTTTTCCTATGGCCATCTTCCAGGTCCAACATCAGACCCTGGTTACCATATAGTATCAAAGTACTCGTCAAGACGAATCAAACGAGTTCAAACTCGATGGAGTTGCATCGTTTAAATACGGAGTTCCTATGGCCCGCTTCCAGGTCGATCGTCAGACCCTAGTTACCATATAGTATCAAAGTACTCGACAAGACAAATCAAACGAGTCTAAACTTAATGAGGTTGCGTCGTTTAATTACGGAGTTCCTATGGGCTAGCTTCCAGGTCCATGGTCAGACCCTGGTTTCCATATAGTATCAAAGTACTCGCCAAGACGAATCAAATAAGCTCAATTTCGATGGGATTGCGCCGTTTAATTACGGAGTTTCTTTGGCCCGCTTCCAGGTCCATCGTCAGACCCTGGTTACCATATAGTATTAAAGTTATCGTTAAGACAAATCAAATGAGTCCAAACTCGAAGGATTGCGTCGTTTAATTACGGAGTTCCTATGGCCAGCTTCCAGGTCCATCATCAGATCAGCTCTATGTCACAATAATATTGCATTGTCATCCGATTTATATATGCATGCTAAATTTCAGCTCAATTGGAAACCGGGCAGTGGATCAAATTTAATTTGCAAGATTTGATTACAGACAATGGGACAGGTGACACTAAATATAAGCGTGTAATGAAAGAAAAGAAATACTTTTGAAATTTCGTGCCATTCTCGACGTAGAGTTAAACATAGCTGTATAGGCTGAATGGGATTTATTTCCTTTGCCTGTCTGAATGGACGAACAAAAAAATGTAAACGAACCCAATTTTCATAAAGTATACATACACTGAAGACTAAGCAGTTTAGTTTTTATTAATTGCAATTAAACGACAAAGAATTACCAAACCATTTTCGAAAGGAAACAGCGCGTTGCGATTATGAAGCTGTTAATAAAAGAAAAACTTGGATACATTCATTTTTACGGGCGTAATCCTGCCAGATACAAGAAATATTTTATCCGACGTCCTCGAATATTTTTTAATCAACTATTTTCTTACTTTAAACAAAATAATTGCTTTTTAAAAATATCAAATACGTTTAAACGAATGTTTTTTCTTGACATATATATTATAATATTATCCTATAAGTGCAATGTAAGAAAATTATAATCATTTTTATGTTTGAAAAGTGCTTGATTTTCATATGTCGAGAGTAGAGCAAGACCTCATCGCTTCGCTTATGAGGCGTGCAATAAATAACTAATTAACTGTGTTTTATTTCATCTTCATTCTATTTGTGGTAGAACTACGCTGTGGACAGTTCTCTGTTTACAGCCGCGGGCCGGTCCGTCCGGGGTAGTACCACCACTGAGCAGAAGATCGACGTTTGAGTAATGGCAATGTGCTATTGCGCTTCGTTCGGTGAGCGAGAGAGCCGGAAGCCCAACTGTGACAACACAACAACACTTACTATCAGGTGTGCTGTCTGCTCGTTTGCCACCATCAGCAATAAAAAAAAAAACTTATTTTTATGTATTGGCAATCGGCTACTTATACCGAGTCAGTGTCGAGTTATAATTTACTTCGTCTTTAGTCTCTTCATGTTATAGTGATTGTCTGTCAGTAAGTCAAATCGTCGCCAGCAACAGTGATATGGACGCACTGATAATGATATCTTCTGGGATTTTTTGTGAAAACGAAAACGTTGTAAAACACTTTTATATCATATTCACTACATCCTAGTAGTTCCGCCGTATCACATTACATAAAATGCCATCAAAATTATCTAATACAACACGTTAAAACACTAAGATATCAAATATACTTCTTCTTCTCTTTGTATAATGGCAATCAGCTACTTATACGAGCTATTGGTGCCAGTGTCAAGTTATTATTATTTTATGTTTATAGTCTTGTCAGGTTAGTCATTGTCTAAGTCAAATCGTCACCTTCAACAGTGCAATGGCCACACTGTTAATGGTATCTTGTTGGAATTTTGATGGAAAACGAAAACGTTGTAAAACACTTTTATATGATATTCACTACATCCCAGTAGTTCCGCGCATCACATTACATAAAATGCCATCAAAATTATCTAATATAACACGTTAAAACACTAAAATATCGAATATAATACAAGAGCACCACATGACGTTTTCAATTCCCGCCAAAAGTGCGTGTTTTATTTTATATCCATAGAGCACAACCACAGGTATAGCGAGCATGGAGACTAGAGTAAGGAGTACCATCTTGTATGGGGGATTAGTCAAAAAAGTGTCCACTTGTAAACAGCAAATTATTGTTCGAACACTCACCGAAATAGCGCTAGTGTAGCAAGTGGAAATGATATGAATGTAGCAGTAATAAGCAGAGTGAAGTGTGCTGAGTTACGTAGTCAACTGTGATTTGATAAATAATAACCTTTGAAATTTGTGGCGCTCTTTTTAAAATTCTTCCACTTGCTACTATAGCGCCACCTTAATTTGCTCTCGTTCATTGGACACTTCTTAATACACTGAGATGGTACTCCTTACTAGTCTCCATGATAGCGAGATATGTCGGACAGACTATACAAGTCACGTCTGACTAGAAAGTTAATTGAATTTATTCTTTTAAAATAATATAATTTAAATGAACCACCGTCTTTTACTCTCTTTAAGCAAGTATCGAAAATTTGCGAAAACTTGTCGGCAAAGAGATAGCCGATATTTCTTCGCTGATTTTTTCTTTTGACGAAGTGTATTTGGTTTATGGGTGTAGACACGACTTTAGAAGTATGCTGGGGATAGTTCTAGACGACTCTTGGGTGGCCATGGTATGTCGTCGCGTCTGGAAATCAGCTTTTCCGGAAACATTTTGACTACCGGCAGGGACTCATTAGATGTGTGACAAGTGGCTCCATCTAGCTGAGACCATGTGTAGCCAGCAAATTTCAGTAGCATTAGTGCCAAAAACTCTAGTAACATTTTCACATACTCAGCAGAATTAATAATAACTGAAAAGCCCCGAGGATCTTCGAAAAAGTAGGGTTCAATCATTTCTTTTGCTGAAATTGTAGCCCATGCGGTTCCTTAGGAGAATTAAGTGGCTCATTGTTTTTAGTTTTGGGAATTTCTCTGCACCAACACCTGCAATTCTATTTGTTTACAAATCCGTTGAGATGGTAATGGACTTCTTCGGAGAATAAAAAACTTTCCAACATTTCTGAATCAACCATGTTTTAGTTCCTGCACTATTTCGACCTTATATGGATTTAATTTCGAAATATGGTGTAATGAAGTGCTGATACAGTGTAATGATGTACTGGATAATTCTAATTCAGCTGAACGTTTGCGTATCGATAAATCTGGATCGCGTCGAATATGATCGGATACTTGCTGAACGTTCTCTTCGCTCCGAGAAGTCCGTGGGCCGTCTGTTTGCTTCACACTCAGTCATACTCATATTCACATCTCATCCATACTTCTTTGCCCATTTCTTTATTAAAGGGGCAATTTAGACACGGACTTAAGTCGTGTAGATCGTATTAAATACGAAATAAACGTCTCACAGTAATTAGTGAACCGTTTAAATTAAATTATTTTACACAAAAAGCACGCAGCTGTCCCATGAAGCGATCCATTGTGACTAAACTACCAAAAAATGAGATGGCGGCAAAACCGTTTATGAGGTTTTAATTTAACGAGTTCTTGACTCATTTTGTATTACGTATACGTATTATGTGCTATTGCGATTGTTTTAGTTGTACAGTAATCGATGATATGGTGTCATTTTCCCTCCCGTAGTGGAGTTGACACGAGCCCAGCAGTGCATATATGGGCTGGGATGATGATGATGAATCGATGATAAATATTATACATCGACTTTTAAAAAGAGATAATCGACTAATTTCTTTCTCTCCTTCTCTATCTCGAAGCACTCTTTTTGACTATAAATCGAAACATTGCTTTACTCTTTGCATTAATAAAAATACTGGCACTCTGTTCTCTCTGCCTACCCTCCAAGGCATATGGCGTGATGATATGTATGTATGTATGTATTAATAATTAAACTTTTTATAAAGAAAATGTAAACCGACTTTAAAATAGGATCAGCCAAAAACCATACTTATTTAAAACACTAAAAACCGAAAAATAAGATGAACTATTTAATTCTTGTCTAATTCTAATTATGTATTAATTTTTATAAAATATAATTACAATGTATGCTAGAAATCCACTAACACGATTTGAAGTCGGTGCTAAGCTTAAATTAACAAAAAAACAATAAGCTTAATGATATACACACAGGGTGAAAAATTAACAAAAATCAAATTATTAAAGGAAATAAGAATTAAAAGATGTATTCAGAACACTATAACGCCACAAATTTAATACCATTTGACACAACCGTCAACGACGTCGTTTATTACATCATTTTCAAAACAAATGATGTAATTATTTAAATACTGTTTAATTATCATTTTATAAGCTTAGTGTAGAGTTCTGAACTGTATTGACATTTCACATTAGATTTAGTAATTTGAATTCAATTTTCAGGATAAAAAGAAATTTAAGTAAGCCCTTCAAAAAAATTTCATTTAAAAATTTATTTTTTCGCTCGATAAAAAAAAATAACACGTCACTTACCACGGTGATAGTAAATTCTAAAGAATCTATGTACCTATATTATCAATGCAAGACAACAGTTTATCGCAAATACATACATACATACATATCATCACGCCATATGCCTTGCAGGGTAGGCAGAGAGAACAGAGTGCCAGAGAACTCTATCTCTGCATACTTCACTCGCTTCCTCAACATTCATAATTCTCTTCATACACGCTCGCCGGTTTTGGAGACTCTTGACTCCACCTTCCTTCAGTACCTGACCGATCTGGTCTAGGTAGGTTAGTCTCGGTCTCCCTCGGTACCTACATCCTTCCACTTTCGCATTGTATATCTTCTTAACCAGACGTTCGTTCGGCATTCTTTCCACATGTCCGAACCATCGGAGCATTCCCTTTCGCATCTTTACACCAATACTCTCTTTCATACCTACTCGCTCTCTTACGTCGCCGTTACGAATGCGGTCGGTCAGCCTAACTCCACAGATTTTCCGAAGAGATCGCATTTCGACCGCATTAATTTTACTTTCATACTCTTTTCTGCATACCCAACTCTCGCTTCCATACAGTAATGTTGGGACAAGCACTGCGTTATGTATTGCTACACGTGCCTTCTGGCTGAGGTGGTGGCTGCCGAGAAGTTGCCCCAACGTTCCGTTCACTCTATTTCCCGCATTCACTCTTCGCTCCGTATCAGTGGTGTACCGTCCATCTCGGCTAAATCCACATCCAAGATATACAAATTCATCCACGTTCATATCGCAAATAACTGTTCAGAAATATATTTAAAAAATGTCAGTGTTGAAATTTTTTTGTACTCAAATTAAAACGTTTTTTACTTAAATTAAAATATTATTTCGAGATTGCAAAGTATTCAATAGAATTAAAAATTTTAAATGCTGGTTAAATTCATTTATATTCTAAAAAAATACTCAAATTAAAATATTATTTCAGAATCAAAACGTTTTCAATAGAATTACAAATTGTAACGGAAAATTATCTCTTTCGTCGATAGATGGCGATGAACTACTTTCTGAAACGCGATATGGTTTCAAATATCTTCTTGCTACCTCTTGAGTTGTTTTGATCTAACCTTGAAGACTAGCTAAACTGACTGGGCCGGCTACAAAATGCTATTTTAATTCTGTTATATTTACCACTTCTCTTCATGATTCCAGGATTAAAAAGTATTTAATATGATTAATCGTGAATTTTGAAACAGGATTCACAGTATTCATCGGAATTTTAAAGTATTAACTGTGAAAGGAACATGAAACAACAGTTGAACAGTGACACAATGAAATGACAGTTAAACGACCATGAAACGACGGTGAAACAACTTTGGATTCACTCCTATTTTACTGTATCACAATAGTGCTTTGACTGTCAATTAACTATACATTAGGGATGATCGATATTAGAAGAACATCGATGTTGACATCGATGTCATAATCGAAAGCCCAACATCGATGTTCGATATTTATCGAAAACCGAACATCGATGTTGGACAACATCGATGTTTTTTGCATTAATAATTGACAAAGAAATAAAATACAGGGAAATCGTTCGAAATTTATTAAGAAAAAGAAAGAAAGAATTATTATATATTCCAATATTTTTTATCAACTGACTGAAGGAAAAGTAATTTTGATAAAGAAGAACCTTTAATCTATTTCTTTGTTGATAAAGAGTAGAGCCAGCTTTTGAAAACAGTCTTTCGGATGGCGTTGATGTCGCGATAGTACTCAAATATTTCACTGCTAGTTTTTTAATTTCGGTTAAGTGGAACCGATGACATTATTCCAAATTTGGATAGGATCTTGTTTAAGATCAGACACTGGATTTTTCAAAAAATACATAGCTCAGCTCGGAAGGCATTTCGTGATCACTATGCGAAGGCTTGGCGTTTTTGTTATTTACAAGTTTGTAATGTTCGCTCCACAAATTAAACTCTTCCGTTAGATCTGGCGAACGATTAACAACTTCTTCAATTACTTCTGTTTCCGTCGCAGTAGTGAGTAATTCTTTGACATATTTGATTGCTTTAGAACATACTATGGGATCTTGAAAATGAATATTTTTGAATCTTGGGTCTAGCAATGTAGATACAGCAAGTATTTGAACATGTTCCGAGGGTAACAAGCGTTTACTGATTTCAGTCATTATATTCTGCTTAAGATCCTGACCCATAGAACTGTTTGTTTTAATGTTGTTCATTTTCAGGTTTAGCATTCGTGTTATAGGAATGACTTTGCTGCTGGTAACATAGTCTTCTTCACATATCTCTTTAGTAGCAACTTCTATAGGGCGTAAAACTTCAAAAATTTCAGTCAACTCTTCAATACCTTTTGCAGTTATCATTGGAGGAGCACTTGTATGACAATTAACGATTTGATTAATCGTTGGTCGAAGATCTAAAAATCTTTGCACCATATAAAAGGTTGAATTCCAGCGAGTGCTGACATCTTGTATTAATTTTAGACCAGAATGCTTTCTTAATTCATCACTCGCCACAACACTATGCTTGAACCAGGTGACAATCCTTTTGACAGATTCAATCAATATTGGCAATTGCTTTGTTTTTGCAATTGATTTTTGATCTACCAAATTAAGTAGGTGAGCAAAACAAATAATATGGCATTTTTTTCCCGAGGCCGTAAGTTAACATCGATGTTACGATATTTTTCATATAGCAACATCGATGTTAAAACATCGATGTTTTGTTTGCAACATCGATGATTATCGAACATCGATGATCATCGAGCATCCCTACTATACATTTATCAACTGTTTACCATGGTTTCACTCTATAGCTGCCATATAAAAGTGTCGTTTTAACTATTTTACCTAGGTCTAATATTCTAATATATACCATATTTTGACAGTTGTGAAATGAAACAAAAGCACGAATGATACACCGTGAAAACACTGTTATAATACTAAGTTGTCACTGTTGATCATAAAGGGAACTACCGACATTTCATGGTTTTTTCACCGTGACCACAAAACCGCCAGGGTCATCAAAATTCTTAGAAGATAACATTAACAATTATAGTTGATGATTTGAGTTACCAACGAATAAAAACTTATTTGATTTGCAATGTTTAAAATAAATTCTAAATTATAATTACCAAATAAAAACTTTTGTAACCATGCTAAAAAACATACATACATATCATCGCGCCATATCCCTTGCAGGGTAGGCAGGGAGAACAGAGTGCCAGAAAACTCTATCCTTGCATACTTCACTCGCTTCCTCAACATTCATAATTTTATTCTCGTCATACACGCTCGCCGGTTTCGGAGACTCTTGACTCCACCTTCCTTCAGTACGTGACCAATCTGGTCTAGGTAGGTGAGTCTCGGTCAAAAAACCTTACGAAAAGTGTTATGCTAAAAATATAATTATTATGCTAAAAAACCTTACGATAAATTAAATATGTAGCTAGCTACAGCGATCAAAAACATTAATCTGTGGTTAACACGTTAGCTGCCATGTCGGGCTATATGTCCGATAAATAAATGTATCATTCAGGCCTTGTCGGACTATATGACCGACAAAACATACCAAATTCAACGTATCTGTGTGGCTACACAGATACGTTGTCTGTGTGGCTACACAGATACGTTGTCGGGCGTATTTTCAAGTCTAAAACACGATATTAAGTAAAAATTTGCAAAGCATTTTTTTACGATTTGTTATAATAGACTATGGCAGTTAACGTGTTAAGGAATTTTATAGTCGTGCTTTTGAATGATATTGATTTCTTTAATGTTTTGTACTGTTACATTGAATACTTTTGCTGGTATTTTATGTAATATAATACAGTTAAGGTGCTGAAGGGAAGTGAATATAATATAATAGTGGTTCACGTACACTTTCGCAGAAAGAAATCATGAATTTGGTTATCGGCACTGACGGACAGTGATTATAAATAGACATCTCAATATGAAGAAATGTTAAATAATATGTCAAGAATATTATGTAGGATTTGGCTGTATGGCCTGCATTCTCTTTGCCTGTTCGAACGAACGTACAAAATAAAAAAACATACGTGCTTAAATAAACCAGACTACCACACTTGCTACTATAGCGCCACCTTATTTTGCTCCCGTTCAATGGGCACTTCCTGGGGGGGCACCTGGGGGGCCACACTTAAAACATTACTTATTTTTACTGACCGTCGCGCCGCCTACAGATTGTTTGCACAAATTTAACTGCTACCATTTTGTCCTGTATGTCAAACGTTTGACAACTGAGAATTGTTATTTTTTGTTCCTAGCGTAGGTACTTATTGTCATCAATCTATTTACGATTATTGATGTACTTTTTGAAAATTATCTCAATTTTCTTTGTTAAGCTGATATTATTATTGCTTCGTTATCAGCTGATATGTTTTTTTTTATATTTCAAGGTAGCTTTCATAGTAAAAGAAAATTCTATATAATTACACATACACATGTAGATATGTATATATATATCACTTCAACTTTAGTTCACCGCGTAAACTCTGGGTAGCAGCACCTTCCATACATGCATATTTTATCATGGAGTTGCCACTCTTTTTCAGTTTAATAACTTTACTCTATGGGGGCACACTTAAAACATTTCTTATTTTTACTGACCGTCGCGCCGCCTATAGATTGGTTGTACAAACTTAACTGCTGCCATTTTGTCCTGCCTGTCAAACGTTTGACAACTGAGAATTGTTATTTTTTGTTCCTAGCGTAGGTACTTATTGTCATCGATCTATTTACGGTTATTGATATTCTTTCTGAAAATTATCTCAAGTTTCATTGTTAGGCTGATATTATTATTGTTTAGTTATCAGCTGATATGTTATTTTTTTATATTTCAGGGTAGCTTTCATAGTAAAAGAAAATTCTATGTAATTACACATACACATGTAGATATGTATATATATTACTTCAACTTTAGTTCACCGCCTAAACTCTGGGTGGCAGCACTTTCCATACATGCATATTTTATCATCGAGTTGCCACTGTTTTTCAATTTAATAACTTTACTCTTTGCCCCCCAGTTAATAACTTTACTCTTTGGACACTTCTTAATACACTGAGATGGTACTCCTTACTCTAGTCTCCATGCTCTTATGTCACCTCCTCTCTTATGTAAACGTAGTGTTTAATTTCTCTGTGCTCTTATGTATCTCTTATGTTAGTCTGTGGAATTAATTAACTTGAATAGAATTAGATACAAAAGATTTTTAATGAAATTATAATATATATAAATAAAGATGGACGTGTCATCAATGTGTAGAATATGTTTAGTTCAAGATGTCACAATGTATTGTTTAGTTAACACTAAACTACAAGATATATACGAAAAGTTGACGGCGACGTCTGTAAGTAAACATAATGCTCTTTTAATTTGTTAAAATTCTTATTACATTAACTTGAAACTATACGTTAAAGTATGAAGAAAAACAATATTGACTCTCACTTTCATAGTACATATTGCAAAAGTTATTGGCAATAGTTTTATGACCGGCCGCCTGCCAGACGTCAACCCTCCTTGGGAATGTAATTGTTGACCAAACGGTATCAGATGGAGTTGGCTCAGGTCGTTGTAAGGCTCTTAATCGTCTTGTACGACATCCACGAGCAAAGTGAGGGTTGGTAGTATTTGTAGGCGCTACCACACAGCTATTTATTTTATATATGTACAATTTATTATTTACACTAATTATAATTAAATATTTTTCTATTTAAATGAAATAGAATAGGTTTAAAATATAGTTTACCTTTTCTTAGTAGCCAGCAATTGGATCGGCGCTGGGAAATTGCTTGAAGATATCTTCGGCTGTGTGATACGATTTCTCTCACATACATTACTAATGTATGTCGTAAAGGCCGACTGCATAGTTTATATAGAGCTTTACCAACTACATCTAATGTCGTCTGAACAACAATTACATTCATAATTAATTTTAACATCAGACAGGTTGCCTGTTGTAAAATTATTTTCAAATCTTTTTCAATATGTATACGATGTAATCATCATCACAGCCCATAAATGTTCCACTGTTGGGCTCCGGCCTCCTCCGTAATGGGAGGGAAATTAACCTACTATACCGCGCTGGTCAAATGTGTTGGTATAGGGTTTTGTTTTGAGTTTTCTTTCTCTTGCATAGATGTTATATGCATTTTATATCCGTTAGTTGTCTCGTACGATCACCCACGAGTATTTTTACTCAGTTACCACACGGAAAGCATATAGACTGTAATAGTCAACCAAAAGTAATTCAGATGGAGATGATCACAGAGTGTGATATAGTTTCTCCTCATTAGTTTCAGAGTGAAGACAGTCGCCCCCTACGAGTGTGCTACATGTGTTATGGAAGACTTCAGAGCTGTCACCGACTACACCTCAACTGTATTAAGAGTGAACAGCTACTCACAGAAATATTGAAACATAATCAGGTTAGTTTTTAATATATATTTTTATTGATAATAAGTATGATAGACATGAAATATCTTTGATGAGTTTGAGGTATTATATTACATCTATGTACAGAAGTAAAAATATTTACTGTACTGATGATTTTTTTTTATATATTGCATTTATGGGCAGACTATAGTCAGTCGATCATACTACCTTGTGTTATGTATTAATTTTCTTCATATATTATTTATTTCTTCATATTATAATTAGTTCTTAATAATCACTGTCCATCAGTAGGTCAAGTTGTTACCATTCATTGGGCGCTGGTAACCAAATTAATGGTTTCATTGGGAATTTTGGGGAAAAACATATTATATATTATATCATATTCGCTACACTTCAGCTCTTTAACTGTATCATATTCTATAAAAGACCAGCAAAATTATTCAATATAACACTACAAAACACTAAAGAAATTAATATAATATAAGGGCGTGACATGACATTTCCATATTCGCGCCAAAACTCCCTGCACAGATGATGTAGTTATCGATTCACCATTGTATTTTCTTTAAAGGCAATGGTAGCGAATGAGCAAGCAGCCTGATGGTTAAGCATTACTGGACGTTTGCAATACCAGGTGTATATCTAAGTCATTACCCACTAACCGAGGCCCCCCTAGAAAGTTGTCCATTTCTCTGGTACACCAAATTGCAACATCATATTGCCACTCCTCATATAAATTTTCTACTTGGTACTTACCTTTCCATGTGGTGACAGAGTAAGAATATAATTCACCACCCCCTATCTTACGACCCCATCTAGTATATATTTAACTGATATGGGTGTGGTCCCTTCAAAAAACTAAAATATTAAATAAATAAATTCCATTTGGTGATGGAATAAGAATACAATTCACCCCCCTATCTTACCCGTGGGTGATCGTAAGAGATGACTAAGGGATACATAACGCATATAACATCTATACAAGAAAAGGGAAAATTGAAACAAAACGCTATACCAACACATGCAACCAAAGTTAACTTCCCTCCCATTATAGAGGGGGCTCGATCCCAAGAGTGAGACATATATGAGCTGAGACGATGTGGTAATACCCCAGACACACCGGCTCCTGGATGTAGACAGACAACAGTCAGTGTGACTCTACCTCATCAGCATTCATTCTCTTGCTTTTATCCCAACTACTTGTCGACGGAATATGTCCTCTCTTTCCATACAGCTCTATTAGACGTCATCTCTGTAGACACTCCCTGTCTATCCATGTCATGCCTCACGCAGTCCATCTTTGGTCTCCCTTTAACCCTAAATCCTTCAATATTCATAACATTACTTTCAACCCGTCTTATCACATGTCCATACCAGGGCAAACGTTCACTCCTTAACTTATCACTGGCGCCAATTTCAAGCATTCTCTTAGTGTGGCCCTATCTATGAAAGTTATATCTATAATTCAGGTTGTTCAGACTCTAAAACGTCATGCGTTTTGCTTAATTAACATGAAAATGCTTTATTACAGTTAAAACCAAAACAGTCAGTAGATATGAGCACATTGAAAATAGTACACCCATTGGTGCAGTTGTCTTGTGTGCCAGTGAGTGTGGAGGTGACACATGATGATGAAGCCGATCACCCTGTGGAGCCAGTTGATGTGATACATGTACATGTGAAAGAGGAGAACATTGAAGGTAAATAAGCCAGCTCTTCAAACATATGCTGTAATATTTCTCTTACTAAGGGGCTGTTCATAAATTACGTAAGGGATTTTGAAAAAATATTCCACTCTACCGTAAGACAACATAAGATTGCAACTACTCCCCCCTGCCCCTTAATAAGATTTTTTGTAAGAATAGGCCCTATTGATCAAATATAACTCTGTTTATTGTAAAAATATATTTTATTACAATGTTCTTACTACAAGTAGGTATCATTAACTCACTGCAATAACATTAATCTTATTAATCTATCACAGTTTTGAACAAAATTAGTAATTTTCAATTTAATATCTTACGTAATATCAGGTTCACTAATTGCCTAGTCACCATTCTCCTACTCTTATCCCAATTACTTGGTGTCGATACAATATGTACTCTTGTTTCATAGTACATATTGTAAACGTTATTGGCAATAGTTTTATGATCGGCCGCCTGCCAGACGTCAACCCGCCTTGGAAATGTAATTGTTGACCAAACGGCATCAGATGGAGTTGCCCCAGGTCGTTATAAGGCTCTTAGTCTGTCTTTTACGACATCCACGAGCAGAGTAAGGGTTGGTAGTATTCGTAGCTGCTACAACACAGCTAGCCTATAATAAGAAGTTATAATATTCAGTCAACAAAATCAAACGCCTTACATAATTTATGAATGGCCCCTATGTGTTGGTGTAAGAAAACCGTTCACCACCGCCATAGGTGTTTTGGCGTATCCTTTTAGTGGTCGGACCACACTGTGGACAGTTCTCTGTCTGCAGCCGCGGGCCGGAAGGTCGACGTCTGAGTAATGACAATGTGGTATTGCGCTTCGTTCGGTGAGCGAGAGAGCCGGAAGCATAACTGGGTGGGTTTGAGGATTGTATTGGTAGGCAGCTGCCTAACTATAGTCTTGTTTATAGCTAAGGTCCATGGGCGGCAGTGACACTTACCATCAGGTGTGCTGTTTGCTCGTCTGCCACCATAAGCAATAAGTGTCTCAGAGGGCTCTAAAAGACGCCCCCATTCGGTACACTATAGCAGTCGCTTAATTAAGCTATGTATCGACAAGAACTTTTGAAGCTGTCCTGTACAAAGTTTACCTTTAAAAAGAAATATATGCAAATTACTGAAATTTTGCATTTAATATGCTTAATTATTTATAAAACCCGATTACGAATCGAAAAAATGATGTCACAAGCGGGATTCGAACCCGCGCCTATTGGGATTCCGGCCCAATTGTGCTGCCACTACACCACCGTGAACTATTGTAGGACATGCAAATTTCGCTTCGTATCATATTTACGTCTTTAAGGTGACATGCGCCATCTACTCGATAATGTTTACACATTGTTATAGGCTTAATACTTACTTAAGTTTGAAGTATTAAGCCTATAACAATGTAAGTATTAAGGCTATAACAATGTGTAAACATTATCGGGTAGATGGCGCATGTCACCTTAAAGACGTAAATATGATACGAAGCGAGATTTGCATGTCCTACAATAAGTCACGGTGGTGTAGTGGCAGCACGATTGAGCCGGATTCCCAATAGGCGCGGGTTCGAATCCCGCTTGTGACATAATTTTTACCGCTTCGTAATCGGGTTTTATAAAGAAATATATGTATTCACAGATGAAGAAGAGAACATCACAGACGAGGAATTTAATGTCGATTGTACAGAAGCAGGTGTTATTGTTAAAATTGAAAATATTAATGAAGATGTCGGAGAATCTAATTATAAAACTCATATCATCACCACATCAACATCTAATTACAATGATAACATTCAAGATACAAAACCTTATATTAATGTTGTTTTAAATGTACAACATGACATCACACCAAATGCCAACATCAATTGTACTGAGTTGAGCAATAACATGCAAGTAAAGCCTATCGAGATTGTATCGAAAGATATGAATTTGAAAAATAATGAAGCAAGTAAGTATTGCATGAATGTTTTGTGTGTGACAATGTGTTTATAGAGAATGCGTAGGGATAGTGTGGTTTCGATTTCCATGTAGGAAAATACATTACAAATACAAATTATTGTTTTGAATGATATGTGTCTGTTAATATGTTTGTTATCCGTGTGGTGACGGAGTAAGAATACAATTCACCACCCCATATCTTACCCGTGGGTATCTTAAGAGACGAAGGGATACCAAAGGCATATAGCAAGAGAAGAAAAACTCTCTATACTAACACGTCTGACCAGCATGGTATAGTAGGTCAATCCCTCCCATTATGGAGGAGGCTCGAGCCCAACAGTGGGACATATATGAGCTGAGATGATGTAAATGATGATGATTATGTTTGTATCACAATATAATATTATTAGTCGCCTTAGTACAGGGGAGGGTTGTCCTTCTACATAATGGGAGGGGAATTGGCCAACGCTCTGGTTAGATGCGTTGGATCAACTTTTATTAATCACATATGATATATAAAATAAAGGAGAATGGTCATCGAGTAGCGAACATGAAACGGACAATGCAGCGTAGGACGACCCCCACTAGGTGGATTGACGTCATATCAAGCAGCAGGACGCCGTTAGATGCAGGTGTCACCTGCCTGGACTTTTAAATGGCATTCCTCAGGGGAGGCCTACATCCAACAGTAGACATCTGCTGACCTAAATGATAGAATATAAAATAAATATTATGTAATAATTTTTAGCATTTCATCCATCCTTATCCATATTTTAGATGCACCAGCTGTGCAGAATCATGAACTAAATAAAAAGGCAAAGAAATCTAAAACAACGGCTACATTTGCAAATCATAAAAAGTCCAAAACTAAAATGGCGACTGAAGCCAAACCTAATGAAGAAAAAGTTAACGCACCAGTTGTAAAAACTGATGGCAGCCCTTATAAGTGTGATATATGTGGAAAGTGTTTTATACGAACACAACATTTGGAGCAGCATATTCGTGTACACACCGGTGAAAGACCTTATAAGTGTGATATGTGTAAAAAATGTTTCAATCAAAAGCAACATCTAACACAACATATCCGCCTACACACTGGTGAGAAACCTTTTAAATGTGATATATGTGAGAAACGTTTTAATCTAAAACATAATTTAAAACAACATAGCCGTCTACACACCGGTGAGAAACCTTTTCAGTGTGATATGTGTGAAAGGAGTTTCAATCAAAAGCATCACTTAATTCAACATAAAAATATACACACCGGTGAAAGGCCATATAGATGTGATATCTGTGATAAACGTTTTATGCGAAGGCAAGATTTGTTCTTACATAATCGTACGCACACCGGCGACAAACCATATAGATGTGATTTGTGTGAGAAGTCGTTTTATCAGAAGCACCACTTAGTGCTACACTCTCGTCACCACACCGGCGAGAAACCATATAAATGTCATATGTGTGAGAAATCTTTTAATAGGAATCAAAATTTGAAATCGCACCTTCGGACACACAGCGGTGACAGATCTTGTAGGTGTGATATGTGTGGAGAATGCTTCAATGAAAGGTCAACTTTATTAAGACATATGCATTTCAAGCACAGATCTTAAACACACTTAGATACTATACCATAGAGACAAATAGATTTATGCAGATCATAGTCTATACTCCAGCTTCATCTCGAACCATCCAGTGCCCTACATACTTTATCATTTTCCACTAAAACTCCCGAAAGATACCTTTAACAGTGTGTCCATGGCACTGTTGACGGTGACGATTTGACTTACTGACAGACAATGACTTTAAATGAAGTTAATTTTATAAATGAAAGAGCCGGGTGCTCAACGGGGTGGGTTTGGGATTTGTATTGGTAGGCAGCGGCCTAGCTATACCCTTGGTATTGCAAAGGTCCATGGGCGGTAGTGACACTTACCATCAGGTGTGCTGCTTGCTCGTTTGCCACCATAAGCAATAAAAAAACAGATTTGGCTTAAAGGTCTCAGTAATCAAGCCAAAAAAACTATCTAAGGCCCGGTAGTGTCATTGTGGGACCTCACAATGCCATTTTTTATCTTATTGAACAGTTTACTGGATCCAAACTCCTAATTATATGACCTATAAACTCAACTCTTCATTGCTATCTGCTTCAGAATAAAAATATATGCCACGTAATAGTTAAATAGTATATGTATGATACCTGGAATGATAAGTCAACCGATCCCAGCTACCTGGTAGACTACAGAAGACAAGGTGCAGGTACTAGAAGTCCGAAGGCTAATGCTCTTGTTAATTCTATACTTTTTGTTTTTACAAAGGTTAATTATTATATGTACTATGGAGTATATTAAAAATATTATAGTAAATATATCAAATGTATTCTTATTTATTGTAACAGAAGAAAATAATAAGGGTACATACCTATACTAAGTCACCTGTTCATGTGGTTCCAAAAAATACCATGCTGAAACAAAATTGGGCCCAATACATTGGTGATCACAGAGGTTTGGGGTTAAAACATGGGTTCACCTGGTATGGGCACATTCGCTAACATATATAGATGGTAACATATCAGTGATCAAAACTGTGGTATTGAATGAAGAAAACAAAGTTAGTGGGAATGACATTTTAAAAAGCTTAAAATCTCAAATTACTGAAATTGTTTAATATGCTTGATTATTTATAAAAATCCGCTCGTAATCGGATTTTTCAGTAATTTGAATTACATGGTTGTGTCATCGTTTAATACAATCTAACTGCAAAATTTGAAGTATTAACCCGATAAGGTATACAATTTGTAAACCTCATCGGGTAGATGGCACACGTCTCCTTAAGGACGTAAATATAATACGATGCGAGAATTGAATGTCCTACAATAGTTCACGGTGGTGTAAGTGGCAGCACGATTGGAACGGATTTTCAATAGGTGTGGATTCGAATCCCACTTGTGACATCATTTTTCGCTCGTAATCGGATTTTTATAAATAATCAAGCTTAAAAATCTGTACATGATAATAAAAATAAATTGTCAAACCTATTGAACTTTAAATTTGGTCAATAATTTCTTTTAGTGACTTACCGATTCACTAAGAAAGGATATTACAAAATTCAACCCTTTTTAGTTTTGATTTTGCTTAAAATTGCATTTATTATTGATGCAAGTAATAATTGTTAAACATAATAACGAGCCGATGAGCTGGCAAAGAGAGCAGCACTAGCAACTACACCCGCCACATCCTACGACAAAGTGCCCCTGTCATATGTAAAGAGAACCATCCGAGAGGAAACAATCAAAATATGGCAGGACCGGTACAACGCCTCCACAACAGGGGAAGTCACTAAAAAATTCCTCCCAGACGTCACCAACAACTACCGTCTGGTGAGATCCATCAAATTGACACCAACCTTAGTGCAGGCGTTCACAGGTCACGGAGGCATTGCAGTTTACCTGTATCGATTTAAGCTCAAAAATAACCCAAGCTGCGAATGCGACGACCACACCGAAGAAACCATATGGCACCTACTATACGACTGCCCTCGCTTTCTAGTCGAACGAAGTGCACTCGAAATAACAACAGGAGTACAGGTCAAAGATACACAACTGAACATCTTAATGGGAGACGAAGACATAAGACCAACATTCCTCACCTACGTTGAAAATACCATACGTAGAGCAGCACGAAGGAATAGTACGCTCAATGAAGACCAAAGACCAAGGTCAAACACCATCACCCAAACATCAGCTCCAACACAACCCGATCAAACAACAATAACAGCGCGAAGGCAAATACAAATACTCACTGAACACCAATTGCTAGCAAATGGCGAAACAGGAACACCAGGATTAAGAACTCGCCCGGTGGCCCTGTTCATGTCCACCACTCACGAAAGACTGGGCATCGCCTTCTGTTACGTGGACAGAAAAAATAGGGTGTCCATATCACCAGGACTAGCTGTTCTATTAAAACGAAGCACTAGCCGAACGAAATTGAAATCATCAGTATACAATACCTACAGTACTATACAAGTAGGAAACATGGAGTGTCGGCTATTACGAGCACGCAATAAAATGCTGCTCGTATTCAACAGGAAAGCCGACGAGACCGAGTTTGCGCAAGCTAGTGTCCTCCTTCAAAACATAGCAAAGAACAGTGAAGAAAACACCGACTCCATCCCCAAAACCATCAGTGTGGATGCAATGACAGTTGGCTTCGATAAAGGAGAAGCTGTGGATTATATGGGGTGTATCATGGCCTCTAAACACCACAAGGTTATAACCTACGAGAATAGAGGCCAAGATCTGAGCTTCTTACTCGCTCCCCCCTCTTAAATCACACTACGCCCTGCGGCCAACGTCCAAAACGAAGCCTCTATATCGAGCCAATTAAACCCTAATCAGCCTGAACTAGCTACGCCTCAGCGCCAAGACGAGCAGAACGACAACGGGGAAAACACCAAAACAGAAATAAAAACACCATTCAGCACAGTAAAAGCACTATTAAACCCGCTTCTTTCCGCCATCACCAAAAAACACGGCGAAGAAAAAAGCAGTAAGCGACTGGCATCTGCACTCGAGGCTTTTACTAGAAAAGAACGCCCAATCGATAAAGAAAAAGAACCACAACTAAGCACAAACGCCGACAAAGGAATAGTGAAACCACCAAACTACCGACCGGTGAACACAACGTTGGACCTATATATGAATGCCTTCCTCGAATACAAGGCCATTTTAGAAGGCACAATAGTTATCAAAGCCCTGACCGCCAGCAAGATACTCGAAGCCTACCACTATCAAAGCGAAGGGTTGCTGAAAGTCAGACTCGAGGAAGAAGAGGCCAACGTTTACAACAACCAAACAGGCGAGGTCATGGTGGGTAAACCCATCTCAACCCACATGGCCGCGTTTAGTGCCACCGGAGGCTTCATAGACATCGATGAAGAAGCCACAAAGGAAAACGGTAGAATAACATTCCACACCCCGGAACACGACCCCATTGTAGTCACTGCGAAATTCACTGAAATCTGGCTCACAGAGAAAATTCTAAAACGAGCCAGAGATCTGGAAGCGAGTACATGGGACTTACCAGACAAGATCAACCTGGTAAACGGAGTGCCCGGATGCGGCAAATCAACCTGGATTGTGGAAAACTTCAACCCCGCACACGACGTCGTTTTAACGTCACTGCTCAAAGCAAAAGACGATCTAAAGAATAGGATTACCCAACGCATGGGGGAAAAGGCGGCCAAGAACGTCTACACAGTAGCATCAGCTCTGACAAACGGAGTCAGAACGAACAAAAACCAAGCGCTCCACCGGCTAATCATAGATGAAGCGCTCATAAATCACTTCGGCTCCGTAGTCTTATTAATGCGAACTGTCAAGGCCAAAGAACTCCTCCTCATTGGAGATACAAACCAAATCCCATTCATAGATCGGGACAACCTATTCAAAATGAGACATGACAAGCCTCTGACCACACCATCGGCAACACAAGAACTGCTGTGTACGCATCGGTGCCCCATGGACGTAGCATATGCCCTCCAGAACAACTACAATGCCATATACTCGTCAAATAAGATCATAAAATCCCTGAACATATACAAATACACCGACGCCGTCATACCACCCGACCTTCCCGAGACTCTATACCTGTCACACACCCAGGCAGAGAAAGAAAGCTTCAAGGAAAAGGGATACGGCACCGGTGAGGGCTCCGAACTGCGAACCATCCACGAGGCACAGGGACTCGGCGCACCTAACGTCATCATAATTCAGACTAGAGACTCGGTGCAAAAGTTACATAACAGCATACAACACGCCGTGGTCGCCATCTCCAGGCATACCAGATCCTGCACTTACTACACAGACACCCGTGAAGATGCCATCTGGAAACTCATGAGGAAGTCCATAGATCAGGATTCTGGTACTATACTGGAATACGTCAAGAAGATGGCGGTAAAACATAGAGACGAAAGGGTAATGAAAGAGCTTGGTCTACTACCCCATTAAACTAAAGTCAACACAAGCGTGGAGTCAATTACCATCAACCTAGACATAGACTTCCAAATTAAACAAATCATTAAATAAAACGTCACAGACATTATTATCATCATCATAACATCACAGAGGACAGAAACATCTACAAATAGAAGGGTTTCACCAACAACAAGACCACCAGCGCCAAGAAGAAACCCTAAAAGACATGTTGTCGCTCAACATCTATGACACATTAATTGCGCTCTTCAAGCTTTATCCAATTGTAATAAAGCCACTTCAAGAACATTAATTTTATAAACAAACCACCATAACAATTAAATTAAATATAAAAAGAGCACGGACAAAAAGTCTGTGGAATAACATACTCATAATAAAAAAAAAAAAAAAAAAAAACAATAATACTATATATAGCCAGTCCGAAACCGCATTATACTTTTGTATATATTTTGCAATTTATCTAAGCCATTTGATTCTATATACCACGAGACCTTTATCAAGAAACTATACCATTATAGAATCAGAAATAAAGCTTTTCAACTTTTAACCTCGTATCAGAGTAATAGAATTCAGATGATCGATGTTAATATTGCAGAATGATTTGATCCTATTAAAAAAATAGGCGTCCCACAAGGGTCTATTCTGAGACCGTTTCTATTCTTTGTATCTATTAATGACTTATCTCATATACCCTTTGAAGATAACATCTCTTTTTTTATTTAAAATTAAAAGATAAATATTTTGCTACGACGACGTAAACAGTTCACTGCCTAATGTTAAATTGGTTCAATAAAAGGTAAACAAAATTCTTCTCTCAACCACCCTCAATATGACAAGTGGGAACTAATGCTCAAGTGAATAGTGTGACTAACCTTGTGGAGTCACGTACTGCTTCATACATGCCGTACTCCGATATACTTATATAGAAAATACTCAAGTAAACTTAATTTGGTGACTATGCGGCAAAAAGGAAAACAATTTGGAACGATGTTAAAATATTTGGTATAGTTTATTTCGCTTACTTTCCTAATCTTATGATGATATGATGACCACGTCAAAAATATTAGTGCAGGTTATGTTTGACATTGAAAACGAAGGACAGACATCGGTGACCAAATGGCGATAAAGAGGTACAGTATAATAGGTTGGGTTGCACGCGGCCCATGTGGTTTAGAAGGAGTCTGACTTGACCAAAGCCTGTCGCCAAAAAAGGGTGGTTTTAAAAAAATACTACACTGCACCTTATATTGAGATAATTGATAATCAGCATCTAGCTGTTATCATCAGTTACATCTGTTCGACGCAATATACACTCTACTTACATCGTTTAATAGTGATAGGACCACGCCGTTGACAGTTCTCTGTCTGCAGCCGCGGGCCGGTCCGTCCGCGGTAGTACCACACTGAGCAGAAGATCGACGTCTGAGTAATGGCAACGTGCTGTTGCGCATCGTTTGGTGAGCGAGAGAGCCGGCAGTCCAACTGGGTGGGTTTGGTTTTAGGCAGCAGCCTAGTTATAGCCTTGGTATTGCAAAGGTCCATGGGCGGCAGTGACACTTACCATCAGGTGTGCTGCTTGCTCGTTTGCCACCATTAGCAATAAAAAAAACATTGTATATAGTTATGACAATAGTTGTTGTGTGACCGTGTCTGTGTGACGTCACACGCCCACTACTTGTCAATGTAATTGTTGATCGTTCCTAAAACTATACAGTAAAATATTTAAAAAATGTTTAGCTATGCCATACATACATACACACCATCACGCCATGTCCCTTGCAGGGTAGGCAGAGAAAACAGTGCCAGAGAACTCTATCCTTGCATACTTCACTCGCTTAGCTATGTCAAAGAAAAGTATTAATGAAAACATAATTAAAACATCCAAAAATAAATGCATTGCTTCTTGAAATATTATTAACAACAAAATAAATGATACTGCAACCTACAATGAGATAGATTCTATTCATGTAGCCGGTACTATTATAAAAGATCCAAAAGAAATTGTCTCAGTGTTTAATAATCACTATATAGGTACATCTAAAAACATAACTCAAGGACAATGCAGTAATGATTATCAAATTGGTAACATGATTTCAAGTATCTTTCTCTTTCCTTGCATAGAGTATGAGTTGTTACAGATAATTATTTCGTGGAATAACACTAAATCGGTAGGATAAATAGATATCTTAGTGAAGGATTATTCTCTGATAGGCTCAAGATTTCAATAGTAAAACCTCTTCATAAAAAAGGCGACAGAAAAGATATAACAAACTATAGACCAATCACGTTGAATTCTGTACTGTCGAAAGTATTTGAAGGGGTTATGTATTCTCGTCTAAGCAAGTTTATAAACGAATTTAAAATTATTAAGGATAAACGAAATGGGTATCAAAAAAATAAATCTACAACTTTAGCTTTGTATATGCTGATTTAAAAATAACACAAAAAATAGATATAAAGATTCCAGTACTGGTTCTATTACTAGACATGAGCAAAGCATTCGATTGTGTAAATCATAAATATCTACTTAACAATTGCGAACGGTATGGAATCAAAGGTCAAGCGAAAGAATGGAGTTACTTATACGAAAGAAGGCAATTTGTTGAAACTTTGACGCTAACCAACCAGGATTTAATACCGATTCGATCTTCTTATGCTTATATAAAATCTGGGGTACCGCAGGGGAGTATTCTGGGCCCATTATTGTTTCTCCTATATATAAATGATCTTTCATCTATAACTAAACATAGATGTCTACTTTTTGCGGACAATATGTAGATTATAATAGCTCATGAAGACACGCAGAAGTATAAAGCAGAAGTAAATGCGACCGTGTCTAACGTTATAAAATGGCCAGAAGCTAATAACCTTAAAGTCTGTGCGGGACAGCAGATAAACAATAGTTTTAAGAATAGTTTGTAACAGTTGTAATTAATTAGTTATAAGATTTTACGAAATTAAATAAAGAATAAATATAGATTTAGTATTAGCACGTAAGTACTAATATTGTAAACGGCTCTCGCAACGGTAACGCCGCATAGTACTTAAGGTAATTAATTGTATTGAAATTAAGCGCGGCTCTCGCAACGGTAACGCCGCGTTGTACTTAAGTAAATTTTAGAGCTTTGTGATTGGCTATAATTCCGACTCCGTGATTGGTCAAGAAAAACTGTAAAATTACGACCAATCGCGGGGTCGGCCAAAAATATATAAATACGGGACCAAACCGTGGTACCGGCATCGTCGTCAGGTGCTTCTCTCCGAAGAAACAACTCTTAAGAAAATAAAGCAAGATTAATCTACTGAACAAGAAGTCTCTTCATTCCTACTAATCCCAGCAAATCGTCAATGTCACCGTACATTTAATGGTCCTTCGAGCCGGATCCAGTGGGAAGCGAAGAAAATTATTATCTATTGGTAGACAAAGTCTAAACAGCAAGTAAGAAGCCACTGGTTGCAAGTATGCCGGTCACACGCTCCGAGGGAAAAGGTCGCAAGCAGCCTACAGAAACTCAGTCGTCGTCTGAGAACACCGCAACTACCTCGGCAACCGAATACAGCGGGGAAACAAGCGTCGCTACGGAAACAACCGAACAAACCGAACGTACAGAAGCCTCCGCCGCGACCGCCCAATCCGCCGTCTCCGCCGCTGCAACCGCCGAGCCCGCTGCTACCTCGTCCCCCGCCGACGCCGTCGCCTACTCGACCGCAACGACGCTGCCCGTGGATACGAACATGAAGCCGCCTACTACGGTCACCGAAAATCGAAGAGAGGCTCGTCAAGAAACCGATACAGTGAAACGAGCGAAGAATATAGTCGGCCCGTCGCCGCCGAGTGGACCACCGAATCCTCGGCCCTCTAACAAGAAGGGGGGTGGGGGGGTATCTACCCATAGCAAGACTAAGGCGTACAAGATAGCGAAAGCTAAAGAAGAATTATTACGTCTACAAGTCGAACTGGCCACCGCACGCCTCGCCGCACTAGAAACCGAAGATAGCAATGATGATGAAGAAGATGATGTCTCAATCTGCTCCAAGTCGAACGCGAACGAACGAGTGGACAACTGGCTGAAGAACCAGGCGCATCAAACCCACCCAGTGGAAGACCCAGTGATCGCCAGCACCGAGCCGCAGACTCCAGCCAGACCTACCGAAGAGCATCATCAACCGCAGCAGCCACTACAGACACCGGCGGGAGTGCAATCTGACGTCAAGATGATGACCGACGCCATCACCCTCGCCATCAAAGCTGCACACCGACCGAAATTCATCGAGCTAGTTAGTAGTTAGTAGTTGAAAAAGTTTTCTAACTTCATAAGATCCGGGCTGGATCTTATGAAGTTAGAAAACTTTTTCAAACAAGAAGCCGACCTATGCGCACCGTACGCGGCGCCCGAACCAGTGACGTCACACGCGCCGACCACTATACAGAAAAGAACACAGAAGGTCAACAATATTACGGAAAAAATATATCCACCGACCACTATACAGAAAAGGACGCAGAAGGTCAACAATATTACTTATACACCGAAGTGTCCAGTGTGTTATGAAACGGGACATACCACATCTGACTGCGAAGAATTCAAACAATTAGATGAAAATACAAGATGGGATGTAGCGAAGAATAAACGCCTGTGCTTCAGATGTCTTCGATATAGGAGCAAGACTCACAACTGCCGAACCAAGCCGTGTGGTGTCAACGACTGTGGGAATACTCACCAGAAGTTGTTGCACTACGTTAAGAAGATAGAAAAGACAGACACTGAAGAGAGTCAGGAAACGCACCACGTAGAAGCAATTAATTCCACCTGGTCAGCCAAGAAGAAACAATCCTATCTGAAGATTCTACCAGTACAGATACGAGGTCCGAAGGGATCCTTCGACACCTTCGCGTTGATGGACGACGGGTCAACAGTGACGTTGGTCGACAACAACATAGTCGACACCATAGGAGCAACCGGTCCCATAGACCCATTGAAGATAGAAGGCATCAACGACATGAAGACTTCGGAATCGACTTCACGAAGAGTCACCATCAATATAAAAGGGCTCAACAATCACGAGGAACAAGTACAAGCGCGCACAGTGAAAAATCTACACGTCTCGTCTCAACAAGTCTCAGGAACAATAGTGGAAGGATGCAAACACCTGGCAGACATCAGCAAGTACCTCGCTTATCCGAACGCCAAGCCTTTAGTACTCATCGGGCAAGACAACTGGCATCTACTGCTAACATCCGAGGTCAGGAAAGGAGACAGGGGCCAACCGGTGGCGTCACTAACACCGCTGGGTTGGGTACTCCATGGCAGCCAAACACGCAACCGCAGCCACAACATCAACTTCGTGTCACACATAGTAGAAGAAACCGAAGAACCAGAGGACAACCTAGAAAAGATGATGAAACAATACTTCGAAATGGACGCCCTCTGCTTAAATCCTAGAAGACCGAAGTCCGATCCTGAAGAACAAGCGCTACGGATACTTGAGAAGGCGACGACCAGAACAGAAAACGGAAGATTCGAAACCAACCTACTCTGGCGTAACGAACACGTCACCTTCCCGAACAACTACGACAACTCACTGAAGCGGCTGGTCAACATCGAGAAGCTTGATCGTGATCCTACGTTGAAACAGAAGTACACAGAACAGATGGAAGCCCTCATCACAAAGGGGTACGCTGAACTAGCTCCAGCACAGAAAACGCCGAACAGGACGTGGTACTTACCTCACTTCGGTGTAGTTAACCCCATGAAACCAGACAAGCTGAGAGTGGTTCACGACGCTGCAGCCAAGACTAAGGGTATCTCCCTCAACGACATGCTACTGAAGGGGCCGGACCTTTTACAATCGTTACCAGGCGTAATCATGCGGTTCAGACAGCACGAGATCGCAGTCACAGCTGACATCAAGGAAATGTTCATGCAAGTGAAGCTCCGATCCGAAGACAGAGACTCGCTTCGATATCTATGGCGAGGGAACCGACGTGATAATCGACCACCACAAGAATACCGAATGACGTCATTAATATTCGGAGCATCGTGTTCGCCTTCAACAGCAATATATGTCAAGAACCTGAATGCCATGCAACACGAGGAGACTCACCCCGAAGCCGCAGCAGCCATCGTCCATAAGCACTACGTCGACGACTACCTAGATAGCTTCAGAAGCATAGAAGACGCCGAAAGAATCACCAAGGATGTAAGAAGAATTCATCTGAAAGCCAGCTTCGATCTGAAACAATGGAAATCGAATTCACCAGCCCTCTTGGAAGCACTCGGTGAAACCAAACACGTAGAGGATATGGAACTCTACACATCCGAGAAACAAACGGAACGAGTGCTAGGCATTATTTGGAAGGTCGACTCAGACGTACTCACCTTCAACCTGAACCTAGCCAGAATACCACCGACATTATTGGAAGGAAAGAATCCAACAAAGAGAGAAGCGCTCAGGATAGTGATGTCACTCTTCGATCCGCTCGGACTTGCATCGCCCGTCACCGTGAGAGCAAAGCAAATCCTACAGGAAGTATGGCGGCGAGGCACGTCGTGGGACGACGAAATAGACGAAGACCTTGCGGATCAATGGGCAAACTGGATGACACACCTGAAGAACCTCTGCAACGTAACCATACCAAGGAAATACCTTCACTACAGCGATGCCACTTCTCTACAACTTCACATCTTCACCGATGCCAGCGAAGCAGCCTACTCAGCAGTCCTATTCTGGCGAGCAGTAACATCGAACGGCAAAGTACACATATCGCTCGTGATGGCAAAGGCTAAGGTGGCACCCCTGAAACTAACATCGATACCAAGGATGGAGTTACAAGCAGCAGTCATGGGCGCCAGACTCGCAGAAACGGTCATAGCGGAGCACGAAAGGAAACCTGAACGTAAGATCTTCTGGACGGATAGCAAAACAACCCTGTCCTGGATAAAGACTGGGTCGAGGTCATATAAACCGTACGTAGCTCATCGGCTGGCCGCAATAGAAGAGTGCTCTACAGTCAACGATTGGCGTTGGGTCCCGACGAAGATGAACGTAGCAGACGACGCCACCAGGGACGTCCCAATGGGATTCAGTAAAGATCACCGTTGGTATAAGGGCCCAGACTTTCTGCACGAAACCGAAGACGCCTGGCCGACCGAATCCTCTACAACAGCAATACCAGAAACCTCAGGAGAAGAGAGAGTACATCATATACGAGAAGGAAAATTGAAACTCTCGGAAGGTCTTCCTCAACCCTCAAGATTCTCCAGCTGGCACCGACTTCGATATTCAACAGCTCGCGTTCTGCAATTCATTCAACTCTGCAGATCATCGAAACAATCTGTGAACCATAGAAGAACGAATAAAAATAAAGAAAAGGATCCAGATTGGAAGAAGATAGTCAAACCAACGGGCACAAATACAACACAGAAGACGCTGGTACCTGGCGGGAGAAAACTGATACTAATCCCCGCTGAAATACTTAAGCAAGCAGAAGAACTCCTCATGCGCTCCTCACAGGAGGACTCCTTTCACGCTGAAATAGAAGACTTGAAGAACAATAGAACAGTCAGCAGAGAGAGTCGACTAAAGCAGTTAAGCGTCGAATACGTGAACGAAACCGTAAGACTCAGGAGTCGCATTCAAGCTACACGCAACGTTACGGAGGACTTCAAAAGCCCACTGGTGCTCGACGGTGACCACCATACAGTAAAACTTTGGATAGAATCAGTGCATAGACAACTGCATCACGCAGGTGTGGAAGCAACAGTCAACGACTGCAGACAACAGTATTGGGTGCTGCGCTTACGTCCTATTGCGCGCACGATACTGCGAAGGTGCCTGTTCTGTCGAATGAAAACACAAGCGCCACCATACCCAAGGACGGGAGACCTGCCAGCCTGTCGACTAGCTCACCACAGACGACCTTTCACTTACACCGGGGTCGACTACTTCGGGCCTCTCTCTGTGACTGTCGGACGAACACATCAGAAGAGATACGTAGCCATCTTCACATGCCTCACCGTACGAGCTATACATCTGGAAATAGCCGGCTCACTCAGCGCTGACTCCGCGGTAATGGCACTGAGAAGAATGATCGCGAGACGAGGATGTCCGACGGAAATCTGGTCGGATAACGGCACTAACCTGAATGCAGCAGACAAAGAACTACGACGAGCAGTCGACGAAGCAACCGAAACCGAAGCAGCAAAAAGGACAATCTCTTGGCGCTACATACCGCCGGGAGCACCGTTTATGGGCGGAGCCTGGGAGAGAATGGTTCGCTCAGTCAAGACCGCACTTGCAGCAACGCTACACGAACGACATCCTACAGAAGAAGTTCTCGCCACACTGCTAGCCGAGGTGGAGAACACCGTAAACAGCCGCCCGCTGACGCATGTATCAGTCAACGCCGAGGACCCAGAAGCTCTGACCCCCAATCACTTCCTGCTAGGGGGACCTGGACGAATGCCACATCCGGGTGAATTCACCGACAGAGACGTCCTATCGAAAACCAGCTGGCGAGCGGCTCAGAGATTAGCCGACATATACTGGACACGTTGGTTGAAGGAGTATCTTCCCGAACTCCAAAACCGGCGGGAGCCCCATGGGAAAGGAGCAGCAGTACGAGTCAACGACCTGGTGCAAGTAGTGGACACCAACCTACCCCGCAACGTGTGGATACGGGGTCGAGTCGTCGCAACATACCCGGGACCAGACAACGTCGTGAGAACTGTGGACATCCGGACCAAGGGTGGAGTGCTGAGACGTCCAGTGCGGAAATTGGTGATCCTGCCGCTGTACACCGACGCCGAACCCGCACCGGAACCTGATGCAACGCAGTCGCACGGCGGGAGAGATGTGCGGGACAGCAGATAAACAATAGTTTTAAGAATAGTTTGTAACAGTTGTAATTAATTAGTTATAAGATTTTACGAAATTAAATAAAGAATAAATATAGATTTAGTATTAGCACGTAAGTACTAATATTGTAAACGGCTCTCGCAACGGTAACGCCGCATAGTACTTAAGGTAATTAATTGTATTGAAATTAAGCGCGGCTCTCGCAACGGTAACGCCGCGTTGTACTTAAGTAAATTTTAGAGCTTTGTGATTGGCTATAATTCCGACTCCGTGATTGGTCAAGAAAAACTGTAAAATTACGACCAATCGCGGGGTCGGCCAAAAATATATAAATACGGGACCAAACCGTGGTACCGGCCAACAAAAAGATACTGCGTTGGTCCGTTCTGGCGTGCACACGTGCCGCCGTTTCGCGTTCCCCGCTCACGAGTGTGTCGCGCGCTTTCGCCCAATCGTCGCTATGGACATCGAGTGGACGACCAAACCGTCTTTTTCAAGGCAAATTGTTTGTCTCACATATTCTCCTTACTGCTCGGCACAAAGCCGTTACAGGAAGGAGAATATTTTTCTATTATTATTCAGATAAAAGTCAAGTGACCCCATAAGGGTAAATCCAATTTTTATATTGGTCCTCGGTGGAAACCTAACGGTGCTAACCAAGCCGAGTGGGCGAGGCCCCGACTCGCCTGCCGGTCCCCCTCAGGGATCGGCAAAACAAACGGACGGGCCTAGAACAGCCGGCCTTGGGGTTTGCCCCTAGTCGGCCCTAGGTATCGCCTATACCAACCCCTCCGATCCTTACATCCATTCCTGGGTGCTGAGTTTGGGTGTGCCTGCCCGAAAGGGCACATACCACCCCTGCACTTGGGCAGTTAGGAACCGTTTCGCACATTAAGATCGGCGAACGGATACAAGCTTAGGGTACACCTTATTATTAAGCACATCCTCCCGACCTATCCCGGTTGGGAGGGAACATAATCACACACCTCCGGGTTCTCCCCCCGGTGTGTTAGGGATTGTTAGGAGACAAATTTCTCAAAATATTGGTAGATAGACAGCCGCACCTATTTGCAAAAATTTTTAATTTTTAATTAAAAATGAGCAGGGTGCCACTAGAAAATATTTTATTGGACGACGATATCTGGGCAATAGTCGTCCAGAAGTACGGCGATAACGCACCGCACCGTTATCAATCACGCCCATCATCCCCAGCCGTAACCATCACCCCCGAAAGCGGGGATGAAGAGTCAGAAATGGAGACGGAGACGGAAACCGAAGCGGATTCCGCCACGGCCCGCTCCGCTTCCACTACCTCCTCCGACGCCGAAGATTCGCCTAATGATGGTGCATTTACAGAGGCGGCTTCACGTAAACGCCGTAAGGCGATTAAAAACAAGGCCGCCAAGGCCATCAAAGTCACGTCTCAAAATGAGACAGTCCCGATCCCCGACTCCCCGGCCTCACCGGTACCACCAGCGCCGATAACGCCACCCTCCCTAGCCACCAAGGCTACCACGACCCCTTTGGTCGCACCGACCCCTAAGGTCGCCACCCAGACCCCAAATGCCACTTCGGCCCCCTCCAAAAACACCCCAAAGGCTCCATCTCCTCCCCCCCTGTATATCAGGGATAAGGAGAAATGGATTGCCATTTCCTCATGGTGCTACACGCACCATGTCAATTACAAGACGGCCAAATCAACGCCGCAAGGGATAAGGGTTGACGTCTGCACTACAGACGATCACCGCGCCCTGTCCAAGATGCTAGGGGAACAGCGTATCCCCTATCACACATACACTATGCCAGAGGCAAAGTTACTTCGCGCCGTAGTGCGCAATATCCCAAGGGAGATCGGCACTGAGGAGATCCTCGAGTCCCTCAAGGCCCAAGATCTTCCAGTTAAAGAGGTCCACCGCATGGTCCGCGGTAAGGGCCGTATGGCCTTGAACATGGTCCTTGTTTGCCTCGCCAACACCCCAGAGGGTAAAGGCATCTACCGCGTCACAAAAGTGTGTGGCCTCTCCGGGGTTTCGGTAGAGCCCCCCTACAAGACCGGCAACTTGGCACAATGCCACAAATGCCAGTTATATGGACACACGTCCAATAACTGCTTCGCCCGTCCGAGATGTGTGAAGTGTCTGGGTGACCATCACACCTCGGAGTGCGAACGGCCCAAAGACCACACACTCTGCACAGAGCCGCCCTCGTGCGTCCTGTGTGGAGAAGCAGGCCACCCGGCCAACTATCGCAGTTGCCCAAGAGCCCCGCGAAGAACGCCCCCGCAACAAAGCAGGGCGCGTTACTATAACAAGGCCTTCGTGCCCGCCCCCCTCCCCACCGTAAACGCATGGAACCGCCCCTTAGCTATCACTAAGGAGGCCTTCCCCGCCCTCCCGCAAAGGCAGCCCCCCATGTCCCCCCCCACTAGGCAGGTGACATCATCAACAGCTCCCCCGCCAACCGTTGGGCATAACAAGCCTACCGGAGGCCACCCTAAGCCCCTTATGGGCATTAAAATCAACAAACCCGCGACACCGCCGGTTAGAGCAGTGAGCAACGCGCTCCCTAAAACCCCACAGGGCATAGACCCGGAGCTAGCCCTTGTGCTAAACCTCGCGGCTCAAATAAACTACGCGGAGATCCGCGAAATAGCAGCGGAAATGAGGAGGAACGAGGGAGATGCCCTTGCCCTCCTCAATATCGCCATCAGATTCGCTCCCACGCTCGAAAGGCTGGGCACTCTAAAAATCAACTAAAAATGGATTCACATCCTAGCGGTAGAGTCAAACCACGACACCTCAAGTTAGGAACATTCAACGCCAATAGCCTGTTCAAACAGAGGGATGAAGTAGGTACATTCCTAAGGGAACATCAGCTCGACATTCTTTTGGTACAGGAGACGTTCCTTAAACCTTTCAACCGGGACCCTAAAATTGCGAATTATAATATAGTTCGTAATGATAGGACTACCGGGCGACTGGGGGGAACTCTCATATACTATAAGAAATCGTTGCACTGCACGCCTGTGGATCCGCCCCCTATGGCGCACATTGAAGCATCCGTATGCTGCCTAGCCCTTACCGGCCATCAGCCAATTACAATAGTCTCAGCCTATCTCTCCCCTAGGGGAGCGGATAATCATCTCATAGAAAGCGATCTCAAAGCCTTGCTTGACTTGGGCGGCGCCGTCATCATTGGCGGTGACCTTAACGCCAAGAACACCTCATGGAACTGTCTCAGTTCCAACAAGAGGGGCAAGGCTCTAGAGTTATACGCAGACAGATTAGGGTTTGACGTCATAGGGCCATTAGAGCCGACGCACTTCCCGTACATCGTCTCGCACACGCCAGACATATTAGATATAGTACTACTCAAAAACATAAATTTACGTTTATGTTTAATAGAAGTACATCACGAATTAGACTCAGATCACCGTCCGGTGACTCTGGAATTAGCCGCCCCCACCCCAGGCCCCTCAGGCCAAAACAACGTAACGACAAGGCTGACCACCGATTGGGTTCGACTGAAGAGAAATCTACAGACGACCACATCGGTACACCTTGATCAAATTCCGAAGGACATTAGGTCCAAGGAAGAGACCTCCCAGGCGATCGATTCGTTCACAGAACACGTGCAGTCGTTAATTGACGGCTGCTCGCGGCGAGTACCCGATACGAGTGATCGTAGAGGGCCCTTGCCGGCCGACGTACGTGAGCTGTTAAGACAAAAGAACGCCGCGACCCGCGCGTACGACCGATATCCTACCGAGGACAACCGCAAACGCCTGCGGCACCTCCAAAGGAAGGTCAAACTCGAAATTAGTAACTTCAGACAGAGCAAATGGGACGCCACACTAGAAGAGCTAGTGCCTTCGCACACAGCCTTCTGGCAGATTTCCCGCTCTCTCAAAAAGGATATAGTGTCCACACTTCCCCCTCTCAACCGACCCAACCAACCGCCGGCATTCATGGACGACGACAAGTCGGAATGTCTGGCCGACAGTCTGGAGCTTCAATGTACGCCGAGTACACTATACGACCAAGACGCGGTACACCACCACCACATCAACACCGAAGTGGTCCGTCGTACCACTTTTTCGCGATCGCAAATAAACGACAGTCACGATCAACCTATTCCAGCAGTGTCCACCGACGAGGTCGAGTCGCTAGTCAAGGGCTTACAAGCTAGGAAAGCCCCAGGTTCGGACGGATTAACAAATAGAGTCATTAAATTATTCCCCGCCCACCTAATATTAATACTGTGTAGTATTTTTAACGCAGCCCTCACTTATAACATCTTTCCTTCACAGTGGAAAGAGGCCGTGGTAATCGGAATCCACAAACCCGGCAAAAAACGTACCGCCCCGAGCCGAGGTCCGTTCACCACAGGGTGAGCCCTCGGGCGTTGTCGCTTAAAATTTTACCGGGTTGAGAGCCCTCAGCGCTCACCCATAGTCCGGGTTAAGCTGTAACAGCCATCTGCGGCTAACAGCTAAGAGACAGACACAAAAAAAAAAAAAAAAAAAGTGGTACCGGCACCGTCGTCAGGTGCTTCTCTCCGAAGAAACAACTCTTAAGAAAATAAAGCAAGATTAATCTACTGAACAAGAAGTCTCTTCATTCCTACTAATCCCAGCAAATCGTCAATGTCACCGTACAAAGTCAATCTAACAAAAATAAAGATTATGCATTTTAGCAACTATAAATTTAAGAACCCTAGAATACAAATTAATTATCAAGGAGAAAATATGTATGCCACACTAGAAATGAAATTTTTAGGTCTCCATTTGGATCCAAACTGTAGTTGGAAAGCTCATGTTAATAATGTAAGTGTACGGTGACATTGACGATTTGCTGGGATTAGTAGGAATGAAGAGACTTCTTGTTCAGTAGATTAATCTTGCTTTATTTTCTTAAGAGTTGTTTCTTCGGAGAGAAGCACCTGACGACGGTGCCGGTACCACTTTTTTTTTTTTTTTTTTTAACTGTCTTTTAGCTGTTAGCCGCAGATGGCTGTTACAGCTTAACCCGGACTATGGGTGAGCGCTGAGGGCTCTCAACCCGGCCCGGTACCACGGTTTGGTCCCGTATTTATATATTTTTGGCCGACCCCGCGATTGGTCGTAATTTTACAGTTTTTCTTGACCAATCGCGGAGTCGGAATTATAGCCAATCACAAAGCTCTAAAATTTACTTAAGTACAACGCGGCGTTACCGTTGCGAGAGCCGCGCTTAATTTCAATACAATTAATTACCTTAAGTACTATGCGGCGTTACCGTTGCGAGAGCCGTTTACAATATTAGTACTTACGTGCTAATACTAAATCTATATTTATTCTTTATTTAATTTCGTAAAATCTTATAACTAATTAATTACAACTGTTACAAACTATTCTTAAAACTATTGTTTATCTGCTGTCCCGCACATCTCTCCCGCCGTGCGACTGCGTTGCATCAGGTTCCGGTGCGGGTTCGGCGTCGGTGTACAGCGGCAGGATCACCAATTTCCGCACTGGACGTCTCAGCACTCCACCCTTGGTCCGGATGTCCACAGTTCTCACGACGTTGTCTGGTCCCGGGTATGTTGCGACGACTCGACCCCGTATCCACACGTTGCGGGGTAGGTTGGTGTCCACTACTTGCACCAGGTCGTTGACTCGTACTGCTGCTCCTTTCCCATGGGGCTCCCGCCGGTTTTGGAGTTCGGGAAGATACTCCTTCAACCAACGTGTCCAGTATATGTCGGCTAATCTCTGAGCCGCTCGCCAGCTGGTTTTCGATAGGACGTCTCTGTCGGTGAATTCACCCGGATGTGGCATTCGTCCAGGTCCCCCCAGCAGGAAGTGATTGGGGGTCAGAGCTTCTGGGTCCTCGGCGTTGACTGATACATGCGTCAGCGGGCGGCTGTTTACGGTGTTCTCCACCTCGGCTAGCAGCGTGGCGAGGACTTCTTCTGTAGGATGTCGTTCGTGTAGCGTTGCTGCAAGTGCGGTCTTGACTGAGCGAACCATTCTCTCCCAGGCTCCGCCCATAAACGGTGCTCCCGGCGGTATGTAGCGCCAAGAGATTGTCCTTTTTGCTGCTTCGGTTTCGGTTGCTTCGTCGACTGCTCGTCGTAGTTCTTTGTCTGCTGCCTTCAGGTTAGTGCCGTTATCCGACCAGATTTCCGTCGGACATCCTCGTCTCGCGATCATTCTTCTCAGTGCCATTACCGCGGAGTCAGCGCTGAGTGAGCCAGCTATTTCCAGATGTATAGCTCGTACGGTGAGGCATGTGAAGATGGCTACGTATCTCTTCTGATGTGTTCGTCCGACAGTCACAGAGAGAGGCCCGAAGTAGTCGACCCCGGTGTAAGTGAAAGGTCGTCTGTGGTGAGCTAGTCGACAGGCTGGCAGGTCTCCCGTCCTTGGGTATGGTGGCGCTTGTGTTTTCATTCGACAGAACAGGCACCTTCGCAGTATCGTGCGCGCAATAGGACGTAAGCGCAGCACCCAATACTGTTGTCTGCAGTCGTTGACTGTTGCTTCCACACCTGCGTGATGTAGTTGTCTATGCACTGATTCTATCCAAAGTTTTACTGTATGGTGGTCACCGTCGAGCACCAGTGGGCTTTTGAAGTCCTCCGTAACGTTGCGTGTAGCTTGAATGCGACTCCTGAGTCTTACGGTTTCGTTCACGTATTCGACGCTTAACTGCTTTAGTCGACTCTCTCTGCTGACTGTTCTATTGTTCTTCAAGTCTTCTATTTCAGCGTGAAAGGAGTCCTCCTGTGAGGAGCGCATGATGAGTTCTTCTGCTTGCTTAAGTATTTCAGCGGGGATTAGTATCAGTTTTCTCCCGCCAGGTACCAGCGTCTTCTGTGTTGTATTTGTGCCCGTTGGTTTGACTATCTTCTTCCAATCTGGATCCTTTTCTTCATTTTTATTCGTTCTTCTATGGTTCACAGATTGTTTCGATGATCTGCAGAGTTGAATGAATTGCAGAACGCGAGCTGTTGAATATCGAAGTCGGTGCCAGCTGGAGAATCTTGAGGGTTGAGGAAGACCTTCCGAGAGTTTCAATTTTCCTTCTCGTATATGATGTACTCTCTCTTCTCCTGAGGGTTCTGGTATTGCTGTTGTAGAGAATTCGGTCGGCCAGGCGTCTTCGGTTTCGTGCAGAAAGTCTGGGCCCTTATACCAACGGTGATCTTTACTGAATCCCATTGGGACGTCCCTGGTGGCGTCGTCTGCTACGTTCATCTTCGTCGGGACCCAACGCCAATCGTTGACTGTAGAGCACTCTTCTATTGCGGCCAGCCGATGAGCTACGTACGGTTTATATGACCTCGACCCAGTCTTTATCCAGGACAGGGTTGTTTTGCTATCCGTCCAGAAGATCTTGCGTTCAGGTTTCCTTTCGTGCTCCGCTATGACCGTTTCTGCGAGTCTGGCGCCCATGACTGCTGCTTGTAACTCCATCCTTGGTATCGATGTTAGTTTCAGGGGTGCCACCTTAGCCTTTGCCATCACGAGCGATATGTGTACTTTGCCGTTCGATGTTACTGCTCGCCAGAATAGGACTACTGAGTAGGCTGCGTCTTCGTCTATTTCGTCGTCCCACGACGTGCCTCGCCGCCATACTTCCTGTAGGATTTGCTTTGCTCTCACGGTGACGGGCGATGCAAGTCCGAGCGGATCGAAGAGTGACATCACTATTCTGAGCGCTTCTCTCTTTGTTGGATTCTTTCCTTCCAATAATGTCGGTGGTATTCTGGCTAGGTTCAGGTTGAAGGTGAGTACGTCTGAGTCGACCTTCCAAATAATGCCTAGCACTCGTTCCGTTTGTTCCTCGGATGTGTAGAGTTCCATATCCTCTACGTGTTTGGTTTCACCGAGTGCTTCCAAGAGGGCTGGTGAATTCGATTTCCATTGTTTCAGATCGAAGCTGGCTTTCAGATGAATTCTTCTTACATCCTTGGTGATTCTTTCGGCGTCTTCTATGCTTCTGAAGCTATCTAGGTAGTCGTCGACGTAGTGCTTATGGACGATGGCTGCTGCGGCTTCGGGGTGAGTCTCCTCGTGTTGCATGGCATTCAGGTTCTTGACATATATTGCTGTTGAAGGCGAACACGATGCTCCGAATATTAATGACGTCATTCGGTATTCTTGTGGTGGTCGATTATCACGTCGGTTCCCTCGCCATAGATATCGAAGCGAGTCTCTGTCTTCGGATCGGAGCTTCACTTGCATGAACATTTCCTTGATGTCAGCTGTGACTGCGATCTCGTGCTGTCTGAACCGCATGATTACGCCTGGTAACGATTGTAAAAGGTCCGGCCCCTTCAGTAGCATGTCGTTGAGGGAGATACCCTTAGTCTTGGCTGCAGCGTCGTGAACCACTCTCAGTTTGTCTGGTTTCATGGGGTTAACTACACCGAAGTGAGGTGAGTACCACGTCCTGTTCGGCGTTTTCTGTGCTGGAGCTAGTTCAGCGTACCCCTTTGTGATGAGGGCTTCCATCTGTTCTGTGTACTTTTGTTTCAACATAGGATCACGATCAAGCTTCTTCTCGATGTTGACCAGCCGCTTCAGTGAGTTGTCGTAGTTGTTCGGGAAGGTGACGTGTTCGTTACGCCAGAGTAGGTTGGTTTCAAATCTTCCGTTTTCTGTTCTGGTCGTCGCCTTCTCAAGTATCCGTAGCGCTTGTTCTTCAGGATCGGACTTCGGTCTTCTAGGATTTAAGCAGAGGGCGTCCATTTCGAAGTATTGTTTCATCTTTTCTAGGTTGTCCTCTGGTTCTTCGGTTTCTTCTACTATGTGTGACACGAAGTTGATGCTGTGGCTGCGGTTGCGTGTTTGGCTGCCATGGAGTACCCAACCCAGCGGTGTTAGTGACGCCACCGGTTGGTTCCTGTCTCCTTTCCTGACCTCGGATGTTAGCAGTAGATGCTAGTTGTCTTGCCCGATGAGTACTAAAGGCTTGGCGTTCGGATAAGCGAGGTACTTGCTGATGTCTGCCAGGTGTTTGCATCCTTCCACTATTGTTCCTGAGACTTGTTGAGACGAGACGTGTAGATTCTTCACTGTGCGCGCTTGTACTTGTTCCTCGTGATTGTTGAGCCCTTTTATATTGATGGTGACTCTTCGTGAAGTCGATTCCGAAGTCTTCATGTCGTTGATGCCTTCTATCTTCAATGGGTCTATGGGACCGGTTGCTCCTATGGTGTCGACTATGTTGTTGTCGACCAATGTCACTGTTGACCCGTCGTCCATCAACGCGAAAATGTCGAAGGATCCCTTCGGACCTCGTATCTGTACTGGTAGAATCTTCAGATAGGATTGTTTCTTCTTGGCTGACCAGGTGGAATTAATTGCTTCTACGTGGTGCGTTTCCTGACTCTCTTCAGTGTCTGTCTTTTCTATCTTCTTAACGTAGTGCAACAACTTCTGGTGAGTATTCCCACAGTCGTTGACACCACACGGCTTGGTTCGGCAGTTGTGAGTCTTGCTCCTATATCATATAATTACAACTGTTACAAACTATTCTTAAAACTATTGTGCGGGACAGCAGATAAACAATAGTTTTAAGAATAGTTTGTAACAGTTGTAATTAATTAGTTATAAGATTTTACGAAATTAAATAAAGAATAAATATAGATTTAGTATTAGCACGTAAGTACTAATATTGTAAACGGCTCTCGCAACGGTAACGCCGCATAGTACTTAAGGTAATTAATTGTATTGAAATTAAGCGCGGCTCTCGCAACGGTAACGCCGCGTTGTACTTAAGTAAATTTTAGAGCTTTGTGATTGGCTATAATTCCGACTCCGTGATTGGTCAAGAAAAACTGTAAAATTACGACCAATCGCGGGGTCGGCCAAAAATGTATAAATACGGGACCAAACCGTGGTACCGGCACCGTCGTCAGGTGCTTCTCTCCGAAGAAACAACTCTTAAGAAAATAAAGCAAGATTAATCTACTGAACAAGAAGTCTCTTCATTCCTACTAATCCCAGCAAATCGTCAATGTCACCGTACATTTAATGGTCCTTACCGAGCCGGATCCAGTGGGAAGCGAAGAAAATTATTATCTATTGGTAGACAAAGTCTAAACAGCAAGTAAGAAGCCACTGGTTGCAAGTATGCCGGTCACACGCTCCGAGGGAAAAGGTCGCAAGCAGCCTACAGAAACTCAGTCGTCGTCTGAGAACACCGCAACTACCTCGGCAACCGAATACAGCGGGGAAACAAGCGTCGCTACGGAAACAACCGAACAAACCGAACGTACAGAAGCCTCCGCCGCGACCGCCCAATCCGCCGTCTCCGCCGCTGCAACCGCCGAGCCCGCTGCTACCTCGTCCCCCGCCGACGCCGTCGCCTACTCGACCGCAACGACGCTGCCCGTGGATACGAACATGAAGCCGCCTACTACGGTCACCGAAAATCGAAGAGAGGCTCGTCAAGAAACCGATACAGTGAAACGAGCGAAGAATATAGTCGGCCCGTCGCCGCCGAGTGGACCACCGAATCCTCGGCCCTCTAACAAGAAGGGGGGTGGGGGGGTATCTACCCATAGCAAGACTAAGGCGTACAAGATAGCGAAAGCTAAAGAAGAATTATTACGTCTACAAGTCGAACTGGCCACCGCACGCCTCGCCGCACTAGAAACCGAAGATAGCAATGATGATGAAGAAGATGATGTCTCAATCTGCTCCAAGTCGAACGCGAACGAACGAGTGGACAACTGGCTGAAGAACCAGGCGCATCAAACCCACCCAGTGGAAGACCCAGTGATCGCCAGCACCGAGCCGCAGACTCCAGCCAGACCTACCGAAGAGCATCATCAACCGCAGCAGCCACTACAGACACCGGCGGGAGTGCAATCTGACGTCAAGATGATGACCGACGCCATCACCCTCGCCATCAAAGCTGCACACCGACCGAAATTCATCGAGCTACCAACGTTCAACGGGTCATATCAAGAGTGGCTACCGTTCCGCGCCGCGTATTACGAAACCGAAAAAATGTTCACCACAGTGGAGAATACTAACCGCCTAAGAAGAAACTTGAGGGGTAAAGCGAAGGAAGCCGTCGATGGTCTGCTGATCACCAACGCTCATCCGATGGAAGTGATGAAGACTTTGGAGTCCCGATTTGGAAGACCAGAAGCGATCGCAATGATGAATATGGAAGCGCTCCGTGGTCTACCGCGCCTCACAGAATCACCACGAGACATCTGCATCTACGCGACAAAAATATCCAACATCGTGGCAACTCTGAAGACTCTAAATTGTACTAACTACTTGTACAACCCCGAAGTTACGAAAGCCGTCATAGACAAGCTTACCCCGACACTCCGCTACAGATATTACGACTTCTCGGCGAAACAACCGCAAGACAGCCCGGATCTTATGAAGTTAGAAAACTTTTTCAAACAAGAAGCCGACCTATGCGCACCGTACGCGGCGCCCGAACCAGTGACGTCACACGCGCCGACCACTATACAGAAAAGAACACAGAAGGTCAACAATATTACGGAAAAAATATATCCACCGACCACTATACAGAAAAGGACGCAGAAGGTCAACAATATTACTTATACACCGAAGTGTCCAGTGTGTGATGAAACGGGACATACCACATCTGACTGCGAAGAATTCAAACAATTAGATGAAAATTCAAGATGGGATGTAGCGAAGAATAAACGCCTGTGCTTCAGATGTCTTCGATATAGGAACAAGACTCACAACTGCCGAACCAAGCCGTGTGGTGTCAACGACTGTGGGAATACTCACCAGAAGTTGTTGCACTACGTTAAGAAGATAGAAAAGACAGACACTGAAGAGAGTCAGGAAACGCACCACGTAGAAGCAATTAATTCCACCTGGTCAGCCAAGAAGAAACAATCCTATCTGAAGATTCTACCAGTACAGATACGAGGTCCGAAGGGATCCTTCGACACCTTCGCGTTGATGGACGACGGGTCAACAGTGACATTGGTCGACAACAACATAGTCGACACCATAGGAGCAACCGGTCCCATAGACCCATTGAAGATAGAAGGCATCAACGACATGAAGACTTCGGAATCGACTTCACGAAGAGTCACCATCAATATAAAAGGGCTCAACAATCACGAGGAACAAGTACAAGCGCGCACAGTGAAGAATCTACACGTCTCGTCTCAACAAGTCTCAGGAACAATAGTGGAAGGATGCAAACACCTGGCAGACATCAGCAAGTACCTCGCTTATCCGAACGCCAAGCCTTTAGTACTCATCGGGCAAGACAACTGGCATCTACTGCTAACATCCGAGGTCAGGAAAGGAGACAGGAACCAACCGGTGGCGTCACTAACACCGCTGGGTTGGGTACTCCATGGCAGCCAAACACGCAACCGCAGCCACAGCATCAACTTCGTGTCACACATAGTAGAAGAAACCGAAGAACCAGAGGACAACCTAGAAAAGATGATGAAACAATACTTCGAAATGGACGCCCTCTGCTTAAATCCTAGAAGACCGAAGTCCGATCCTGAAGAACAAGCGCTACGGATACTTGAGAAGGCGACGACCAGAACAGAAAACGGAAGATTCGAAACCAACCTACTCTGGCGTAACGAACACGTCACCTTCCCGAACAACTACGACAACTCACTGAAGCGGCTGGTCAACATCGAGAAGAAGCTTGATCGTGATCCTACGTTGAAACAAAAGTACACAGAACAGATGGAAGCCCTCATCACAAAGGGGTACGCTGAACTAGCTCCAGCACAGAAAACGCCGAACAGGACGTGGTACTTACCTCACTTCGGTGTAGTTAACCCCATGAAACTAGACAAGCTGAGAGTGGTTCACGACGCTGCAGCCAAGACTAAGGGTATCTCATAATGACTTCTAATGTTTACGCGAGTATTACACATTTGAAATAAAACTACTTTTACGGATTCTATCGCGTTTGTATTTGATTTATAATTTCCCGACGTTGCGAACACTTTACAGTGATCATGGTCACGGGAGGACTGAGGTGTCTTACGTCCAATATGTCATTGTTATTACAGAAATTTATTTATATCTACCCTATAAGATATTAAATTTTGACCCACATTTTTATACAAAATTAATACAATTCATTGCCAGTACAAAAAGAGAATGATTCTATATATAAAATTTATGTTGTTTATGCTTTGTTATTATTAAGGTATTTAATTTATGATAATTATTATTATGGCAATTTTACAATTTTTACAAAACTAACAAAAAAAAAATTATTATTAAAAATTTTAATTTAATTAATTTTAGTAAGATAAAGTAAGCCGCCACTCAAAAATTCAATAATAAAATTAGTATCATGCCTCCTGAGTTTTCTCGCCGGATCTTTCTCAGAGTGGCCGCGTTCCGATCCGGTAGTAGCTGAATAGTTTTTTGTTAGTTTTGTAAAAATTGTAAAATTACCACAATAATAATTATCATAAATTAAATACCTTAATAATAACAAAGCATAAACAACATAAATTTTATATATAGAATCATTCTCTTTTTGTACTGGCAATGAATTGTATTAATTTTGTATAAAAATGTGGGTCAAAATTTAATATCTTATAGGGTAGATATAAATAAATTTCTGTAATAACAATGACATATTGGACGTAAGACACCTCAGTCCTCCCGTGACCATGATCACTGTAAAGTGTTCGAAACGTCGGGAAATTATTAATCAAATACAAACGCGATAGAATCCGTAAAAGTAGTTTTATTTCAAATAAGGGTATCTCCCTCAACGACATGCTACTGAAGGGGCCGGACCTTTTACAATCGTTACCAGGCGTAATCATGCGGTTCAGACAGCACGAGATCGCAGTCACAGCTGACATCAAGGAAATGTTCATGCAAGTGAAGCTCCGATCCGAAGACAGAGACTCGCTTCGATATCTATGGCGAGGGAACCGACGTGATAATCGACCACCACAAGAATACCGAATGACGTCATTAATATTCGGAGCATCGTGTTCGCCTTCAACAGCAATATATGTCAAGAACCTGAATGCCATGCAACACGAGGAGACTCACCCCGAAGCCGCAGCAGCCATCGTCCATAAGCACTACGTCGACGACTACCTAGATAGCTTCAGAAGCATAGAAGACGCCGAAAGAATCACCAAGGATGTAAGAAGAATTCATCTGAAAGCCAGCTTCGATCTGAAACAATGGAAATCTAATTCACCAGCCCTCTTGGAAGCACTCGGTGAAACCAAACACGTAGAGGATATGGAACTCTACACATCCGAGGAACAAACGGAACGAGTGCTAGGCATTATTTGGAAGGTCGACTCAGACGTACTCACCTTCAACCTGAACCTAGCCAGAATACCACCGACATTATTGGAAGGAAAGAATCCAACAAAGAGAGAAGCGCTCAGGATAGTGATGTCACTCTTCGATCCGCTCGGACTTGCATCGCCCGTCACCGTGAGAGCAAAGCAAATCCTACAGGAAGTATGGCGGCGAGGCACGTCGTGGGACGACGAAATAGACGAAGACCTTGCGGATCAATGGGCAAACTGGATGACACACCTGAAGAACCTCTGCAACGTAACCATACCAAGGAAATACCTTCACTACAGCGATGCCACTTCTCTACAACTTCACATCTTCACCGATGCCAGCGAAGCAGCCTACTCAGCAGTCCTATTCTGGCGAGCAGTAACATCGAACGGCAAAGTACACATATCGCTCGTGATGGCAAAGGCTAAGGTGGCACCCCTGAAACTAACATCGATACCAAGGATGGAGTTACAAGCAGCAGTCATGGGCGCCAGACTCGCAGAAACGGTCATAGCGGAGCACGAAAGGAAACCTGAACGCAAGATCTTCTGGACGGATAGCAAAACAACCCTGTCCTGGATAAAGACCGGGTCGAGGTCATATAAACCGTACGTAGCTCATCGGCTGGCCGCAATAGAAGAGTGCTCTACAGTCAACGATTGGCGTTGGGTCCCGACGAAGATGAACGTAGCAGACGACGCCACCAGGGACGTCCCAATGGGATTCAGTAAAGATCACCGTTGGTATAAGGGCCCAGACTTTCTGCACGAAACCGAAGACGCCTGGCCGACCGAATCCTCTACAAAAGCAATACCAGAACCCTCAGGAGAAGAGAGAGTACATCATATACGAGAAGGAAAATTGAAACTCTCGGAAGGTCTTCCTCAACTCTCAAGATTCTCCAGCTGGCACCGACTTCGATATTCAACAACTCGCGTTCTGCAATTCATTCAACTCTGCAGATCATCGAAACAATCTGTGAACCATAGAAGAACGAATAAAAATAAAGAAAAGGATCCAGATTGGAAGAAGATAGTCAAACCAACGGGCACAAATACAACACAGAAGACGCTGGTACCTGGCGGGAGAAAACTGATACTAATCCCCGCTGAAATACTTAAACAAGCAGAAGAACTCCTCATGCGCTCCTCACAGGAGGACTCCTTTCACACTGAAATAGAAGACTTGAAGAACAATAGAACAGTCAGCAGAGAGAGTCGACTAAAGCAGTTAAGCGTCGAATACGTGAACGAAACCGTAAGACTCAGGAGTCGCATTCAAGCTACACGCAACGTTACGGAGGACTTCAAAAGCCCACTGGTGCTCGACGGTGACCACCATACAGTAAAGCTTTGGATAGAATCAGTGCATAGACAACTACATCACGCAGGTGTGGAAGCAACAGTCAACGACTGCAGACAACAGTATTGGGTGCTGCGCTTACGTCCTATTGCGCGCACGATACTGCGAAGGTGCCTGTTCTGTCGAATGAAAACACAAGCGCCACCATACCCAAGGACGGGAGACCTGCCAGCCTGTCGACTAGCTCACCACAGACGACCTTTCACTTACACCGGGGTCGACTACTTCGGGCCTCTCTCTGTGACTGTCGGACGAACACATCAGAAGAGATACGTAGCCATCTTCACATGCCTCACCGTACGAGCTATACATCTGGAAATAGCCGGCTCACTCAGCGCTGACTCCGCGGTAATGGCACTGAGAAGAATGATCGCGAGACGAGGATGTCCGACGGAAATCTGGTCGGATAACGGCACTAACCTGAAGGCAGCAGACAAAGAACTACGACGAGCAGTCGACGAAGCAACCGAAACCGAAGCAGCAAAAAGGACAATCTCTTGGCGCTACATACCGCCGGGAGCACCGTTTATGGGCGGAGCCTGGGAGAGAATGGTTCGCTCAGTCAAGACCGCACTTGCAGCAACGCTACACGAACGACATCCTACAGAAGAAGTTCTCGCCACGCTGCTAGCCGAGGTGGAGAACACCGTAAACAGCCGCCCGCTGACGCATGTATCAGTCAACGCCGAGGACCCAGAAGCTCTGACCCCCAATCACTTCCTGCTGGGGGGACCTGGACGAATGCCACATCCGGGTGAATTCACCGACAGAGACGTCTTATCGAAAACCAGCTGGCGAGCGGCTCAGAGATTAGCCGACATATACTGGACACGTTGGTTGAAGGAGTATCTTCCCGAACTCCAAAACCGGCGGGAGCCCCATAGGAAAGGAGCAGCAGTACGAGTCAACGACCTGGTGCAAGTAGTGGACACCAACCTACCCCGCAACGTGTGGATACGGGGTCGAGTCGTCGCAACATACCCGGGACCAGACAACGTCGTGAGAACTGTGGACATCCGGACCAAGGGTGGAGTGCTGAGACGTCCAGTGCGGAAATTGGTGATCCTGCCGCTGTACACCGACGCCGAACCCGCACCGGAACCTGATGCAACGCAGTCGCACGGCGGGAGAGATGTGCGGGACAGCAGATAAACAATAGTTTTAAGAATAGTTTGTAACAGTTGTAATTAATTAGTTATAAGATTTTACGAAATTAAATAAAGAATAAATATAGATTTAGTATTAGCACGTAAGTACTAATATTGTAAACGGCTCTCGCAACGGTAACGCCGCATAGTACTTAAGGTAATTAATTGTATTGAAATTAAGCGCGGCTCTCGCAACGGTAACGCCGCGTTGTACTTAAGTAAATTTTAGAGCTTTGTGATTGGCTATAATTCCGACTCCGTGATTGGTCAAGAAAAACTGTAAAATTACGACCAATCGCGGGGTCGGCCAAAAATATATAAATACGGGACCAAACCGTGGTACCGGCACCGTCGTCAGGTGCTTCTCTCCGAAGAAACAACTCTTAAGAAAATAAAGCAAGATTAATCTACTGAACAAGAAGTCTCTTCATTCCTACTAATCCCAGCAAATCGTCAATGTCACCGTACAACTATTGTTTATCTGCTGTCCCGCACAGTAAGTAGTAGGCTAAGTAAGTTCGTTTATGTATTGAAATAACTTAGAGTTACAGCTAATATACAGGTTGCATTAAGGGTGTAGATTGTTGGCCTGAAATCTCGATTTCGAGCGACCGCAGCGCCAAAGTTTAATGTATCATCCGACGGGGCGGATGAATGACCTAGAGAGCGCGATTTTCAAAATGTTTTGCAGCAAACGTTCCACGTTGAGAAATTGTTATTGAACTTGAATATTTACAGCATAACAATAACGTTGAATTTTTGGAAACTAGCTGTCGATTCTTTTTAATAGATTAATAAGAGTAGTTGAGACACAATTTTTATGTTTTTCTATCATTACATTATATAGTATAAAACAAAGTCGCTATCCGCCGTCTGTCTGTCCTTATGTATGCTTAGATCTTTAAAACTACGCAACGGATTTTGATGCAGTTTTTTTTAATAAATAGAAAGATTCTTAAGGAAGGTTTATATGTATAATACATGCATAATATAGTAGAGAAACGCTGATTAATTTAGAGGTTTCTAATGTGATGTCGTAAATAAGCACGTTTTTTTGCGCTTATATTGCAAACGTTGGCTGAACCCTACGAGATAGACCAAAATAATGTACTACAGTATTATCCATCTTAAAAAGTTCAACAAAAAAGTCCACGATGGCATATGTCTATCTCTTAGGGATAACCCACCATAACCATTTTTTATCCTCTACTAAAAAATGATTATTTACTAAGTGATTTTATACAATACAGCATTAATCCTTATCCAATTAAGTACCTTAAATAAATTGTGCATTTATTATAGATCAATATGCTTTTTATAGTATGTAATTTAAGTGAATGTTGGCGAAGATAGCGAGAGCGGGTTACTAGTTTATAATATAATATACAATCAAGAGCAGGTCCGGACTGACATTTTTGTATTCTACTTACCTAAAATTCCAACTATGTATTTATTTGTAATTTCACTACCAAAATTTATTCTAATTCGTAAAATATTCATTCAATAAAATAATTGCAAATTCAGTAGGAAGTGTGTTTATCTCTACGCAAGGAAATGTGCCTATTGCGTAAACTCAAATACTTACTTTTTGTTTACGATCACCTCGTCGATATCTAAAAAAAATCCTAGGGTTTTAAAAAAATGTCAATAAATGAAACACAAGTATAAAAATGATTTATTTGTTACACAATAACAAATATGAGTCGCCATTACTCGCTATCTCAAAAGCGTGCTAGGGTTGTACAAAAATTAGTAAATAATTCATTTATTTACTAATTTTAACAGAAGTTTGTAAATTATTAATATACTAATTAAAAGTATGTAATTAAACAATAACGAAATATGAGTTCAAAATTCTAATGTTTTTTCATTCGATTACGGATCAAGTTCTGATTTCTGCTAATTTGATGATAAAATCAATGGCTATCACAAAACCTATCAGAATGAAAACGTTACCAGCTGCCCGATTCACGTAAGTAATAAAAACCGTAGCGCAGTGACGTCACTTCGTTTTTTGCAAATTTAGCCCTTTTAACCGACTTAAAAAAAGGAGAATTCTCAATTCGCTGTATTTTTGAACCAATTTTTATGATTCTTTACACCAGGTAACTCAGAAATTGTGTAGTAATTGAGCTATTAGAAGATTTATGACAATCCAAGACTAGATAAGTAAGTGCGTTTAAAACAGAAAACCAAAAGGCGATTTCTAAGTTCCTAAGTTAAAACGACTTTTGGACTGGCGTGTTTACGTGAATCGACTGGCTGGGTAGTTAAGTTACCTGTATCTTTCAAAATCATTAGGCGTTCTTCTCTTTCATAACACGTAAAGCTCTTTCTTTCCTCTCTTTCATAGCCTCTATGATACTGGGCGCGTCACGAATGGGCATGCTTCGTGACTGCCGAGGATCATCTAATTCTGGAAGTAGGCAATTGTAATAAAACCTAACTAATTTCATCTCCATTTTCTCCTCCCAAAATTTGTCATCATTTTCTATAGTATAAACTTTCATAGGTACAGTAGCACCAAACCAGATGCCAAGCATGCAAACATTTCTTTTAGTAATATGTACCTGTCCCTGAATTTGGAAATACCAGTTATGATTTTTATTTATGACATAACCCTTGGAAGCCTTGTCCTTAACCCAAAAGGTATGTTTGGCCATTGCTTCATCAAGAGTCATGCCAGCTAAAGAATGTGGGCACTTAATTTCAATTAAACCGTTTGCATAAATGCCATCTGGTGTAGTACCAAGAAATTCATATTGATCGTCGACGAACAAACCGCAACCTTGTATACTAATATTCTCTTGAATTTCTAACTGTTTAATTGCGGTTTCTTCGTTTTCGATACCGTACCGTACAGCAGGCAAACTGGAGATATTACTACCATAAACGATTTTACGAACAAGAACAGCACAACTTGTGCTCTCTCGTTTTTTACAAACTTCCCCGAACGATGATGAGGTTAGTAATTTTCTCCTTGTACTCATCCACTCAGAACTACTTCTTTGCAAATGGGTCGACCTTTCAAGCTCCTCTCTTTCAGCACAAGACAAATTTAAATCGGCTAAAAAAGATGACTTGGCTTTTTCATATAATTCTGGACTCAGATCAGGTTTTTCGCAGTTTGGTCCATAGTAAGCGTCTTTCGATACAGCGCTGTGGCTCTTTTTCAATCTTAATTTAGGTTTAGCAATTAAACGGATTCTACGATTACAATTTTCCACTTTCGCAATCAAAGGATTAGGACTAGATTTAAATATTACTTCATGAGTTTTACTATGAATCGATCCTGTATTAAAAAACACAACAGCAGCTGCGCATCGGCCCGCATAAGAACCACGGGAAGAATAATTTACACGCTTACCCCCTACTAATTTGGCAATCACTGCGTTAAAACTTTCAACTATATTACTTGTACAATTATGAATTAAACTTCTAGAATGATATGACAGTCTTTTACTTAAAATGTGTACCGCGTCCATTAATCCGCATCCAACAATTGCTGGAAGCAACCCAACAGGTTCTATTCGACGAGTATCAGGTCTACAGAAATACTCCTTGCAATATTGGTGATTACCAAATACGTGTTGTGGACCATTTAGGATATCTTCACTAAGATTTTTTATTTTTTCTTCGAGTGACTGATTTTGATCGCCCCAATATTTAATAGCGCATTTTACACCCGTTCTTAAACGCAAATACCTTTCTTTTAGGAATTTACGCAATTCGCAAGGATACTTAGTGTCTTTCGACAGTTTCTCCAAGCTATTGCAGTAGTTTCGTAAAAGATGATTTTTGCATTCAATTTTCTCTACTGTTAAATTACCGTACGGTCGCGAATCTAATATTTTTTTATAAGTACTGGAATCGCCGTCTGCTACAAATTTATTATAAATTACACCGTGATCAACAATGGAACGTTTAAACCCCTCAACTATTATGGTCGATTGCATACCGGTAGATGATCCCGAATAATTCTTGAAACAACGGTGTTCCGAGGGCTGACTGTCGTTCTTTGCGGCTCGTGCACAAACTACGCCGTATTTATTTTTAACTCCAAAAAACAATACTTTATTAGTTTTAATGCCAATTATCGCAGCTGCGCCGGACAAGGCGGAAAAATTCTTACCATAAGATCTCTTGCTCCAACAACCGTCAACAGCAACAGATATTAATGGTGTACCATTTTTATCAACACTACCTATAGACACTGCGTACTCCGCTTCTTCCTTGACAGCTTCTGCCATGGAATGTGCTGCTGTCTTTTCCCACCAATCGCAAACCGTATTATTAATTTCATTGTATAATGAAGGTGACATGATTGGTAGGGCTACTGCGGCAGTTAATGTTTTTAACTGATAGTAGCTCCCACCAGATGATATGATACCAGATACAATTTGATGATTCACTTCCATTCTATCTTCTTTCTTTTCAATCAAACACACAGTAAATTTCATACTACACATACTACATTTCATGATGAGTTTTGAGTCCAGACCAACTTTTACTTCACCTATTATACTGAGGTAACTTAACTTACAATCCATTGGACCGTGGTCCCCTATGGCCTGAAGAGCTTTAAAAAAAAAAGAAACGTCTACAACTCTACGCCCAACTTCCATTTCATCCACCTTTCCCTCTTGGTCGTTTTCAATAACTAGTTCCTGTAAAGAAAGATAAGGGCTTGATTTTTTTTATAAAAAATAATTAAAAATTTAAAAAAATGCAAAAGAATTAATACAATATTAGGTTCCTGATGAATAGAAATTATAATTTCTTTACGCATTAGGTATTGTTTTTTTATGACGTCACCTATTTGAACGTAAATTTTCTTTTGAGAAAGTAATTGAGAAGTATTTCGGTACTAAGGTGTTTGTCTCTCGATGAAAATAATAAATATTGCAAGAAAAAATCTATAGGTAGGTATTGAGATTTTGTCTTCGCCCATCACTAACTAAGTAGTTTGTTTATTTATGTAACAAGTCTACAAGAATTACGTATAACAACTTACCTCTATACAGCGCGTAGCATTGTTGCTCAGAGTCTCGGCCCCAAGGTTTTCTTTATTTTCAATACTGGAAATATTATTCATCAATATTATCCACTTTTTATTTATTTTGTACAACCCTAAGCCAGACGCTAGGCGCCTCGCGTCTGTTTGGCGGTATAGGTATAGGTATGTCGACAAAGTTGCGCTGTCGCCTAACTACTTCCACAATTTGATATTTAGACAATACTAGCCGACCCGGCGAACTCCGTATCGCCGTTTTTTTTAAAAAAATCCTATTATTTTGATATTACATACAGATACTTCAATTTTATTTATCAGTATAGATATAGATAATACAAACCAATATTTACATGTTATTGTAGGTATATGTCTGAATCGGGCGATCTAAATCATATGACATATTGTATTAGCTTTGTAATGTACCTGGGGGGCACACTTAAAACATTACTTATTTTTACTGACCGTCGCGCCGCCTACAGATTGGTTGTACAAACTTAACTGCTGCCATTTTGTACTGCCTGTCAAACGTTTGACAACTGAGAATTGTTATTTTTTGTTCCTAGCGTAGGTACTTATTGTCATCGATCTATTTTCGGTTATTGATATTTTTCTGAAAATTATCTCAAGTTTCAATGTTAGGCTGATATTATTATTGTTTAATTATCAGCTGATATGTTTTTTTTTATATTTCAGGGTAGCTTTCATAGTAAAAGAAAATTCTATGTAATTACACATGCACATGTAGATATGTATATATATTACTTCAACTTTAGTTCACGGCCTAAACTCTGGGTGGCAGCACTTTCCATACATGCATATTTTATCATCGAGTTGCCACTCTTTTTCAATTTAATAACTTTACTCTTTGTAATGTACCCTGTTCAAATGCGATAATAAATAAGTAGGGAGGAACTTACATTTTATTCCGAGATCTTTTGGCTTTCATATTTTTATAATGCGTACAAAACTTTCTTTTCCCTGGCATGACACTCAAATTCAATCAGTCCTGCGAAAAAAATAGCCTATGTTACTCAGTGATAATGTAGCTTTCGAATGATAAAAGAATTATTAAAATCGGTCCAGTACTTTTTGAGTCGTTACATACAAAAATCCAAATCTTTCCTCTTTATAATACCTATTAGTGTAGATATTGTATTTTTTACGATTTATATCTAGTTCCATCATGGTTTTCTTTCAGACATTCATTATATCGATACTTTCTACTAACTGAAAATAAATTAATTATAAAAATGTTATACTTACAGTTTTTTACAAAAAACACAAATTCACAATACGTAATTCTGCTGTCTGCAGTCAACAAGCGTGGCGTCGCGTTCACTTACAGAAAGTAACTGCCGTTAGTGACCACCGAGATTGCACGAATGAAACGAACGCTTTATCCCATACATTTGTGTATGAAAAATTTACCTTAAAATATATCTAAATTTTAGGACTTTAAAAGAGGAAGTCTTTGTTTGTAAAGGTATAAAAAGAAGTATACAGCTATACTTATTGGTTTCTTCAGTGTTCAAAAAGTGTTTCTTTTTATCAATTTGTGTTGATTTATGGGGTTAAATCTGAAAAATACGAAGTCATGTTTTTGCATTTTTACTCAATTTTGTGCGTTTGTTGACGTTTATTATATAACAACTATTAGGTTTAAGAGTTTAATATAAGCATGAACATACTTATTGGTCTTTGATTGTAATATATACAAATTATCATTGATATCAATCATATGTAAATAGGTTAAATATGAAAAATCGTAACACTCTTTTCGGTGATTTTCACGATCTACACCCTTAACGGCGTATTATGGGTATGTCGTTTCCGTTTTGAGATATGGTTTGTTGTTTTGGGGTTATTACAGTGATATCAATAAGGTTTACATAACACAAATGTGCCAGGACAATTTGTGGTGCTGGATCTCTTGAATTTTGCAAGCCTCTCTTTAAAAAGCTGCATATACTAACATTGACCTCCTTATATATTCTAGAAATAGGTATTTTCCTCAAAACACTTTCAAGTTTATTCGCTAAATTATGTGAAGGATCTAAAAATTAGAGATTTAACGAAACTGAAATTTAATGGGTGAATTAAATTTAAAAAATTGCTACTAGAGAAATGCTTCTATTCGGTTGGTGAATTCTTAAATGATAAATAATAACAACATTTAATTAAATATTTAAAATAATATTGGATAATATTTATGGGGTACGAGAGGATTTTTTTGACATGTAGTTAATTACTCATATAGATAATAAAACTGTGAAGGTTATGACAGTATCAGAAATTAAAATTATATCATTAAATTTTTGTTTTAGTGTTTTCCTCATAAAAAGAGCGATTCTGATACTGCCACCTTGTAATTTTTTAAACAATTTGTATTATTGCTATTGATTAAGGTTATGCTCTTCTAGTCATAATTATTAGTATAAATTGCTAGACGGCGCTATTACAAGAAAACCTCTTAGAATTTTGCAACAATTATAATTGTTGCAAAATTAATAATAACAATTAATCTTTATATATATATAATTCTTCTGTAGATTTATAGAAATCACTCTGTTATCTCTGCCTACCCTGCAAGGCATATGGCGTGATGATATGTATGTATGAATATAATTCTTCTGTACATGTGTTGACAGTGAACTCCATCTTAACGGCTGGACGGATTTTCTTGAAATTTTTTATGTGTGTTCGAAGGGATTCGAGGATGGTATAGATTTGCAATTTGACCCGATAGGTGGCGCCGTTGTCGTTATATCAAACGGCCAGACCGATTGGGATGAACTTTTTTATGTATTTTCCAATGGGTTCCTTGATGATTTCAAAATACAATTGAAACCTATCGGGTTTCATCACCATTAAATCACTGTCGCTGTGATATCTAGTGTCTGATTTTGCCTAGTATAACCCAACTCTAAATTTATTATGGCATATTCAAAATAGAAAATACATCGATATATATGTACTACGTACTAGATTTCGCGTTCCGAACACTTGCTTTGTTCGACTAAGCTGTACTGCAATCCGTACACCTTACTTTAGTGTGACTGCGACCATCATGGACTGTGGGTGTAAACAGAGCAGCGTTGTTAATACGATAATTCGAATAATACCAATCAAAACTTGCACATGTGGATGTGTATAAAAATTCTTTATTCCATCCATCCATCAGCCCGTAAACGTCCACTGTTGGACATAGGCCTCCCCACGAGAATGCCATCTATAACGGTCCTGTGCCACCTGCATCCAGCGGTTTCCTGCGACCTTGATGAGGTCATCAGTCCACCGAGTGGGGGGTCGTCCTACGCTGCGTCGTCCGATTCGTGGTCGCCACTAGCGATGAGACGAATGGTATTTTTTTCAATTCGAATCAATCGAATTAAAATTATTATTGATTCGAATCACAATTCGAATTGATTCGAATCGTCACGTGGGAGTCGCCAAATCGCGCGATGAATTCGCGAAAGCATTACAGTCGAATTCGTACTCGTATGTCGAGTCATCCGCCTGTTAAGCCGAGTTGGCGAGTTTATAACTCGTTTACGTTATTATTCATTTTAAATTATTTATACTGTTTGTTGTATTACCAATATTTATAACTACAGGAACATAGTTTACACGAAACTGTTTCCATCTTCATTTTTATTAAAAAACTCCCAGTTCAAACTTTTATTTCCACTAGACGACTTTGCAAATGTAATAGGTACGTTAAACGAATGGAATTGTATCCAACCAATTCGTGATTCTTAGAACATTTCATGTATTTTCGTATTTTCTCACTCGTAGAATTCATTCGTTAGATTATTCGACTCCGTATTAGAACGAGAGAGCGAATCAACGAATGTCCAATTAAGCCGAGTCGACTGATCGCTGCGCCGCAGCGGTCGCCCGCGCTGCGAGTAGGTACGACACGAGTTAACGAATTGATTCGGTTTCGGTCAAAGGCGATTCGAATGAACGAGTCAATAGTCTTATTCGAGTTATTCGAATTAAACGATTCGAATTACCCATCGTTAGTCGCCACTCGAGAACCTTTTTTCCCCAACGGTTGTCGGTTCGTCGAGCGATGTAGCCTGCCCATTGCCACTTCAACGTGCTAATTCTTCGGGCTATGTCGGTTACACCCGTCCTTCTACGGATTTCCGTATTTCGGATTTTATCACGTAGAGAAATACCGAGCATAGCCCTCTCCATAGCACGCTGAGCGACTTTGAGCCTTTTTATGAGGCCGACATTTAGAGACCACGTTTCAGTGCCGTAAGTCATCGCTGGTAACACACACTGGTTATAAACCTTTGTTTTCAGACACTGCAGAATATTAGACGAGAAGATCCTCCTAAGTTTCCCGAACGCTGCCCAGCCGAGTTGGATTCGTCGGCTGACCTCTTTCTCGAAATTGGATCTACCTAATTGGACTGTTTGTCCTAGGTAAACATAGTGATCGACAACTTCGAGAATCGCATTCCCAACCAGGACCGGTACAGAAATGACATGGGCATTAGACATGATTTTCGTCTTGTCCATGTTCATTTTCAGCCCTACTAGTTGGGACACCTTGCTGAGGTCATTGAGCATGGTGCCAAGGTCCTCCAGGGATTCTGCCATGACTACGATATCATCTGCGAATCGAAGGTGAGTGATGTATTCGCCATTGATGTTGATGCCGAGTCCGGTCCAGTCTAAGAGCTTGAAGACATCTTCCAGCGCAGTGGTGAACAGTTTCGGAGAGATAACGTCTCCCTGTCTCACGCCTTTCTGCAGCTGGATCGGTTTCGTACTCTTATCCTGGATGCGGACTGACATAGTAGCGTCTTTATATAAACACTTCAGCACTTCGATATATCGATAGTCAATTTGGCACCTCTGAAGGGACTGCAGCACTGCCCAAGTTTCGACAGAATCAAAGGCTTTCTCATAGTCCACAAACGCTAGACACAGAGGCCGATTATACTCCTCGGTCTTCTGTATAATCTGGCGTAGCGTGTGGATGTGGTCTATGGTACTATAACCTTTTCGGAAACCGGCTTGTTCGGGCGGCTGGAAGTCGTCTAGCTTGCGCGCGAGTCGGTTCGTAATGACTCTTGAAAACAGTTTGTACACGTGGCTCAGGAGTGAGATGGGTCTGTAATTCTTTAAGAGCGTTTTATCGCCCTTCTTGAAAAACAGCACCACCACACTCCTAATCCACGACTCTGGAACGTCGCCCCCGAGAATGACAGAATTAAATAGCTTCTGTAGGGCTTTTAAAACTGGCTTGCCGCCTGCCCTCAGGAGCTCTGTGGTAATTCCGTCATCTCCCGGTGCCTTTCCGTTCTTTAATTGTTTTAGAGCCATTCTGATCTCGTACAAGCTGACGTCCGGGATTTCTTCGGTATAGTGCCGAGTTAGCTTGGATCTGGGGTCTTGGACCAAGCTGACAACAGGATTCAGGGATGATTTGTACAACTGCCCATAGAACCTTTCGACCTCTCCCAAGATCTCACTCTGGGATGAAATGACAGTACCGTTATCGGTCTTCAGCTTAGTCATTTGGCTCTGCCCGATAGACAAATCTCGTGCGAACACTTTGGAGCCTCAATTCCGCTCTATCGCCTCTTCAATACGCAGTGTATTGAATCGGCGAATATCGCGTCGCATAGATTTAGAGATTTGTCTATTAAGCTGCCTGAGTTCGGACCAATCGGCTGAAGACTGTACCGTCATTTCCTTTCTCCTCTCCATGAGTTGAAGAGTCTGGTCAGAAAGCTTTTTTGTTCTAGTAGCGCGACGGGCCATAAAGAATTTTGACCCGACCGCGTGGACAGTTTCCACGAACCTGTTGTTCATATCGTTCGAAGATTCGCACTCTTCCAGGCATTGGAAGCGATTATGTAATTCGAGTTGAAAGCTATCGGGGTTCTGGTATTGGACAGGTGTAGGTCGGAGTGTAGACTTCATCAAGCGGGACCGCTCGACTTTCGTACGAAGATTCAATGTGCCTCGAACCATCCGGTGATCACTCCCAGTTTTAATCCTGCTGATCACAGAGACATCAGTGAATATTTGTCGTTTGTCCGTCAAGATGAAGTCTATCTCATTTTTAGTGGATCCATCAGGGCTAATCCAGGTCCACTTCCTTTGTGGCCGTTTCTTGAAGAAGGAATTCATCATAAAGAGGCCTTCCCTCTCCAAAAAGTCGGCCAGTTTTTGGCCCCTTTGGTTTCTCAGTCCAAATCCATATTGCCCCACTCTCAACTCATCGTCTGTCCTTTTGCCTAGTTTTGCATTGAAGTCTCCCATAACTACCGTGAAGTGGGTTTTGGACGTGTGGATGGCTTTCGAGATATCCTCGTATAAGGCCTCCACTACGTCGTCGGAGTATCTCGAAGTCGGTGCGTAAACCTGTATGACCTTCAACGAATACCGTTTGGTAATTCTGAGTATAAGGTACGCTACCCTTGTTGACACACTTTCGATCCTCTCCACGTTCTCTACGAGAGACTTACGAACGATAAACCCTACACCGCCTTGGGATGGGTGATCTCCCTCCCGGTAGAAGAGCAAATTGCCAGACCGGAGGATTATCGTGCCCTCCCCCTCTCTTCGCACTTCTGATAATCCTACAATGTCCCATCGGATTTTGCTCAATTCCTCTTCCAGTTCGATGACCCTCTCGTCGGTCCTAAGCGTCCGAACGTTGTGTGTTACCAGGGCCAAGGGTCGATTTTTTTGGTAGTCGGATCGCGGCCGGAGATTCCTAGCACCCCCTGCCCCGCCACCAACAGGCCCGCTACCAAAATGAGCCCGTGGAACAGCGGAACTGCCGTGACTGGGGGCCGTGACTATTTGTGCATCCATATTTATTTTTGGGGGGGGGTAATAATGCCATAATCGCCACGCTTGGCGAGCGGATTGGCGATCGCGGTAGATGTTATTAAGTTTCCCGGGAGATAGCCGCTGCCCAATCTCCCGGTGAGACCCTCAGCCGATTTTTACGACTCCCACGGGCAAGTAAGGGGTGACGACCTTTGTATTCTATTCCCGTCGCCACACGGGGGGAAAAAATTCTTTATTTAACCAAGTAAAATGTTTTGTTGTAAAAGTGTACAAATAGGTAATAATATCGAATTAGCACAATAAACAAAAATATTCTACATTTAAATGTCACACCATCTTTGATAATAGACTAAAGCCCGCTGATGTTCAATTACACTGGTTGGAGGTAAAAATGTGTGACTAAACCTGGGGGGGCACACTTAAAACATTACTTATTTTTACTGACCGTCGCGCCGCCTACAGATTGTTTGTACAAACTTAACGGCTGCCATTTTGTCTTGTATGTCAAACGTTTGACAACTGAGAATTATTATTTTTTGTTCCTAGCGTAGGTACTTATTGTCATCAATCTATTTACGGTTATTGATGTACTTTCTGAAAATTATCTCAATTTTCATTGTTAAGCTGATATTATTATTGCTTCGTTATCAGCTGATATGTTTTTTTTATATTTCAGGGTAGCTTTCATAGTAAAAGAAAATTCTATATAATTACACATACACATATAGATATGTATATATATCACTTCAACTTTAGTTCACCGCGTAAACTCTGGGTAGCAGCACCTTCCATACATGCATATTTTATCATGGAGTTGCCACTCTTTTTCAGTTTAATAACTTTACTCTTTGGACGAAACACAGACTTGACGTAGTGTCTAGAAAGTATTTTGATTATTTATATTCTTTTTCCTTTAGTATATATTATCAGTTAATACTTATTTGTCAAAGATCAGAAAATAGAAAATCTTCAAGTGAATACACGTGTCTTCCTACAAAATATTCGTTTATCTGTTCTACACACTTTCAAGCTACTGTTGTTTATACAACTAAAGCTGTAAAGCAACTTTTTAAGAAGTCAGCAAATATTGTTATTATGGAAAATATTAGAAGGGAACTTTATTTATTATATTTTACCGAATAAAAAATATTTGATTTTTATTTAATTTCATTTCAAACTATTCATCACCATCATCATCTCAGCTCATATACGTAATACGTCTGGGCTCAAGCCTTCTTTATAGTAGGAAGGAAATTTACATACTATACTATGCTGATCAAACAGGTTGGTATAGGGTTCTGTTTCGAGTTTTCCTTCTCTTGATAGATGTTATATGCATATTATATCGTTTAGTCGCCTTTTACGATATCCACGACCAAGACAGGTAATGATGAATTGTATTATTATTCCGTCATCACACGGATATTCAAAACTATTATCGTATGTAAAAGCAAAGTTTATATAAACAGTTCATTTTTTTATAATTTACTATTATTTTATTTATTTATTATTTATTTATTTAACTACTTAACAATACACTTTGAAATAGAGTATGCTGTATGAGTTCTAATGAATGTTTGTAGGTACAAAAACTGTGTCCCTTCTGCGGTGTAACATCTATAGTAACATACTTTGTTACATAACGTTGAACGAAACGCGTAAGTGCGCATGAAATGCCTACATCTTCTTACGACGTTTTGGTCGCGAGAAAATTACAACTATAAAGCGATCTAGCGCTGTGTGCTTCAATGTTCGCGTTAGATTACCTATTTATTCTTTTAGCGCTGCAGCGGACTTTAGTTTAACTGTTACCAAAATGGAACAAAATATTTATTCGGGATAGCTTCTCTATACATATAACTCTATGAGAAAATACCACAAAATACACATTTGTTTTGTTGATTTGTTCATGGATCAATAATTAGGGATGATCAGCTCGATTCAATTCTAGTTGTACTTAGATCGAGCTAATTCGAGTTGAATTCTCTCTAACTCGAATTGGTTTATAGCAGTAAATAAAGAAGTGAGGACACAATTGGCGCACTCACTCTTCGTCTTCTTATTCTTATGCATGCGCAGTGATCATTTGTGTATACGCATCTATATACATACAGTGGCGTAGCGATCCTTGGCGGGGTCCCGTATAAAAATTTGTTTAGGGGCCCTTATGAAGTGTAAAGATTTCTCACAAAAGAAAAAATGTTTGCATAAAATTAAAAGAAATATTTATTCATCATAATTATCTATCTCTCACTTTTTCCAACATTTTTTCAAACACGCGGGGGCCCCATATAATTGATACGGCAGATGCGGCGGTAGTTACGCCCCTGACATATAGATTAAATGGTGCGAGTAAATACAAGTATTTACTCAGCACATTCTTCTCGATAAAAAGCTCTTTTTCTATTTTTATTCTAAAATTAAGTATCGATTAGGTGTCACTAAAAAGTACTCGTATCGATAATGCTAATGTTAGGTTTTATTTTTTACACATTGAAGATATAAAAATAAACTCTAAGCTGAATAACATTGTTTACATCATTTATTTATCTTGTCGCTCTAGCCGAGGTTGTGGTTGGGTGGCCCCGGGCTAAGCCTCACACCCACACGCGATGCTCTGACATGACAACTCTGTTGTTTATTACCGGGGCATCGAAGGTGATGATTGCCAAAATTAATTCTAGTGGTCGGCCTAATGGCGATGGGGAGGAAATACGGTGAGTAAGTTGCACATCGTCCTTCCATGGCCCCGGACAGAATGGAAGAAGTGTGTTCCACCATAATAGCGCGCCAACAAAAACTTAACTCGATTTCAATTCGAGTTTTATCTCAAATAAACTCTAGTATGTTTTATGTCGTGTTGGCACATCTCTAAGATCAATATACCTTTATGAAATTGAGGATAGAGTAAAATAATATGACAATGAGCACAATAACAAACATGAGAAACAGGAGTGGGATACATTTTTTTTTGTGTGTTTTTAGCTGATGGGTGAATATTTGCTAGTGAACATATTAGACAATTTTAAAGAATGAAAAAATAGTATTTATGAAACTGTTCTTTAGATTTTCAAAGCAAAGCTGATAGCATACACATACAAAAAAATGCGTGAGACCAAAAAATAAGCCTTTATATAGGTCACAATTTGGGTCTGAAATTATTGCGCTCAAAGAGAAGATTGACAGTGACAGAAAAAAGCGCAGAAAAAGCTATTTTGCGCTTTTCTTGAATCTGAAATTTGTAGTGGTTTAGTAATTTACACGGCAGTTTAAATATAGCATGTATTGAAACAATATTACATTTAAATAGAAAAAATACCTACTTACCATTCCAGCTTACTCCTTACCATTCGGGTCAAATGTGAACGTGAAAAATGGTAAATAGTAAAATGGTAAGTAGATATTTGGAAACATTTGTGTACGTTGCATTATTTATTAGACTTATGAGACTAAACTAACTGGGCACGTGTAATGTAAGAGGTTGTGTGGAAGGTAAGTTGCACGAGCTGATATCCGTCATGGCGGACAAACAGCTAGACGTGCTCTGTGTAACAGAGACCAAGCGAAGGGGCAGCGACGCCTGCGATCTTCCTGGTGGCGGGATGGCTCTGTGGTCTGGTGTACCACAGAGCGATCGAGCCAGCATGGGGGTAGGAGTACTGCTGTCCTCTCGCTTGGCCTCAGGTGTGAAGGATTACGGAATGTATGATCCCAGACTTCTTTGGGTCCGTATAAAACTAGGTGTCACCAAGGTATTCATGGTTGTAGCATATGCTCCCGTAGGATCCTCGGTGGCATCAGACCTAGAGAAGTTTTGGGATAATGTTAGGGAAGTTCTGGATATGGCAGAAACCAGTGAATGCGTGATTGTATGCGGAGATTTGAACAGATGGGTGGGGACCAAGCGTCCCGACTATGAGGACGTACTTGGTCCATTTGGTGATAAGAGAGTGAATGACGCAGGTAGGCTCTTAGCGGATGTATGCATGGAGAGAAACCTAATTGTGTCAGTCAAACACATTTTTCAAACATAAGGACATCCATATGTATACATGGAAAAGGAATGAACAGAAAAGTATAATAGATTTAATTTTGGTAGACAGTCGCCTCCGAAGCAAAATATTGGACGCAAGAGCCTAGGGGGGCTCTACAGTCAATACGGACCACTATCTCGTTATTGCGAGATTTAGTGGTCTGTTCAGAAAGTGGAGGCACTGGCGAGAGCGTGTCCACTTCGGAGGGCTTGAAAGAATAAAGGTTGAAAGGTTGCAAGAAGAGTGTGTAAGAGAAAAGTATGCAGAGGGTGTCCGAGAACGGCTGACGATGGCAAACCAGCCGCAATCGGACATTGAAGAATGCTGGAGAGTATTGAAAGAGAGTATGGTAGATACAGCGAAAGAAGTATGTGAAAGTTCAAAGAAGCATAGAAAAACAAATGGTAATGCATGGTAGGATGCGGAAGTGGCAGCTTCCGTAGAGCAAAAGAAGAAAACGTGGCTGGACTATATCTCTTCTTTGAATCTGAATGACAGTATGACTGAACAGAAGAAAGAAATATATCGGCAATGTAAGAATGACACCAAGGCCTTAGTGAAAGAGAAACGTGATAGAGCAAGTATGAGTGCAGAAGATAGGCTGACTATAAACTTCGAGAGTAACACCAAACTCTTTTGGAGGGAGGTGAAGAAGTCTCGGGGTGGTTGGTCAGCCTTCAGAATGAATAACATAAGGTCTAAAGGTGGAGACACTCTTACACAAACACAAGACGTGTTAAGCCGATAGAGTGAATATTTTGGCGATATGTATGCAGATGCTACGGTTGGCGCCGGTGTCGCATGTGGTTTATTAAATCAAGATTCGACGACGGCGTCCTCCAATGGCATCAGTATGGATGAAGTTGAATGGGCGATAAGAAGTTTGAAAAATGGTAAGGCAGCGGCGGCATTGATATGGTGTCTGCCGAGATGATCAAGCTTGGTGGCTCCTGTGTCCGGGAGGCGTTCCTGTTGCTCCTCAATTTATGTTGGAGCTCGGGAATGGTTCCCGGGGACTGGAATAGCGCAGTCATCGTGCCATTGTTTAAAAACAAGGGTTCACGTTATGACTGTGCAAATTACAGAGCCATAAGCTTGACCAGTATGGCAGCAAAAGTGTACGGTAAAATTATTGAAAGGAGAATGAGGATGGTGTCCGATGGTTTACTGTGTGAGACACAAGGAGGTTTCAGGAGTGGAAGGGGATGCATGGATCAAGTGTTCTCTCTGCGCAACATTGTGGAGAGGCATCTGGCTCTAGGTCAGAGGGTTTTCTGCAGTTTTGTGGATCTGGAGAGAGCATTTGACACGGTTGTACGAAAGGAACTTTGGGACATTTTACCGGAGTATGGTATTAACGGTAAACTGCTGCAGGCTGTGCAATCCAGTTACATGGGCTGTAGAGCCTGTGTGCGGGTAGATGATGGAATGTCGCCTTGGTTTGACGTTAATATCGGCGTTAAGCAGCTGTGCGTTCTGTCAGCTAGCCTGTTTATCATATATCTGGGTAAATGTCTCCAAAGGTTGAACGATATGAATGTGGGAGTCCAGATGGGTGACTCAGTGGTCTCTGCTCTGCTTTATGCAGATGATGCAGTCCTGCTGGCACAGTCAGCGACTGACCTGCAGACCCTAGTCGACACAATGACAGAAGATTGTAAGAAAAGGGGTCTACGCGTGAATGTGAGCAAAACCAAAATAATGGTCTTTGAAAGAGATGAAGCCAGAACAGATGTAAGAGTAACAATAGGTAATGATGTACTAGAGCAAGTGGATGAATTTGTATATCTTGAATGTGGATTTAGCCGAGATGGAAGGTACACTACTGATATAAAGCGAAGAGTGAATGCGGGAAATAGAGTGAACGGAGCGTTGGGGCAACTTCTCGGCAGCCACCACCTCAGCCAGAAGGCACGTGTAGCAATACAAAACGCAGTGCTTGTCCCAACATTACTGTATGGAAGCGAGAGTTGGGTATGCAGAAAAGAGTATGAAAGTAAAATTAATGCGGTTGAAATGCGATCTCTGCGGAAAATATGTGGAGTTAGGCTGACCGACCGCATTCGTAACGACGACGTAAGAGAGCGAGTAGGTATGAAAAAGTGTATTGGTGTAAAGATGCGAATAGGTATGCTCCGATGGTTCGGACATGTGGAAAGAATGCCGAACGAACGTCTCGTTAAGAAGATATACAATGCGAAAGTGGAAGGATGTAGGTACCGAGGGAGACCGAGACTACCCTACCTAGACCAGATCGGTCGGGTACTGAAGGAAGGTAGAGTCAAGAGTCTCCGAAACCGGCGAGCGTGTATGAAGAGAATTATGAATGTTGAGGAAGCGAGTGAAGTATGCAGAGATAGAGTTCTCTGGCCCTCTGTTCTCTCTGCCTACCCTGCAAGTGATATGGCGTGATGATATGTATGTATGTATGAGACTAAATACGTTATCAGATGAGAAATAATCTTATGGCAAATATTTAGATCATTAATTAAATTAATCTGAACAAATAACTTACCTTTAGAAGACACGAACGGTAAGGAGATTTTATTTTGACCTGGACTATTTTTTGTAGATTATTAATTTTTCGTTGGCGCCAAATCGCTCTTTAAAACGTGTGATCTGCTCAAGTCACTAGTGGGCCCGGAGGTCGTGGTGGGGAGTCGTCGTGAGGATTACTTTTACCATTGGGTACAATTCTATTTCACTGTCAGTATTCGCGAACGATAAGTAGTACGAAGGGTGGGACAATTTTTGAATTGGTATAAAATTAACTGAAACTATTCTTTATATCATATATTTTATTTCAGTTTATACATTAACTATTATATTTACTAAATAATAAGAAAAAATGTTATTCTTCGAAGGTTTCATTTAATTTTTCTTATCATAATGGTTGAAAATTGGGAAAAGGGACACGAATGGTAATGAGTTTTGGGCACTAATTTTTTTATAAAATGGCTTATAGCTTATAAAACGCAATAAATTGATCTGCAATATGTACCCCACTTAATTAACTATGTATATAAAAAAAGTGATCAAAATCGATTTAGGTTTAATGTGTTATTCACAGCGAGACGTCAAAAATTCAAATATTCATCATGAAAGCCGCAGATGGCTTTGACAGCTTTACGCGGACTATGGGTGAGCGCTGAGGGCTCTCAACCCGATAGAGTGGGATACCATTTAGTGACATTTTCTTAATATAGCGCTATTTACAATTTTAGCAACTAAAGCTTTTTTAATTGGATTTGACATTAATATTGTAAAAAAATGCAGTTAGATGAAATAAGGTACTAATCACTTTTACGATATATCACATTTTAATTTATTACGCTTATAAAATTTTGAACATTTTTTATTATCATTATAAATATAAAAAAAATGTGTTCATTATCTTTCCATTTTCATCATAGAACAATGCATCATCATTCATCATTCTCCTACTCTTATCCCAATTCCTTGGTGTCGATACAATATGTACTCTTCTTTCATAGTACGTACATATTGTGAAAGTTATTGGCAATAAATAGTTTTATGACCAGCCGTCTGCCAGACGTCAACCCTCCTTGGGAATGTATTGTTGACCAAACGGCATCAGATGGAATTGGCCCAGGTCGTTATAAGGCTCTTAATCGTCCTTTACGACATTCACGAATAAAGCAAGGGTTGATAGTATTCGAAGCCGCTATCACACAGCTCATAGAACAATTATTATTCATTTTTATATTAAAGAGTTTAGATACAATACTTAGATTTTATTGAGATAATAGAATTATTAGATCATAAAATAAATATGTAGGTAATTTGATACTAAAGAAATGGTGACAGTGATAAAAAATTAAGTTTTCAATATGTAAATAATAAAACATGGCTGTATGCGTTCAGCTCCGCTTGCTTAGCTTAACTAATGAACTGAACGATAAAAAAATCTTTATGGTTTTTAACATCCATTGTTTTTGTTTTGATATTGATCAAACGGTACGAAATTTTCATTTAAAAAATAATATTAGTGGGAATAGGTATTTATATATTATCAACATGGATAGATTAAATATGTGCAGAGTGTGTTTAGACGAAAATATTAATATGTATTCATTAGTTAATACGAAACTTCAAGACATTTACGAGAATCTGACGGCGATAACAGTAAGTATACATCGTCGAATTTATATTATTTTTTACATAGTATATTTATTGTTTATATTTATTTTAAAACAATAAATAAAGTCATTGTAAAATAAATCAATATAAATAATATTTGTTGTGTGGTTATCGTTGTAGGAGTAAAATGGTTACTGATAACATTGCCATGGTATTTTAAGTATAAATAAATCGAATAATATATTACATTTGGCTGTATGCGGCTGAGTGACTGATCATCTACTTTTTTAAATTAGATGAACATTCTGAATTTGAATGTTCCATTAACAAATGTATTGTTTTCATGTTTAAAATTGCTTTTGCTCTGTAATTATTAATATCCACCTAATATTTATTTGTTTTATGCTATACACATACAGTATTACAATGAAATTTACAATGAAATATTCATCATCATTATCATCACAGCCCATAAATGTCCCACTGTTGGGCTCGGGCCTCCTCCGTAATGGGAGGGAAATTAACCTACTATACTACGCTGGTCAGACGTGTTGGTATAGGGTTTTGTTTCGAGTTTGCCTTCTCTTGCATAGATGTTATATGCATTTTATATCCCTTAATTGTTGCTTACGATCACCCACGGGTAAGATTCATACTATAAACCTATAAAATTTCTAGTAAATACTAAGAAAATTAATCAATAAGATAATTGTTGAGAGATTTCAGTTTATGGCGTCTTTCCAATGTGGTGATAGATAGTAAAATTGACAATATGTAAGTGCCCTTATAGGCCTTGTCTATACATATAATAAATGAATGGAAACAACATGTCTGTACATTTGGTAAATTTATTAAAAAATGAGTATCATCATCATAGTTCATATATGTCCCACTGTTGGGCTCGTGAGCCTCCTCCATACTAGGAGTTAAATTGGCCTACTACACCACGCTGGTTAGACGTGTTGGTATAGGGGTTTTATTTCGAGTTTTCCTTCTCTTGCATAGATGTTATATGCGTTTTTATCCCTTAGTCGTCTTTTAGAATCATCCTCGGGTAAGATTTTGGGGGTGAATTGTATTCTTACTCCGTCACCACACGGAATATAATAATATAAAAATGAGTATAGGCGCCCTACAGAACATAGAAAACATTTTTTGGAATTTTTGTCTGTGTGTATGTATGTATACGCTAATCTCTAAATTTACTGAATCAATAGTTCCACAATTTTCACAAATTGTTTAAGCTCAGATCAGAGCAACACTTATTCTTTGTTTCATTGAAATCTGATATTAGTAAAAAAAAGTTATTGTCTTTTAAATTTTAAGAAATCATTGCTCGCCTTTGGTCACTAAAAGGGGTCAATTCAAGAATAGTATGTGGACAATATTGTGGGCATCAGCTAGTGTATAATAAACAATTTAATTTTGAGATATTATATAAAAAGTACAATATATAATATTTCTTTTCTATACAATACAAGTTGTTCTGAAATTCGGGCAAAAAGTGAACCAAAGGGTACAAAAAAATTAAAAAGCAGTTATGAGGACGGCTGACAGAAGTTTAAACTTAAAACTATAAAAAAATAAAACATTTTATATAATGTTTAATGTTTTTTCATTATACAATATTAGCACGATAAACTACATCTACATACACTAATCTCAACCAAACCAAAATATGATTCTTAAAATAATTATTATTACGTATCAATAATAACTATTAAAAACTAATGATAACAATTATTACATATAAATTGTATATAGTAAAAACAAGGACACACATGTGAAGAGCAGCTGATTGTATCTTTATCGCTTGGGTACGCTCGGTGGTCCTGAGTTCATCTGATCGAGTCTTTCATCTTAGAGCGTGACGGATCAGTTTCACTTGCAGCGTACGAAAAAAATCTGTGTGCGGTACGCCAAAAGAAGTTTTCACTTCAAAAAAAATTATTGTACATTTAATAGCTATTAGTTACAAAGTGGTATTATGTGTTTATTTTTTTGTTATATGGTCTCAGCTTGTTATACTTACAATTACTTTGCTTATTTATGTCGTAAATTACAACTAAGAGCTTTATATCGACCCAAGTCAACTCCACCTGATGCCGTTTGGTCAACAATTACATTCCCAAGTAGTGTTGACGTCTGACAGGCGGCCGGCCATAAAACTATTGCCAATATATATGATGGAAGACGAATATATATTGTGCCGACCTCATGTAATGGCAATAAAGCATGGAAAGCGATATGAAGCTCTTAAATAAGGGATGTCACAGATAACCAATGTGATGTTGACCTTTCATTCCCCGCCCAACATATTCTACGTCTCTTACTATCATTAATATGCTTTAGAGACCGTTTAAGTATTACGTAACGCAATTTTTGATCCTCCCTTCCACACGTGTAACGAGCCGTAACGTATGTCTCTTCCCCCTTTCACCCTCCCTGAACGTTACGTAACACCCAAGTGACCGTTTTTAAACGTGTTTGGAAATTTTAATTTCCTAGTTTTTTGTTTAATAAAAAAACAATGCTACATAACGCGCTTTTTGAACCCCCCTCCCGGCTATGTAACGCATTGTAACATTTAGCAAGACGATACACCCCCTTCCCGCAAATTGCGTTACGTATTACTTGAACGGCCCCTACAGGGTTCATAGTCACATGAACTCTGTAAAGTGTTTGAAATATTGTGTAAATTAAAGATCAAATGCAAACGCGATACAATCTGTAACTATAGTTTCATTTCTAATGTGTAAGACTCGCCATAGACATTATAAAAATCTTTGTAAATAAAATTGATGAAAATAAAAATCTATAAGTTGTATATTTGTAAACCTTCCGTGTGGTGATGGAGTAAGAATACTAATCATCCCCCCCCCCCCTACCTTACCCGTGGGTGATCGTACGAGATGACTAAGGGTTATAAAACACATATAACATCAATGCGAGAGAAGGAAAACTCGCAACAAAACCCTATACCAACACGCCTGACCAGTGTGGTCAAACTTCCTCCCATTACAGAGTAGGCTCGAGCCCAACAGTCGCACATATGTGAGCCGAGATGCTGATGATGATGAAAGTCCCCTGCAGTATAAAAATTATTACCTTAGTGGAAGGTTCTTTTTTTGTTTTTAAATAAAAAGACTAAAAGAAATATGTACAAATATAGTTTCTCTCAGTTGCAGACTGAGGACAGGAAACCGTTGTTGGTGTGCTACATATGTCGTGGTAGACTTCAGAACTGCTACAAACTGCTGATCAGATGTCTTCGAAGTGATAAGCTGCTGACACAAATACTTGAGAATAATCAGGTAGAGATTATTTTAATATCATTTCTCAGTCTTCTGAGATTCATCACTGGAACTTGGTGGAGGAATATAATCATCATTTGCCTGCCCTCATCCCACGCTAAGTGGGGTCGGCACAACACGTTCTTGCCTTCCACAAACTTCTATCAGCCGTCATATCTGGATTCACAACTTTCATACACATATCCTCTTTTATACAATCCATCCACCTCTTCTTGGGTCTCCCACGATTCTTACGCCCATCCACGAGCATATTGATAACCCTCCTTGTCACATGACTTTCATCCCTCCTCATCACATGTCCATACCAAGACAATCTCGGTGGAGGAATATAATATGGAGCTGTTTTATATTGATGAGGATTTCTGTAAAAGTTATACTTGGCAACTGGATGTCTGATTGCAGTAAGGCTTTAATGTTGGCCACTATCTTGGTGAAACCGTTATCGGAATTTGCATGCCTCAAAGTAGGGATATTGAATCTTGCCGAAAAAGACTGGTCCATGAATTGATTCGAATAGTCATCCAAAGAATCGATACACAAAAAAATTGATAACTAAAAGATTGATTACCGAGAAATCGTTTTTTTTTTAGACTTTCTTCCAATTTTATAAAAAGTGTGCGTCTTTCACATGCCTTTGAGTGTTACAATTGTCCCATGCTTGCGACTAATTTCTAAGTTTAAAGTATTAGGTAAATTTAATGCAGACATGGCATCAGACCTAGAGAAGTTTTGGGATAATGTTAGGGAAGTTCTGGATATGGCAGAAACCAGTGAACGCGTGATTGTATGCGGAGATTTGAACGGATGGGTGGGGACCAAGCGTCCCGACTATGAGGACGTACTTGGTCCATTTGGTGATAAGAGAGTGAACGACGCAGGTAGGCTCATAGCGGATGTATGCATGGAGAGAAACCTTATTGTGTCAAATACATTTTCCAACATAAGGACATCCATATGTATACATGGAGAAGGAATGAACAGAAAAGTATAATAGATTTAATTTTGGTAGACAGTCGCCTCCGAAGCAAAATATTAGACGCAAGAGCCTACAGGGGCCCCACAGTCGACACGGACCACTATCTCGTTATTGCGAGATTTAGTGGTCTGTTCAGAAAGTGGAGGCACTGGCGAGAGCGTGTCCACTTCGGAGGGCTTGAAAGAATAAAGGTTGAAAGGTTGCAAGAAGAGTGTGTAAGAGAAAAGTATGCAGAGGGTGTCCGAGAACGGCTGACGATGGCAAGCCAGCCGCAATCGGACATTGAAGAATGCTGGAGAGTATTGAAAGAGAGTATGGTAGATACAGCGAAAGAAGTATGTGGAAGTTCAAAGAAGCATAGAAAAACAAATGGTGATGCATGGTGGGATGCGGAAGTGGCAGCTTCCGTAGAGCAAAAGAAGAAAGCGTGGCTGGACTATGTCTCTTCTTTGAATCTGAATGACAGTATGACTGAACAGAAGAAAGAAATATATCGGCAATGTAAGAATGACACCAAGGCCTTAGTGAAAGAGAAACGTGATAGAGCAAGTATGAGTGCAGAAGATAGGCTGACTAAAAACTTCGAGGGTAACACCAAACTCTTTTGGAGGGAGGTGAAGAAGTCTCGGGGTGGTTGGTCAGCCTTCAGAATGAATAAAATAAGGTCTAAAGGTGGAGACATTCTTACACAAACACAAGACGTGTTAAGCCGATGGAGTGAATATTTTGGCGATATGTATGCGGATGCTACGGTTGGCGCCGGTGTTGGATGTGGTTTAGTAGATCAACATTCGACAACGGCGTCCTCCGATGGCATCAGTATGGATGAAGTTGAATGGGCGATAAGAAGTTTGAAAAATGGTAAGGCAGCGGGCATTGATATGGTGTCTGCCGAGATGATCAAGCTCGGTGGCTCTTGTGTCTGGGAGGCGTTCCTGTTGCTCCTCAATTTATGTTGGAGCTCGGGAATGGTTCCCAGGGACTGGAATAGCGCAGTCATCGTGCCTTTGTTTAAAAACAAGGGTTCACGTTATGACTGCGCAAATTACAGAGCCATAAGCTTGACCAGTTTGGCAGCAAAAGTGTATGGAAAAATTATTGAAAGGAGAATGAGGATGGTGTCCGATGGTTTACTGTGTGAGACACAAGGAGGTTTCAGGAGTGGAAGGGGATGCATGGATCAAGTGTTCTCTCTGCGCAACATTGTGGAGAAGCATCTGGCTCTAGGTCAGAGGGTTTTCTGCAGTTTTGTGGATCTGGAGAGAGCATTTGACACGGTTGTACGAAAGGAACTTTGGGACATTTTACCGGAGTATGGTATTAACGGTAAACTGCTACAGGCTGTGCAGTCCAGTTACATGGGCTGTAGAGCCTGTGTGCGGCTGGATGATGGAATGTCGCCTTGGTTTGACGTCAATATCGGCGTTAAGCAGGGGTGCGTTCTGTCAGCCAGGCTGTTTATCATATATCTGGATAAATGTCTCCAAAGGTTGAACGATATGAATGTGGGAGTCCAGATGGGCGACTCAGTGGTCACTGCTCTGCTTTATGCAGATGATGCAGTCCTGCTGGCACAGTCAGCGACTGACCTGCAGACCCTAGTCGACACAATGACAGAAGATTGTAAGAAAAGGGGTCTACGTGTGAATGTGAGCAAAACCAAAATAATGGTCTTTGAAAGAGATAAAACCAGAACAGATGTAAGAGTAACAATAGGTAATGATGTACTGGAGCAAGTGGATGAACTTGTATATCTTGGATGTGGATTTAGCCGAGATGGAAGGTACACCACTGATATAGAGCGAAGAGTGAATGCGGGAAATAGAGTGAACGGAGCGTTGGGGCAACTTTTCGGCAGCCACCACCTCAGCCAGAAGGCACGTGTAGCAATACATAACGCAGTGCTTGTCCCAACATTACTGTATGGAAGCGAGAGTTGGGTATGCAGAAAAGAGTATGATAGTAAAATTAATGCGGTCGAAATGCGAACTCTGCGGAAAATCTGTGGAGTTAGGCTGACCGACCGCATTCGTAACGACGACGTAAGAGAGCGAGTAGGTATGAAAGAGAGTATTGGTGTAAAGATGCGAAAGGGAATGCTCCGATGGTTCGGACATGTGGAAAGAATGCCGAACGAACGCCTGGTTAAGAAGATATACAATGCGAAAGTGGAAGGATGTAGGTACCGAGGGAGACCGAGACTAACCTACCTAGACCAGATCGGTCATGTACTGAAGGAAGGTGGAGTCAAGAGTCTCCGAAACCGGCGAGCGTGTATGAAGAGAATTATAAATGTTGAGGAAGCGAATGAAGTATGCAGAGATAGAGTTCTCTGGCACTCTGCTCTCTCTGCCTACCCTGCAAGGGATATGGCGTGATGATATGTATGTATGTAATGCAGACATTCAACAAATTGTAAATACTTTTTTGTTTAAAAAGAATGGAAGATACTAAATGACACACGATCTATCCATGTGGTGACAGAGTAATAATGTACCACCCCCTATCTTACCCGTGGGTGATCGTAAGAGACGTCTAAGGGTTATATAACGCATATAACATCTATGTGAGAGAAGGAAAACTAAACAAAACTCTATACCAAAACGTCTGACCAGCGCGGTATAATAGATCAATTTCCCTCTCTTTACGTAGGAGGCTCGAGGCCCAGCAGTGGGATATATATAAGCTGAGATGATGATAATGATATACAAGTCAAGAAAAACACTAGTTTTAATATTTTTGATTTATTTAGTTTCCTTAAAAATAAAAATCCTGTTACAGGTAAAGTCGACACTGTCAGAAGACCTGAAGACCCTCACAATGTCACATCCAGTGGTACACCTCAGCTATGTGCCGGCGACTGATGATATAACACAAGAAAACAATATAAAAATAGAAGCAGTCATCGAAGGTAAAGTAAAAATAACATTTTTCATAGTTAACAGTAGAAACGTTATGGTACTGTGTAAACTAAACTATAGGGATATCTGAAATGAAAGTATATCTGAAACTATAACCGAATTTATTGGATATCTGAAATGATAGTATATCCGAAACTATAACCGAATTTATAGGATATCTGAAATGATAATTTATCCGAAACTATAACCGAATTTATAGGATATCTGAAATAATATATCCGAAACTACAACCGAATTTATACGATATCTGAAATAATAATATATCCGAAACTACAACCGAATTTATACGATATCTGAAATAATAATATATCCGAAACTATAACTGAATTTATAGGATATCTGAAATAATAATATATCTGAAACTATAATCCAATTTATAGGATATCTGAAATAATAATATATCTGAAACTATAATCCAATTTATAGGATATCTGAAATAATAATATATCCGAAACCGTAACCGAAATTATCGGCAACGGGCTAGCTATGGCCATTTTTATAGCAAAGGTCCATGGGAGGTAGTGACACTTACCATCAGGTGTGCTGCTTGCTCGTTTGCCAACATAAGTAATAAAAAAAAAACAAAAGAAATATCCGAAACTATCGGATATCTGAAATTAAAATCTGTAGGTATATCTAAAACCGTAACCGAATGTGATTTAAATATTTTGAATAATTTCCATATAGGATCAATGTTTGTACGAAACATGTTAGGACAGGTCTTCTTCGTTCTTTAAACCAACTAAACCGATAGATTTGTCTGTGAGCCACTCACAAATAGGAATAATATGAAGATCACCAATCTTAGCATCTTCTTAAAAATATAACATCGCTAACTCTAACTATCTATAATACAAAATAATTTCATATTTGTAACAATATCTGTACTTGTATATCCTCAATATCCCTACTTGTATATCCTCAACATCCCCAGCTGAAGCAAGCAGTATAGCTGATGGTAAGTGTTACTACCGCCCATGGAACTTCGCAATAGAGAGAGACCAGAGGTACAGCTAGGTCGTTGCCTACCCATAAAATTCCCCACACAGAAAGATGCCAGCTTTCTCGCTCACCGAACAAAACACAGCAGTATAATACCCTTGATCAGACGTAGATTTTCTGCTCAGTGTGGTACTAACCTGGACGGACCGGCCCGGGGCTGTTGACAGGAAACTGTCAACAGAGTTTACCACTAGAATAATTACTTAACAATTACTTACCCATGGATGTGGCAGATAACATCTATTCAAGAAAAGGAAAACTCTACGTACGACTCTCTACCGGCTGACCAGTGTGCTATCATAAATAAACTACCCTCATATTTTGTAAAAATATTAAACTCAGAAGTGGGATGGCGATGCAATTAGATAATAATGATACCTATTCCACAGATACACCAAATAATATCGCAATTGAAGAACTGAGCGTGGAATATACAGGATTAAATAGAATTAAAACTGAAGAGATGGATAGAGAGGATGTGGATGAAGTTAATGCTAATGTCCATTCTGTACCAGTAACGGATAAGATATCTACAGCATACGCTGAAGTACACATAGAGTATGATGTTAAACCAGAGCACAGCATCCGTGATACAGATGATGATGAGAATTTAGATGATTTAGAGTGTAGGATACCGTCTACAGACTCTAGTAGTAATGTACTATTGAAACCTGTCAAGTTCGGGGTGAACGAAACAGAAGTGAGATGTGTGGCGACAGGTGAGTATCTAAATATATATTTTTTAAATTGATAACTTCTCATTTCAGATCATATATGTCCCACTGTTGGGCTCGAGCCTCTTCTATAATGGGAGGGAAGTTGACCTACTGGTCAGACCACGCTGGTCAGACTATAGTGTTGGTATAGGGGTTTGTTTAGAGTTTTCCTTCTCTCGCATAGATGTTATATGCGTTGTATATCCCATAGTCGTCTTTTACAATCACTCACGGGTAAGATAGGGGCTGGTGTATTGTATTCTTACTCCGTCACCATACGGATAATAATAATAAATATAATTTGGAAAATCCAAAGGCGCACATCTCATAATTTTTATATTATTTATCATTTACTATTAGTCAATGCCATAAATGAAAGAAAAGAAAATACTTTTGAAATTTCGAGCCATTCTCGACGTAGTGCTTCTCAAAACTAGACGTAGCTGTATAGGCTGTGTGGGATTTGTTTCCTTTGTCTGTCCGAATGGACGAGCAAAAATGTAAACGAACCCAAATTTCATAAGGTTTACATAGACTAAAGATGCAGTTTAGTTTTTTATTAATTGCAATTAAACGACAAAGAATTACCAAGGCATTTTAGAAAGGAAACAGCGCGTTGCGATTATGAAGCTTTTAATAAAATAAAAACTTCCATACATTAACTTTTACGGTCGTGAGAGTGCCAGATCCTTAAGGAACATCAGGACGTCCTCGAATATTTTTTTAATCAACTTTTTTCTTACTTTAAACAAAATAATTGCCTTTTAAAAATATCAAATACGTTTAAACGAATGCTTTTTCTTGACATACGTATGACAACATTACCTTATAAGTGCAATGTGAGAAAAACACAGTCAATTTTAGTTTTGAAAAGTCCTTGATTTCTATATATCGAGAGAGAGCATCACCTCAACATTTCGCTTATGGGGCGTGCAATAACTTCTTATGTGAGGATAAACGGCTTCGTTACGTAACGCGTAACGCCGCCAGTCTGTCTGTCATCCCTTTATCTCACACATACGGTACCGGTAGGCAGGTTCCTCTCTCCCTCTAACCCACAGCGCTAGCCGTATTAACATGTGATGTTATATTTTATTAATAAATAACCTTTCCTTACATTACATATTAATATACATGCAATTTAAATAATATGTATGGGCTGGCGGAGTCTAACAGCTAAATTATACAAGCTATTGTATTCTAACTCTCACATTATGTAAGCCAGTGAGATGAAACAGCTAAATTATTTAGGCTAAAGTAATTTAACAATTTTCCCGTGTGGTGACGGAGTAAGAATACGATTCACCACCCACTATCTTACCCGTGGGTGATCGTACGAGACGACTAAAGAATATAAAACGCATATAACAACAAGAGAAGCAAAACTCGAAACAAAACGCAATATCAACATGTCTGGCCAGCGCGGTATAGTCGGTCATTTCCCCTCCCATTACGGAGGAGGCCCGAACCCCACAGTGGGACATTTATGGGCTGTGATGATGATTAAGTAATAACCTAAGCTTTGTCTCAAGTTAAACAATTTAAATATTAAATAGTTCAACATTAAATTAAAGTTTTTTTTCTTGTATTTGTTTAATCATTATTTTTTTAAATTTCTAGATAATAGGTGCTTAAGTTTGGTATTTTCTTTTCAGTGTTTTTTTTTAAATATATTTTTCAACTATTAATAATTAATAAAGTTATTAAATATTAGGAAAAGGGAAAAACCAAAGATCGAACTGGTGTTGCCAACGTAATTGTTGATCATACGACATCAGATGTAGTTGGTACAGGCTCTATATATAATGCTAACTCAAGTAGTAGAGAGGTCCACTGTCTGTGGTCTCTTTCCTCTATTGTCTACTTAAAACTTTAATTATATTTCAGATTCTTCAACTGCTGAGAGACTAGTGGTGGATGTAAAGACTGAAAACATTCAAAGTAATACACCAAATAATTATACAACTGAGGAAACGTTTGAAAACAGTTTACAGTGCGATGTTGAAATAGAAAATTTAAAAAGAAAAAATGGTAACAAAACTAAAGGCGCCGCTGGCAAACCATATAAGTGTGGCACATGTGGGAAATGTTTTAGTGAAAAGTTGAATTTAAAACAACATAATCGTTTACATACTGGTGAGAAACCTTATATATGTGATATGTGTAAGAAATGTTTTAGTTTGAAACATAATTTAGTGAAACACATTCGACTGCACACCGGCTGTAAACCATATAGATGTGATATATGTGGAAAGAGATTCAGTGAGAACTCCTATTTGTCGCAGCACGTCCGCACTCATGCTGACGACAACTCTTATAAGTGCTATATGTGTGGATTATGTTTTAGCACGAAGTCTTGTCTAACGGAGCACATACACGTACATACCGGTGAGAAACCTTACAAATGTGACCTTTGCGATAAATGTTTTAATTTGAAACCGCAGCTAACCGAACACCTTCAGTTGCATAGAGTTGAAAAACCGTCTGTGAAACCATATAGATGTGATATGTGTGAGAAGTATTTTAATCGCAAGTCAAATTTGACCCAACATATTCGTACGCATACGGGTGAGAAGCCATATAAGTGTCATATATGTGAGAAAAGATATCATCAGAAGCGTTATTTAGTACAACATATGTGTACGCACACCGGTGAGAAGCCGTATAAGTGTGATAGATGTGACAAACGTTTTATTAACAAACATAACTTGAGTCAGCACGTCCGTATACACGATGTTGATAAACCTTATAAGTGTGATGTATGTTTTAAAGGTTTTCACCTAAAGAAGATTTTAATGCGACATTTTCACGTGCACACCGGGGAGAAACCGTACAAGTGTGATATGTGTGACAAACAATTCAATAGAAAGTCTCAACTAACACAACATAGCCGTATACATAGCAGTTAGACAGGCCTTTTAGATGTGATACTTGTTATAATTTTATAATGTCACGCTTTTATTAGTGTATATGGTACAAAATATGAGATTTAAGATTGATAGTCACTCGCACTTTACATGTTACGGTGGCGCGACGAGGATGTCATTACTCGAGGCTGCCGTTCATCAAATTGTAGTTAATTCTAGTCGTGATGTTTAACATTGGAGAGAAAACCTTATAGATGTAATATATATGAGAAATTATTTTAAACTAAACCGACAATAACGTATAGAATGTTCTAGAAGATTCTTGCGAAGATTAAGTGCTTTTATTAAATAAGTTAATAAATATCTTCTGGAATATTTATTGAATTTTTTAAATTACTGAAATTTAGCATTTAACATGCTAAGGTTATTTATAAAAACTTGTTTTACGCGAGAAAAATTAATGACGCACTTGGGATTCGAACTCACACCTATTGGTAATCCATTCCAATCGTCCTACCAGTTAGACAAGCGTGAGCTGTTGGTGTCTGTCATGTTTACATGAGACATGCGCCATCTACCGGACAATGATTACACATTGATTACCTGGTGTACCCATTTAATACTCTAACTTATTCAGTTAGAATTGGATTAAACGATGACACGACCCTGTTATTCAAATTACTGAAATACATACCGATAAAGACGACAAAATAATAAGACGACACAAATTGAATGACAAACAACAGCTCACACTTGTCAAACAACAGCTCACACTTGTCAAACAACAGCTCACACTTGTCAAACAACAGCTCACACTTGTCAAACAACAGCTCACACTTGTCAAACAACAGCTCACACTTGTCAAAAAACAGCTCACACTTGTCAAACAACAGCTCACACTTGTCAAACAACAGCTCACACTTGTCAAACAACAGCTCACACTTGTCAAAGTGGTAGGACTAATGGCACGGACTACCAATAAGTGTGGGTCTGAATCCCACATGTGACATTCATTTTTTCACTCATAAACAAGTTTGTTTATTTTTTTTTATATGAAAATTTAAAATATTTATTTTTCGTCATTAGAGTGGAATTTAATTTAAAATGACGTAACAAATATTAAAATCGTTAAAATATCGATAGATACGACGTAGACACACAAAGCACCCCTTTTACATTCAGTACATGTGAGACAAGATGCGCACGGTTGATAATTCCTTATTAATATTAGATATATTTTAATATAATAATAATATACGATATATTCATCATCATCATCTCAGCTCATATATGTCCCACTGTTGAGCTCGAGCCTCCTCCATAACGGGAGGGAAATTGACCTACTATACCGCGCTGGTCAGACGTGTTGGTATAGGGTTTTGTTTCGAGGTTTCTTTCTCTCGCATAGATGTTATATGCGTTTTATATCCCTTAGTCGTCTCTTATGATCCCCTACAGGTAAGATAGGGGGTGGTGAATTGTATTCTTACTTCGTCACCACACGGAAAATTGGATACATTGCACTCTAGAAATGGAGACCTAATATATGTGGTATATGCGAAGACATTTACATATAGAGGTCCACTTTTAGTGCTCAGTCACTTTTAATCACTGTTAGAACGTTTTTGACTGTAGCGGACACAGAACAGTCATTATTCGTTCACGATGAACAACTAAACTGACTCTTAAATAGAAGCCGCTAGCATTCCCTTTCTAAATAAACCAATTATTGATACAATAAGCTGTTTTTCTTTTTGTAATATAACTCAGTTTTTGAGATTAAGGCATACGTACATACAAACAGTTTGTAATTGTAATAATTTAAATATATATAATATAGTGAAAACTAATACTGTAATATGTATATTCTGCGTGCGCGTTAGTTAATGCGTGAACGTATTAGTTAACGCGTGAGCACTTTAATTAATGCATGAGTGCATTACTTAATATGTGAATGGGATAATTAATGCATGAACGCGTTAGCTAATACGTGAATGCGTTTGTTAATTCGTGAGCGCATTAGTTAACGCGTCATTAGTTAATGTGTGAGTGCGTTAGTTAATGCGTTACGCATGAACTAAGCGTTTTCATTAATTACATCAATTATATGTTACTATGAGTTACTGTATGTTTTTGAGTGTGACGGCGACACACTGAGCCGCCCCGCCCCCACCCTCGCCGTGTGTGAGCAATGAACTTCAGTGTGAGCTGTCAAACTGCACGTGACATTGAATTACAGCTTTAAAGACTTGGTATACAGACTATGTATAAAACAACTACAGCGTTAATATTGTATTTATATATATATATATAGGACATATACACATTTATTTAAATATTAGTGACATTTGATCAGATTAATATTATTTCATATGTCATTTGACAGATGATTCCAATTTCCATTAGCTCACACACGATAAGTTGGGCGATCTGTGTTCGCGTGGTTCATTAAAAAAATCTGTGAAAGAATATTATTCTTTGTTTTATTGTTCTATTCCTATTGATGTTAATTATTTTTAATAATGTTCTCAGATATCCATAACATTTATATAATTGTACTGGCGGACCCGGCAAAGCTGTGTGGTAGCGGCCTAGAATACTACCAACCCTTACTTTGCTCGTGGATGTCGTAAAAGACGACTAAGAGCCTTATAACGACCTGGACCAACGTCATCTGATACCGTTTGGTCAACAACGTACGTTTCTAAAGAAGGTTGACATCTGTCAGGCGGCCGGTCATAAAACTATTGCCAATAACTTTTACAATATGTACTGTGAAAGTAGAGTACATATTGTATCGACGTGAGATTTTTCAAAACTTGTACTTTTGTATAAAGGATTTTTATTTTAATTTAACTTTCACGCAGTTTTACACCATTTTCCAAGACCCACCTCTCCCCCAAGTGAGATTTAGTAAGATTCGGCTCGACCCCCGAATACCTTACGTAATTAATGGACGCCTTCTCTCTTCAGATTCTGGAACTGTACAATAAATAATGATAGTAATAAATATAAAATATCTTTGTTGTATTATTTACAAGTTATTTTTATTAAATTACTAATAATTTATAAATTCATTTTTATTTTATGTCTGATTTGCTTTTGGTATTTGATGTGTGTTAGCTACGAATACTACAAAACCTTACTTTGCTCGTGTATGTCGTAAAATCCAACTGCAAGCTTTATAACCCTGTATCAACTGAAGGACGGTGGAGTCAAGAGTCTCCGAAACCGGCGAGCGTGTATGAAGAGAATTATGAATGTTGAGGAAACGAGTGAAGTATGCAAGGATAGAGTTCTCTGGCACTCTGTTCTCTCTGCCTACCCTGCAAGGGATATGGCGTGATGATATGTATGTATGTACCAACTCCACCTGATGTCGTCTGATCAACAATTACATTGCCAAGTAGTGTGTGCGTGTGACGTCACACAGACACGGCCACACACAACAACCGTTGTCAACAACTATATACAATATGTACAATGTAAGTACAGTGTTAGGTATGCGTCCGATATATCAAAACGAATCTGAAATCGGATTTCAGTCAGAAATCGTATCGTATCGATATTCAACACTATACAAACTGATTTTAGAAAACGTATTTCGGCAGAAACTAAATCAACACATATCAAAACAAAACGACGAAAACGCAAACTAATAATAAATCTAATCATCGCGCAATCGTTTTCTATTGCTAGTTTTGCAAACCAAACCAATATTTGAAAACTTACTAACTATCTCTTTCACTCCGCTAAGCGATCGCTTAGTCAGAATGAGAGAAAGCGAATTTCATTAAAATTCGCCTTCTTTCATTCTAACTAAGCGATCGTTTAGTGCATTGAAAGAGATGAAGCGAATTGTCATCTGTTTTGGAATTTGGCGGTTTCTAAGAAACTCAGAATGGCAGATGGAAACGAAACAGAATTACAAGAGTCAGGGAATAAGATCTATATTAGAATGCAACTACTTCCATGATAATATTACACAATACTTAATGATAGTAGTTTAAGTTTTGTGTTTGTTAAATAGATTTTTGAATTATGGGAGAGTTTTTGCACACTTGACCTTGGTGACACGTGCGGTGTGCGCGTAATGTTATTTTTGTGATCTCGTGAACTATATAATTAGATAGGTATTTTACGATTCAATACTATACTAACGTATGTTAGTATCATACATACGATTTGATGAAAAATAAGAAATAACTATTTAATGTAAAAAGGTAAGATTTTCGCTTCGTAATCGGGATTAATAAAAAAAAACCATACAAAAAAAATGTACATTATATAATATAATCATGAAATCATTGTAAATATGACGATTTTTAAATACGCAAGAAAGTTTTGTATCATATCCAAAACAAAACATTTTTGCTAGTCTAGTACTCTAGTTAAGCCTAGATAAAGCATGAAGGAAAATCGTCAACAAAGAAATTATAGAAAAATTATTTGAATGCGTTCGTTCGATTGCGTTTTTCGTTTGCTACGCTAAAATAACTAAAAACATCGAATATCGATCGAAACTAAAGTAAACCCGCTCAGTCAACCGCTCTGGAAATCGATTTCAGAAATCGGTTTTTAAAATCGATTTAAATATCAGAAATCGAATTTGTATCGGTTTGCGTAAAAATCTGAAAACGCCCATCTCTATACAGTGTATATTGTGGGACGAACATATGTAATTGGTGATGAGAGATCAGTGATCACCTCTCCCTCACACGTACACTACAATCGCTAAGCGTCTGATAGAACACGCACACGTCAAGGGGGTGATGACAGAACACAATAATATTAAATAAAACAAAACATTTAAAACAACTATTTATTTAACAATTAATAACATACAATAATTTATATTGCACACCGTTGGAAAGAGACAATCGAATAATATCGGCTTTGTATAGCGTCGTCCCTGTCGCACACTCCCGTGTGACGTCACACGACACTAACAGTCTCGTATCTATTAGGCAATGTTAAAACAATTACTCCTTTTTATTATTAAATAAAATACAAATATTTTTAAGTTCAATGATTTTATTCAAATTACTTGGGTTTTATCAGGCTAGTTATTTATAAAATCTTATTTATGAGCGAAAAATTAATATCGCATATATTATGAGACTCGAACCCACGCCTATTGGAAATCCATTCCAATCGTACCACCATTTGGACAAGTGTGAGCTGTCGTATGACAATCAAATTGTGCCTCGTATTATTTTGTAGTCTTTATGTGAGCGCCATCTATCGGACAATGATTTCTAATGTTTACGCGACTATTAAATATTTGAAATAAGTTTTTTTTTTATGTTAAGCTACTTCAAGGCGCTTGACTTGGAAAGTAAGCTGGTGAATGTGTGACGTGAGCGTTACGAAAAGTGTGATCGGGCGAGGCGAACAGCGAAAGGAAATATAAGTTAGTGACGATAGAAAGAGAGAGATACGTTTCGTATATTACTGTAGGGACAAGAGAGAGAGAGAAGTGCGAACACACATTTTCTTTCTCTCGTAACCAATTGCTTTTAATAATTATTATTTTAATTTGTACAACGACTGAGATATGTTATACGTGTAGTGTGCGACAGAGACAACGCTATACGAAGCCGAAGTTAACCGATTCTCTTTCTAAAGAACGATGTGTTATATTTATTGTTTACCGTATTTATACTATAATACTATTTATATTTCACTTTATTGTGGACGAAATTGTAAAACGTCCGTCTGTCTGTCTTCGGTTAATATTCTAAACAGCTGAATCGATTTTGATGGAACAATTAAGAGCTGATTGTATGAGTCACTTATTATCAAGTTAACATTTCATCCCTTCACTAGGGGCTGATGAAATGTTGACTTATAGTTAGTACTTCTTTGTGTGGTGACGTTTGAAAAGATATAATATGGTCACCACCCCTGCCTGTAATATCGTAAAAGACAACTAAATGAGGGTAGATAATCGCAAGAGAAGGCAAACTCGAAATAAAACCTTATACTAACAAGGCCAAAGAACGTTGTGGTATGTCGGGTATGGCTCGTGTATAATTGAACCCGAAACACTTGGACATGACAGATATCTTGACCACTGATGCCCAGGGAGACTCTTCTTACCCATTTTTTTGACAGTCCCTTTCAGTTTTGACAACTTGAATAGGAAAAAAGGGGGGTATTATTTTAAAACTATCACTATATGGGAGCACTTTACTGCTTTTATTAATATATAACATCAGTCTCCTTCCCTCTCCCCCCCATCGTACATCTCCCTTATAACCCTCAACAGCTCCGTCAAGTTGAGGCCAGTCTTTGCTGATATACCGATCACATCCATTTCTTTCTTTATTTGTTCATAAATTTTCATTCCTGCGGGTAGGTCGATTTTATTGAGAACTACACAGGACCTCCTCTCTGTGAACTTGGGGTTGTACTGCTTGAGCTCGTACTGTAGGGTCTGGAGCTGGTCGAGGGGCTCCTGCGAGGAGTCCAGGAGGTAGATGAGGCCGCGACAACGTTCAGCGTGTTGGAGGAACTGGATACCTGGAATTATTTGATGCATCAAAATTTTATTTTTCAAAAGTTCCATTTTTTTTTTTAAACAAAAAATTAATTTTTACCAAAAAATTTTTTTGTTTTTTGCCCCTCATTGTTTCGACTTAATGAATTCGGACAACTTGAAGACGTTCTCAGTCTGAAGGTGCAATAAGAATACAATTTACCAACGCTTAGCTTGCCCGTGGGTGTCGTAAAGGCCGTCTAAGGGAATACGTAGATAATATCTACACAAAACAGAAGAAAAACAAGATATAAAACCCGCTATGAACCCACTTGACTAACGCGGTACAATGAGTCCATTCCCCCTATTATTGTGGTGCTGATAGCGATGGTAGGCAACAACGACCACCACCAGACACCAGCCCGGTGCTGACAAATGCTAGTTTAAAATAACAACGAGATCTCGTAATAAAATTATTGTTACAGCAATATTTAGTACTGATTTGTCACCTAGACCGTAGTTTTTGTGCGAGCCGGGAATCAAACCCGGCAGATCGGCGATTGCCACTTGTTCGTAGTCATCGTACGGCACCATACCTGCGACAGAAACATTACATTTTGACGATATATACTTTCATGGATAGTGAGAAAAATCTTTACCAGATTCAACCCCGAGGGGATGAAACGCAGTGACAAAGTTTGTAATGGGGAGAAAGAAACATTGTCTTAAAATTATACCTAAATGCTCTAGGTAAAAATAAATAAACACGCGTTTCAGTATTTGTTGATTTTCATCCTCTAAGGGTGTAAAATAGGTATAAAGGAGTTTTAATAACTCAAAGTCGAGCTGAAACGAAAATCAATAGTAACTTATTTTTATCACGTAGGCACTTACTAAGAAGGGATTTTACGAACATCAGTCACTCAAAGATTATATTTCTCCTTTTTTTGTTAGGCTATAGTCTGGACACGCCGTCCGTTCCGTCCGGGACGGCGGTAGGGCGGCGCGCGGCCCCATAACTCACCATATGCCCTCCCTATCGCCTTTAGACCGGCCACTGGTATAGAATCCTTGACGTCTATGGCCAGTCCGGCGGATTACATTTCTCCCTAAGGGTATTAAAATAGGGGATAAAATTTGGTTTGATATTTCACCTTTACACGTAATAGAAATCATTATTGACTTAATTTTCGTGAATAGTTTGACAATTCTTGCACCGGGAGGTAACACCGAGAGTTTTGTGTATAAAGAGATTTTGTACTAACATTTTAACTTTTATTGAAATCAGCAATCTGAATTTTGAATTAAATAAATTCATCATCATCATTTCAGCTCATATATGTCCCACTGTTGGGCTCGAGCCTCCTCTATAAATAGAGGGAAATTATCCCACTATCCCGCTGGTCAGACGTGTTGGTATAGGGTTTGTTTCCCATATCTTGTATAGATGTTATATGCGTTTTATATCCCTTAGTCGTCTCGTACGATCACCCGCGGGTAAAATAGGGGGTGGTGAATTGTATTCTTACTCCATCACCACATAGATAATAATAAATTCATATATATTATTACCTAAAGAACTGTTATTATAATTATATTACAGAGATCGACACCGAAAAGGAAATGCAATACAGTTATTTTAATTTTTTTAAGTGACCTAACAAACACTTATTTTTGACAGATTGCTGACTTTTTTTATAGACCAGACCCCGCAATAGGTAAATAATCCTTGTATTGTGGTGTGACATACATATAATTAACGTAGACAGATTACACCACAGACTACGGAACAACAGTCTGTGGATGTTGTCCTGTGCGAGAATCGAGTTCAACATGAGGTTTGGCTTCCACCAGACTCATGATGTACGTTAAACTCTTCACACATGAGCACACTGACAATTCAGTCGAATTTCAGGACATTGAGCCATTCGCTGGCAGAGGCCAGCCACCTCTCAAAAAAGAGGGGATATAGCTATCAGGTTCTATACGTTCCCCAGGAGTGAGAGCTGCTGCCCACTTCTCTAATTAGACTTTACCGATGTTTACAATTCACGTAGCGCGTAGTCAGATAAGGAGGAATCAAAAGTTGCATTCTTATCTTTACAAATACACAGATAAATAGAATATAAAAGAATGAACAGAAATAGAAACCTATTCACATCGTTTAAGTTTCAACCTACTTTGAACAACTTGCACAGTTTACTTAGTATCAAACGTGACTCCTACGCGGACGTAGTCGCAGGCAAACGCTAGATAATATAGGTACATCCATGTGCCACCATTTTCTAAACGCCATCATTTGGCTTCCTGACGAAAACTATCTTGGTTAAATATTTTCGAAAATAAATTATGAAAGTGCCTGAAATAAAATCTTAAATGATAGTTACCAATATGTGGCCGCAATGTGGTGAAGGGGTAGGGCGCGACCGTGGGCCTGGCGCGCGTGAGGGCACGCAGGAGGGTGCTCTTGCCGGCGTTAGGCATTCCCACAAGCCCCACATGCGCCATGGAGCGCACCTCCAATGTGTAGTATTGGGTCTCGCCTTGCGCGCCCAGCTCCGCTATGTCCGGTGCCTGAGCAATAGTGGAGGGGGGACACCATGTCAAAAATCTGTAGACTGTTACCTAACGCTTAAAGTGGATACTAACTAAACTTGTAAGGTTGTTAAAGCTATGTGAAAATTGTATTGGTGTTCTTTGATTCATTAAAAGCTTTTGATACTGTGTATATTAGAGTTCACTCACGCACACTCACTCGGCCCACACAACAAGTATCAGGCGCTTGTGTTGACAATGGTTTGAAAGCTGTTTAATTAATTTACAAAATCATTTATTAAAACCAACACACATGTTAGTTTCTATTTAACAATATAATTTGGAATTCCTCAAGGTAACGCCCTAGGTCCTTTTTTGATCGTATTATACACAAACGACATTGTAAAATTACATTTAATGATATTCAAAATTTTAAGGCACTTCGGGCTTATTAATGAATTAGAAAATCTAAATATTTACAATGTTTTTTATAGTAACTTTATTAAAAAAAAGTTGTATTAGTTCATTCTCAACATGATGTCTAAGATTTTTTTAAAGTTATATCTAAACGATTAACTCAATCTATCCCGCACCACTTACTTCATTACGAAGTAGTGGGCAGTGACGGAAGCAGATAATATCTAGTGATGCAACGGAGGTATCATAACAAAAATATAAAAACTAAGTTTTAGCAGAAATAGAATCACAAACGGATGCAAAAGCCAAAACGTTTACATAATGAAAAAAGAATATTTGAACGAACGAAACGACGTTCGTTCAAATATTCTTTATAAGAAACAGTAAGGGATATCAAAAAAACTTGCAGAACTGGCGCAGTTGTAGCAGCAGAATCAAGAATTTCTTGCATCATCATATATTTCAACAACTGAAGAAATATTGAAAACTCGTCACTGCCTTGTACCAATTTGGGAAGAAATCGTCGTAGTACAGTTATGGAGTTCAATTATGAGTGTGTATAACTTCCGTGGATGTCGCACAAGACGACTAAGTGATATAATATACAGATAACATTTATGGAAGAGAAGGAAAACTGGAAATAAGATTTATTACCAAAGCATCTGATCATTGTGGTGTAGTAGGTCAATTGCCCTCCTATTGTAGAGGAGGCTCGAGCCCAGCTATGCGACGTATATGATCTATAATTAATAATGAAAGGTGTGTGTGTGGTGTTTTTAGGGTTCCGTACATCAAAAGGAAAAAACGGAACCCTTATAGGATCACTTTGTTGTCCGTCCGTCCGTCTGTCTGTCTGTCAAGATCCTTTTTCTCAGGAACGCGTGGAGGTATCAAGCTGAAATTTATATCAAATACTCAAGTCTGCTGTCCCTTAAAGCTGTGAAAAAATTAAACTTCTAAGCCAATGCAATGCAATCAAAAGATACAGGCGTTTATGCCACAAATTTTCGATACTCGCAAGGGAATCAAAACCTACAGGGTACTTCCCGTGAACTCAGAATCTTGAAATTTGGTACGAAGCAACGCTTTATAGCACAGATAAAGGAAAAATTGCGAAAACCGTATATTTTTAATTACATCATATAATAAAAATATTTTTGATACTTTTAAACTTACTACCCTTTTCCTCATGAACGCGTAGAGGTATTAAATTGAAATTTATATCAAATACTCAGGTCTATAAGACCTTTAATTAAAATCAAACTTCTATGTCAACGCAATCAAAAGAAACAGCAATTTGAGCCGCATATTTTCAAACTCGCAACTACTTTCAAGGGAATCAAAACCTAAAGGATACTTCCAGTCGACCTATAATCTTGAAATTTGTTATGAAGCAATGTTTTATAGCACATATAAAGGAAAATTCGGAAAACCTTAAATTTTTAGTTACATCACATATTTTTTTTAGTTTTACGGAACCCTTCGTGCGCGAGTACAACTCGCACATGGCCAATTTATTTTGCAAAGAAATTGCTGTGTCAATTTACCTGTTCTGTGTCGGTGAGGAAGAACTTGTTACCTCTGCCGCCGGCGCCGCCGCGCGCCGCCACAAACATCACCCCCTCGGCGTTAAGATCACCCACCACCTTGCCGTTCTCGTCACGAACTATGGTGCCTGCGAATTGCATTTGACACCTACTACTTAAGTAGACTGACGAGAACTTAATTTGATGAAAGTCTTGTTCGATCTACAAATTGTTGCGAGTCTGCGGTGTATGGTTGTAAAGCATCTGGAGGTACAAACTCCACTTTACAGTACGCCACGACCTGACTGCACACCTGCTGTTGCTGAGGACCATGAGCGACTGTCACCATTTATTATTACATACTTACTTGTCTACCATCATCTCAGTACTGGTAGGACCACGCTACAGCCGCCGGCCGGTCCGTCCGGGGTAGTACCAAACTGAGCAGAAGATGGACGTCTGAATAATGGCAATGTGCTGTACTTCGTTCGGTGAGCGAGAGAGCTGGCAGCCCAACTGGGTGAGTTTGGGGTTTTCATTGGTAGGCAGCGGTCTAGCTGTATCTGGTATTGCGCTGGTCTATGGGCGGCAGTAACACTTATTATCAGATGTGCTGCTTGCTCGTTTGCCACCAAATAAAAATTTACAAATGCTATATCTTATATTCGTCTTTTAATACACTCACTGGTAAGATAGATAGGGGGTGGTGAACTTTATTATGTCACCACTCATCGAGCATCAAAGACTATAAATAATAGTAAAGTTGTCTAACCAATGGGTACAGGCACTATGATGTGCTGAGCGTTCTTGCCGCTGCACTCCTTGTTGTAGCCCTTCTCACCGTGCTTGGCTTGCACCACCGCCTTGCATCTGTTCAGGCTTGTGCTTGAATGTGTCGCCTGTAAACATCGTCATCATCATTCACCTCACTTGCTCTTGTCACAATTACAGAATTACAGCACTTCTATACAGGGTGCTGGTTTAATTACTAGAATAACTTAAACTAGGTGTAGAATTGGCGTCATAAAAAACATTAAAGTTAGTTCTAGACTCCTAGCTCTGCCCAATCCCGAAATAAAGTGATTTGTTTCTTATCAAAACAGTAGGTTTGTCGTACATTGACCTGTAGATACATTTCGACCAGCTGTGCGGCGGTGAGCGCAGCGAGAGCGGGACTATTTGCCTACTAGTTGAATGTCACATGCATGAGTATATGCCTACATCGAATCTTTAAAGTACAAGTGTATTGACCTCTTATCAGTATGGCAATTTAATCAAAACTTACGTACTATTTTTTCAACTGATTTGGATAGTGTATCGTGGTCTGATACACCCCCTTTAAGGATTCTACTAATTAAATCAGCAACCTGTATATCACAAAATTTATTGGTAATAGTGTTATGACCGGCCGTCTGCCTGATGTCAAGCCCTGTTGGGAATGATATTGTTTTTTTTTCTTTAAGACACCACCTTGCCTTAAGGAAACAGTCTTTGTATTATGAAGGGCCTATCTAAACATATAATGAATGTACACAAATTACATACAGACTCGTAAAAACAGTCTATGGTTTGCACTAAGTATTGCCGTGCATTGGAATCAAACCCACAGCCTGGAAGGTATCTTAATCAGTATGACATCTGTGCCACCTGCCTATCTGTGATACTGTAGATAACATTACCTACCACTAGCGGAAGACACCCATATTCAATTTTGGTAGATGAGCTGAAGAAGAAACATTAAATAAAATGAGTCTCAAATTCTTTTGACTAATCCTCACTAATATTATAAATGCGAAAGTAACTCTGTCTGTCTGTCGCTCTTTCACGCCAAAACTACTGAACCGATCTAAATGAAATTTGGTACACAGATAGTCTAGAGCTGGGGGGGCACACTTAAAACATTACTTATTTTTACTGACTGTCGCGCCGCCTACAGATTGGTTGTACAAACTTAACTGCTGCCATTTTGTCCTGCCTGTCAAACGTTTGACAACTGAGAATTGTTATTTTTTGTTCCTAGCGTAGGTACTTATTGTCATCGATCTATATTCGGTTATTGATATTTTTCTGAAAATTATCTCAAGTTTCAATGTTAGGCTGATATATTATTGTTTAATTATCAGCTGATATGTTTTTTTTTTATATTTCATGGTTGCTTTCATAGTAAAAGAAAATTCTATGTAATTACACATACACATGTAGATATGTATATATATTACTTCAACTTTAGTTCACCGCCTAAACTCTGGGTGGCAGCACTTTCCATACATGCATATTTTATCATCGAGTTGCCACTCTTTTTCAATTTAATAACTTTACTCTTTGGTCTAGAGCCTGATAAAGGACATAGGCTACTTTTTAATGCAAAAAAAAGGGCTGTAAAAGGGGATGAAAAGTTGTAAGGAAGTATCGTCATTTTTAAAGCCAGACGCTTGAAACTTATTTTTAGGCTATTGATTAGATATAAATAAATATTATATTAACATGTAAAAATTTAAAATAAAACTAGGTGGATGAAAAACTTTAGGAAAGTATTTAAATTACTGAAATTTAGCACTTAATATGCTTAATTATTTCGTAATCGGATTTTAGGAAAGTAACCTTTTACGCGGACGAAGCCACGGGAAGAAGCTAGTTAATTATAAGTATTGTATTCAAATGTCATAAAACTGTTATTTGTTGTGTCTATCTATATGTAGGACTGTTCACATCCAATGTATGGCCCCCCCCCGAGGAAGATTAATACCGTAATGATCATCGTTAGTTAATATTTTGACTATTAAAGTTGATCTTATTAGTTTTTCAATAGTGCAGTATCTACTGCCTTGGTACTTCTCTTAGCCTGCTTTTACGACTTCTATGAGCAAGTAAGGGTTAGCGACGCTTTGTGGACTTAACCTGTCACCGTATGAGAATAGTACACCACTTTGTAACTCTTATAAACATAATATTATAATGTATGAAATGTAGAAAGGTTTACTTGAAATATAACATGCCCCCCGTTCCCGCCGTCGCCTCCGTCGGGTCCCGCGTGGTCCTTGCACCACGCACTCAGGAAGGAGATGCAGCCATCACCCCCCGAGCCGCCCACAGCACGCACTCTGTACGAGTCTACATAATATTGCACTGTGTTTCGATTCGACTTAGCTTTCAGACTCCGTAGCGCTCTGGGCGCTTCCTCGGAACTAAAACGCACAATATTCACTTGTGTTGTCAGTTTTAAGCATTTAAATAAATTTATTAGCCGCATATTTGGTTTGTTGTTGTGCTAATGTTTTAGGTTATATTCATGTTGTGACACTTGCACTTTGACAGTTTAATAATTTTTTTTGGTTCTGTTCGTCCATTCGGACAGGCAAAGGAATCAAAGCCCATACAGCCAAGTCTTATTTAATTATTTTGCATATATGTTCATCATTTCTTCATATTATGTAGCTTTAATAGTCATTGTCTGTCAGTAAGTCAAGTCGTTACCATTAATCGGGTGCTGATAACCTAATCAATGGTTTTCTTTGGGAATTTTGGCAAAATATGAAAATACACGTAAACCACTATTATACCATATTCACTACACTTCAGCACTTTAACTGTACCATATTGCATAAAATACCAGCAAAATTATTCAATATAACACTACAAAACACTAAAAAAATGAATATAATACAAGAGCGTGACATGACATTTCCACATTCGCGCCAGAACTCCCAGTTTAATAATTGGCTTATTAGTAGAGATGAGAGCAAAGATTACTAATCGACTATTTATTGATTTACTTATAAAAAAAATCAGCGTGCGTACAAAGTACACGTATCAGAAGTGAAACTTTGCCAAACTATTTTTTAAATCTCGTTAACATACATCAACCAATAGCGTGTACTTTCTCTCGTGGTGCGTTCCTCGTGTCGCGTTTCATCTGTAATAATTTTACTCTCATGCATGCAAAAAGTTGCCCTTCAAAAAAAGATTTTCTTCTTCTTCTTCTTATATATTAGCAATCAGCTACATATATGAGCTATTGGTGCCAGTGTCAAGTTATAATTATTATTACGTTTATAGTCTTGTCAGGTTAGTCATTGTCTAAGTCAAATTGTCGCCATTAACAGTGCAATGGCCACACTGTTAATAGTATCTCGTGGGAATTTTGACGGCAAACGAAAACGTTGTAAAGCACTTTTATATGATATTCACTATATTCCAGTGTTCTGTCCCATCATATTACATAAAATGCCATCAAAATTATCTAATATAACACGTTAAAACACTAAGATATCGAATATAATACAAGAGCACCACATGACGTTTTCAAATTCCCGTCAAAAGACCTTAAAAAATAAAAGATGGCGCGTAACGGAAAAATGTGACGGTAATTTTTTTCCAACGCCGATAAAGAAATTTCACTTCAAAATGTCTTTATTATTGAAATTAAGAAGAAAGTATTGAATTATATAGTGATTGTA